>CM057338.1:348949247-349556441 GCA_030015575.1 Agapanthus africanus
ATTGAGTTTTACAAATAGTTGGGATGATTATTTACGATTTGGATTTTTGTAATTTGATATGATTATATATTTTCTTATTGCTTTTTATTTCCAGAGGTATATCTGTATTATATTATTCTACAAATAAAACTTTATTGGATATTTATGGCACGACCTGGACTCAACAGCATGACAGGGAATTTCCTTTCTAAAAGGTTACAAAGCAAACAATCTACAAAAAAAAATAGTGGTAGTCATCGTTAACCTTGATAAACATATTCTAACGTTTTATTACACACATAAAAAAAATTATGTGATTTCTAGATGAGCGTAAATTTAATGTTTGCTTATAATAATAGAATATATTTTATCAAATCAACTTCTCTCATGTGTCATGGACCCCATGTATATCAAAGTAAAGATAGGGAATATGGAACATTGAATTTTGATTGGGACATTGAAAAGTAGGCTGTAATTCAATGCAAAAAGCTGGTTTATTAGACACTGCTGCTTTCTAAGTTTCTATCTTTTTCTACACAGATTTCTCGTGGTTCTAGCTTGTGAAATTTGTTCAAACATAGGAACATCTAGAAGCAGAATAAGAAAGGTTCAATCGCCAAAGACAATAAAACAAATTTAAAATAAGACTTGTAGGCTTGCAGTATACTGTATCCAATTATCTGTGGTCCATAGATTCAGTCTGGGATAAAATAGGAGGCTGAGCCCTTGTGGATTAAGTCGGCTGGGATCCATCCCATCTTTCCTGTGTCCGACGCATCCCTGCTAATCGGTCTGCGATATATTACATGTCTGTTTTTTTCATTATAAAACACGTCATGTCAGCTGACATGTACGTCCTTCCTTGAAAGAACTAAAAATAGGAAAAATCTTTTCGACAAGGGCTTGTAGAGAAATTTCTCCGCAAGCCCCTTACAAGCCTTTGCATGAGTTTTGATATTCGTGTAAGGGAAGAGAGAGAGTGCAAAAAATATTTGCACGAATCTCAAAACCCATTAAAGAGCTTGTAAAGGGCTTGTAGAGAAATTCCCTTCCACGAATCTCAAAACACATCCAAGAACTTGTAAGAGCCTTTCTCTACGAGCCCTCGTTGAGTCATGGCTTACCCCAATATACATCAAAACAAGTCATATACGGATACAACAATTTTGTAATGAAAAGTTGTTGAGTCGTGGTTCACCTCAATAGTATATTAACTAGCGGTGAGGCCCGCGCGATCGATACGGCGGGTTTTAGAATAATCTATGAAAACAAATAAATAATAACTCATATAGATAGCTATGCCAATGATCATAATAGTAAAAGTTCATGGCATTTGTGTAATAAACAAAGTCCATGACATTTACCTGAAAATATTAAAATTTCATGGTATTTGTTTGTAATACACAAAGTCCATGGTATTTATCTGAAATTTATTGGAAGTTCATTGTATTTATCTGTAATAAACAAAATGCATAGTATTTATATACAAAAATGAAATCACGTTGTATTTATTATTAATAAACATAGTCCATAGTATTTATTCAGAAATGGCAAAAAATCATAATATTGATATACAATGAACAAAGTTCTACATATTTATATGAAAAACGATAAAAGAATGCGGTATTTATTTATTTTAAACAAAACCCATGGTATTAATCTAGAAAACAACGGAAGTCAGGGTATTTATTTGTAATAAATAAAGTCCATGATATATATATCTAGCAAATGATGAAAACAATGATATTTATTTCCAATAAATAAAATCTATGGTATTTAAATGAGAAAAGTCATAAGCCGATGGTATTTTAGTGAAAACCTAGCGGTGATAAACGAAGTCCATATTTTTTATTTGTAAAAAACAATGTTCACGGTATTTTACCTTTAAAATGTCGAAAGCTCATGCTATTTTAGTGAAAACCTAAAGGATTTTGAGCTAATGACATAATTGTAAATCAAGAAAAGTTTTGAGCCGATGGCGCAATTGTAAATAAAGAGATGTTCTGCCTAAATGAGAAATTTACAATTTTATCTTTACTGCATCACAAAAGTAACAAAATTTTAAATTTATTGATTTTTCCCGTACACCAAAACTTATAGAAGTGGGGAAAAAGAGGAATTTTAAAATTTTCACTTTTGTTACCACATTTTATCAATATAATGATAATGATAGGGGGAACGGAACATTATACAGTGTTGAATAAATTAATTTATCCAACAAATGTGAACCGTTTATTTTAACTGCTACTTTAAGTAGCTGTTAAAATAAACGGTTCACATTTAATCGCTACTTATAAGATAGGTTAAAATATTTAACCGCTACTTAAAATAGTGGTTCATATTATATAAAAGAGGAAACCGTCTTAACAGTTTCAGCGGTTTATGGTTTTGAGAACGAAATTGGGCGATTTCTGCTATGATTGAACTGTGATTCTTGCTGGTTATTTTCTTGATTCTTGGATCGATTTCATAAGGTAAATTAATTACTTTAATTATTATAGCTTTTGTTATTTGTGACGCCCCACTTCTCGAAATACGGAATATGGTGAGTGTCACGCCCCGCTTCCCAAAATACGGAAAACGAGGGCGACTAGACCAGCCATACTCCTACGATCAAGGAAAAATTCTGTCGTAGTCACTATTCGGCTTCTAGCATTATATGATAATCAGTAAAAAACAGTACGGATAAAGAGAATGTAGTCACTAGAACTATCAATATAAAGGAAACTGAGCGAATTGGAAGAAACAAAAGGGACAACTAACCAGAGATATCAAAAGAAAGATACTACTGGTTCACTGGTCTGGATCTCCGCGATTTTCTCGAAATCAGACGGATCCACTTCTATCACTGATCATGCATACTCAGATCGTCAGGACGACGCAACAGCAACAATATGATAACAATAACGTGGCATGAAAAACAAAAGGTAATAACAGTGGAGACAGTGAATGAAGGAAATCAATATATCATTATCGATGCAGTATAAAAGCTATGTTCCTATTGGTCTTTAGGTCAATTTGGAATCGAATCGTGGAAATGAGCGATCATGTTTAACGAGGGTTTCATACGTACCCGAGACTACGGCCCACTGTTGCCCGGGACATAACCCTGTCAGCCGGACCGTTAAGTCCAAATCTAATATATATAAGAGTCGTTGTTCGAATGGTCATTCTCTAAATCTCTAAACTCGCTAAATACAAGTTCCTTTCCACTTCGATTTCCCCCTTTTCCCCAGGTTTCAATAAATATAAGTATGGGGCTAGTTGTGTATAAGTTCACACCAATAACACTGTTTTATTCATTTTTCACCGCACTGTTCACTATCACAAATCGTTCACTTTTCACGGGCGTACTCGACACAACTAATTCGATACCACTCACGTTCTACAATTCAATATTCGCTAAGAATCAATAAGAGCGCTCACTATCACTAAAGGTATCACGGTCAGGTAAATATGTGAATTATGCTGCTAAACAAGTCATGTGCGATATAGGTCACTACGCGTCTCAGGAATCCAGAAAATCATATCAAATCGTACGGTCGTAATTAAGCAAAAAAATACAATAGCGGTAAAAAGTAAACTTAATTAGAAATCCAACGAACCTGGTTTCAGGTCAATTGGGTTTCGGGTTTGCAAGTTACAGTCATTTCATTTTAAGTGCTCTCTGCTAAAAATTTAGTTCCTGAACTGAAGGTCCATTTCGTAACACAGTTTTTACCCAGTTGGGATCATAATTAGGCGACACTACAATTTGGTAATATTTAGATCTATTAATTAGGTTACAAACTCACTAAACGGATCAACAATATCCACTGTGTTCTGGAAGACATGCCTTGTTTAAGATCATGGTATACGTTCTGTCCCTGCTTGGGACTGCAGTACGTAATGACGATTTAAAATATGATTAAAATAGCAAACGAAAGTAAAAAAAAATGAAACCACCACCAATGGTTAGCTAACAGAATAATATTTGCAATGGTATAGGGTTACAAAAAATATTATTTTCACAAAGAGTTATAAAAGTATTTTAATTCAGGTGTCGACAAACAGTACTACTCTGGACTGCAGTCCAGAGCCACATTCCCGAACAATTTTCGTCATCGGATTTTAATAGTATCGAAATATAATTTATAGTGGGTTCTAGATCATCGAGTCAGCTTCGATACGCGCCCTCGAACACTGCATTCAAGTATGTATCCAAATTACTATGATTTTCGCAAGTTAGGAGTACGGGAAAATTCAGATTTGATGGATCTAGACGGGGGTGTCATTTCACGGTGTTAGGGTCTGTATTTTCGACCCAACTTTCTACGTATCATCCGTTGTCTCTAAAAGAATCTAGTAATCATAAATTTCGCCACACTAGATTTGGTTTTCGCACAAGATACGTATCAAACACCTAGCAACAATGTCTTGAGCTGCACAGCAGAGAGTATAACAGGTGATGATGGCTGGATTATTGAGAGGAGGTATGAGGCTAAGCCTGTGGTCAAGTACTTGACCAAGAATTAGGATGGGGTCTCTATGGCTGCTCTGGGTCTCATGGTGCAGGACAAAGTACTCCTTGAGAGCTGGTATTATATATAATCCTTTTATTTTTCTTTTTTCCTTTTTTATTTTGCTGCCTTTTTAAAGTGTTTTGATGGTTTTCAATTAATTTAATTAATTGAGAGTTAAGTGGCTGCAGTCGTCCACGCCTTAACTGTGGTCGCCTCACTCCCTGTTTATGGTGTGTGGCCGCAGCGAAATGGCAGCTTGCGACCGTGGCTACATTTTATTATTACTAATTAGATATAAAATATAACTTCCTCCTGTTTGATATATATTAATGCCGGTCTTTTTTTCTCAGCCTGTGCCTTTGGAATATCATGTGATATGTTTTAAGCTAAGCTTCTAAAATCAATGCACTTTAGATATGAAGGGCCAAAATGATATTTAAAGATGATAAAATGGAACAAGTTTCAAGAGAATTAACGAAGATTTTCATAATTAGGAACTAGAAATTGTACATCTATCCTATTTCAGATTTTAGAAAAGCTATGATTTTCTTATTAATTTCTTATTAAGTATGCTAGAGGTACGAAAGAATATTTTAATAAAGGCTTTTTACTAAAATGCTTCATGTAATTTGCTAATTACTAAAACACCCTTCATAATTTGTATTTATTTAAAAGACTCCTCGTACGTATAAGTTCCACTAAAAAGCCTCATCACTTGTTTTTCATTCAAAGTTAGTGTCCGGTAGGAAGATAGAGTTCGAGGCTGACCATAAGATGCTCTCTTTAGTTTCTAAATATTTAAGTAGGTTTTCTTCCAAAAAAATCCCACATTCTGGCCTAGTTGAAGATTGAATATGATGGAGGCCCTTTTCGGGTCTTCGTCAGATGTTGTCTTCCGTTGATCTTCCGGTGGACTTAGATGGTTATCTTCTGTTGCGTGTGTGTCTTAATGGGTTTTGGTGGAAAAGCTGGTATGAGGAGTTTGGTGCCGAGTACCTGCAAAGAAGTCCCGGGGTGGTTTGGTACCACCAAGGACCCTCCGACGATCAAGTTAGTGATGATATCCGAGCAGAGTAACGGCTTAAAAGAGTTAAAAAAAACTTACTTGACCCCTTTGTGATGGGGGTTTATATAACGGTGGTGGCACGCAGCAGTAGGCACGAGAATCTCGCCGACAATTACGCTCCCGACGTCACGCCCGTGTAGAGAGCGGATCGCCCATTAATGGGGATCGTGATGGCGTGGAACGTGGGATGTTGCTAGCGTAGAATCTGCGCATGGCGAGATTCGCGGAGCGGCGGTTACGCCTGTGAGTGGTGGAGTTGGTCGGAGGGCCGAGGAAGAGGGCCGAGGAAGAGGGCCTCGGCGGGAGCTCGGGGACGAGCGAGGAGGCCGAGGAGTCTTGATCCTGTGGCAGCTCGAGGCGAGCCGAGGGGCCGAGGAGGCTAACTTGCAGGGAGCCCCGAGAATGCATTGATCATCGAATGGTGTGTGGCCATGCTCTTTCTACAAAGGCACTATATATTTGCATCTTCTTTTGTTTCATTCTCTACTTTTTGTTGTGAATAAGATAGTCGAAGTCCTAGAATTACGTATATATGTAAGAATACAGTTATTTGTATTTTTATTTTCTTTTATCCCCCTTCTGGTGACAATATTTCATGTCATCTGATTTTTAATAATCATAGAGCAAATCTAATCCATTTTGGCATCCGGATCTTCTGCTTGGATTGTTTGCTGCTCTTGAATTTGGACGATGGAGATCTCTATAAAACATGAAGGCCTAGGATGGATTTGATAGGGTAAAGGAAGAGATCCAACTGCTCTAGCTTGCCTTGCAGAGGGTCCTTATCCTCCACTTTGACATTAGCTAAACAACATGATAGAGGATAATCTTAAATACTTCATCAAAGTCAAACTCCACATATTATGATTTCAACTGTTTTTTTCCAACATAAAAAAAATATACATAAGATGATGGTTCAACTTATCTGCTTGCTTTGGTCAATTATTAATAGAAGATGATGCAAAGGTAAATATATTGTAAAACGCCTTTGATTAAACTTTGCAGTGAGTCAACAGCCTTTGGGCAATCGATGGTGATCGTTTTCAAAATAAAAATTTAAGGTCGCCGCAATTTTGTTTAATTTTTCCTTTTAGCCATGTTTTATTTTCTTGCTTATAATTTGTCATAGAAATGATATCTATTTTTCCTAATTTTCCAAAATAATTATGCTCTATTTTCTTGTAGCCAAGCACGGTTCTATTTTCTTGCTTATTATAGTAATCTTAGAAATGATATCCGTAAATAAATGATTTTTCATGCTTGCTTTCAAGCAAATATGTATTCCATATCACTTGATGGGTATTTCTGCCATTCATTGAAAAATATCAGTTGTTTCGTGCAATTTAGCTTTCTTTTTTCCTCTTTAATTAACAGAGAGCCGCTTCATATAGAAAAGAATAAATACAAATTATCAAAACGAGAAATAATATAACTTTCAACTTGAAAAAACCTCTAAAATAATTAAAATCTTTAAGTTTAGGGTTTAGGGTTTTCCGTTCGTCGTCCCCATCGCCTTTTTGCCACAGCATGATTGCAAATATGGAGTCCACAGCTGAAACTAATTCATCGGGACGCCATCAACACAAGCAAAAATTAATTTTTATCGCTAAAAAAATTATGTCTTCCAAAAATTATAAAAAATAAATTTAACCCTTTAAATCGGTCTTATGGGATCGATCAACGAGAAAAAAAAAGTATCGCGTTTTATCATGCGCTTTCTATAAATCTAATAAAAATATAATTTTTCTAGATCTAAGAAATAAGCTTAAAGGTTTTCAAAATAAACAAATCTAATAAAAATACGATTTTTATGATCATAACATAATCAAAACATAATTAAAAACTTAAATAAACTGATCAGACAGCCCGAATGGATATGATACCAATGTAGGATTGTGGTGAAGCGATCTTTAGATCGTCGCATAACTTATGCAGATCCGATCCACAAGAGAATCTCATATATAACTGTGAAAGCAAATATCAATTAGCACCCTACAGGTACTAAGATTTGCATACCTTTGCAGGATCGTAAATCACCTGAAATATCGTTGGACCGCTGATTCATTCTTCTTGTTTTTGTCTTCTTCTTTAGATGGCCGTGCGAGGATCAATCACGGCATTACTCGGAAAGTCTTCTAATCCACTGCGGCTGCTAGAAACTTTGAGAAAGACGGTTAAGAATCTTGAAACCCTAGTTCTCCATAGGTTGCATGCTCTCATAGATTTCTCATCATTAGTATTGGTTTCATCCATCCATTGTAACCATAGCCTCTACCTATTGTGTGTGTGTAGAGAGGAAAACGGACGGTTAAGATTAAATCGGGCCCAAACCCTTAATAGTGTTTGACCACCTTCTAGGCTAACCCCATCACAAAGCTCGAGTCCGACTTAGGCTCGGCTTCCCATAACGGGTCGGTCGGCCGACCTCCTCAATCCATCCGCTCGATTTGGGCAAGCCATTGGGCCGGCCCGACTTGGTCCAGTGCTAACAAAATTCGATCAATTCGTTTGTAGCGATGTTTTTATTGCACTATTGGTTTAATGAATAGGTTAGTTTGTGTTTAATTTATTGCTAAAATAATTTTTCAGAATTTATGTTTTCTCGGTCAATAAATATGTTTCTATAGACCAACTTTAGAGTAATACTTCATCTACCAGTTTGAATTCCTACCATAATCTATTCAGAAGACAAAATGGTCCAATCCACGCCACCTAGATATTGACACCAAACTAAGAGAAACAAATTAACCAACATAATATAGGCATGTGACGGTCACCCCCTATTTAAAGGTTTTCCTTCGGCTGCGGTCAAAAGTAATCGAAGCACATCGGATTGTATTGAAACGGGATGTTATCTAATTTATCAAAAATAAATCAACCATAGAAAATTTAATTTAATCAAAATTAAATAAAATTCAAAGCTTATAACATTCATAACCTGCTTGATCACATGATGAAAACTATATAATATTATCTCATGTCATGAATGGTGATTAATTAATGTCATGAGGTGACATATTTCGAAATATCATGAGATTCTTCATTGGCGGCTGTGGATTTATAGTATATACCTAACACAAACTGGTAGCAACTAGGTTTATCAATCCAAACTAGATATAAAAGAAAAACCAACCTACCTACCTACCTCTCTCTCTCTCTCTCTCACTGATAGTAGATACCTAACACAAACTGTTCTGCATGCATGCATGCAGGGTTGTTTGGTGGTAGCTAGGTTTATCAATCCAAACTCTACATATAAAAGTAAAGCCTCTCTCTGTCTCTCCCCCTCCCTCCCCCCTCTCTCTCTCTCTCAGTCTCATTGCTGAAAAGAAAAAATGGGCTCAACACAAAACTCATCAGATGAGGAAGCATGCATCTATGCCATGCAGCTGACAAGCTTCTCAGTGCTCCCAATGGCTCTCAAGGCAGCAATAGAGCTTGACCTCTTTGAGATCATTGCAAGGTCTCCAGGCTCCTGCTTGTTGTCCCCAGCTGAGATTGCAAGGCAGCTTCCCACACAAAACCCAGATGCTCCATCCATGCTGGATAGGATCCTGAGGCTGCTGGCTAGCTACAATGTCTTGAGCTGCACAGCTGAGAGTATAACAGGTGATGATGGCCGGATTATTGAGAGGAGGTATGGGGCTAAGCCTGTGGTCAAGTACTTGACCAAGAATGAGGATGGGGTCTCTATAGCTGCTCTGGGTCTCATGGTGCAGGACAAAGTACTCCTTGAGAGCTGGTATTATATATAATCCTTTTATTTTTCTTTTTTCCTTTTTCTTTTTACTGTCTTTTTAAAGTGTTTTGATGGTTTTCAATTAATTTAATTAATTGAGAGTTAAGTCGCTGCGGTCGTCCCCGCCTTAGTTGCGGGCCGTGGATAACAATGGCCTAATTGAAGGTAGGTTTTCTTCCAAAAAAATCCCACATTCTGGCCTAATTGAAGATTGAATTCAGCGCAAGTAAAGGATTGCTCTTCTTTCATATGAAGGTTGCTTACTATTTCGAAATTTGTAATTAAAGAGACACAGGCTTTCGACAAGCTTGTTGATGGAGAAAATTGAGAAAAACGAACCGGTTTATCAATTTAAGGGATTTTTTTTTATCGAAACCTAACCCTAAAGACAAGTTGAAGGAAACGTTAGGAATTTTGATAGAAGAATAGCGGTTGGCGGGATTTTAAAACCCTACCCCGATACACAGTGTTAACCCCTAATGGAGTAATGAAAAGTGCAAAACAATTTTCTTTTGACCTGATAGGGAATTTTTTTAGTGCAACTTGGATGTATTGGGGTCTTTAAGTAAATAAGAAATATGGAGAGTATTAGTAATTAGCGAAGTATGGAAGAGAGTTAGGATCGTAATTAGGCGATGATACAGTTTGGTAACATTTAGATCTATTAATCAGGTTACGAACGCACTAAACGGATCGATAATATCCACTGTGTTCTGGAAGACATGCATTGTTTAAGATGAGGGTATACGTTCTGTCCCTGCTTGGGACTGCAGTACGTAATGACGATTTAAAATATGATTAAAATAGCAAACGAAAGTAAAAACAAATGAAACCACCACCAAAAGTTAGCTAACAGAATAATATTTGCAACGGTATAGGGTTACACAAAATATTATTTTCACACAGAGTTATAAAAGTATTTTAATTCAGGTGTCGACAAGCAGTACTGCTCTGGACTGCAGTCCAGAGCCACATTCCCGAACAATTTTCGTCATCGGATTTTAACAGTATTGAAATATAATTTACAGTGGGTTCTAGACCATCGAGTCAGTTTCGATAAGAGCCCTCGAACACTGCATTCAAGTATGTATCCAAATTACTATGTTTTCGCAAGTTAGGAGTACGGGAAAAATTCAGATTTGATGGATCTAGATGGGGGTGTCATTTCACGGTGTTAGGGTCCGTATTTTCGACCCAACTTTCTACGTATCATAGGTTGTCTCTAAAAGAATCTATTAATCATAAATTTCTCCACACTTGATTTGGTTTTCGCACAAGATACGTATCAAACACCTAATATAGGCATTCAATATCAACAAAACACATGTTTTCATAGATTTCTCAGTTCTCCCAATGGCTCTCAAGGCAGCAATAGAGCTTGACCTCTTTGAGATCATTGCAATGTCTCCAGGCTCCTGCTTGTTGTCCCCAGCTGAGAGTATAACAGGTGATGATGGCAGGATTATTGAGAGGAGGTATGGGGCTAAGCCTGTGGTCAAGTACTTGACCAAGAATGAGGATGGGGTCTCTATAGCTGCTCTGGGTCTCATGGTGCAGGACAAAGTACTCCTTGAGAGCTGGTATTATATATAATCCTTTTATTTTTCTTTTTTCCTTTTTCTTTTTACTGTCTTTTTAAAGTGTTTTGATGGTTTTCAATTAATTTAATTAATTGAGAGTTAAGTCGCTGCGGTCGTCCACGCCTTACTTGCGGGCCGTGGACAACAATGGCCTCACTCCCTGTTTATGGTGTGTGGCCGCAGCGAAATGGCAGCTTGCGACTGTGGCTACATTTTATTATTACTAATTAGATATATAATATTACTTCCACCTCTTTGATATATATTAATGCTGGTCTTTTTTCCTCCGCCTGTGCCTTTGAAATATCGTGTGATATGTTTTAAGCTAAGCTTCTAAAATCAATGCACTTTAGATATGAAGGGCCAAAATGATCTTTAAAGATGATAAAATGGAACAAGTTTCAAGAGAATTAACGAAGATTATCATAATTGGGGTTAAACTAGAGACTGCACATCTATCCTATTTCAGATTTTAGAAAAGCTATGATTTTCTTATTAATTTCTTATTAAGTATGCTAGAGGTACGAAAGAATATTTTAATAAAGGCTTTTTACTAAAATGCTTCATGTAATTTGCTAATTACTAAAACACCCTTCATAATTTGTATTTATTTAAAAGACTCCTCGTACGTATAAGTTCCACTAAAAAGCCTCATCATTTGTTTTTCATTCAAAGTTAGCGTCCAGTAAGAAGATAGAGTTGGAGGTTCAGCATGAGATGCTCTCTTTAGTTTCTAAATATTTAGGTAGGTTTTCTTCCAAAAAAATCCCACATTCTGGCCTGATTGAAGATTGAATTCAACGCAAGTAAAGAATCGATTTTCTTTCATATGAGGGTTGCTCACTATTTCGAAATTTGCAATTAAAGAGAAAGGCTTTCGACAAGCATGTTGATGGAAAATATTGAGAAAAACGAACCGGTTTATCAATTTAAGGGATTTTTTTTTATCGAAACCTAACCCTAAAGACAAGTTGAAGGAAACGTTAGGAATTTTGATAGAAGAATAGCGGTTGGGGGTATTTTAAAACCCTATCCCGATAGACAGTGTTAACCCCTAATAGAGTAATGAAAAGTGCAAAACAATTTTCTTTTTGACTTGTTAGGGGATTTTTTTAGTGCAACTTGGATGTATTGGGGTCTTTAAGTAAATAAGAAATATGGAGAGTTTTAGTAATTAGCGAAGTATGGAAAAGAATTTTAGTAAAAAGCCTTTTAATAAAATGAAAGGAGCAGTAATTTTTTTTTTTTGAAGAGGAAAGTGTTTATAAGGTGACACTTCATTCTAAAAAATGAGGTGTCGTTTTAAATTTTGACAATTCACTCATTCTGTGAATAATCGGCACCGTTCATCGTGTTCTCCATGGTGTAAAACATGGGAGTATTAAGTTTCATATGATTTCGGTAACATTGCCCATTCATATCTTGCTTTCTCAAATATTCTATTGTTGGAAAACCGTTAATTTTGCAACCACTCAATACATTGTTAAATATTAACGAAAACATATGAAATCCGGTGTGCCTATGACTTAGATCATGGAAATTAAGTTAAAAGGTGCCGATCATCGAAAAACATGGTGTAAAGTTAAATTTTAAGACGACGCCTCATTTCTTAGAATGATGTGCCATCTTATAAACACTTTCTCTTTTTTGAATGGTATATGAATGGGAAACTGGAAAATTCTAATCTTGTTAAGTGAATATATTTGCAAATGCATTTTTTTTCAAAATCACTTGAATAGATAAATGTTTGCTAATCTCCTTTTTAGGAAGTATTTGAGTGGTAAAATTAAAAGGAGACAGAAAGCTTACACAAATTAATGAATCAATTATATTTATTGATTGATAATTAATTAATTAATTGGGTCGACGTTGATTAACTATACCCATTAATTAATTAAACTACTTATTAATTAATTATTTAATCTCTGCACGGCTGACTTTTCCAAACTTAATTACACCACGTTCCTATATTCCCTTCATCAATATATGCCAATTAGATTATGATTAACAAAACGCTTTACCCCCTTTAGATTTTATATTCACAGCATGTGAATATATATTAGAGGGAAGGATGGTTTTTTATTTTTTTTACTTTATTTATTTTTGAAAGGAGAAATCTTAATTTAAAGGGTAAATCTTATAGTATCCAAAATAGAATCCAGAACTTTTAATTTAGAATTCAAATAAAAGTGACACTCATGGTTAAGATGTGGTTTTTGTGGTGCAGGAGTGGAGCACATTGATGGAGATATGTTTGAGAGTGTTCCCAGTGGAGATGCTATTTTCATGAAGGTGAGGAACATCTACCATCTACATCCAAATTCCATCAAATGTGAAATTAAAATGAAATAATTTTAAGAAATTTCAAACTTTGGTCTACCATAGTTTGGGTTCTCAATCTGCAAAAGAGTGTTGAAGTTAAAAATAAATAAGAAAATTAAAAAAAAAAGAATTTTTCAATGTTCATCAAAACTTTAAAGTTTAGATGTAATGAAAAAGCCATCGTGTTTCTTAATTTTGCACTCTCGTCTTGTATACAATTTTCAGTGGATTTTACATGACTGGAGTGACGAGCACTGTCTCAAGCTCCTGAAGAATTGTCACACGGCACTCCTTGACAATGGCAAGGTGATCATCATGGAAAGCATCCTTCCTTCACATATCAAAGCCAAGCCCGAATCGCAAATGGTGTTCCATGCCGACCTCGTCTTGTTGTCTCTCTCTCATGGAGGAAAAGAGAGGACGGAAATGGAATTCGATTCTTTGGCGAAAAAAGCTGGCTTCTCTAAATCGAAGGTTATTTGTGGATATGCCGGCTTTTGGATGATTGAGTTTTACAAATAGCTGAGATGATTGTTTACGATTTGGATTTTTGTAATTTGATATGATTATATAATTTCTTATTGCTTTTTATTTCCAGAGGTATATCTGTATTATATTATTCTATAAATAAAACTTTATTGGATAATTATGGCACGACCTGGACTCAATTGCATGGCAGAGAATTTCTCGACTTTCTTGTGGACTAAGTCGGATGGGATCCATCCTGTCTTTCTTGTGTCTGGCGCATCCTAGCTAATTGGTATGCCATATATTACATGTCTGTTCTTTTAATTATAAAACATGTCATGTCAGCTGACTTGTACGTCTTTCCTTGAAGGAACTAAAAATAGGAAAAATATTCTCTTCAAGGGTTTGTAGAGAAATTTCTCTGCAAGCCCCTTGCAACCCTTTGCACGAGTTTTGATATTCGTGCAAATGAAGAGAAGGTGCAAAAAAGATTTGCACGAATCTCAAAACCCATTAAAGCGCTTGTAAGTGGCTTGTAGAGAATTTCCTTTCACGAATCTCAAAGCACACCCAAGAACTTGTAAGAGTCTTGTAAAGAAATTTTCTCTACAAGCCTTTGTTGAGTCATGACTCACCATAATAACATCAAAACAAGCCATTTACGAAGACAACAATTTTTTAATGAAAAGTTGTTGAATCATGGCTCATCTCAATAGTATATTAACTAGCGGAGAGGCCCGCGTGATCGATATGGCGGGTTTTAGAATAATCCATGAAAATAAATAAATAATAACTCGTATAGATAGCTATGTCAATGATCATAATAATAAAATTTCATGGCATTTGTGTAATAAACAAAGTCCATGACATTTATCTGAAAATATTAAAATTTCATGGTATTTGTTTGTAATACACAAAGTCCATGGTATTTATCTGAAATTTATTCGAAGTTCATTGTATTTATCTGTAATAAATAAAATGCATAGTATTTATATACAAAAAATGAAATCACGTTGTATTTATTATTAATAAACATAGTCCATGGTATTTATTCAGAACTGGCGAAAAATCATTATATTGATTTACAATGAACAAAGTTCTACATATTTATATGAAAAACGATAAAAGAATGTGGTATTTATTTATTTTAAACAAAACCCATGGTATTAATCTAGAAAATAGCGGAAGTCATGATGGTATTTATTTGTTATAAATAAAGACCATGATATATATCTAGAAAATGTATCATATCTAGAAAATGGTGAAAACCATGATATTTATTTCCAATAAATAACATCTATGGTATTTATATGAGAAAAGTCGTAAGCCCATGGTATTTTAGTGAAAACCTAGCGGTGATAAACGAAGTCCATGTTTTTTATTTGTAAACAACAAAGTTCATGGTATTTTACCTTTAAAATGTCGAAAGCTCATACTATTTTAGTGAAAACCTAAAGGATTTTAAGCTAATGACATAATTGTAAATCAAGAAAAGTTTTGAGCCGATGGCGTAATTGTAAATAAAGAGATGTTCTACCTAAATGAGAAATTTATAATTTTATCTTTATTGCTTCACAAAAGTAACAAAATTTAAATTTATTGATTTTTCCCATAAACCCAAACTTATAGAAGTGGGGCAAAAATGGAATTTTAAAATTTCCACTTTTGTTACCACATTTTATCAATATAATGATAATGATAGGGGGGACGGAACATTATACAGCGTTGAATAAATTAATTTATCCAACAAATGTGAACCGTTTATTTTAACTGCTACTTTTAAGTAGCTGTAAAAATAAACGGTTCACATTTAACCGCTACTTAAAAGATATGTTAAAATATTTAACCGCTACTTAAAATAACGGTTCATATTATATAAAAGAGGAAACCGTCTTAACAGTTTCAGCGGTTTATGGTTTTGAGATCGAAATTGGGAGATTTCTGCTATGATTTGAACTGTGATTCTTGCTAGGCATTTTCTTGATTTTTGGATCGATTTCATAAGGTAAATTAATTACTTTAGTTACTGTAGATTTTGCTATTTGTGATGCCCCACTTCTCGAAATACGGAATACGGAGAGTGTCACGCCCCGCTTCCTAAAATACGGAATACGGGGATGACTAGACCAGCCATACTCCCACGATCAAGAAAAAATCCTGCCGTAGTCATTATTCGGCTTCTAGCATTACATGGTAATCAGTAAAATACAACACGGATAAAGAGAATGTAGTCACTAGAACTATCAGATATAAAGGAAACTGTGCAAATTGGAAGTAAACAAAAGGGGCAACTAACCAGGGATATCAAAAGAAAGATACTACTGGTTCATTGGTCTGGATCTCCGCGATCTTCTCGAAATCAAACGGATCCATTTCTATCACTGAGCACGCATACTCAGATCGTCAGGACGACGCAATAGCAATAATATGATAACAATAACGTGGCATGAAAAACAAAAGGTAATAACAGTGGAGATAGTGAATGAAGGAAATCAATATATCATTATCGATGCAGTATATGAGGTATGTTCCGATTGGTCTTTAGGTCAATTTGAAATCAAATCGTGAAAAGGAGTGATCACGTTTAACGAGGGTTTCATACGTACACGAGACTACGGCCTACTGTTGCCCGGGACATAACCCTGTCAGCCGGACCGCTAAGTCCAAATCTAATATGTATAAGAGTCGTTGTTCGAATGGCCATTCTCTAAATCGCTAACCTCGCTAAATACAAGTTCCTTTCCATTTCGATTTCCCATTTTCCCTTTGGTTTCAATAAATATAAGTATGGGACTAGTTGTGTATAAGTTCGCACCAATAACACTGTTTTATTCATTTTTCACTGCACTGTTCACTATCACAAATCGTTCACTTTTCACTGGCGTACTCGACACAACTAATCCAATACCACTCACGTCCGACAATGCAATATTGGATAAGAATCAATAAAAGCGCTCACTATCACTAATGGTATCACGGTCGGGTAAATATGTGAATCATGCCGCTAAGCTAGTCATGTGTAATATACGTCACTACGCGCCTCAAGAATCCAGAAAATCATATCAAATCTTACGATCATAATTAAGAAAAAAAATACAAAGGGGGTAAAAATTAAACTTAATTAGCAATCCAACGTACCTAGTTTCAGGTCAATTGGATTTCGGGTTTGCGAGTTATGGTCATTTCATTTTAAGTGCTCTCTGCTGGAAATTTAGTTCATGAACTGAAGGTCCATTTCGTAACACAGTTTTCACACTGTTGGGATTATAATTAGGCAATGCTATAGCTTGGTAATATTTATATCTATTAATTAGGTTACAAACGCACCAGACGGATCGACAATATCCACCATGTGCTCGAAGACATGCATTGTTTAAGATCAGGGTATACGTTCTGTCCCTGCTTGGGACTGCAGTACGTAACGACAATTTAAAATATGATTAAAATAGCAAACCAAAGTAAAAACAAATGAAACCACCACCAATGGTTAGCTAAAAGAATAATATTGTAATAGTATAGGGTTCCACAAAATATTATTTTCACACAGAGTTATAAAAGTATTTTAATTCAGGTGTCGACAAGCAGCACTCCTCTGGACTGCAGCCCAGAGCCACATTCCCGAACAATTTTCGTCATCGGATTTTAAAAGTATCGAAATATAATTTATAGTGGGTTCTAGATCATAGAGTCAGTTTCGATACGAGCCCTTGAACACTGCATTCAAATATGTATCCAAATTACTATGATTTTCGCAAGTTAGGAGTACGGGAAAAATTCAGATTTGATGGATCTAGACAGGGGTGTCATTTCACGGTGTTAGGGACCGTATTTTCGACCCAACTTTCTACACATCATCCGTTGTCTCTAAAAGAATCTAGTAATCATAAATTTTGCCACACAAGATTTCGTTTTCACACAAGATACGTATCAAACACATAATATAGGCATTTGGTATCAACAAAACACACATTTTCATAGATTTCTCGTAAGGTTGTTATCTATAATTTTTACATGTGATACCAACTTGTCATCAGTCCTAGTGTGGCTCTACTCAGATTACGTCATCATGAGGATTCATTATACCACGTTCAAACACATATATATATAAGCATATCGATATAGTTGCATTTGTTTGTTTTGTTCGTATATCTAGCTCTAATATGATTTCATATACTGTAGCATGAAAACAAGTGAAGATTTTCATTAACTTGGAGTTGAAATGACGATCACGACGGTGAAAACAGTAATGGCATGGGTACGACCACAGCGAGTCTTAGCTATGATACGTCATGACACGGGAGTAGGCACATGGATGGTGCGGGTGAGGTGCGGTGGCGACACGAGCGTGGTACGGTATTGGGCATTGATCGTGGCTCGTTTGGGCACGCAAGTAGGCGCGGTTATGGTGCACTATGGGCACGTGAGTGGGTACGGTCGTGGTGCGTTGTGGGCACGCGTGTGAGCACGACATAGCACGGATGCAGGGCACGGGGTGACTCGGTGGTAGTGTGGAGGTAGACATGGCGCTGGGCACTAGGTGGCACGGTGCTGGTGTGGAGGTGGGTAAGGTGCTGGACACGAGGTGGCATGGTGAAGTGGTGGTGGTGGCTCCGGCGATGTCTTGCAGCGGCATGGCGGCGCAGGGAGTTCGTTCAAGGTGTCGGTTGCCGGGAATGCTTGTCGGCAAGGGATGGCGTCGCGGTGGTGGTTGCGGTCAGCGTCGGTGATATTGGTAGAGGTGCCCGGGGGTAGAGGAAGGTGGCGACGACTTGGTGAGTTATGGAGTAGAGGGTGATGGTGATAGGAGGCTCAGGTGAAGGTGATGGAGCTGCGAGTCGCGTAGGCGGAGGCGAGAAACAACCAACGGTAATGATGGGGTTGTGGGTTTTTTGGTCGAAGAAGAAGAAGGCGATGAAGGAGATGTAGGCGAAGGCTGTTGGGTCGTCGAAGGGGTGCTGGAGGAGGAGTGGCGGCTGTGGTAATGACCTCGCCGACGACCTAGGAAACGGTGGTGGTGTTGTTGTGGGGTCGGAGTTGGTTCAATGGTGAGTGGGGTCGGTGGTTACTGGAGGAGGGGAGGTAGGGATGACCGGTGATGGAGGCGCGGTCTCGTGGGGGAGGGTGTTGTGGGTTTGTCGGCATTCAGCGGTGGTGGTGGTCGGAAAAAACGAGAGGGAAAAAAGGAGGGAGAGAGTTCGAGATGAGAGAGAGAAGGAGTGAGTGAGAGATAGAGAGAGAGAGTGAAGGGGGGGGGAGAGAGTTTAAAGACAAAGAGAGGAGAAAATATTAAAAATAGTTTAATAATAATTAATGGGATTGATTTGAGAATTTAAAGAGATTAAAGAAAATTGATTTGGTTTTAATTGGGATTTAAAGTGGGGATTTCAAAAGGAAAAAGTGGCAGTTGAGGAAAGGGTGTTGGTTTATTGGGTTAGGGCTTTGGGCCATTAAGGCTTGGGAATTAGATATAAAAAAAAACAGAGAATAGGCTAGAATAATGGATTTTAATAGTGTAGGATTTTGATATAAGAAAAATATTGAATTGGGAAAAACAATAGGAAGATAGAGGGAATAAATTGTAAGGAAAATAATTAAAATTTTTACACATGAAATTGTTGAACAAAAATATTTTTTCGAATACGGAAAATAAATACAGAGGAAATAGGTATTACAGAGAGTAACGAAGGCCAGCCATACAACCTACGATAAGAAAAGATCCTTCCATATGTCACATTAATGCTGCCTAGCTAAACCTATCAATGACAATATCCAAGAGATAATACTAACAATATACTGCATAAATAACAAGTAACACTAATATGGATCCATAAGATAGTGATAGATTTAATTAAAAAATCCAAATAACAATAGGTCCAAAACTATAGAGTCAAAATAAATTAATACATGATCCGAAAAGAAAGATACATAAATTCCCAGTCAACCGAGAGGCACACATACTAAATATGAACTGAATAAAATAGAAAATAAACCTACGCTAAATCAATACTCTCCAAATAACTCTCGCGAATAATACTGATCTTGTCCTGCTGATGTATCTTTCTCAAATCCTGAGATGACAAATCTCAGGAGTATCAGAACGCCTAACAAGACTCAAACGCGTAAAGTGTGTAATTACGCAATAATAATAGTGTTGTGAAATGCTCGCGTGCACAGTAGTAGTTGGGTACAGTAACAAATATAAGATATGCATGATAACAAGTCATGTCGGTCCTAGATGTCACTATTGTTATCCTTAACTGGTATCGTGTGAGTTTGAAATTGATTGGTGGAAATTAATCTCGAATCTTGGAGGATATCCCGTACGTACCCAGGAATACGACCAACTGTTGCCCGGAGCTGATCTCGGGTCTATCGTTAAGCAGTCCTACATGAATAATAATTATGAACACGAACACGGTGGATGATGTCCAATACACCATCCCTACGCCATCGGCGCATTCTATTGGGCAACCTCTAACACGTAAAAATCCTCCAAAATACAGGTCCAATTTCCACCCTTCAATTTCCCCAATCCACTGTGTTTCTAAGTGTAGTCACGACAATAAAACCCGATCACTAGATTTTAGAATACCGAATGACACAATTTCCGGTACATATCATGAATAAACATGAAGTCATGAATAACATGAAATCACGATATCCCGAATAACAAGTCACAAATCATGAATTGTGCCAGTTCCACGAATCATTAATAAGCATGAAATTTTCGTTATTCTAGTCGGTGATCACGTTTCATCATTTAATTAGGTAATCATGAATCTATGTAGCATGACAAAGATTTTCGCATATGTCAAGGGTTTATTAAGCATGATGATAACAATGAAAATCGTGTGGTAGCAATATCATTAGCTTGTGTCATCAAGAATCATATAAGCATGGCATGCCATGAGTATCATAATCATATCATTTACAAGATCAAGATAATAGAATTAATAAGAAAATCATATTCAATCAAATTAATAATGCTAAAAGTGGTGTATATTAACCATGCACAAGAAGATTCAGTTCATGAAATTCAGCGTCATTCTGGATTGTAAAATATCTTAAAAATAACAATTGTCCTCCAAAAAGGGCATATCACATATCAAAACGAAGCTAATTTAACAAGGTTTTCATTAGTATAAGTTAAGGAATCTTAAGTTACTCCCACAGAATGTTATGGGTGTTCAAAGTTGCGTGTTTGGTGCTGAAATTTCCCTGGACAGCAATCAAGAGCTGTGTTCCTTTGCATATTATGTTATCTAAACAAATTATTTTGCAAGTAATCTTTTCACAGGGTTAAATTAATCCGAGTTTGCTTCGTAACGAGCTAAGGAACATATGCTAACAATATTTTTGTGATTTATAGTGAATTTTACAAGTTAAGGTGTTCAGTTCAGTTCTGACAAGTTGAGACGGCTTAAATAAGTTTGAGACGGCTCAAAAGTAGTCTGGAATGCATTATTTGTTCTCTGGAGGTGTGAGACGGCTGAAAGTGTTCCTGAAGCAACGTTTGAGTTCGCTGTTCGTAAGAGATGGCTTAGGAGATATTTGATATGGCTCATAGACTAAAAACTGATACGAGCAGGTATTTTAATTAGGGTTTCGAGCCCAGATTTGCTGCGAACAATTCTAACTTTGATTACCACAATTTCCCTATGTTCCAATAGGTCAATCTATCAATAAAAAGGGTAATTTTAGGGTTTACAACATGTATCAAGGCTAAATCAAATTCGGTGACATATCGAGATTCGGATCCTGATATAATATATCGTTAACTATAAATTCATAAAACTTAAATATGCCAATTAACATCAACAAATTAAATTGAGAAGTTTTACTGATGTTGCATCGGCAAAGAAAACAATGAGCAAGAGTACTTGTCTTATTACGATGGTTCATGGGATCTTGAAGATGGATGAGGACGATGAACGATCTCGACCCTTATGCTTGGATCGAAGTGTTAGGATCGATGAGTGTAGGTGCTTCACGAACAAGATGGTGTTGATTGTCGACGACGTCAGGTTTTTCTCGAGTTTGGTGTGGAAGCGAGAGATGAGAAAGCTAGGGTTTTTAGAAATGAGATCTAGGGTTTTTAGTGAGGAAGGAGGTGGCCAATATTAGGGTTTTGCCAAGTTTTCATAGGTTTATATAGAGACGGGGTTGGTTGCGAAATAAAGGCCTAAAAGAAAGATAAAAAAAAATTCAGATCTGCGTTGAGATGTCTCAACAGTGTCTTGATACGTCTCAAGACAATAGAGAGGAAAAAGTTGTTGCATGCACAAGTTGAGACGTCTCAAAGTAAGCTTAAGCCGTCTCAAGCTCTGATATCTGCTGATATTGAACCTGATAAGATACTAAACTTTGTGAATGGATATGGGATCAAGAAAATACGTTCAAACACTTATTTTATTAGGATTCCAAGGTACATGGTATTATATCCTACCCACCTTACAAGAAATTTCGTCCTCGAAATTAAAGAACGATCATACAAAACTAAGGAAACAAATAGGGATACTTTTGATGGATCCCGTTCTTAGGCTCCCAAGTGGAATCTCCGCGTGACCATCTGCCCCAAGATACAAGGACCAAGGAATAATCTTGTTCTTCAACACATTCTCTCTACGGTCCAAGATAGCTGTAGGTTGCTCCTCGTATGAGAGATTGGTGCTCAAAGTTAATTTTGAGTGATTAAGGACATGTTTATCTTCACGAATGTACCGACATAACTGAGAAACATGGAATACGTCATGCACGCCTACTAAGGATGGAAGTAAAGCCAAGCGGTAGCTACCTCACCAACACGCTCCATAACTTCGAAGGGTCTGATAAATCGGGGACTGAGTTTTCCACGACTACAGAATCTAATCACCTTCTCATCAGCGAGATCTTAAGGAAAACATGGTCTCCAAACCCGAACTCAAGCGGTATTATACTAGCATCTGCCCAACTCGTCTGGCGGTTTTGTGCAACCTTGATACGGTTTCTAATCTGTTGAACTTTGTCGACAGCCTGAACTATGAGTTTAGGTCCAAACAGTCTTCTCTCTCCCACATCATCCTAGGAAAGTAGAGAACGACACTTTGTCCATAGAGTTTCCTAAATGGTTCCATATGAATACTTACCTGATAGTTGTTATTGTAAGAGAACTCCACCAAATACAAATGATCCTCCTACGACCCCTTGAAATTTAGCATAACGGCTCTCAACATATCTTCTAGTATCTATATGGTGCACTCAGATTGTCCGTCTGTCTGAGGGTGATAAGTCGTATTGTAATTAAGGCGTTGCCTAAACTTTTTTGCAAGCTTCTCCAAAACTGTGAGAGTAATATGGTATCTCGGTCTGATACGATATTGACAGGAACTCTATATAGTTTCACAATCTCCTGCATGTACCTTTTTGCCAAAGTCTCGGTCGACTGTCTCACCCGGAATGGTAGAAAATGAGCCGTCTTTGTGAGACAGTCAACGATGATCCATAAAGCGTTGCTGCTCTTAGGACTCCGTGGTAAAGCCGCACGAAGTCTATGGTGATGTGTTCTCACTTCCACTAAGGAATAGGAAGTGATTGCAAAAGACCGGCCATCCTGAGATGTTCGGCCTTCACCTGATGACACACTAGGCATCGCGATACGTAGCGGGCGATCCCCCTCTTCATACCATTCCACCAGAAGTGTTGCCTCAAGTCTCTGTACAACTTATTGCTTCCCGGATGCACTGAGTAGCTGAACTGTGCGCTCTTTCAACACTTCCTCTCGAATATCGCCCTATAGCGCGCACACCCGATTGTCAAATCTCAACGAACCATCTTCTTATATTTGTAAATTTGTTCTCAATCCAGCCTCTACCTGACTTCGGAACTGTTCCCCTCCGAACGGCGGCCTGCGACGTTAGGACGTCACGTGCCTGAGGTTCGGGGCAGATGCTATTTGGTTTTATCCGTCCACCTCTCCGAAGATGCCAAGTTGATTTATGGCACCGTGTATCGAAGGTTTAGACGGATGCGGCCGATGTAGCAGACTTTGTCAGATTCCCCCTCGCTTGAGGGGTTTTTGATTGTGGGGACGCTCTTCCCTGCAGGCGCAAGCCCCTGCAGTTAATTACGCTACCGCTTTGCGGTAACAACTTTCTCCTTCTCCAGAATTTCACTTCGTGTCGTGTGTGTTTGTTTTGTTTGTGGCTGCCCGTGGATTGTATACGGAGACTGAGTAATGCCGTCGCCCGTAGGGCGTGGATTAGTCCAAATCCGTATTTACTTAGATTTGGGTTTGGTGTTTTTAGTTTAAGGATGCATTAGTCGCGTTGCGACTAAGATCAACTTAAACATTCGTCAAGGATACGTTAGTCTTGCTTTGGACTAAGATCAACCTGATGTGGTGATTCATTTAATTTATGGCCATCGGGACTCATCACCTCTCTAACATCGTTGAAGGATTACAACGATAGGTGTCAGAGGAGCTCAGAGATGTACCCTTGAACCAAAGCTGATTGAGGGTTTTATCATTCATTTAAATGTCTAAGGATGCGCTAGCCGTGTTTGGGGCTAAGATCAACTTAAACGGGACCGTTTAGATCCGGCAAAAGAGCATTTGGAGGCTCTATTGTTCCAGTTTAGGGACGTAGTGGTCCACTTTCCAGTTTAGGGACGTGGTGGTCCATCGCCAGTTTAGGGACGTGGTGGTCCAATATTAGTTTAGGGACGTTTCGGTCCGATGTTAGTTTAGGGACGTTCCGGTCCGATGTTAGTTTAGGGACGTTTCGGTCCATCATTAGTTTAGGGACGTTTCGGTCCGATGTTAGTTTAGGGACGTTTCGGTCCAATACAAGTTTAAGGACGTAGTGGTCCATTATTAGTTTAGGGACGTTTTGGTCCGATGCCAGTTTAGGGACGTAGTGGTCCATTATTAGTTTAAGGACATTTCGGTCCATCGCCAGTTTAGGGACGTGGTGGTCCGTCATTAGTTTAGGGACATTTCGGTCCGATGCCAGTTTAGGGACGTAGTGGTCCATCATTAGTTTAAGGACGTCTCGGTCCAATATTAGTTTAGGGACGTTTCGGTCCACGAGTTTAAGGACCCCGCAGTCCATATCGATGTGTGGTCGTTGGGACCCGTCACCTCTTTGACGTCGTTGAGGAATTACAACGATGGATGTCAAAGGAGTTCGGAGATGTACCCTCGAACCGGATGTAAATTGATTTAGGAGAGCCATTTTGCTCAGTCAATTTAATTTAAGGACTTATGGCCGAAATTGGGCTAAGTCCGGTTGAAATGTCCAATATTTTATTTGCTTTTGCATTGCATTTCTTTTTATTTTTTTTTATTTGGGCCTTGCCCAGAAAGGATGCAGGGCATCAATTTGTTTTGGGCTCTGCCCCTTTAGGAATGATGCAAGGTATCAATTTTATTTGGGCTCTGTCTTTATATAAAGGATGCAAAGCATCAATTTATTTGGGCTCTGCCCATTTATTGCCTTGCAATTTATTTTGGCCTGTCAGGTCATTTTGATTTGGGCCTGGCCCTTCAAATAGTGCAAAGCACCAAGAATCTTTTGGATTCAAGAAAATGAGTGCAGAGCACTTTTTAATGATCTAAATTTAGATCAAAGAAGAGAAAAGAAAATCTTTTCTTTCTTTCTGTCTCAGAGAACCAGAGGCACTATCTGTTGTGCGCACGTGCGTTGCACGTGGTGCCGCATGGCGGGCATACGTGCGTTGCACGTGGCGCACATGCGCGTTATGAGGAGAAGCAAAGCTTCTATATATGGAGAACAAGCTCCTTTTAATATTATTAAATATTCCCATGTGGTGCGCACGTGCGTTGCACGTAGTGCCGCATGGCAAGCACACGTGCGTTGCACGTAGCGCACATGGCGCTTGCGCATATGCGCATTATGGAGGAGCATGCTCCTATCTTGGAGAACTAAGCTCCTTTGGAGAACTAAGCTCCTTTGAGTATTGAATCCTTTGAGGATTTAACCCTACCTTTCTAAGAGGTATCCCCTCTTATTTATATTGGAGTGGTAGAGAAGCCACCTCTGCTTTTCCCGATGTGGGACTAAAAAATGCATTCCCCATGTAGTAGAGCATTACTTTAGATTACACGTGTATAACACATTTGCTCATAACTTTTGATCTCGGATGAATTATGAGGCCCATAATATATCAAATCGAAGGTCTTTTCGAGATGCTTTCAATATCATTAGAATTTAGCTGTTTTTCATTCCGGAGTTTGTCAAAATACAGCTCGGAAAATACTGGTTCGCATCTTCTTCCTTAAATCACATGTGTATAGACATTTGCTCATAACTTTTGATCCCGGATGAATTATGAGGCCCATAATATATCAAATCGAAGGTTTTTTCGAGACGCTTTCAATACAATCAGAATTTATCCATTTCTCCTTCAGGAGTTTGTCAAAAAAACAGCCCGGAAGATACTGGTTCGTATTTCCTTAAGCGTATCGCTGCCATTTGATACCTTGGACTCTTTTGCGCAGAAATTTTTGGCGGGAACAAATGCCCCCCACTACTTTGCCCACGTAAGTATGTACGTGGGTGAAGTAGTGCAGAGTTATACAGAGTTATGCATGGCGTATGACCAGTTTTGGGTTGATGTATCACTTTCAGAATCTTGATCTGAGAAGATAACGAGCGGACACAAGCGTCGTCATTTATCATTGACTCAAATCTCAACTCTTAAGGGATATAGTTCCAACCCTTAACTCCATGAGCCGCATCCTTCTATTTCTTTTTTTTTGTCTCACTCTGGCGTGGAGTAGTTCATACGCTTATGAGTAAGTTCTCCATTTCAGTGGCATGTAGCTTTGGCAAGTGTGGCCCATAGATGGTCGGCCCATCTTGACTTCTTTGCAGGGCAGTGATGGCTTAGGAGACAGGGGTAGGATCTGCCACCTAAGGCTTTTCAACTTTACGAGCCGTGAGGGTCTCATAAAGACTTTTCTCCCTACGAGTCGTGAGGATCTCGTAGGTGTATTTTCTCCTTGGGAATCGTGAGGATTCCTAAGTGTGTTTTCTCTTATAAGTCGTAAGGATCCTATAAGAGAGTTTTCCCTCTTACGAGTCGAGAGGACCCGTAAGCGGTTGTTTCCCTCTTTGTCGACAATCGACTTCAGAGAGTGAGACCCGTGAATAGTATGCAAGAGACCATTTAGGATTGACTTGCAGGGTCCCATTGTTCAGGAAGTGAGTTTTTGAATCCTTACTGCCCGAGATGTGAGTCAAAGAAGCTCTCGTCACGGAGTGTTTGTATCCGTGAGTTGAGAAGTTTTGCGAGGGATTATTTGTTTCCCAAGCGCCAAGGATTATTTGTGTCCTTGGGGTTTGAAACGAGTCGATGGTTCCCACGGAGGCGCTGGTGGCTCTGCGAGTCGACGCGGATCAGAAGGCTCTCGTCAAGGAGTGTTTGTATCCGTGAGTTGAGAAGTTTTGCGAGGGATTATTTGTTTCCCAAGCGCCAAGGATTATTTGTGTCCTTGGGGTTTGAAACGAGTCGATGGTTCCCACGGAGGCGCTGGCGGCTCTGCGAGTCGACGCGGATCAGAAGGCTCTCGTCAAGGAGTGTTTGTATCCGTGAGTTGAGAAGTTTTGCGAGGGATTATTTGTTTCCCAAGCGCCAAGGATTATTTGTGTCCTTGGGGTTTGAAACGAGTCGATGGTTCCCACGGAGGCGCTGGTGGCTCTGCGAGTCGACGCGGATCAGAAGGCTCTCGTCAAGGAGTGTTTGTATCCGTGAGTTGAGAAGTTTTGCGAGGGATTATTTATTTCCCAAGCGCCAAGGATTATTTGTGTCCTTGGGGTTTGAAACGAGTCGATGGTTCCCACGGAGGCGCTGGTGGCTCTGCGAGTCGACGCGGATCAGAAGGCTCTCGTCAAGGAGTGTTTGTATCCGTGAGTTGAGAAGTTTTGCGAGGGATTATTTGTTTCCCAAGCGCCAAGGATTATTTGTGTCCTTGGGGTTTGAAACGAGTCGATGGTTCCCACGGAGGCGCTGGCGGCTCTGCGAGTCGACGCGGATCAGAAGGCTCTCGTCAAGGAGTGTTTGTATCCGTGAGTTGAGAAGTTTTGCGAGGGATTATTTGTTTCCCAAGCGCCAAGGACTATTTGTGTCCTTGGGGTTTGAAACGAGTCGATGGTTCCCACGGAGGTGCTGGTGGCTCTGCGAGTCGACGCGGATCAGAAGGCTCTCGTCAAGGAGTGTTTGTATCCGTGAGTTGAGAAGTTTTGCGAGGGATTATTTGTTTCCCAAGCGCCAAGGATTATTTGTGTCCTTGGGGTTTGAAACGAGTCGATGGTTCCTACGGAGGCACTGGTGGCTCTGCGGGTCGACGCGGATCAGGAAGCTCTCGTCAAGGAGTGTTTGTATCCGTGAGTTGAGAAGTTTTGCGAGGGATTATTTGTTTCCCAAGCGCCAAGGATTATTTGTGTCCTTGGGGTTTGAAACGAGTCGATGGTTCCCACGGAGGCGCTGGTGGCTCTGCGAGTCGACGCGGATCAGAAAGCTCTCGTCAAGGAGTGTTTGTATCCGTGAGTTGAGAAGTTTTGCGAGGGATTATTTGTTTCCCAAGCGCCAAGGATTATTTGTGTCCTTGGGGTTTGAAACGAGTCGATGGTTCCCACGGAGGCGCTGGTGGCTCTGCGAGTCGACGCGGATCAGAAAGCTCTCGTCAAGGAGTGTTTGTATCCGTGAGTCGAGGAATTTGTGTTGAAGTCACTGGCTTCTTCGGTTGGAATGAACCATTGAGGTTTGGCTTTATCGTTCGACGGAATCCGCTGGGGAAGTATGGTTTCTTCTTTGTTTACGCCCTTGGATCGTATACAGGGATCGATGTGATCTTAACTGTAGGGCCGAAGTTTCATCATTTCTTATTTTTGTTTTATTTTATTTCCGCGATGCTCTATCATTTCAGCTTTTATATCGCGAAGGTCGCGATTGCCCAATCATTTCGGCTATTTTTCGCGGTGCCCAATCATTTCGGCTATTTTTTTGTTTTTACTCGCTGCTTTTTATTGCGAGTTGCCCAATCATTTCGGCTATTTTGCATGCATACATTTTACTTGCTGCTTTTTATTGCAAGTTGCCCTATCATTTCGGCTATTTCGTATGCATGAGCGGCCTGCTGGCTTTTGCCGTAAACCCGAAATTGGACACCGATTTCGGCATCAGCACCGCTACAACTGTGATATTACCAGGAGCGAATCATCATTTGCCTCTGTCGTTGTCGAACAAAGGAGGCTTAGCGACCAGGGTTAGGGTCCTGTCGGCTAAGGCTTTTGACTTCATGAGCCGTAAGGGTCTCGTGAAGGTATTTCTCCCTACAAGTCGTGGGGATCTTGTAGGTGTATTTTTTTCCTTAGGAATCGTAAGGGTTCCAAAGTGTTTTGTTCCTTTGTAAGTCGTAAGGATCCTACAGGGGGGGTTTTCTTCTTGTAAATCGAGAGGACTTACAAGGGTTATGCGAACATATCCCCGATCACGGATGGACCTTGGTTAGGGAAATGTCTATTCGCGCCCGTGGATTGTATACAAGGGTCAATATTGAACCACTTATAGGGCAACATTGGAAGTTTGTGGGGGTTTGCTTAAGCACAGGTTTAGGTCTCTGTGACTTAAGACTTTCAAATCCTATGAGCCATGAGGGTCCCATAAGAGAGTTCTCCTTACGAGTCGTGAGGATCTCGCAAGCGTATTTTCTCCTTAGGAATCGTGGGGATTCCTAAGCGTGTTGTTCCCTTGTGAGTCGTAAGGATCTCACGCGGGTGGTTTCTCCTTACAGGGTTGAGAGGACCCTGTAAGGGTTCTTTAACGAAGTTGCGCCCTTTTGGGTTTTCACAAACACTCGCCGGTAGTCCTGCTGTTTTTACTCACGGAGCCCTTTCGGGTTTTCATCCGTGCCCATCTTGCTTATGGACATACCGTTTTTTTTTGTTTTGTTTTTTTTTTTTTTTTTACGAGGTTGCGCCCTTTCGGGTTTTCACGAACACTCGCCGGTAGTCCTGCTGTTTTTACTCACGGAGCCCTTTCGGGTTTTCATCCGTGCCCTTTTTTGCTTATGGACATACCATTTTTTTTTATTTTATTTTTTATATGTTTTTTTTTTATATCTCGTCAGCCTAAAGATGCTGCGGTAGTAGTTTAAAGACGTTTCGGTCTGCTACTAGTTTAAGGACATTTCGGTCCGTCGTTAGTTTAAAGACATCTCGGTCCGTTGTTAGTTTAAGGACGTTTCGGTCCGTTATCCAGTTTTAGGACGTAGTGGTCCGTTAGGCTTTCTCAATGAATGAGCATGATGCCCCCGGCGTGTCTATATTTTTCGGAGCATGCGGTTGTGGCGGGTTCACCTTCCAAATTTCGGACAACGCGAACTTGCCCTGTTGGTATTGGTCTTCAACCCAGTTCTTGAAGACGTAGCAATCCTCGATCAGATGACCTACCGTTTGGTGGTAAGGGAAATAATTAGGATTATTAATATCGCCTGGCCGCAATGGACGTTTTGGATTCGGCAGATTGATGAGTCTGTCGCACACTGCCAGCTCGAACAGTCCCCTTGTTTTATCTTGCGGAAACGAGTAAGGACGTTTCAACTTTTCCTGGAGGGATTGCCGCTTGTTGCTTTGGCAAGCAACCGGTCTAGGGTCACCTGATTGTTGGTGAGTGCTGGCGACGAGGGCCGTTTTTCTTTTTCCTTTATCCTTTTTGTTCGATCCTTTGTTTACGGGGCCGAGATTTTTTCCGAGTAGCATGCGATTGCACGGCTGAACGTTCTCGCAGATTCTCAATTCCTTTATTTTTGAAATAGATTCCCCGATGGAAGAGTTGGGGGTAGCTTCTTCGTCAGAGTCGCTTCCAAAGGTGATAATTTTTGATCCCTTGAAGTCGGCTATATGACAGTCGGCGGTGGCTCTTTTGCGCTCATATATCGTATTTTTCCGATGTCCACAAGCTTCACACTTTGTCCTGTCGAAGTGTTGCTTTTGAGCGACATACCCTTGCCATCAACAGTTAAAGGACTCGCAGTCTTCGGTAGGATGTATGATCTTCTGATGATATAAACAGAAGTTAGGGTGCATCTCTACCTCAGAGAAAGGATTTTCTTCGGAGGGCGGTAGCTTCATTCCTACTGATAGAGCTTTGGCGAACCGTTTCCTCGTCTTGAATTTACTTTTACCCGCAGTGTATGGCTTTTGATTTGACGGGAATACCTTGGTTCTTTCCAGTATGGCCATTTCATGCTCTTGATTGGCTTTTGCTTTCAAACGAATTTCATTTAGGAAGGCATCGATCAACTTGTCTGACGGCCGCGAAATTTCTGTTTCAGGGTCCGCCGTTGATTTCTCAGCGCAAGGATCCTCCTCCTCATCCGTCAATGAATGAGAAATCACATGACAAGTCGCTACGTAGTCTTCGGATTCATCTGATAAGTTTTCTCCATTGTTTTCATCCTCGACGAAAGAACAAGTTGCCCCCGGCGTGTCCGTCTTCTTTGGAGAGTGCGGCTGTGGGGGGTTTACCTTCCAGCTTTCAGACAGCGTGAACTTGCCTTGCAGGTATTGATCCTCAATCCATCCCTTAAAGACGAAACAATCCTCAATCGGGTGACTTACCGTTTGGTGGTAAGGGCAATAATTGGGATTATTAAGATCGCCTGGCTGCGACAGACGCTTTGGACTTGGCAGATTGATGAGTCTGTTACGCACTGCCAGCTCAAACAGTCTTCTCGTTTTATTCTGAGGAAACGAGTAAGGACGTCCTAGCCTCTCTTCGAGGGATGGGCGTGGACGCACGTTGTTTTGGCGAGCGACCGGCTTTGAGTTGCTCGACTGTTGCTGGGCGTTGGCGACGATGATCACTTTTCCTTTCTCATTTCGGGGATCGGGTCTTGGAGGAGACGGTCTATGGCCCATCTGGTCCATTTGGGCTAATTTGTCGATCAAGGCCTGGAAGGTGGTCGGCCTGAAGAACATCATGAATTGCGAGATGGTCGCTTGCGGATCGAGAGTGCCCACAAACATGCCTACCGCAGGTGCCTCTTCTATGCGTTGTTCGCATTTCGACCATAGGTTCCGCCATCGTGTTGCGTATTGGACCCACGTTTCGCTTGGCCTTATCCTGGCATTTATCAGTGCTGTTATCGGAGTGCGTTCACTAGCACTCGCGAATCTTTGTGTAAACAGCAGCTCCATCTCTACAAATGTTTTGATAGAATCGTTAGGTAGCTCCGAATACCATTCAAAGGCTGTTTCTGCTAAGCTGCCGACGAATTGACGTAGCAACAATTTGTCATCGCCTCCAGTATTGCCGCATAAGGCCCTGAATTGAGCGACATGCTGATGCGGATTCCCTGTCCCTTTATATACGTGGAATTTAGGGATCGTATATCCTGGCGGGTAACTGATTTGGTCATACCAGCTCGGATACGGTCGTCCGGTTCTAACAGTTTGCCCAGCCGCTTCATTCGCCTGATGAACCCGGATCTGCTGAGCTATATATTCGTCTAGGTCGACTTTGGAGATTGCCTCCTCCTTGGCTGTTGATAGAGCCGGCGGAGGATTTGACGTTTCTCCTCTGTCGTCTTCAAGGACGATCGGAGGATCTTCAGCAGGAGGGTCCGGCTGTAACATCATCCCTACCATATCTTGGAAGAGGAGCGCCATCTGTTTTATGTTAGCCGCTTGCTCTGCAGCTTCTTTGTCCCTCTTTTCGAGGACTCTGCGTAAAAAGTCAGCGTCGGTTTCTTGTTCTTGACGCTCATCCGAAGACGTTTCAGAGCTTTCTTTTGGCTCAGTGAGTGCAGCCATTGTAGTCATCATTTCCTGAAGCTTTTGTTGTTGCTCCTGGGCTTTCGTCACGGATCGGGTGAGCGGTCGGTGGCCCGTAGAAGTGCGGCTTTCCTCCTTTCCAGAAGCCATATAAACAGTATGCACCACCATGCCCCCAGACTTGGGGCGTTTGTGTTCGGTGTCTTTGCGATTTGCCGAAGACACAGGGGCTTTTTGCGGCCTCCTTTTTTGAGTGATTGGAGTTAAGGGAGCCGTTGTAGTGGGCACCCGAGTAGCTTTTGCTTCTTGTGGTTTGACAGAGTAATCCTTCCCCTGCCGAACCTTCATATTTTTCTGTCGTCGGAGGCAGTCTCGATCGATCACCGACTCTTGGACCTGTCGCCAGACTTTGTAAATTTTAGAGGACAGCCGTTGAGGGGGCTGCTCTAGCTTCTTCTCTGGAGTATTCTCCACAGGTGAAGGAGTTCGTTTCAACATCGCAGTAGGAGAGTTTCTGCGCACCTTGTTGAGCAGTTCAAAGCTGTTCTTGGTTGGAACAGCAGCATCGATCCTCACCATCGGAGTTGGAGGAGTAAGTCCAGAGGGGGAGTTGCCCCCAGCCTTTCTCACTCGGCGCCAGTAGCGACGTCGGGCATGTCGTGCTGATGGAGTTGTTTCAGCTATAGGGGTGATCTCCTCATGCCCCCTGTGTTGGTCAGAATATACTGGTACCAGCTTTTTAAAGATCGACGTCCGTTGAACGGGGACGGCCAACTTGTCAGAAGCGGACTTCTGAACATGGGAAACAACCTTGGTGATTTTGCCAGGAACGGGAGTTGGGATGGCTATCCGCTTCGGGATAACGCCTTCTGGTATGGCAGGCTTCTTCATGGGCCCGATGGAGCTCTGGCCTAATCCATTAAAACCTGAAGCAGTGGAGTTAGGCGACCTGTTGAGAGGGGTCGCGGCAGTGGTGAGTCGATCGAAGACCGACTTCTTTGGAGCTTCTTGCAATGTCATTGGGGCGTTGAAGCTCATTGATGGGAGCATGGTCCCAAAAAATAGTCCAGTGGTGGCTTGAGCCACCTGCTCCACCGGCATTTTGAAAAGGGAGGCCGCTTGGGGCCCATAAGTCACTCCTCCAGTAATGACGGAGCGAGAGTTGTTGCTGCAGGCGATGCAGTTCGAAGCCATTGATCTTCTGTTTTCTGCACGGAGCAAGACACCAAATCTTAGTACCTTGAATCCACAGGCAATCACAGCAAACCGTGATTTGTTCGCGAACACGACACACGAAGTGTGGAGTGGAAAGAGGAAGAGGTCCCACCGGGCGTGCCAGAATCTGTTCCCCTCCGAACGGCGGCCTGCGACGTTAGGACGTCACGTGCCTGAGGTTCGGGGCAGATGCTATTTGGTTTTATCCGTCCACCTCTCCGAAGATGCCAAGTTGATTTATGGCACCGTGTATCGAAGGTTTAGACGGATGCGGCCGATGTAGCAGACTTTGTCAGATTCCCCCTCGCTTGAGGGGTTTTTGATTGTGGGGACGCTCTTCCCTGCAGGCGCAAGCCCCTGCAGTTAATTACGCTACCGCTTTGCGGTAACAACTTTCTCCTTCTCCAGAATTTCACTTCGTGTCGTGTGTGTTTGTTTTGTTTGTGGCTGCCCGTGGATTGTATACGGAGACTGAGTAATGCCGTCGCCCGTAGGGCGTGGATTAGTCCAAATCCGTATTTACTTAGATTTGGGTTTGGTGTTTTTAGTTTAAGGATGCATTAGTCGCGTTGCGACTAAGATCAACTTAAACATTCGTCAAGGATACGTTAGTCTTGCTTTGGACTAAGATCAACCTGATGTGGTGATTCATTTAATTTATGGCCATCGGGACTCATCACCTCTCTAACATCGTTGAAGGATTACAACGATAGGTGTCAGAGGAGCTCAGAGATGTACCCTTGAACCAAAGCTGATTGAGGGTTTTATCATTCATTTAAATGTCTAAGGATGCGCTAGCCGTGTTTGGGGCTAAGATCAACTTAAACGGGACCGTTTAGATCCGGCAAAAGAGCATTTGGAGGCTCTATTGTTCCAGTTTAGGGACGTAGTGGTCCACTTTCCAGTTTAGGGACGTGGTGGTCCATCGCCAGTTTAGGGACGTGGTGGTCCAATATTAGTTTAGGGACGTTTCGGTCCGATGTTAGTTTAGGGACGTTCCGGTCCGATGTTAGTTTAGGGACGTTTCGGTCCATCATTAGTTTAGGGACGTTTCGGTCCGATGTTAGTTTAGGGACGTTTCGGTCTAATACAAGTTTAAGGACGTAGTGGTCCATTATTAGTTTAGGGACGTTTTGGTCCGATGCCAGTTTAGGGACGTAGTGGTCCATTATTAGTTTAAGGACATTTCGGTCCATCGCCAGTTTAGGGACGTGGTGGTCCGTCATTAGTTTAGGGACATTTCGGTCCGATGCCAGTTTAGGGACGTAGTGGTCCATCATTAGTTTAAGGACGTCTCGGTCCAATATTAGTTTAGGGACGTTTCGGTCCACGAGTTTAAGGACCCCGCAGTCCATATCGATGTGTGGTCGTTGGGACCCGTCACCTCTTTGACGTCGTTGAGGAATTACAACGATGGATGTCAAAGGAGTTCGGAGATGTACCCTCGAACCGGATGTAAATTGATTTAGGAGAGCCATTTTGCTCAGTCAATTTAATTTAAGGACTTATGGCCGAAATTGGGCTAAGTCCGGTTGAAATGTCCAATATTTTATTTGCTTTTGCATTGCATTTCTTTTTATTTTTTTTTATTTGGGCCTTGCCCAGAAAGGATGCAGGGCATCAATTTGTTTTGGGCTCTGCCCCTTTAGGAATGATGCAAGGTATCAATTTTATTTGGGCTCTGTCTTTATATAAAGGATGCAAAGCATCAATTTATTTGGGCTCTGCCCATTTATTGCCTTGCAATTTATTTTGGCCTGTCAGGTCATTTTGATTTGGGCCTGGCCCTTCAAATAGTGCAAAGCACCAAGAATCTTTTGGATTCAAGAAAATGAGTGCAGAGCACTTTTTAATGATCTAAATTTAGATCAAAGAAGAGAAAAGAAAATCTTTTCTTTCTTTCTGTCTCAGAGAACCAGAGGTTCATAGCAAGTGCAAGGCACTATTTTTATTTATTTATTTATCTGAGAACCAGAGGTTCATAGCAAGTGCAAGGCACTATTTTTATTTATTTATTTATCTGAGAACCAGAGGTTCATAGCAAGTGCAAGGCACTATTTTTATTTATTTATTTATCTGAGAACCAGAGGTTCATAGCAAGTGCAAGGCACTATCTGTTGTGCGCACGTGCGTTGCACGTGGTGCCGCATGGCGGGCATACGTGCGTTGCACGTGGCGCACATGCGCGTTATGAGGAGAAGCAAAGCTTCTATATATGGAGAACAAGCTCCTTTTAATATTATTAAATATTCCCATGTGGTGCGCACGTGCGTTGCACGTAGTGCCGCATGGCAAGCACACGTGCGTTGCACGTAGCGCACATGGCGCTTACGCATATGCGCATTATGGAGGAGCATGCTCCTATCTTGGAGAACTAAGCTCCTTTGGAGAACTAAGCTCCTTTGAGTATTGAATCCTTTGAGGATTTAACCCTACCTTTCTAAGAGGTATCCCCTCTTATTTATATTGGAGTGGTAGAGAAGCCACCTCTCCTTTTCCCGATGTGGGACTAAAAAATGCATTCCCCATGTAGTAGAGCATTACTTTAGATTACACGTGTATAACACATTTGCTCATAACTTTTGATCTCGGATGAATTATGAGGCCCATAATATATCAAATCGAAGGTCTTTTCGAGATGCTTTCAATATCATTAGAATTTAGCTATTTTTCATTCCGGAGTTTGTCAAAATACAGCTCGGAAAATACTGGTTCGCATCTTCTTCCTTAAATCACATGTGTATAGACATTTGCTCATAACTTTTGATCCCGGATGAATTATGAGGCCCATAATATATCAAATCGAAGGTTTTTTCGAGACGCTTTCAATACAATCAGAATTTATCCATTTCTCCTTCAGGAGTTTGTCAAAAAAACAGCCCGGAAGATACTGGTTCGTATTTCCTTAAGCGTATCGCTGCCATTTGATACCTTGGACTCTTTTGCGCAGAAATTTTTGGCGGGAACAGGAACTTCTGTAACTTTGGGTCTCCAGCCTGTGCAGCCTTAATACGATCAATTAAAGAAGATTGCACCTGTAGCTGCCAATACTGTCAATATGTCCCCTGCTTTACCACCTCCAAATCGAGTCTCTGAAATTCATCGAGAACATCCTTTTGACAAGTCAACATCATAGCCGCTGGTCTCCAGCTGAGAGCATCAGGTACCACATTTACCTTACCGGAGTGATATTGCAAATCAATATCGTATCGGCCATAAACTCCAACCACCTGCACGGTCTCATATTTAGCTCCATCTGCGTGAATACGTATTTTAAGTTCTTATAGTCTGTATAGTGTTGGGGTCAAATTTTACACCCTTTGCCCAAAAAGCCAAAGTCAGAAAGTCAACAAGTCAAAGGGTCAGAGTCAGCACCCAAATGGACCCGAGCTAATTTCGAGCCCAAGTGAAGCCAGCTCCATGCCAAGAAGAAAAATTATGCGACAAATAAATTTAATGTAGTTTCTTTTTTTATGAATAAATGTAATATGCAAAAGGGCAATTGATAAAATCCCAAAGGCCTAAATGAAATGTAAAGGCTATATAAAAACCAATCATATGATGAAATATAGAAGAATATTCTCTCCTAAAAATTTCTTGGGTTTTGTGCCACACTCTCTCAAGGTCTCCGTCTTCTTCCTCATCTCTTTTTCAATTAAATCCATGGTAACTCCTCTGCCTTTTCCAAAAACAAAATTGATTTTGACCACCAATCCATGGAGAGAAACACGGATCTCCCATTAAGATCAACAAAGGAGCAAATATTTTCTCTCCATTTCTCTCTTCACGATCTAATAGAGGAGAGAAAGAAGAGGGAAAATCCCACCACCTGCGCATATCCCGATGCCTCATAGAAGGGGAAAAGAGCCCATTTTTTTATCTTTTGGCATCAAAATTTGTGTTGGGGTTGTAGTTCCATTGGGGTTTGAACCTTGCCTGCACCGTTCTAGGTGCGCATCTTGCTAGGTGCCTATTTGTCCAGATGTGCACCCTGTTGGGTGTACATCCTGCCAAGTGTGCACCGACCCAGGTGTGCATCTCGCTATGTGCGCACTTCCCTAAGTGCTCATCTTACTGGACCTTTTTACCCATTCAGGACCCTTCGGACCTTAACTCTCGCATCCCAATAGATTTGCACCTCCCTAAGTGTGCACCTCACTGAACCTTTTGGGACACTTCGGCCCCTAACTCTCGTACCTCGCCAGGTGCGCACCTCGCTACGTGCTCACTTTGCTAAGTGCACACAAGACACACGTGCATCCTTCACTTCTGTCTTTCTTGTAAATATTCTACAAAATAAAAATAAATAAAATAGACTTGCCCCACACTCAAAAACCTTCTTCCCTTAAAAAAATTTCTAACGGGGTATTGTCTTGCATACTGCAAGGGGGCTGCTAGCCCCATTGACCCCCAGCCCGCTATCCGGGCAGCGGGACCTTCGTAAACTCTGTGAGGCCCCCGATATGCTCAAAACATTCTCAAGATACACACATACGTATACTGCATATTGAGTTCGCATGATCTATTTGACATGTTAATCGGAGGTCCCCCCGCTCCAAAAGCGCGGGGTAATTAACGGCAGCTTAGTCCGCAGCTACTGGTGATTTGGGATCCCCACGATCAATAAACCCCTGCCTACCTTAGACAGAGGAAATCTGTAATACACCTGACTAGCGATGCGTATTCGTATCTCAATAGGGTGACAAAAAACTCTCTACAGATTCTGGCACGACCGGTAGGACCATGTCTTTCCTCTCATATTTCGGGTTAAACATTCATTCGGACTAAATCAACATATATATATATATATATATATATATATATATATATATATATATATATATATCGATTGTCTATACCAAAATCATGCTTCTTTGCGCCGGATAACAGCTTTCTAGTTGCATTTTTCAAACTCAGCGAGAATGTCTCTAGTTCGATCTTCGAGGCAACTCCGATCCCGTACGTTGTTAAGATTAATGCTCACGTGGTTCTCCCCGCAATTCTCAGTCGGCAATGGAAGGAACCACACCGTCAATTTGGTTCTGTCATCATCTACCATGCTGGAACCGCTTATCTGGCGGAGACCCCAGCAAACCAAGTTGCCAAACCGAACTCAAAAGGCAGGAGGCCGAATGTCATGATAGCTAAGGCTCCACAACCCAAATGAAAACTGGTATTCGAACAACTGTCTGGCACTCCAGCTGGGGGAAAGACCATCAAAAGAAAGGAAATCATCAAACGTCATGAGAAAGCTCAGGCGATATCTTCGACGAGTGCATGAACAGCTGTCTTTTCAAGACTCTCTTTCAACCGACCTACTGTGGCTTCCCGATGATTAGAAGCCCACCAGGCACTCAAAGCGGAAAAGTTAAAGAAGAAGCGGTTCAAATATAGAGTCAATAAAAGAGCCAGGGCTCCAACCAAATTGAACTTTATGAAGTTTCAAGATCCGGGTTACTCCGCAACAACAATCGATTCAACCGTAAAATTCAACAACTCTTTTGGGCCCTTAAAGCGGGTTCAGAAAAATTCTATGTCCGCCAAGATCAAGAAGACGACAATCCGAACGGTGCTACAAAGAGACATGTCCAAACCCCAACATAGAGAGCATAACATCGTCTCTTCAAGAGTCTACCAAGCACTCTGTGCCATGCAAAAGCGATGGGAAAGAACCGAAAAGGGGGACCTTCACCATTAAAGGACCCCGCCAGGCAAACTGTCTTCAGTCGCTCGTCCTTTCCCGAAGAGAAAAGGCCCCGACGATGGTCTGAAAGATCAGCTACCAAAGATAAAGAGATGAATGGATATGTGGTCCACACTTTTTATATAGCAGGCATACACAACAAGAACAAGGATGGGGCCACCACATCCCAAGCTCAATCTGGTTTGAATATGGCTGCCACTTCCTAAGACCAACCTCCTCTGGAAGACGATGAAAACTCTTTCGGTGAGGCTGATAAGAAGAGGGAACCTTTAACTCATGAGGAGTTAAGCTTAGAGAGTAACGAGGAGCCAATTTTCGTCCCTAAGTCCACATAGGAGCAGCTGCTTTAAGAGCTCCGAAAAGAGCTCAGAAGTAAAGACAAAGAGATGGCTAAATTTTACTCCAAAATTGACGACTTAATGAATGTCGTGATGCAGCTCACGGCTCAGGTTGCTCGGTCACCCTCCAATCAAGAGAAAGTCTGTACTAATGTGCCATGTGACAACGACCTAAAGCGGCCAATGCCTGTCCTTTTAGGTCCAAATATGAGCGAGCTATACAAAAGCCATGTGACAAAGATTTTTTCAATGTTCATCAAAACTTTAAAGTTTAGATGTAATGAAAAAGCCAACGTGTTTTTTAATTTTGTACTCTCGTCTCATATACAAATTTCAGTAGATCTTACATGACTGGAGTGTCGAGCACTGTCTCTAGCTCCCGAAGAATTGTCACACGGCACTCCCAGACAACGACAAGGTGATCATCATGGAAAGCATCCTTACTTCACATATCGAAGCCAAGTCCGAATCGCAAACGGTGTTCCATGCCGACCTCGTCATGTTGTCTTTCACTCATGGAGGAAAAGAGAGGACGGAAATGGAATTCGATTCTTTGGCGAAAAAAGCTGGCTTCTGTAAATCAAGGGTTATTTGTGGATATGCCTGCTTTTGGATGATTGAGTTTTACAAATAGTTGAGATGATTATTTACGATTTGGATTTTTGTAATTTGATATGATTATATATTTTCTTATTGCTTTTTATTTCCAGAGGTATATCTGTATTATATTATTCTACAAATAAAACTTTATTGGATAATTATGGCACAACCTGGACTCAATAGCATGACAGGGAATTTCCTTTCTAATAGGTTACAAAGCAAACAATCTACAAAAAAAAATAGTGGTAGTCATCGTTAACCTTGATAAACATATTCTAACGTTTTATTACACACATAATTTTTTTTATGTGATTTTGAGGATGATCGTAAATTTAATGTTTGCTTATAATAATAGAATATATTTTATCAAATCAGCTTCTCTCATGTGTCATGGACCCCATGTATATCAAAGTAAAGATAGGGAATATGGAACATTGAATTTTGATTGTGACATTGAAAAGTAGGCAGTAATTCAATGCAAAAAGCTGGTTTATTAGACACTGCTGCTTTCTAAGTTTCTATCTTTTTCTACACAGAGATTTCTCGTGGTTCTAGCTTGTGAAATTTGTTCAAACATAGGAACATCTAGAAGCAGAATAAGAAAGGTTCAATCGCCAAAGACAATGAAACAAACTTAAAATGAGACTTGTAGGCTTCCAGTATACTGTATCCAATTATCTGTGGTCCATAGATTCAGTCTGGGATAAAATAGGAGGCTGAGCCCTTGTGGATTAAGTCGGCTGGGATCCATCCCATCTTTCTTGTGTCCGACACATCCCTGCTAATTGGTCTGCGATATATTACATGTCTGTTTTTTTCATTATAAAACACGTCATGTCAGCTGACATGTATGTCCTTCCATGAAGGAACTAAAAATAGGAAAAATCTTTTCGACAAGGGCTTGTAGAGAAATTTCTCCGCAAGCCCCTTACAAGCCTTTGCATGAGTTTTGATATTCGTGTTAAGGAAGAGAGAGAGTGCAAAAAATATTTGCACGAATCTCAAAACCCATTAAAGAGCTTGTAAAGGGCTTGTAGAGAAATTCCCTTCCACGAATCTCAAAACACATCCAAGAACTTGTAAGAGCCTTTCTCTACGAGCCCTCGTTGAGTCATGGCTTACCCCCAATATACATCAAAACAAGTCATATACGGATACAACAATTTTGTAATGAAAAGTTGTTGAGTCGTGGTTCACCTCAATAGTATATTAACTAGCGGTGAGGCCTGCGCGATCGATACGGCGGGTTTTAGAATAATCTATGTAAACAAATAAATAATAACTCATATAGATAGCTATGCCAATGATCATAATAGTAAAAGTTCATGGCATTTGTGTAATAAACAAAGTCCATGACATTTACCTGAAAATATTAAAATTTCATGGTATTTGTTTGTAATACACAAAGTCCATGGTATTTATCTGAAATTTATTGGAAGTTCATTGTATTTATCTGTAATAAACAAAATGCATAGTATTTATATACAAAAATGAAATCACGTTGTATTTATTATTAATAAACATAGTCCATAGTATTTATTCAGAAATGGCAAAAAATCATAATATTGATATACAATGAACAAAGTTCTACATATTTATATGAAAAACGATAAAAGAATGCGGTATTTATTTATTTTAAACAAAACCCATGGTATTAATCTAGAAAACAACGGAAGTCAGGGTATTTATTTGTAATAAATAAAGTCCATGATATATATATCTAGCAAATGATGAAAACAATGATATTTGTTTCCAATAAATAAAATCTATGGTATTTAAATGAAAAAAGTCATAAGCCGATGGTATTTTAGTGAAAACCTAGCGGTGATAAACGAAGTCCGTGTTTTTTATTTGTAAAAAACAAAGTTCACGGTATTTTACCTTTAAAATGTCGAAAGCTCATGCTATTTTAGTGAAAACCTAAAGGATTTTGAGCTAATGACATAATTGTAAATCAAGAAAAGTTTTGAGCCGATGGTGCAATTGTAAATAAAGTGATGTTCTGCCTAAATGAGAAATTTACAATTTTATCTCTACTGCATCACAAAAATAACAAAATTTTAAATTTATTGATTTTTCCCGTACACCAAAACTTATACAAGTGGGGAAAAAGTGGAATTTTAAAATTTTCACTTTTGTTACCACATTTTATCAATATAATGATAATGATAGGGGGAACGGAACATTATACAGTGTTGAATAAATTAATTTATCCAACAAATGTGAACCGTTTATTTTAACTGCTATTTTAAGTAGCTATTAAAATAAACGGTTCACATTTAATCGCTACTTATAAGATAGGTTAAAATATTTAACCGCTACTTAAAATAGTGGTTCATATTATATAAAAGAGGAAACCGTCTTAACAGCTTCAGCGGTTTATGGTTTTGAGATCGAAATTGGGCGATTTCTGCTATGATTTGAACTGTGATTCTTGCTGGGTATTTTCTTGATTCTTGGATCGATTTCATAAGGTAAATTAATTACTTTAATTATTATAGGTTTTGTTATTTGTGACGCCCCACTTCTCGAAATACGGAATACGGAGAGTGTCACGTCCCGCTTCCTAAAATACGGAAAACGAGGACGACTAGACCAGCCATACTCCTACGATCAAGGAAAAATTCTGTCGTAGTCACTATTCGAATTCTAGCATTACATGGTAATCAGTAAAATACAGTACGGATAAAAAGAATGCAGTCACTAGAACTATCAGATATAAAGGAAACTGAGCGAATTGGAAGAAACAAAAGGGACAACTAACCAGAGATATCAAAAGAAAGATACTACTGGTTCACTGGTCTGGATCTCCGCGATCTTCTCGAAATCAGACGGATCCACTTCTATCACTGATCATGCATACTCAGATCGTCAGGACGACGCAATAGCAACAATATGATAACAATAACGTGGCATGAAAAACAAAAGGTAATAACAGTGGAGACAGTGAATGAAGGAAATCAATATATCATTATCGATGCAGTATATAAGCTATGTTCCTATTAGTCTTTAGGTCAATTTGGAATCGAATCGTGGAAAGGAGCGATCATGTTTAACGAGGGTTTCATACGTACCCGAGACTACGGCCCACTGTTGCCCGGGACATAACCCTGTCAGCCGGACCGTTAAGTCCAAATCTAATATATATAAGAGTCGTTGTTCGAATGGTCATTCTCTAAATCTCTAAACTCGCTAAATACAAGTTCCTTTCCACTTCGATTTCCCCCTTTTCCCCAGCTTTCAATAAATATAAGTATGGGGCTAGTTGTGTATAAGTTCACACCAATAACACTGTTTTATTCATTTTTCACCGCACTGTTCATTATCACAAATCGCTCACTTTTCACTGGCGTACTCGACATAACTAATTCGATACCACTCACGTTCTACAATTCAATATTCGCTAAGAATCAATAAGAGCGCTCACTATCACTAAAGGTATCACGGTCAAGTAAATATGTGAATTATGCTGCTAAACAAGTCATGTGTGATATAGGTCACTACGCGCCTCAGGAATCCAGAAAATCATATCAAATCGTACGATCGTAATTAAGCAAAAAAATACAATAGCGGTAAAAAGTAAACTTAATTAGAAATCCAACGAACCTGGTTTCACACTACTAAAATAGAGGGTTGCCTCTACGGATATTGAAATCCGTAGGGGCAGATTTATGTTGGCCCTACGGATTAAGCCGTAGGGCCAGAAGGTTGCCCCTACGGTCCAAGACGTTCAAGAGTAAAAATATTAAATTTTAATTTGGTGTTTGCCCCTACGGAGCCGCAAACTAAGAACTTACGGACAAATCCGTAGGGGCATCTAAATAGCGATTTAATTAAAAAGGCACAGATCGCCTACGCTGATTATCTCTTTCTCTCTCTCTCGATCGTGCGCGAACCCAAAATCTCCAAATCTCTCCCGCCGTTCTCGTCGTCGCCACCGCCGTTCTCGTCACCGTTCTTCCTCGTCGCCGTTTTCGTCGTCGCCTCCGTTTCGTCGTCGCCACCGATCGATCATCTTCTCCACCGCACAGGTTAGTAAATCTTCAATTAAACAAATTTTTGATTATTTTAGGGCTAGGGTTCATGGCTGGGGCTGGGGTTGCGGTTGCGGTTGGGGTTCGGCAGGGGTTGCGGTTAGGGTTGGGGTTGGGGTTAGGGTTGGAGTTGGGGTTCGACTGGGGCTGGGGCTGGGGTTAGGGTTAGGGTTGGGGTTTAGCTGGGGCTGGGGCTGGGGTTAGGGTTAGGTTGGGGCTGGGGCTGGGCTGGGGCTGGGGTTAGGGTTAGGTTAGGGTTGGGGCGGGGCTGGGGTTGGGCTGGGGCTGGGGCTAGGGTTCGGTTGGAGTTGGGGCTGGGCTGGGGCTGAGGGATCGCAGCCGCGGTAGGTGGTGGAGGAGCCGGGGCCGATCTTATGCAGGTCCACAATGTAGTCTCTGACGATGTTGCCCCAATTTCCATGGAGACATGAGGAAACATGGGAAGAATTCGTGTCTTTCGTGTTGTAGATATAGAATCAAGTAGCTAACTATAGATTGATTGCCCAAAAATTATAATTGTATGCATTTATGTGGTGGTTGTAGTTTGTGGCCCAATAAATCTTTGCATGCTGCCATTGGCAAGTTTTTGTCCAACCAAAACATGATTCAACATATTGAGCTTGTGATACCTGACCATTCATAATGCAAAAAAAAAAGACCCTCCAAGGACCCTGCAAAGAAGTCTCGGGGTGAGGTGAGGAAGCAGTTGTCGAGTACCTGCAAAGAAGTCCCGGGGTGGTTTGGTACCACCAAGGACCCTCCGACGCTCAAGTTAGAGATGAAATCTGAGCAGAGTAACGGCCTAAAAGTATAAAAAATGGCTTACCTGACCCCTCTGTGATGGGAGTTTATATAGCGGCGGAGCACGCAGCAGCGGGCGCGAGAATCTCGCCGGCGGTTATGCCCCCCGATGTCACGCCCGCGTAGAAAGCGGATCGCCCATTAACGGGGATCGTGATGGCGTGGGATGTGGGATATTGTTGGCGTAGAATCCGCGCATGGCGAGATTCGCGGATCGGCGGTTACGCCTGTGAGCGGTGGCCTCGGTCAGAGGGCCGAGGAAGATGGTCTCGGCCGGGGGCTCGGGGACGAGCGAAGAGGCCGAGGAGCCCTGGCCCTGTGACAGCTCGGCGTGAGCCATGGGACCGAGGAGACCAACCTGCAGGGAGCCCTGAGGAGGACCAGCTTGTGTTTGCGGGTCGGGTAAAGGGTGGCCCGGTCGGCCCTTTCTTCTGAGTTTCAGGGCACGCCACCCGCCACGTGTCATGATCTTGGGGATCGCCGATATTGAGCACTATCAGATAGTATATACCGAACACAAACTGGCTGCATGCATGCATGCAGGGTTGTTTGGTGGTAGCTAGGTTTATCAATCCAAACTCTACTTATAAAAGTAAAGCCTCTCTCCCTCCCTCCCTCTCTCTCCCATCTCTCTCTCTCTCAGTCTCATTGCTGAAAAGAAAAAATGGGCTCAACACAAAACTCATCAGATGAGGAAGCATGCATCTATGCCATGCAGCTGACAAGCTTCTCAGTGCTCCCAATGGCTCTGAAGGCAACAATAGAGCTTGACCTCTTTGAGATCATTACAAGGTCTCCAGGCTCCTGCTTGTTGTCCCCAGCAGAGATTGCAAGGCAGCTTCCCACACAAAACCCAGATGCTCCATCCATGCTGGATAGGATCTTGAGGCTGCTGGCTAACTACAATGTCTTGAGCTGCACAGCTGAGAGTATAACAGGCAATGATGGCCGGATTATTGAGAGGAGGTATGGGGCGAAGCCGGTGGTCAAGTACTTGACCAAGAATGAGGATTATATATAATCCTTTTATTTTTCTTTTTTCCATTTTTATTTTGCTGTCTTTTTAAAGTGTTTTGATGGTTTTCAATTAATTTAATTAATTGAGAGTTAAGTCGCTGCGGTCGTCCACGCCTTAGTTGCGGGCCGTGGACAACAATGGCCTCACTCCCTGTTTATGGTGTGTGGCCGCAGCGAAATGGCAGGTTGCGACTGTGGCTACATTTTATTATTACTAATTAGATATATAATATTACTTCCTACTCTTTGGTATATATTAATGCTGGTCTTTTTTCCTCAGCCTGTGCCTTTGAAATATCATGTGATATGTTTTAAGCTAAGCTTCTAAAATCAATGCACTTTAGATATGAAGGGCCAAAATGATCTTTAAAGATGATAAAATGGAACAAGTTTCAAGGGAATTAATGAACATTATCATAATTAAGGTTAAACTAGAAATTGCGCATCTATCCTATTTCAGATTTTAGAAAAGCTATTAATTTCTTTTTAAGTATGCTAGAGGTACGAAAGAATATTTAATAAAGGCATTTTACTAAAATGCTTCCCGTAATTTGCTAATTACTAAAACACCCTTTATACTTTGTATTTACTTAAAAGACCCCTCATACGTATAAATTCCACTAAAAAGCCTCATCACTTGTTTTTCATTCAAAATTAGTGTCTAGTAGGAAGATAGAGTTGGAGGTTGAGCATGAGATGCTCTCTTTAGTTTCTAAATATTTAGGTAGGTTTTCTTCCAAAAAAAATCTCACATATCTAGTTGTAGATTGCATTCAGCGTAAGTAAAGAATCGCTCTTCTTTCATATGAGGGTTGCTCACTATTTCGAAATTTGTAATTAAAGAGACAAAGGCTTTCGACAAGCTTGTTGATGGAGAAGGTTGATAAAAACGAACCGGTTTATCAATTTAAGGGATTTTTTTTATCGAAACCTAACCCTAAAGACAAGTTGAAGGAAACGATAGGAATTTTGATAGAAGAATAGCGGTTGGGGGGATTTTAAAACCCTACCCCGATACACAGTGTTAACCCTTAATGGAGTAATGAAAAGTGCAAAATAATTTTCTTTTTGATCTGTTAGGGGATTTTTTTAGTGCAACTTGGATGTATTGGGGTCTTTAAGTAAATAAGAAATATGGAGAGTTTTAGTAATTAGCGAAGTATGGAAGAGATTTTTTAGTAAAATGCCCTTTAATAAAATGAAGGGAGTAATAATTTTTTTTTTTTGAAGAGGAAAGTGCTTATAAAGTGGCACTTCATTCTAAAAAATGAGGTGTCGTTTTAAATTTTGACAATTCATCCATTCTGTGAATAATCGGCACCGTTCATCGTGTTCTCCATGGTGTAAAACATGGGAGTATTAAGTTTCATATGATTTCGATAACATTGCCCGTTCATATCTAGCTTTCCCAAATATTCTATTGTCGGAAAACCGTTAATTTTGCAACCACCAGGCCAATACGTGGTTAAACATTAACGAAAACATATGAAATCCGGTGTACCTATGACTTAAATCATGGAAATCAAGTGAAATGGTGCCGATCATCGAAAAATATGGTGTAAAGTTAAATTTTAAGACGACGCCTCATTTCTTAGAATGAGGTGCCATCGCATAAACACTTTCCTCTTTTTTGAATGGTATATGAATGGGAAGCTGGAAAATTCTAAACATGTTAAGTGAATATATTTGCAAGTGCATTTTTTTTCAAAATCACTTGAATAGATAAATGTTTGCTAATCTCCTTTTTAGGAAGTATTTGAGTGGTAAAATTAAAAGGAGACAGAAAGCTTACAAAAATTAATGAATCAATTATATTTATTGATTGATAATTAATTAATTAATTGGGTCAGTGGGGACGTTGATTAACTATACCCATTAATTAATTAAACTACTTATTGATTAATTATTTAATCTCTGTACTAATTAATTAAACTACTTATTGATTAATTATTTAATCTCTGTACGGATCACTTTTCCAAACTTAATTACTCCACGTTCCTATATTCCCTTCATCAATATATGCCGATTAGATTATGATTAACAAAACACTTTAATATGGCAACCCCTATTTTAGTAGTCCCTTCATCAATATATGCCAATTAGATTATGATTAACAAAACACTTTACCCCCTTTAGATTTTATATTCACAGCATGTGAATATATATAAGAAGGAAGGATGTTTTTTTTTTACTTTATTTATTTTTGAAAGGAGAAAACTTAATTTAAAGGGTAAATCTTATAGAACAACATCGTTCAAAGTTTTTAATCAACTTAACTTTAGAGAATGTTATGAACCTCCCATGAAGAATACTGTTCCGAAATGATAAAGTGTATTTTCCTCAAGAAAATGCCATATTTACTTCATTTTAGGGATGCTCAATCTATGCACAAGATAATTTTGCGTTATTTGGTCCACCTCAGTCTTGCTTGATCTAATGAAAGTGACAATTTCAGACATGATATTTCAGGAGGGGTTTATGGCATTTTTAAAGTTGGGTTATCTCAAAAATTAAGCCATGAAAATTTGTCGGTGTTTTCTAAAATTTAGTATACTTCATTCATCGATTTCCCTCGGATAGTTTTTGTTCCCATAGGCACTACTTGAAGGATGCGACCCTGGATGGAGGCATCCCATTCAACAAGGCTCACGGGATGAGTGCATTCGAATACCCAGATATAGACCCTAGGTTCAACAAGGTATTCAAAGAAGGGATGAGGAGCCACTCGACTATCGCCACCAAGAAAATCCTCGAAACCTATAGTGGTTTTGAACATCTCAAGGTGCTCGTCGATGTTGGAGGTGGAGTCAGAGCAACCATTTGCATGATCCTCAAGAAGCATCCTCATATCAAAGGGATCAACTTCGATCTAGCCCATGTTATATCCGAGGCAAAACCTATTCAGGTATTCTATTTGTTAGGATATTTATAAATTCTTCAATTCTCATGGTAACGTTGGAGTTATGGTGCTATCAAAGCAACCCGCATTCAATTATTAATCGGATTAATTTAAATTAAAAATGCCGTTGTGCAAAATCTCAGCCCAATACTTCTTCGATTTGCGGGGACGTGTTAGAATATAAATAAATATAGATCCTTTAAACTTCGTCATAACATTAAAGTTTTGATAAAGTATCCAAAATAGAATCCAGAACTTTTAAATTAGAATTCAAAAAAAAAGGGACACTCAAGGTTAAGATGTGGTGCACCGAGTAGCTGAACTGTGCACTTCTTTCAACACTTTCTCTCGAATATCGCCCTTTGGCACACACAACCGATTATCAAATCTCAACGAACTATCTTCGTGTATTAGTAATTTTTTCTCAATCCGGCCTCTATCTAACTTCGGAACTTCTGTAACCAAGGGTCTCTAGTCTATGCAGCCTTAATACGATTAATTAAAGAAGATTGTACCTGTAGTTGCCAATACTTTCAATGTGTCCCCTGCTTTACCACCTCCAAATCGAGTCTCTGAAATTCATTGAGAACATCCTTTTAACAAGTCAACATCATAGCTGCCGGTCTCCGGTTGAGAGCATCGGGTACCGCATTCACCTTACCGGAATGATATTGCAAATCAATATCGTAATCGGTCATAAACTCCAACCATCTGTGTTGTCTCATATTTAACTCCTTTGCGTGCATACGTATTTCAAGCTATTAAGGTCTGTATAGTGTTGGCGTCAAATTTTACACCCCTTGCCTAAAAAGCCAAAATCAGAAAGTCAATAAGTCAAAGGGTCAGAATCAGCACCCAAGAGGACCCGAGCTAAGTTCGAGCCCAAGTGAAGCCGGTTCCATACCAAGAAGAAAAATTATGCGACAAATAAATTTAATGTAGTTTCCTTTTTTATGAATAAATTTAATAGGCAAAAGGGCAATTGATAAAAGCCTAAAGACGCAAATGAAATGTAAAGGCTATATAAAACCAATCATATGATGAAATGAAGAAGATTATTCTCTCCTAAAAATTTCTAGGGTTTTGTGTCGCACTTGTTCATATCAGATTTTTGCATTTTTATACCGCCCAATTTTTACCATATTGTTTATCGGTAGGTACTCTTGAGCCGTGTTTGCTAGTCAATTGTAGGATACAGGTTCTCAGCTCTAAACAGTGAAATTTATGGAAAAGCACGACAAATTCCGGATTACTGCCAACCACAGATAAAACACGGGTCTCCGCTCTCTATCCGTATGTTGCCGCACACCAGTTTAAGAGACAAAATGGCAAATCAATGTCATTTTCATGCACAAAACTCAATGGCAACACAAGATCCAACATATCTACGCGGAGCTCGAGAAAATCATGGCAAAAAGATCTACATCAAATCACTTGTTGATCTGCTGAAATTCTGGAAATTTTGTGAAGAGTTTCTGAGAATAAAACATATGCCAAACTACAGACAAGAGAAGACCAGGGAAGCACACAAAACCTGAGGGGCCAACTCCTCCATAGTGCCGCGGATTTGCGGCCAATAGGGGGTCTAGGCCGCGGATCCGCGGCCGTACCGACGCCTCAGTTGATGGGTTTTTAAGGGCAGTTTAGTCATTTTATGAAGGGTCAGAATGTTGCCCTAGGTTTCCAGCTCCATGCCTATAAATAGTCCAGAACTTGCCAAAGCCAAGAGTGCTTATTCTTGTATTTAGATTTTAGAATACATGTGTTGTTCTTCTTCCTCCTCTCATCTCTTCTCCATTAAAAACTTGTAGTGAGCTTTTGTGAGTGAAGAATGAATAAAGGAGTTCTTGTTCTTAACATGCTTATCTTGTTGTAATTGTTAATTATATGTGCTTGTATTTTTCATTTGCTAATCTAGTTGTTGTTATTTGTTGTTTGTTTCTTTCTTGTTCTCTTTTTCTTTATCCTTAAAACAACTATGATGCTTAAGCTTGATTCTTGCCAAGGTGAGGTCTCAAATAGCTAGTTGTAATCTTCTAACCTCTTTCTTTCTATCTTCCTCCTTTGTTTTATTTTCTTTTTCTTATAATGGGTGAGTAGTTTTCATACTTGTTAGGGTAGGATAAGGAAAGTTTGAGAGAAGGAAATCTCTCTCACTCTTTTCTTTCCCAACATCTTAATTCGGACTCCCGTTAATTGAACCACAATCCGCTCTCTACGGCACCCTATCCTACATGATAGCGGTGATTCCTTAGTGAGACCGGTTGTAGTTGAATTAACCGGAGGTTAAGGCTAAGAGCCAAGAACGGACGGACAAGCACCAAAAGGAAGAACTTATGCGTTGGAAAGCCTAGCTTATACTCGCAAGTTCCTTCCTAGTCGTGCTAATCCCCGTTGTTGCCGATTACCGTAACATCGATATTAAGAGTGGCAACGAAAGAAGTGAGCGACTCCTAACTCAAACTAACCTAATTCTAACCCTAACAAGCTCTCTTTACATATCATTTTAGCACATAGTTAATCTCAAAACAAATCTGGACATTTGGACTTAACTCGTTAAAGCACATAGAAAAAGATTCCCATCTTCCTGCGGACGACCCGTACTCAACCGGCTAGCTACAAGCGAAACCGTCTTGATTGCGGTAATTAACTAAACTTGAACACGCAAAAACTCTACCAATCAAATGGCGCCGTTGCTGGGGAGACGGTAGTTTATTTCTTTGTGTAATTTCGGGTTAATTTATGAATATAAATATAACCGAAAAACAAAATAAAAAAAATATACATTGTAAAAAACCATCTTGTTATTTTTGATTAGTTTTTGTGCAAGTGTGCAGGATAAAAAGACGGTCGAGTTCAGTGCCAAAGACGTGGAAAGTTAGACCTATATCTCGCGGCTACACCGCGACGGATCAAGACGAAGCAAACGGTCTACTGTAAAATTCTGGAGCAGATCCAGTAAGCAAATCAAGATTCAGGAGATCCAGAAAAGAAGATGACACCCAGAACAGAACAGCACAGGAATTTGAAGTCCCATTCCCACTATCCTACCGCGGAACCGCGGCATAAGAAGTCTATTGCCGCGGAACCGCGGCTGTTTGAAGCCATTGAACCCCAAAAATCCCTGTGAGTGTTCCTTGCTCCTTCCCGACTCCCCTGAACTCCACTGAACTGTGTTTTCTGCAGTATTCTTTGCGCAAATTCTCTTCCCCCTTCCAATAAATTGTTTTTGTGCAGCATTCTTTGCGCAGCGCTAAAAAATAAAAATTGATTGCAGTTGATTGTTGCTGCTTTGCAAATATTAATACGGACTTTAAGGGGCTTGAAACCAATCCAGATTGGGTGGGGATTTCATCACCCTTCCCAGGACCCCAGAAATCACAAAAAGTATATGCATTGACCATTGTTTAATTAAAAAAATACTAGACTCAGCCCTAAGGACTTCACGCTTAATAGGACAGAGGACTAGTTACAGGCATCGGCCGTTTATCCTATCCTGACTTTGCGGTGTCTAGGAAAGTGTGTCCAATGCAAGTGGTTACTTAATTAGGACCACTACTTACGTAGTGGGGAGCCTCCCACTTACCTGACACTTACCTGGCCGCAATTGGTGGAGAAGAGGCAGTTTGAGGTCCTATTTCTAGCCCTTTGGAACAGTTAGGAGCTGTCTAGCTGACCTAGGTGACCCTAGATCTAGGTGTGATTGTGCATATCTTGTTTGTGATTGCTTGAAGCCGTAAGTCCGTACATATTTCTGTAAAGCTCTTTCTAAAAAAAAACACAAAACCAAAAACTTTTATAAAAACTTGCCCTTTGTCGCCAAAATCCCATTTTTCATCCACCACCCATCGTATTTCTCCATTGACGTTTTCTTACCCTCACCTTCTCCGCTTTGACTACACTAAACTCATTTAGTGTATGTCCGCTTGGACTCGGGACACTAGCGCCCGCCTAGTCCACGTTACGTTAGTCGCTACCGACTACGCGATCGACTCAGACGTCGAAACTCCGTCCACGCCTCTTTCACCCTTACCTTTGCCGGCCAACTCCGACGTTGACCCAAATTCTGTTCATACATCCTCACCTTCACCATCACCAACCTCTTCTTCCGCGATGTCAGGATTTAATCCAAACATCCCTACAACTCCCCCGGGATTGATTCGACCTCCTATGGATGCGAATAACCCACCACCACCGCCTGTCGTAGCGCCACAGCGAATCACGCTCCAGGATCGTTTCTACCCCACCCGTTCTGCACTTCCCACCTGTCTTTCCCTTCCACCGGCCAATGGAGATAATTTTGAAATTAAGCCCCACTTCATTAACATGCTTCCGAAATTTCATGGGCTTGAATCTGAAGACGCCTATATCTTCATCAACAAGTTCCAAAATGTTTGTGCCATGATGAAAACTACCCAGCTGTCGGACGATACTATACGGCTACGGGTCATTCCGTTCACTTTATGCGATCTTACTGAAAAATGGCTGTATAGCACCGCTTCCCACTCCATAACCAGTTGGGACGAGTTTGTGAAAGCGTTTCTCAAGAAATTCTATCCGAATCATACAACCGCAAGGATCCGTAACGAAATCAACTAATTCTCTCAGCTTCTACCTAACCCTTCTGGAAGTGCTTTGACCGGTATAAAGACCTTCTTGTTCAGTGTCCTTACCATAGTATCGAGAAATGGCAATTTTGCCAAACCTTATACGAGGGCCTGAACCCAGCAACCAAGCAGTTGTTGGAAACCATTTGTCTGGGCCACTTCCTATCGAAATCTGACGAGGAAGCGTGGCAATTCTTCGACGACCTTGCGGAACAAACGCTTCAATGGGAGAGCACCAGACCAACTTCTTCTTCTTCTACCTCCATTTCTACCGGTCAGTCTAGGGTAGGAATTCACCAACTTGATGTCTCTATTGCAATGAAAGCTGAAACGGCTGCAATAACGAGAGCAAATTTTCATCTCGTGCTCCTGCCCCTGTTCTTCCCATTCGTACCATTTGTGCTTGTTGTTCCGATCCTTCTCACTTAATCGAAGAGTGTCCTTACAATCCACCATCTCAAGGACAGGATCAGGTTAATGCTGCATTTCTGCAAAGACCAAGAAATGATCCATACTCTTCCACCTATAATCCCGGTTGGAGGAACCACCCCAATTTCGCCTGGAATCGGAATCAGCATCAATTCCAAGGCAACAATTTCCAGAGGCCCCCTCCTCCGCAGCAACAAGCGCAACAACAAACTCAACATCAGTTTCAGCAGCCCTTCCAACCCCAACCTTTTCAAAATCAGACGAACAACTTTACACCCAACAATTCTTTTCCCCAAAACAACTTTGTTCCGTCAAACAACGATAAGGTTTCCTCGCTAGAACGAAGTCTGGAGGCGTTTGTTAAACAATCGACACAATCCACCGCCAACATCCAGTCATCTATTCAGTCTTTGGTGCAACACACTGCTGCACACGGGTAAAGCATCAAGACCATCGAAGCCCAGATTGCACAGCTGAATGCGGCGTTAAGCGAGCGAGAAAAGGGGAAGCTACCATCTCAACTACTCCCAAATCCCGGTCACCCATATAATGTACATGTTGCTCTTGAACAACAGAACCATAATATGAGTGCCGTGACAACATTGAGATCGGGAAGGATGCTGCAAAACAATATTGGCACACGGATCGACGATGACACCCCGGCCGCTTCTTCTTCTCCTTCTCCTTCCTCATCTTCTGAGCCTATTCTTCATTCTTCAAAAGGCTCTCCTTCTTCTTCTCCTGCTCTGAACGGACCCACTTCTCACTCCACGAAAATACCAGCTCTGGGATCCGTTCCAGCTCCACAATCTCCCCACAAGCATTGGACTCAACCAATTTTAAAAACGTTCCATTTCCAAACCGGTTAAGGTCCAATAAACAAAATCCACAAATGGAGAAGATTCTGGAGTTGTTTAAACAGGTTAACATCAACATTCCCCTTTTAGATGATGTCTAACAAGTCCCGTCCTACGCGAAAATCTTAAAGGACTTGTGCACGAAAAAGAGGAAATCTCAGGTACCCAAGAAAGTTTTCTTGGCTAGTGCTGTGAGTGATGCTCTTACCCAATCTTTACCGCAAAAACGGAAGGACCCTGGCTGTCCTACGATTTCTATTACCATTGGGGATAAGAACATCAACCGCGCACTATTAGGTCTTGGTGCCAGTGTCAACCTGCTTCCGTACTCAGTATATGAGCAATTAGGTGTAGGAGAGCTGAAACCCACACACTGCACTCTCCAAATGGCCGACCGATCAATCACCCATCCTAGGGGTGAGCTAGAGGATGTGTTAATCAAGGTTGGGGACTTCATATTCCCCGTTGACTTCATTGTTTTAGACACACTGCCTGTAGCTAACCCCCGGAATCAAATTCCGGTGATACTCGGTCGCCCATTCCTTGCAACCTCAAATGCTGTGATCAATTGTCGAAATGGTTCGATGAACCTATCTTTTGGAAACATGACAATTGAACTCAACATTTTTAGGTTGGGGAATCAGCCCTTCGAACCTAATGCTCATATACTAGACGTTTGCTCAATCCAGGAGATCGCCCCAGAAGAGTGTGAATTCGAGGAGTTTTTGTTCGATCACGATAACCTTAACGCCACTAGTGCGTTCCTCTTCGAACCTGCTGCTGTTTCTGCGCCCGACAATGACTACGAGTGTTTCACTTTCTCGAACGATCTTAGCCCCTCACCACCTGAGTTTGAATCCTTCGAATTTCCGGATGAGTTACCTGAACCATCCAACTCGGTCGCTTACACTCGTTTTGAACCTTTGCTGGAATCCTTTGAGTTCGAGACCTTTTCACCAATCTTGCCTTCAATCGTTTCTTCTCCGACGCTCGAACTCAAGCCTTTGCCGTCTCACCTTAAGTACGCTTACTTAGGTGAGAACGAGACCCTCCCTGTTATCATCTCGGCTTCTCTAGCTCCAGAGCAAGAGAAAGCCCTTCTTGCGGTCTTGCACAGCAATAGGCAAGCTTTTGGCTGGTCCATGGCGGACATCAAGGGGATTAGTCCCCTGATCGTTGAACATCACATTCATCTGATGGATGATGCCAAACCAGCCAGGGATCCACAAAGACGTCTCAACCCAGTCATGAAGGAGGCTGTAAAGAAGGAGATCATAAAATGTCTGGATAGTGGTATCATTTACCCTATCTCTGATAGCCAGTGGGTTAGCCCCATTCACATTGTCCCTAAGAAATCAGGCATAACGGTCATCACTAACGAGGCGAATGAGTTAATCCCTACTCGCACCCAAACTGGGTGGCGAGTATGCATCGATTACAGAAAACTCAACGCCGCAATGCGGAAGGATCACTTTCCGCTACCCTTCATTGACCAAATGCTTGAACGATTGGTCGGACACGAGTACTACTGCTTTCTTGATGGCTACTCCGGCTATAATCATATTCCCATCGCCGAAAAAGACCAGGATAAGACTACATTCACTTGTCCTTTCGGCACGTTTGCATATCGTCGCATGCCCTTTGGGTTATGCAATGCGCCCGCTACCTTCCAGCGGTGTATGATGGGAATCTTCTCAGACATGGTGGAAAAATTCCTGGAGATCTTCATGGACGATTTCTCCATCTTCGGCGATTCCTTCAATGAGTGTTTGCTGCATCTTGACGCTGTCCTTACCCGATGTAAGGACAAGAACCTCACTTTGAATTGGGAGAAGTGCTACTTCATGGTGCGCGAAGGTATTGTCTTAGGACATATCATTTCGCAAAATGGCATAGAGGTTGACAAAGCGAAGATTGAGCTCATTTCCAATCTCCCTCCTCCCAGATGCGTCAGAGACATCCGAGCCTTCCTTGGCCATGCCGGTTTCTATAGACGGTTCATCAAGGACTTTAGCAAGATTGCTAGGCCCTTGACTCTTTTGCTGGCCAAGGACACGCTATTCGACTTCAACTCGAGCTGTGTGACTGCGTTCGAGTCATTAAAAAGCTCACTCACTTCTGCTCCCGTTCTTTCTTCACCTGACTGGACGCACCCATTTGAGATTATGTGCGATGCATCCGACTTTACCATTGGTGCTGTCCTTAAACAACACATCAACAAGATGCCGCACGTAATCTATTATGCTAGCCAAACCCTGAACGACGCCCAACTTAATTATACAACAACTGAGAAGGAATTCTTGGCTGTTGTATTTGCTTTAGAAAAGTTCAGGCCCTACCTCATCGGCTCTCCAGTCATTGTCTATACAGACCATTCTGCTCTGCGCCATCTTTTTGTGAAGAAAGATGCAAAATCTCGGCTGATACGTTGGATCCTCTTTCTTCAAGAGTTTGAGCTTGTCATCAAGGACAAAAGAGGATGTGAAAATGTAGTCGCCGACCATCTCTCACGACTTCCTTTTTTGCCGTCGCTTCAAATTCCGATTAACGACGTTTTTCCGGATGAACAGCTCTTGACAGTGTCTTGCGAACCCTGGTTCGCAGATATTGTGAACTATTTGGCCACAGGATTACTACCGACTGAATGGTCAAGTCAGGACAGACTTCAATTCTTATCCCAAGTAAAACACTTTTACTGGGACAAACCCTATCTGTTCAAGTACTGTCCCGACCAGATTATTCGTCGGTGTGTCCCTGACGATGAATTCAAGAGTGTGCTGTCATTTTGCCACGATCAAGCATGTGGCGGGCATTTTGGCCCCAGAAAGACAGCTGAGAAGATCTTGCAATGTGGTTTCTACTGGCCACAACTCTTCAAAGACGCTCATGACTATTGCAAGACTTGCTCCCGGTGCCAACACTTGAGCCGGATATCCCGGAGGAACGAGAAGCCGCTCCAACAAATCTTGGTTGTGGAGATTTTCGACGTTTGGGGGATAGACTTCATGGGGCCGTTTCCCAGCTCTTTTGGGAATTTGTACATCCTTCTCGCTGTTGATTACGTCTCTAAGTGGGTCGAGGCTTTGCCCAGCCGGACTAACGACAATAAGGTTGTCATTAGGTTTCTTAAAGAAAACATTTTCTCCCGTTTTGGGCACCCCCGAGCGATCATTAGCGACAATGGAACTCATTTCTGCAATAAGACTTTCGAGGCCTTGATGCGGAAATATTCCATTAATCATAAGCTATCCACGCCCTACCACCCCCAAACCTGTGGGCAGGCCGAAGTTTCAAATCGGCAAATCAAGCAGATACTGGAGAAGACGGTTTCCAAGAACCGTAAGGATTGGTCGTTGAAACTCACTGATGCCCTTTGGGCATTTCGAACCGCTTATAAGACCGATCTTGGCATGTCTCCCTATCGGCTTGTGTACGGAAAGGCTTGCCACCTCCCTGTCGAAATAGAGCATCGTGCATTTTGGGCGATAAAGGAGCTGAATCTGTCTTTCGAAGATGCGGGCAGCCATCGGAAGCTGCAGTTGAATGAATTGAGCGAGCTTAGGGATGAGGCTTACGATAACGCGGTTGTCGTTAAGAACCGAACGAAGGTGTTTCACGATAAACACCTTTTACGCAAAACTTTCGTACCTGGTCAACAGGTACTGCTTTACGACACCCGGCTCCACTTCCATCCTGGAAAGCTCAGATCTCGCTGGAAAGGGCCGTATTTCTTGCGGAATGTGTATCCGCATGGCGCTGTGGATTTGGAGAATCCAAAGGACGGTTCATTTTTCAAAGTAAACAGACACAGACTAAAACCGTACCTTAGCGCCGAACTAACAGAGGAGCTCCTGGTCTTACAGGAGCCGGTTTACCCTGCATAATCTTCCTCTGCCTACCACCAAACTTCGGTAATCCAGCCAAGAACAGTGGACACTGTTCCAAATAAGTTTGGGGGTATGTATATACCATTTTGTATATATTTGTGGATATTCTTTTCCATTTTTACTATTTTTCTTTTCTTTAAAAACAAAAAAAAAATTGTGTATATCTAACCGACAATTTTGACCCTTCAATGATCTTTTCATGCAACGACAGTGAGGACACTGTCCAGTTTAAGTTTGGGGGTACGCTCGGTACGCATTTCTAACCTTCGCATTCATATGTATATTTTGCATCTGCATACTAAAATCCATAAAATCCATAAAAATAAAAAAAAATTCTAAAAACATAAAAACATTTTCGTCAAGTTAGCTAGTGGGAAAACTCAGATTCAACATTTCGACGGTTTTGTTTGATAAGATAAGAATAACTAAATCTTATTTTTAGATTTTAAAAACCTGAAAGATAACTCTCCTTTGAAGTTAACTATAGCTGATATACGTCTTTACATCATACTACACGTGTCGTGAGTTTTGGAAATTAGATGACAAGTCTTTTATGTCCAAAAACTTTTAAATGGATAAATAATTTTCTGAGGATCAAATAGGTTTGTTCTGAAATAAGTAATATCAAGAATAGTTTATGAAGTGAAGCGAATATGAAGGAATGTTATTGATGCTTTAATTGGAACTAAGTCTGAAAAATAACCCATCTGCAACTTGATTGGAATGATTACACACCGAACCCACTAAACACGTCTTTTATCCAAAAAAAATAATAATTGAACTGCCGGTTATATCTCCGTTTGTATTGAATCATCATGATTTTCACGCTAAAAATTGTCTTTTGTTTTTGGACCTAGGTAACTTGAGTAATTAAGTCCGCTGGGGTGTCTCTACACCTAATGCCCTAAAACCAACTGGTTTGGGTGCATTGGCCCGAAGCTCGTTAAGAAGCCTAGAAAGTCCAGATTAAAACAAAATTAAGCAAGTGTTCTCTCCGAGTTAAAATTCCTAACGGTTCTTTGTGTGAGAATAATCTTGACAAAAGATAGGCTTTTATAAAAAAATATTTCTAGCGGAGATATGAAGGTTTTATTCTATGATAAAGACTATTGCACGTTCACAGAGGTGTGTATGAAATGAAAACAAGAAAAAGGTGGAGTGAAAAAGTAAGACCTAGTTTCCTGTTAAGGAAGATAGAAATTCTGAAGTAGAAACCTTACTGGAAAACAGAACTTGAAAAATGCTTAACTCTTTATAAAACTTATGTGATCCTTTTAAAAATTTTTATCTGGGCTTTATTGTATGACATGATGACTTTAAATCGATCCTTCTGGAACTTAACGACACTATTTGCACTACACGTAAAGACATATAAAATCTTCAGTTAAATAAGAAGCGAGGTGTGAAAAATAAGGGTTCGATAGTCTAGACTTAGGATTATAGAATTGTTATTTTCTGAAACAAAACCTTAGGGTTTGAATCATAGTTATTTTGCAAAACTAGCTTGACTGGATTTTGTGGGTAGTATCCGCTGAAAACCCTCAGGAGATAACACTCCTCCTATTAGGGACACCTAGAGCTTTAACGGCTTGTTACACATGCTCAGTGCAACCGCGTTCCCTGCGAAAGTGAGGTTAGGAATTTTTTATGAATAAATTGGTTTTGCTCGGGACGAGCAAATGATAAGTTTGGGGGTATTTGTTCATATCAGATTTTTGCATTTTTATACCGCCCAATTTTTATCATATTGCTTATCGGTAGGTACTCTTGAGCCGTGTTTGCTAGTCAATTGCAGGATACAGGTTCTCAGCTCTAAACAGTGAAATTCATGGAAAAGCATGACAAATTTCGGATTACTGCCAACCACAGATAAAACACGGGTCTCCGCTCTCTAACCGTATGTTGCCGCACACCAGTTTAAGAGACAAAATGGCAAATCAATGTCATTTTCATGCACAAAGCTCAATGGCAACACAATATCCAACATATTTACGCGGAGCTCGAGAAAATCATGGCAAAAAGATCCACATCAAATCACTTGTTGATCTGCTGAAATTCTGGAAATTTTGTGAAGAGTTTCTGAGAAAAAAACATATGCCAAACTACAGACAAGAGAAGACCAGGGAAGCACACAAAACCCGAGGGGCCAACTCCTCCATAGGGCCGCGGATCCGCGGCCAATAGAGGGTCTAGGCCGCGGATCCGCGGCCGTACGGGCGCCTCTGTTGATGGGTTTTTAAGGGCAGTTTGGTCATTTTATGAAGGGTCAGAATGTTGCCCTAGGTTTCCAGCTCCCTTCCTATAAATAGTCCAGAACTTGCCAAAACCAAGGGTGCTTATTCTTGTATTTAGATTTTAGAATACATGTGTTGTTCTTCTTCCTCCTCTCATCTCTTCTCTATTAAAAACTTGTAGTGAGCTTTTGTGAGTGAAGAATGAATAAAGGAGTTCTTGTTCTTACCATGCTTATCTTGTTGTAATTGTTAATTATATTTGCTTGTATTTTTCATTTGCTAATCTAGTTGTTGTTATTTGTTGTTTGTTTCTTTCTTGTTCTCTTTTTCTTTATCCTTAAAACAACTATGATGCTTAAACTTGATCCTTGCCAAGGTGAGGTCTCAAATAGCTAGTTGTAATCTTCTAACCTCTTTCTTTCTATCTTCCTCCTTTGTTTTATTTTCTTTTTCTTATAATGGGTGAGTAGTTTTCATACTTGTTAGGGTAAGATAAGGAAAGTTTGAGAGAAGGAAATCTCTCTCACTCTTTTCTTGCCCAACATCTTAATTCGGACTCCCGTTAATTGAACCACAATCCGCTCCCTACGGCACCCTATCCTACATGATAGCGGTGATTCCTTAGTGAGACCGGTTGTAGTTGAATTAACCGGAGGTTAAGGCTAAGAGCCAAGAACGGACGGACAAGCACCAAAGGGAAGAACTTATGCGTTGGAAAGCCTAGCTTATACTCGCAAGTTCCTTCCTAGTCGTGCTAATCCCTATTGTTGCCGATTACCGTAATATCGATATTAAGAGTGGCAACGAAAGAAGTGAGCGACTCCTAACTCAAACTAACCTAATCCTAACCCTAACAAGCTCTCTTTACATATCATTTTAGCACATAGTTAATCTCAAAACAAACCTGGACATTTGGACTTAACTCGTTAAAGCACATAGAAAAAGATTCCCATTTCCCTGCGGACGACCCGTACTCAACCGGCTAGCTACAAGCGAAACCGTCTTGATTGCGGTAATTAACTAAATTTGAACACTCAAAAACTTTACCAATCAGCACTCTCTCAAGATCTCCATCTTCTTCCTCATCTCTTTTTCAATTAAATCCAAGGCAAATGCTCTCCCTTTTCCGTAAACAAAATTAATTTTAACCACCAATCCATCGAGAGGAACACGGATCTCTCATTAAGATCAACAAAGGATCAATTTTTTTCTCTCCATCTCCCTCTTCACGATCTAACAGAGGAGAGAAAGAAGAGGGAAAACCCACATCAAGAACCACCTGCGCACATCCCGAGGCCTCGTAGAAGAGGAAAAGAGCCCCCTTTTTTTTATCTTTTAGCATCAAAATTTTTGTGTTTGGGTTGTAGCTCCATTGGATTTCGAACCTTGTCTGCTCTGTTCTAGGTACGCACCTTGTTAGGTGCCTATTTGGCCAAATGCATACCCTGTTGGATGCACATCCTGCCAAGTGTGCACAGGCCCAGATGCGCACCTCTCTATGTGCGCACTTCCCTACGTGCTTACCATACTGGACCTTTTTGCTGATCTGGATCCCTTCGGCCCCAAACTCGCCCATCCCTATAAGTGTGCACCTACCTAAGTGGGCACCTCACTGGACCTTTTGGCCCATTTCGGATCCTTCGGCTCCTAACTCTTGCACGTTACCAAGTGAGCACCTCGTCAGGTGCGCACCTTTCCATGTGCGCACCTCAATAGGTGCGCATCTCATCAAATCGAATTTGGATGTGGGCAGTTAGAATAACTGTTCCCACAGTTTTGGACCGTTGGAGACAGTTAATAGCCATTGGGATTTGAAATTCAAATCGAAATAAAAAATTTGAGAAAGGTTGTAACTATCATAGACGTATCTATAGACGTTTATAGTCTGATATATCAAATATAGAAGTCTCTAAAGACGTATATACTGATATTTCTGATATTTTTATAAAAGATGGATGATGTTTGAAATTCAAATTGATAATATAGATATTCCTTTTAAGTAATGAGATATCTAATATAGAAAATTAAAATTAGAAAGAGATTCAAACCGTTAAGATCGACTCTATACTCAAAGAAAATAAAAATTGTTTAATATGTTCGTTGTTCGACTTCTTTTTTATTTCCTTTGAACTGTTCATTGATCTTCAGAGTCACTTAATTTTACTATTGAGATTCCAGTTGCATTTTTTATTGTTCTCTTGCTTTAATAATTCTATTGTTATAGCAGTTTAACTTATCTGACATGGTTAGTAACATTTGATATTTTTGAAATATGGTTTTTGTAAAATAATCAAAATTAAAGAGAATGAGACTCATAGGTCAAAAAATCTGTTTATTACGATTCTTTCTCCTTTTCTCTCTCTTTCCTCTTGATGGTCGGCCGGCTTCGCTTGGGCTTGAGATGGTTTGGGCTTAGGCCAACTTGCTTAGTCTTGGGCTCGGGTTGGTTAGGCTTGGATCTATTTGTAGGGCATTGACTTTGACTTTTGACTTTTAGCAACGGGGTGTAATTTTTGACCCCAACAAAGTTCCCCTATCAAAAATGCACACGATATATATATATGTCGTGTGCATAAAATTGATGGATCTTCTTTCATAGAGAAGTTGATTTGGCTTGGTTTCCGTTTTAGGAGGTTGGCAATGCCCTTTTTCCTACTTGAATGGTCGATACTTGACTTGTTTCCAATATGGAGGTCGTTGTTGTTTGATGTGGTTCCAACGTAAGGGGTCGCTGTTGGCGTGCTTTCGACGTAGGAGTCGTTGCTGGTGTCTTTGACGTAGGGGTCAATGGTGGCATGCTTTCGACGTAGGGGTTGCTGTGGGTGCCTTTGACGTAGGGGTCGCTTATTTGCGTGCTTTCGACGCAGGGGCCATTGTTGGTGCCTTCGACATAGAGGTCGTTGTTGGCATACTTTCAACATAGTGGTCGTTGTTCGCGTGTTTTCGACGTAAGGGTCGTTGTTGTTGCCTTCGACATAGGGGCCGCCGTTGGCGTGATTTCGATGTAGGAGTCAATATTGTTGCCTTCGACATAGGGGACGCTGTTGTTGTCGTTGACATAGGGGTCGCTTGTTGGCGTGCTTTCGACATAGAGTTTGTTGTTGTTGCCTTCGACGTAAGGGTCACTGTTGGCATGATTTCGACACAGGGGTCACTGCAGTTCCCTTCGAAGTAGGGTTGCTTGTTGGCATGCTTTCAAGTAGAGGTCGTTGTTGGTGCCTTCGACTGTCACGCCCCGCTTTCCAATAGACGGAAACGGTGACGTGGTAAGTCCGCAACGTATTTACTATGAAATAAATATGTTAAGCGTAATTAATCAATATAAAAATGAACAATAATGACAAGAGTAATAAAATGAACAGCAATTTTATTTACATTCAACTTTACATATAACTGTTTGTAAATAAAAGATACAATGAATAAAGCAATGCCTAAATAATGGAATACAGAAAGTAAGTGCAGGCTGGAAGGAGCTAGTAATCTGGTCGTGCAGCAAGTTAGTCCAAGTCCTCCTGGCTCGGCTCTATCTCTTCAGTGTCCGGTCCTCCTGACGAACATTCCAAAGAAAGAAATAGAAAGGAATGTCGTCAGCAAACTAGTGCTCGGTAAGTCCCATAAGAAAAAATATAAGATAGTATGTAGTATGAAATGAACTGGTAAAATTGTATATGATCGTTTACAAGTATATGATAGTTATTCTAATACGGTTATTTGTAGTTTGATAAAGAAGATCTGTAGGGTTCCTAGGCACACTAGTGAGGTCTCCCAAGGCATCAACCATGCCAATTTAGGAGTTATAACGTGCCGAGAAACCCTAAACTACGGATCGTTTGCTAGAAAACTAGGCGAAAAGGTAACTAGTTAACACTTAACTAAGGGATACGGATATACAACCTTTGTAGATCCGGTGCTCCACCTCCACGGCTCCGCAATGAAGTCTCCTCGCTGTCCAAGACGGATCCCGAGCTCTAGGGTCGGCTTCATCGGAGAATGGACGGGCTAGGTCATCGACAACGTGCCGAAGATGATCTACGTCGAAGCATCACTAGATCAAGCTCCACCATCACCAAGCCATGAAAACTTGTGAAGGAAACACACTCTACTACTTGGCAAGAGGTAGAGGATGAAGAAATAGGAAGTGGGTAAACTTTAGAATTGGATTTCTCACTCTAATTCTCACTTTGCCATTAAAGCTTGTGAAGCTTTTTCTTGAAGTGAAGAAGAAGAAGAAGATGAAGAATATGATAAGTTAATTGAAAATAGAAAAATAAAAGAATACTTATCATAATCTTAACCTTAGTTAAGTGTAGAGAATTGACTAAGGTTGGGTTGAATGGTTAGGGTTAAGGATGAGAACAAAAGGTCAACAAGTCAAAGCTTCATGAAACTTCAACTAAAAACAAAAGTAGCCACCATTCTTTTCTCTTTTCTTTTATTCATTTATCAAAAATAAAAGGATAATTAAATAAGATAAATGAATAACAAATAATAAACCCTAACCATTTCATTAACCAAGGTTTAATACTTTACACTTAACCAAAAAGCATGTATCATCAAACATGATACAAGCAAGTGCACAAAATCATATCACATATATAATGCGCACATCCGAGTGAGAAAATCCATTCAAAGTGAACCGATACTAGTTAATGCAAAGTAATATATCAAATATATAATTATGCATTAAATCACTAAATCAACACTTGATTCAATGATCCGGTCATGTCGCACATAACCGACTGGTATCTTCAGTAACAACTTATCGAATCAACACTTGATCCGATAACCCGGCTATATCGCATATAACCGATCAATGTCACATCACGAGAATGAAATACGGTATCACATACACGCATCATTCTCGGTCCCGCACATATCTCATATGCGCTCCTATTTCGTTTCGCTTGAGCCAGGAAACCTCTGTGTAGGACTCTAAAGACTCGTCAATACGCCGGCAGCAGATGATGATCATATCAAACACCCACAAGCCGCAAGCGGTCTGCTAAACGTAACGGCCACCCGGGTATTGAGCGATCTGAAGATCGACGAGCAAGCCCGCTCACACTCCAGTGAATCCAACCAGTAACACTACCATACAGTCCGGTCTGATCGTCTGATATGTCGCATATCTCGCCTAGGGGTGGTAAACGTCAGACCCCAATAGCTCGATAAGTCGTGTCGATATGAGGTCTATAACTGTTCGAGAAACTACTGGTAACACTTACCAGTAAATCTCAGCAACCCTGGCCAGTGATTTCCTGTTATAGCCAATCGAACACAGCGCAACATCAACTCCCTATACCGGGAGAGACGAATCCCCTCCTATCGCTCATTGCCTCAATGTGACTCGGGACTGTACCCAAAAACCATCGTTTTGCACACCCTCTTGGACGTGGTAAGATGGAAATCAAAGCACAGTGGGAACCACACAAGACTCTATGACGATCTCGGGTCAACAGACTACTCTGTACCAGTGTCACCAGAGAACTGCCATCTGACGTGAGGTATAATACCATCTGGGAGTTCTCGGCGAGTCCGTCCAGTGTACCCAGTCTCTACTGAGCACCCGTATATCATCTCTGATGTCAAACACCAATGGATATGGGATCATCCATCGCCCATCTGTATGGGTCGAGAAGGTACATGCTAGTCTACTCTGGTATATCGATGCCCCGTCTCGATACACCCACGACTAGGGACTTTGAAGGATGTACTTATGGACTACCATGTCCCCACTAGTATGATCCGCATCATAGTCCAGGTAGTCAAGCATACATCCTAAGGGCTTTACCAATATGTAACAGAGAGACAATCAGTATACACGTTAAGGTAAAGATCAACCAGATAGCATACTATCATGTCGAGCAAGAAAGTCCTCCCTATATATGTCCCAGCATCCACTACAATATACATCCTATGTACAGTAATGGCCTCTAGGGCATACATATAACTAACAATCTCCCACTTGCACTAGGGCCATTTGTAGCAGTGGTTGCAGTATCTCATACTCAACCATCCCATAAAAAAATCTCTCTTTGGGAACGGGCCTTTGTGAGTGGATCCGCTGTATTGTCCTCTGAGTCTACTCTCCAAACCTCGATCACCTGGAGATTAACCATCTCCATGATCAGGTGACACTGCCTTAGAATATGTCTGGATCACTGATGGGACGGACGTTCCTTGGCAAAAGCCACAACTCCATTGTCACACAATGGGAGGAACTAAGTTCATCTCATGAACAAATATACATCCAGACTGCCTCTTTGGTAGCATCTTAAGTAGCGATGTATGCTGCCTTTATCGTCTAGTATGTCACGGTATCTAGCTTGGAACTCTTCCAACATACCGTCCCTTTACGGAGGGTAAAGACAATGCCTGCGACTGACATTCAGTCGCCTTAATCACCCTGGAACACTTCCAGTGATTCTTCCCAGGGTCGATTGATACCATCTCACTACAACTAGTGAGAATCCTAACATCCAATTAAATCTATCTCATAGATCCAAAATCCAGGATTTAGTAGGTATCATTTTGATCCTACACGGAGAATCTTTGTGATAAACGGAGATCGATAGAGCGTAGCATAAGAAACTCCTTTCTTATCAAGAGTATGTCATCCACGTACTCTACGAGGATCACCACCATACTCCCTACTACCTTTTTGTTTATACAAGGTTCATCTACCATTTTGATGATGTCAAACTCTTTGACTAATTCATCAAAACAGATGTTCCAACTCCGCAATGCCTGCTTTAATCCTATAAAGCATCTTGCACACGTTTCCGCTGCTCCCACTGTCTACGAAGCCCTCTGGCTGTGTACTTATAGACGCTCTCTTCTAAATCATCATTTAGAAAAATAGTCAAGACACCCAACTGCCAGATATCGTAGTCATGGTATGTAGCCGTGGCAAGTAGGATCTGGATGGACTTAAGCATAGCTACTTGAAAAGGTTTCATCATTATCCGTACCTGGTCAATGATACAAACTTTTAACAAGTCTAGCTTTGAAAGTCTCAACTTTTCCATGTACACCAAGTAATCTTCTCAAGATATACTTGCTCCTGATGGGGATTTAACCCTTCAGATATAGCAACCAAAGTCCATACTTTGTTGGTGTATAAGGATTCCATCTCAGATCGATAAGCATCCAGCCATTCTTACAGAGTCACACTCCTGATGGCCAGCTCGAAACTAGTTGGGTCATCATCTCATGATGCAATCCTCGCTCCCACTGTCATAGAGAAACAGAAGTATCTCTCAGGTGGGTAAGGAACCTTACTAGATCGGCGGAGAGGCCGAGGTTCGTTGGTAACAATTGAATCCTTTGGTTCCATCAAATCATCTTCTGTAGTTTGCATAGCTGGAACCTTTTGTTGGAGATAGTGCCCTCAGAGTCGATTATTGGATCACAGGCACGTGATTGCATTGATTGAGGGAGGACCTATCCCGGTAGGACAGTCTTACTCGAGATGATAGTATGCTATCTGGTTTAACTTTATCATCGTGTACTGCTTTAGCTGACATGACAGGTCACTATTGCACGTTGATAGAGCCCCTAGGATTCTTGCTTAACTACCGGCAGTATGAGGGCGATCATATACGTGGGAGCTGGTAGTCTATAAGCACATCCTTAAAAGGTCCCTAGTCGTGGGAGTTTCGAGATAGGACATCGATACTCCAGAGTAGACTAGTGTATACAGTCGAGACCCCGACGAGGGGCGGTGGTCGGTCTCACAAGCCACTGGTGTCAGTTGGTTCACCTAAGATGTATACAGGTGCTCATTGGGTTATGAGTACACCGGACAGGACTCGCCGGGAACATGCTAGTTGGTCTTATACCTGACGTCAGATAGCAGTTCCCTGGTGACATGTGTACAGGTTAGTTCATCGACCTGGGGATCGTCATTTGTCTCGTGTGAGTTCCCACTGTGCTTTGATTACTACCCTACCACGGCTCAAAGGAGTCGTGCAAACAGGTTTTAGTTGGGTACAGTCCCGAGCCACATGGAGGCAATGAGCGGATCTTCAGGGGTTCGTCTCTCCCGGTATTGGGGGTGAGGTCGCGCTGTGTCTAGGAGAGCCATTACACGAAGACCTTGGCCAAGGCAGGAGATTTACTGGTAGGTATTCCAGTAGTATCTCAGGGTGTTCTGGGCTACACTCCGACACGACTTGTACCGCTTTTGGGGGTCTGACTTTTACCAACCCCCTAGGCCCGACATGCGATGCTCATAGACGAACGGACCGGACTGTACGGATATTGTCACTGACAGGCTCAGTAGGGTGTCAGGATGAGTTCGCTCATCGACGTCCCTTTTAGTCAATAGCTGGTGGCCCGTCACGTATTGGCTTATACCTCTGACGTGCTAGTGGTTAAATCCATAGCCATAGTATTGACGAGTCTTTAGAGTCTACCACACTTTCAGTTACTCAGCTTTCGGGCGAAACGCTGTAGAGGCCGTATGGAGATATGGCAGGGTCCAATCAGATACGTGCGGTATTGCACGGATCAGGATCGGACGGTTTGTACTAGTAGCCGTATAGGTATATGGCAGGGTTCGATCAGATACGTGCGGTATTGCACGGATCAGGATCGGACGGACATTACTAGCCGGCTTTGGTTTAAGCCGGATCCTAGTATAGTACAGTGTAGATTTTGTCTTTTTGCATTTGTATCCGGACGGAATACAGATGCGGGTGTGTATGCACAGTATCGGGGTTTTCCTGTAATTTATTACGGGACCAGTTTTCTGGAGTTGCCAGTTTGCATTCCGTTCCGGCCGGTTTTTCTTTGTTCTTTCCCGGCCGGACTTTTCCGATGGAGGGTGTTATTTGCAAGTTTGCAAATAACACTTTGTGGAGGACTTATTTGCATAAGGTTTGATATGATAAGCATCTTTGCTTTTCATGTATTTATGTGATAAGGATGGATTTGAGGTTGATGTTTAGTTTTGTGATGATTATGTTTTTGGTTGTGGTCACCTTTTCTTTTGCTCCTACCATCACCTCCCTTCATGCTTCTTATTCTTTCTCCACCATTTTCTAAGACAAGAAGAAGTTTTTCTTTTTCCATGGTTGAGTGAGAAGAAAATGAGAGCTTCATCTTTGAGAGGAAGAAAAATGAGAGTGATTCATTTTTGTGTATATCATTCTTCATCTCATTCCATTGCTAGAAAATTGAAAGCACCAATTTTCTATACACCATTCCTCCATCTATGGCAACCAACCCCAAAGTGAGACATACACTCTACACTATATTCTACAGCATATCTTGGGCGCGTCGGCTAGCCAACTTCGCGCCCGAGTTGCCTCGGTATAGAGGTGGGAGCCCGTAAAAGTACCCGGCTTCGTGGTGCCCTTTCCGACGAGGAGGAGACGGACGGAGATCCCGCGAGAAGATCGGAGTGGAGATGAAGACCGGAGGACTCGGATCAGTCGGTATATCTCTAACCCATCCTCTTGTTAGCTTAGACTTGTTAATGGTTACGATCCGGGGTTTAGTGCGCGGTGGTGCCGGTTTGCTAAGTCCGCAAAAATTAAAGTTTATCACCGTTTCCGCGTTTGGCCGTCGGATTGACGGCCGGGGCGCCGCCGTGCACTTACAGTGGTATCAGAGCCTCGCCATTAACATAGTCTAGCTTGGTGTAATGTGTTTTTCTGTTTCGATCGATCGAATGTTCCAAAACTGCATTTTAGTTCGCATCAGTTTCTGTTGAAAATTTTTGAAGTCTAAAAATTTTTCAGGTTGTAAAATATTGATGTACTGGAAAATCTAAGATCTCTGTAAAAATTCGACGAAGTAACTCCACAGTGGGAGCGCGGAACCGCCGCGAAAACCCCCTTCCCGCCGCCCTTCCGCCGCACACTGTGGAGATCACTTCACCAATTTTTTACAGAGGCCTTCTGGGCTTAAAATATGGGTTTTGGAATATTAAAATTGGGCCCAGGATTTCTGTGAGTTCTACAGTTTTGATTGGGGGCCCACTTGTTAATTTTTGATCGATCGGATATTTTAAACACATTTTTCACAGTATTTACATTATATCTGCGACCGTGAATGTCACTCGATCGGTAAATCCGGTCTAACTGCTATAGCCCGGTTAGACGGATTTGCGAACGTGACTTTCACGTTGATGTTCTGTTTTTGCTGTGATGTTGCGGATCGGTCGTGGCGGATAGCCTGGATGCAATGCTAGTACAGTTGTGGTTTTATTATGTACATTTGATATTGCGGGGTGAGCGTCCGACATGTGGACTGCCGTCACCGCCTGATTGTATTATTCTTTTGGGGCACGACCTGGTTGCGGTCGATGTACCCGGTGTATGTATATTTTACTTTCTGTACTAGGTTTACCCCGCGGAGGAGTGCACGGATAGCCGGGTTCTGGAAGGCAACAAGCCCGCATCTCATGGCATTGAGACGGAGGGGGCTTCACTCTGGGATTGGCAGGCTATTCGCCGCACTCGTAGGGGGTACAGGTTGACCCAGGAGGGGTGCCCAAGTTACCGGATTCCGTGGAGTGCTGGGTGGTCCATTCACGGAGCTGAAGGGGGTTGCCTCGCTTCAGGTTTTGGCGGGTAACTTGCCGCGCCCGTAGGGGTCTAGGATTTCATTGCACAGGCTATCCACACAACCAGGGGAACGTCGGGTTTCAGTAGTGGCTCTGTGAAACCCGGGGATCCTAGATATCTGTATTGTTCTGTGATGCTGTACATTTCTGTGATGTTGCATTTTATTCACGCCTTGAGCGAAATACTATATATTGGTATATATATTAGTAGATGTTGTATATGTTTTTCATCCGCGCTAGTCCAGTCCCCGCTCTGCCGTTAGTTAGCTAACCTAACGGGTGATGACGGGACCCAGTGGCGAATGCGGATGGCATATACGTACGTCAGTACATTTTCGTTCTTTGTGGTGTGATCAATTGATGGGACTGCGTTGATTCGGATCGATGCAAGTTAAAACAAACCTATTCTGATGTTGTTGGAACACTTTTCAAAAAGCTGTTATTGCAAGGACGTTCACTTTTGTTTTGCATCGCGGTATTCATTTGGAATATCCTGCTCCTCAGTCGACGAGGCAAGGGCCGAGATCCCTTCACCGGGAGTGACCCCTTGGACAGAAGTTTGCGTCAGGGCATTAACTTCACTATAGCCGATTACTTTTGCTTTGCATCGCGGTATTCATTTAGAATATCCTGCACCTCATTCTACGGGGAAAGAGCCGAGATCCCTTCACCGGGAGTGACCTCTTTAGTAAAGGTTTTCGTCACTGTATTTTCTAAAAAGCTATCCGTTCCTTCAACGATATCAAGTTCATTACGTTAAAGGTTTTCGCCAGAAACCATTCGTAGCCCTCCGTCATTTCATATGGATAGTCAATAGTATTCAAGCTGTGTTTGTTGGCCATAGTCAAGACACAGTGTTTGGTAGCTGTTGGTTATTCATATGTAGCATAGATAGATGCGTTGTTTTGGGACAGTCGTATAGCCTTGTTGGCCCTAGTCAAGGGCTTGTACAGGTGGGTTCAAATCAACCTGGACAATGACGGGTAGAACTTGACATGTGACTTATGATTTGTTGGCCTTAGTCAAGGTCAAAAGAGCATGGGGTAAAAATCCACATCGGGAGTTTCAAAAGAACTGAAACTTGCCAGATATGCGCATACCTTCTGGAGTGTTATAGCGTTAGCGGATTCCGTCACGTTATCATGCGATGATAGTTGGATCCCGATTCCCACTGATGAGTTGGTTTACTCCTCGGGTGACCCCGACTAATTCTTCTTTAAGGTTTGGAGGAGAATTTGAGGTACAGTGGGAGGTTTCCAGATTAGATAAAGGGATAACCATTCTGATCTAAATTAGAGTGCACGCTGAGTGTTTCTTTTCTCTCTCTCTGGCAGCGACCATTGACCCGACCCTAGACTATGACTCAGTGACCAAGTTGACCGAACCTTCTTAACACTGGCTTTTGGATTGTCAGAGTCGCTGACCTCATTGCCACTCCTACTTTTACCCTTTTCTCCAGGACACCCCGTATTACTGCGAACGTCCACTTCCATTGGACAAAACCATCGTATGGTTAGATACGAACTCGAAGGAATTTATTCGAGGATGGTTTCCGGTTCTGGAGAAAACGAATAAGATTATTCAGTTGTCTTTTCCCTTTTACCTTTTCTCAAGTTATGAGTACTCCTTGGTTTAGGAGATAGTACACCTATTATGCAGATTGGATAGTCTTCTTCCAAACCTTAGGCTGGTGCCGACCGGTAGGGAATGAAGAAAACCAATTAGCCTAAACAGTGTGCAGAAGGTATTAAGATTAAGACAAAGCAAGGGATTAGTAAGAGGGCAAAGTAAATTGCGACTGTTATTCACGACCAAAACCAAGTATTTCTTCGCCAATCCTAAATCACCTTTGTATTTCTTCAGGACACTCCGTATCACTACGAAGATCCACAGTTTATTGGATACTCTATCGTATGGTTATATACGAACTCGAAAGGAACTTGTTCCAGTTCGGGGATGGATTCTGGTTCAGGAGAAATAGGAATAAGGTTTATTCGGTTGTCTTTTATCTTCACCTTCTCTCGCATTGCGAGTGCTCCTAGGACTAGGACAGTACACCCATTATGCTTATTGGATAGTCTTCTTCCAAACCATAGGCTGGTGCCGAACGGTAGGGAAGGAAGAAAACCATTTGGCCTAAAGGGTGTGCAGAAGGTAACGACTAAAGACATATAAAGGGATTTGGAGAGGTGGCAAAGAATTATATGGTTATAGTTGTGAATCTGGATAATGGTAGAGGCATTACTAGGAATACCCAGATACCCCATCGAAACATTTCAATGTTTCAGTTTCAATGTGTACTGTTAAATGAAAACTGATTTCCTGATTAGACACTTACTCCAGGGTATGTATTTACCAGGTTTGATTCTCACATCTGTATGGTTTTACAGATGGTGAGTGGGAGTAAGTTATTGGGAATTGGGTGATCATCCTCATTATATCGGGATTCGTTGTAATCGGTGATATTTGAGGAGATCACCTGGGCTGTTTGCCGGTCGGCAAATATTTGGTTTTGAATATCCGCTGTTGTGCACCAATTTCAAATTGATATATCTGTACGTCTATTTTCATAGAGTGAGATATACCTTTTGATATTATGTCGATGACATTTACCTATATCAGTGGATGGTTAGGTAAGGAGCATTAAACAGCGGTGTAATTCTTCTTAACCATAAGTACAGTTTTCAACCTACGACACACAGTGAAAGAGTTGTTAGACTCAGCGGACTTATACAGAGTATTGTATGTTGTCCAGTGTCCATTAGGACAGAGGGGTTGGTCCTCATACTATATTCTGTTTACTTTTGACTTCTCTAGTTCTTAGACATGTGTTTCGTAGAAACACAGGGTCTAAGTTTTGAGGAGTTATAGGTATTTGAATAGAGTAGAGAACCAGGTGTAGCAAGTATCGGGATTCTTCAAAGTGATCGAAGATGTAGATACTTGTTTATGGTATTCAGTTGATAGTAATGATAAAGAGAAATTGCTTCTCTTTCAGGTTACTCATAATTGGAAGCATTCCTAAGTTGAGTAACGCTGATCGGCCTCCTTCCATTTAGTTGACATGCACTGGAGATAGCTGCATGATTTGAATCTGGTTCAATTAAATCAGTGCCTCTGGTTCTATATTGGATATAGTACAGTTCATATCTTAACATTGTTAAGGTACGGGGAGTTGTCCGGCTTATGATTAAAACCAGACACTGGACAACTCAAGGCACGTTTCTGTAATGGCTGTTTGTGGGTTGACCCAGGCTATGACGAGGGTTGACTTTCTACCATCTGGTAGATCAATAGAAATATTGTTCTAGACTCGCCACAGTTTATTAAAAATGGATTTTTTCAAAAACAGTAGTGGGAGTATGGTAGAACTGGAAGTGATTCTAGAACCGCAAACGATTACTGAAGATTTGATAAGGAACCTAAAGATTCAATCTGGCTTGACATTCCATTGGCCACTCCGCAGGGTTGGTGGGTAACTTCAGGCACCCGAGAGGTACTCCGGTAGGCTCAAGGACGGTGACAGGGAAGTTCTTGTTTACCCACACTTGCCATTGTTGTTATTCCAGGCTGCGAGACCCGGCAGGAGGATGAGTATAGCGTCGTTCTAAACTTGCTTTAGAAGTGCACGTCTATATGACTCTGCCAGAGGGTTGTCGTAGTCAGTGGGAGCAGCGGAAGCATTGGTGGACATCAGGCTTATGTCTATTTATAGACTAAAGCAGATGTAGCGGAGAAAGATCATCTATTTCTGTTGTGACAGTCATAGGTTTGACGTCATCAGAATAGGGGATGGATCTGTTGAGAAGGTAGTAGGAAGTGATATTCCTATACTACGATCGGTTATACTTTGGTCGTCACACAGTGGTTTCTCCACAAAGGACTTGGACATTATATCAGACATACTGGTTACTAGATCTATGGTTTTAGATCTAGATTTGGGTGGTTTCCCAATCAGGGTACCTTGACAGCATTCTAAGAGTATTTAGAATGGACGACTCCTGGCACGGTAGTATACCTGCAGGTAATGGAGTCACCCTCTCTAAAGGTGTCTTATAGACTAAAGTAGAGAGGGATGTGCATGATTGGCAGATCACTTGCTTAGGCAATTGAGTCAATCATGAAATGTCAAGTACCACACCAGATGTTGTTCTTACAGTAGATGCAATAAGTTGATATTCATCCAATCCTGGAGAAACAGTCGGAGGCAGTTTTAGAACATAAGTGGATGTTCTAGGGATATGATAGCAGTATTCTCCTTCGGGAGACAGTTATCATTCCAGGCTTCCAAGGTGACATGGACGACAGCGTGATCGTCAAAGTTATAGTTTTCCTTCTGACGAGGGGCAGTATTTTGGACAGGTGGTCCAAGGCAATACTGAGGGTGGCATGGCCCAGGATACTGATTAAGTTCGGTTGACGATACAGTCTAAGAAGTTTGGATTTGGAGTTCATTCATGAGCTAGGTCCCATCAGACATCCAGACATTCTAAGACAGGTATTGCTCATTTCGGGAGATGACTTTCTCCGCGAACTTGAGATATGGAGAGACATAGAAAGAAACACCAGAGCGGATCCACTCACTGAGGCTATTCCTCGAACGCAAAAGTTTCGCAAACGAGTTTTGTGAGACTGACAAGTAGAGGAGTTGGGTGTTCGGTATCACACGGGCTGTGAGTATGCGACATCGCAATAATTAGCCTTGAGTGCAAGTGGGAGATTGTTGGAGATAGTGCCCTCAGAGTCGATTATTGGATCACAGGCACGTGATTGCATTGATTGAGGGAGGACCTATCCCGGTAGGACAGTCTTACTCAAGATGATAGTATGCTATCTGGTTTAACTTTATCATCGTGTACTGCTTTAGGTGACATGACAGGTCACTGTTGCACGTTGATAGAGCCCCTAGGATTCTTGCTTAACTACCGGCAGTATGAGGGCGATCATATACGTGGGAGCTGGTAGTCTATAAGCACATCCTTAAAAGGTCCCTAGTCGTGGGAGTTTCGAGATAGGGCATCGATACTCCAGAGTAGACTAGTGTATACAGTCGAGACCCCGACGAGGGGCGGTGGTCGGTCTCACAAGCCACCGGTGTCAGTTGGTTCACCTAAGATGTATACAGGTGCTCATTGGGTTATGAGTACACCGGACAGGACTCGCCGGGAACATGCTAGTTGGTCTTATACCTGACGTCAGATAGCAGTTCCCTGGTGACATGTGTACAGGTTAGTTCATCGACCTGGGGATCGTCATTTGTCTCGTGTGAGTTCCCACTGTGCTTTGATTACTACCCTACCACGGCTCAAAGGAGTCGTGCAAACAGGTTTTAGTTGGGTACAGTCCCGAGCCACATGGAGGCAATGAGCGGATCTTCAGGGGTTCGTCTCTCCCGGTATTGGGGGTGAGGTCGCGCTGTGTCTAGGAGAGCCATTACACGAAGACCTTGGCCAAGGCAGGAGATTTACTGGTAGGTATTCCAGTAGTATCTCAGGGTGTTCTGGGCTACACTCCGACACGACTTGTACCGCTTTTGGGGGTCTGACTTTTACCAACCCCCTAGGCCCGACATGCGATGCTCATAGACGAACGGACCGGACTGTACGGATATTGTCACTGACAGGCTCAGTAGGGTGTCAGGATGAGTTCGCTCATCGACGTCCCTTTTAGTCAATAGCTGGTGGCCCGTCACGTATTGGCTTATACCTCTGACGTGCTAGTGGTTAAATCCATAGCCATAGTATTGACGAGTCTTTAGAGTCTACCACACTTTCAGTTACTCAGCTTTCGGGCGAAACGCTGTAGAGGCCGTATGGAGATATGGCAGGGTCCGATCAGATACGTGCGGTATTGCACGGATCAGGATCGGACGGTTTGTACTAGTAGCCGTATAGGTATATGGCAGGGTTCGATCAGATACGTGCGGTATTGCACGGATCAGGATCGGACGGACATTACTAGCCGGCTTTGGTTTAAGCCGGATCCTAGTATAGTACAGTGTAGATTTTGTCTTTTTGCATTTGTATCCGGACGGAATACAGATGCGGGTGTGTATGCACAGTATCGGGGTTTTCCTGTAATTTATTACGGGACCAGTTTTCTGGAGTTGCCAGTTTGCATTCCGTTCCGGCCGGTTTTTCTTTGTTCTTTCCCGGCCGGACTTTTCCGATGGAGGGTGTTATTTGCAAGTTTGCAAATAACACTTTGTGGAGGACTTATTTGTATAAGGTTTGATATGATAAGCATCTTTGCTTTTCATGTATTTATGTGATAAGGATGGATTTGAGGTTGATGTTTAGTTTTGTGATGATTATGTTTTTGGTTGTGGTCACCTTTTCTTTTGCTCCTACCATCACCTCCCTTCATGCTTCTTATTCTTTCTCCACCATTTTCTAAGACAAGAAGAAGTTTTTCTTTTTCCATGGTTGAGTGAGAAGAAAATGAGAGCTTCATCTTTGAGAGGAAGAAAAATGAGAGTGATTCATTTTTGTGTATATCATTCTTCATCTCATTCCATTGCTAGAAAATTGAAAGCACCAATTTTCTATACACCATTCCTCCATCTATGGCAACCAACCCCAAAGTGAGACATACACTCTACACTATATTCTACAGCATATCTTGGGCGCGTCGGCTAGCCAACTTCGCGCCCGAGTTGCCTCGGTATAGAGGTGGGATCCCGTAAAAGTACCCGGCTTCGTGGTGCCCTTTCCGACGAGGAGGAGACGGACGGAGATCCCGCGAGGAGATCGGAGTGGAGATGAAGACCGGAGGACTCGGATCAGTCGGTATATCTCTAACCCATCCTCTTGTTAGCTTAGACTTGTTAATGGTTACGATCCGGGGTTTAGTGCGCGGTGGTGCCGGTTTGCTAAGTCCGCAAAAATTAAAGTTTATCACCGTTTCTGCGTTTGGCCGTCGGATTGACGGCCGGGGCGCCGCCGTGCACTTACACCTTTCCAGTTCTACATAACTAACCTTGCCTCGAGTTTGTCCGGACTTTTCTTTTAGACATAGGCCGGACAACCCCAAATCTTAACTAACTTAAGACATGGGCTCTTCCCTTTCCATATCACATATGAAGTGGTAGGCAACTGATTTGATTTGAACCCTATTCAATAGGTATGCAACTTCTCAAGTGCATAACTCCCAGAAGGAAATAGGTAACTCAGTAGTACTCGTCACAGAGCACACCTTATCATATAGGGTGTGATTGCTCCGCCCCAATATACCATCGTGCTATGGTGTATACGGAGGAGTAATGCCGAGAGAGAATCTCATTCTCCTTTAGAATAGTCCAGTATTTCCGTGCTCAAGTATTCTCCTCCCTGATCACATCAAAGGACATAATACTTATACCCGTATTGGTTCTCTACTTCTAACTTATATTCTGTGAATATCTCAAAAGGTTCGGACTTATGTTTCAACATGAACGTATGTCTGAATCTTGAGAGATTATCAGAGAATGTAATGAAGTATAAAGAACCGGTCTTGGCATGTGTAGACAGGGGACCTACATACATCAACATGTATCATCTCAAGAGTTCACTAACTCTTTCTCTGTTTCCAGTAAACGGAGCTATGGTCATCTTATCTTTGTGACATGACTGGCAAGTTTCACAAGATGTAAATTCAAACTGATTTAAATATGCATCTTCATGTAACTTTAGTGAGTCGGGTCGCATCGATATGACCTAGTCTACAATGCCTCAAGTAGGATTCGTTCATTTCTGAACTCTTCCTCTTGTGTGTGTTCCGTATACTGAGAACTGTGGTTTGATTTAGAACATTAATGCTTTTAGATAACGTGCCTGAACCGATCAACTTTTGATATAGGAAATGTTCAAAACATTATCCAACAATACAAAATTTTATCATTTCTTTACTAATAAAGAGACTGATATGATTTTGTATATCAGGTTCGGTATCTAATAACATTCGTTCAGAATCAATGTATTGTAATACAGGGTGACAGTGACCAACAGACTTGGCTGCAACACTTGCCTCGTTTTCTGCCTCATAAAACTTATCACCCGTTCTCAGTTCTCTACCTATCTGTAGCCCTATGTAACAGATTACATATCTGGGATCCTGATCTGGTATCACATACCCAGGACGTAAAGGATACTGAGAAACAGTTCTGTATAATGAACACACCCGAAGATGATGCATCAGCATGCACTCTCTTCGTTTGGGCGGCACGGGAATTCTGGTAATCCCCAATTTCCTGCTCTGTCTTATAACAATTATAAGTTGGAGCGGGACCAACGTTCCCCAGCTCAGTATAACAAGCGGGTTCGGTCAATAATCCGTATTATTATCTTGATTAAGGCGTGATATGGTCGCTACCTGGAGAGAGAGAGAAGAAAACACTCAGCGTGCGCTCTGTCAAGAATAGATTGGTTTTTATTTTATCTAATCAGGATGGCTCCCACTGCTTTTTATCAAATCTTCCTTCAAACCCTAAAAGGAAAGACTAGCCGGGATTAATTACACACTACAAGTTCGCCAATCTTTCAGCCAGGCCAGTGTCGGTACTTTGAGGGAGGTCCCCCGTACTTTCGCACGAACCTAATTAATGTAAACCTCGTTTTCCCAGAGGCGTAACCCCGTTGACACCTTTCTAGACACCTACTTGATCGGCTAATTGTAATGTATAAAACTCTCCCAGGAGTAACTCTTACTCGCAGCGGGTATCGGGATCCAACTATCTCATAGAAGGTATGCAATCTCATTGCAAATTTCAACACTTGAAATTCCCGATAATATTTTGCCCCTAGCTTGCTATGACCTTGACGGAGGCCAAACAACCCATAGTCTGCTAGTCAGTTCAACCCGTCATTTCCTGATTGAATTAAACCCACCCGCACGACCCTTGACGGAGGCCAAACAACGCCGTACGAATACCCTAATCCAATCGCATCATATGCTAGCAGATAAGCACTAGTTAGCTACCGTACACTACGCCTTGACGGAGGCCAAACAACCGCAGCACGAATACTAACTAGTACGTATCTGAAATGACGGAGGGCTAAGATAGGTTTTTCTGAAAACCTATTGCGTAATAAACTTGATATCGCTGTAGAATCAAATGATTTTAAAATGGAGTGCTTTTGAGGCTTTTCTAGTTTTGCTAAAGGAGTCACTCCCGGTGAAGGGATCGTCGGTCCTTTCCTCGTCGAATGAGGTGCGGGATATATCATATATATCACTGTGCAAAGCAAAAACTCTTAAAAGCAATCAAAAGACAAACCGAGTGTGTAGCATCTGCCAGTTATTGCTAAAGGAGTCACTCCCGGTGAAGGGATCTCGGTCCTTTCCTTATCGAATAAGGTGCAGGATATATCACATATACCGCTGTGCAAAGCAAGAACTGTAGCTGCCTGTTTTATTTTGAAATTCGATTCTATAACATCTTAGGTTTCTTTTATTTCATTAATCACATTAATGAAGTCCCATCATTTTAGTACCTAAACATCACAGATAAATACGACGTACACTTATGCCATCCGCATTCGCCTCGATGTCCCCTCGTGCACCGTTAGGTTAGGTAACTAACGACAGAGCGGGGCAGGGCTAGCGCGGGTGTAAAACATAAGTAACGTCTATATAATATATCATATATACTATATACTGTATCTATCACAGAACATCACATGATCACATCACAGATATCGCAGCAGAAGAAACATATGAAATATTGGATATACTAGGACGTCCGTGTTTTCAATACAAGCCAGTATAAAACACGGATTCCACGGTCGTGATGAATAGCCAAACCCACACCCCTAGACCCCTACGAGAGCGGCAAGCAACCCTACCAATTCTAGAGTTAGGAGACCCGGACTCGACTCCTCGAGTTGGTCTCCCACTGGACTCCAGAACCCGGTTACTTGTGGCCTCCTCCTTGGGTCTATCCTAGTGCAGAAAAGTAAATAATATACAAACGGTGACAACTTCCGCAACCTGGAAGCGCCCCAATAAAAGAATATTACATACAAGTTTTTACATGAATGAAAATGAAAAACACTCATCTCACATAAAAACCCCCGGCTATTCAAATACGACGATCCAATATAACATATCCAGCAACACATAACATCACATGTCATCAACGTAAGTAAATATGTCCATCCCAATTGTCGTTGACATATAGCAACGAAACCGGCGATATCACATATTACACTTACGGTCACAGAAAAGAAAGTGTAAAACTACAACAGTTGGAATCCGCAACCACCTCAGACATCGCATGCCTGACCAAATGAATTACTTAGACATCGCATGCCTAACAATTATAAACCCCGTATTTTAGTCTTAAAATCGAAAACACTTTTCAATATCAAGTCGGGTAATTCAATAAGATTCCCGACATCCTGATCGAATGCTCGTCGCAAACTTCAGTAGGCGGCCGCACCCCCCCACGCCGTCGACGAAGTGCACCAAGGCGGAACACCGCTACCGCGAGCACCCGGACGGATGCTTTCGGCGACGGGGTTCTCCTACAGTCACTTAGTCGGGGCTATGGAGTGAGGCTGTCTATTAAGTTTATCGGCGAGTATCCGCGTACGCTACGTGATTGCGACGGACTTTTGATCACATCAAAATTCCGTGGTAACCGATCAAGTGAGACTAAACTGCTATGTTTATATCATTCATTTAGTTATCTTATAACTATTGTGAATTCCAATTATTGTATCCCATTCCGGATAAATAGAAAATGTCAAACTTTCCGATCGAACAATCGAACACCCAAGTTTTCCCGGTACAGATCAACTCTTGAAATAAGTCTAACAACATTCAGTTCGTGCCTCAGTACCAACGGTCCAGCCGTAGAAGGGTCAAGCCAACGCCTCACATGTGGCACGCCGTACTGCCCCAAACTCGAAGGTTCAAAGGGCAGTTCAAGACGGTCACATAATCGAGTTAAGGTTTGTTGTCTTCTAGAGGGTCCATCGAGTTACTTGCACTACTTAGAACGTCGTTAAACTACGGAAAAATCCAACACTTGGAAATTTCCCGACAGGGGAAAAATTGGGTATTTATATCCGGTCGAACTTTTTAACATATTCTAAAATTTATCCGGAAAGCCACATAGACAAAATTTGATACTCCGATCGAAACACCGAATCTCCAAAACAACCCAGGAAAACTCTTCTGTAGAGTCACAATAAAAATACCCCAGAAAATACAGCATTATATTATATGAGTTACTGTGCAGAAATTATTAAACAATGGAACAGTAAGGCCGCGGAACCGCCGTACCATGCATAGCACGTGCCGCGGTTCCGCGCTGGAAAAGTTGATTCAGGCCCTCGTATTTCACAGTAATTCAAATAACACCCTGCTTATTTTTCTGCATATTTTTAATTTCGAAAAATCCACAATTTTCAAAAAAGGACAGAGAGCATGTTTGAATTGGGTTTTCGGGTTCGTTCGCACTTCAAACTCCGTTTGGACTTCGCCTAAGGCTCTAGCTAGGCTCTGATACCACTGTAGGGTTCCTAGGCACACTAGTGAGGTCTCCCAAGGCATCAACCATGCCAATTTAGGAGTTATAACGTGCTGAGAAACCCTAAACTACGGATCGTTTGCTAGAAAACTAGGCGAAAAAGGCAACTAGTTAACACTTAACTAAGGGATACGGATATACAACCTTTGTAGATCCGGTGCTCCACCTCCACGGCTCCGCAATGAAGTCTCCTCGCTGTCCAAGACGGATCCCGGGCTCTAGCGTTGGCTTCATCGGAGAATGGACGGGCTAGGTCATCGACAACGTGCCGAAGATGATCTACGTCGAAGCATCACTAGATCAAGCTCCACCATCACCAAGCCATGAAAACTTGTGAAGGAAACACACTCTACTACTTGGCAAGAGGTAGAGGATGAAGAAATAGGAAGTGGGTAAACTTTAGAATTGGATTTCTCACTCTAATTCTCACTTTGCCATTAAAGCTTGTGAAGCTTTTTCTTGAAGTGAAGAAGAAGAAGAAGATGAAGAATATGATAAGTTAATTGAAAATAGAAAAATAAAAGAATACTTATCATAATCTTAACCTTAGTTAAGTGTAGAGAATTGACTAAGGTTGGGTTGAATGGTTAGGGTTAAGGATGAGAACAAAAGGTCAACAAGTCAAAGCTTCATGAAACTTCAACTAAAAACAAAAGTAGCCACCATTCTTTTCTCTTTTCTTTTATTCATTTATCAAAAATAAAAGGATAATTAAATAAGATAAATGAATAACAAATAATAAACCCTAACCATTTCATTAACCAAGGTTTAATACTTTACACTTAACCAAAAAGCATGTATCATCAAACATGATACAAGCAAGTGCACAAAATCATATCACATATATAATGCGCACATCCGAGTGAGAAAATCCATTCAAAGTGAACCGATACTAGTTAATGCAAAGTAATATATCAAATATATAATTATGCATTAAATCACTAAATCAACACTTGATTCAATGATCCGGTCATGTCGCACATAACCGACTGGTATCTTCAGTAACAACTTATCGAATCAACACTTGATCCGATAACCCGGCTATATCGCATATAACCGATCAATATCATATCGCGAGAATGAAATACGGTATCACATACACGCATCATTCTCGGTCCCGCACATATCTCATATGCGCTCCTATTTCGTTTCGCTTGAGCCAGGAAACCTCTGTGTAGGACTCTAAAGACTCGTCAATACGCCGGCAGCAGATGATGATCATATCAAACACCCACAAGCCGCAAGCGGTCTGCTAAACGTAACGGCCACCCGGGTATTGAGCGATCTGAAGATCGACGAGCAAGCCCGCTCACACTCCAGTGAATCCAACCAGTAACACTACCGTACAGTCCGGTCTGATCGTCTGATATGTCGCATATCTCGCCTAGGGGTGGTAAACGTTAGACCCCAATAGCTCGATAAGTCGTGTCGATATGAGGTCTATAACTGTTCGAGAAACTACTGGTAACACTTACCAGTAAATCTCAGCAACCCTGGCCAGGGATTTCCTGTTATAGCCAATCGAACACAGCGCAACATCAACTCCCTATACCGGGAGAGACGAATCCCCTCCTATCGCTCATTGCCTCCATGTGACTCGGGACTGTACCCAAAAACCACCGTTTTGCACGCCCTCTTGGACGTGGTAAGATGGAAATCAAAACACAGTGGGAACCACACAAGACTCTATGATGATCTCGGGTCAACAGACTACTCTGTACCAGTGTCACCAGAGAACTACCATCTGACGTGAGGTATAATACCATCTGGGAGTTCTCGGCGAGTCCGTCCAGTGTACCCAGTCTCTACTGAGCACCCGTATATCATCTCTGATGTCAAACACCAATGGATATGGGATCATCCATCGCCCATCTGTATGGGTCGAGAAAGTACACGCTAGTCTACTCTGGTATATCGATGCCCCGTCTCGATACACCCACGACTAGGGACTTTGAAGGATGTACTTATGGACTACCATGTCCCCACTAGTATGATCCGCATCATAGTCCAGGTAGTCAAGCACACATCCTAAGGGCTTTACCAACATGTAACAGAGAGACAATCAGTATACACGTTAAGGTAAAGATCAACCAGATAGCATACTATCATGTCGAGCAAGAAAGTCCTCCCTATATATGTCCCAGCATCCACTACAATATACATCCTATGTACAGTAATGGCCTCTAGGGCATACATATAACTAACAAGATATTCATATATACGAGAGGAGCCCATCTTACCCAATGGACTATGGTAACATGTAGTACAAGGCCCCGTCATAACCCATGAGACAATGACACGTGAATTCATATAGGTATCTTTTAAAGTGACCTCTCGTGCCACGATATACATTCCGTACCAATCTACCCCTTTATCCCCGCATAATGTATTGTATAAATTATGTTTACAGGTTTTGAATAGAACCATGGACATAAAATATTCAGGTTCATATTCAGGATGTAATCAAATGTTCAAGTAATCATGTTGAGTTCATGTCAAATTATAATCATGGTTCGGTCAACTCAAGTCAAGTTTACAAATTTGAGTTTGATATTGATTTAGACTATTCATGATCATGATCAAGTATTCAAATTCATATTTGATTTTGGATTCAGGGTTGAGTTTAGACTCAGATTGAGTCAGACACTTGTAAACTGATTTAACTCTTGAATTCTTAGGTTTGGGAGTAATCGGCAACTGCTACACATGGACGGCAGGATTTGTGTCTTTTTCCAAGACAATTTCTATTGATAACTCCGTTAAGTTGTCCAACCTAAATAGGCAAGCACTCACTTTCTCCGGCTCTCTGGGGCTCAAGAGAATTGATCCTGCTTAAACCTATATTTACTAGAGTCCTTAAAATATTGTTTTATATATCTCGATAGGGTTTTATGAAAACATTTAATACAGTTTAAAAATAAATCTCAAGGGTGATTTATAATATTTAGCGATTTCATGAGCATGTGTTTTAATTTATTGGGGTATTTTAATGATAAATACTTAGTTCTTAAAAGTTTATAGTATTTTATTGAAAACTAGTCCTTTTTGGTAATTTGATGGTATTTTATTAACATTTTTTAATCTTCCATTTTTAGAAAAATATAGTTTTATAATATATTGAAAATATGGATTTATAATTTTATTTAATTTTAAAAATTAATTTTATTTAGAAAATTCGCATTTCTTAAAAATCATATTTTATTTCATTTCGAGATCGAATATTCCGTAAGGAGTTTTGCATCCCGTTTTATTATCCTAAGGATTTGCGATAATCTGCACCATCCATTAACGGGTCCCCTAACGAGAGTTGTAAATGCGTATTGGCCAAGTATTACAAAATACTGCTTTTAAAAGTAATCCGGTTTTTAAAAGATAGTATTTTATTGTAAAGGTTATTCTTTGAACCAAATATACATATAAATAGGTATCGTGCTATAAAACCAAAGCGTGCGTGTAAGGTAGGTCGTTACCCCATGAAGTTTTCCTAAAAGTATTGTTTTAACAATATCAAAAAGAGCTGATAATAAAGATCAAGATATTTTATTGAAAAGTTTGATTATGTTCGTTTCACATGAAAATTTTTGGTTAAACTTGAATTCTAAACATTTTTAATTGAAGTTACAAATAATGTGGTAAAATTAGATTGACCAATATATAAAGGAAAAGGGAGTTCTAGATTTTAGAAAAGAAAGGTATCGGTAATAACTCCACTTTACCGATATATGACTTAGAGATGAATTTCAATGAGAAGAAAGAGAGTTGGAAGGGATTTACGGTTTAGAAATCTCAAAAAAAGGATTAGGAAGAAGAGGGAGGCTTCATGGCGTCGCGGGAGCTCTGAAATTGGTTTCGATTTTCGCCGGAAGGAGCTTGGTTGCTAACTCCACTTGACTCCACTTGCACTTAGGAACTTTTTGAGAGAATTTTTGCTAGAATTTCAGAATGGTGAAGAGCTAAAGCATGGGGTGTTATTTATAGTGAAGAATTAGGGTTTAGGAATTAAAATTTTGGATTAAAAAGCATTAAAATGATATTAAATGGTGAAATGAAGGGTCTCTGCTTGATTGCAGGGAAATCAAACAGTGCAGAGGAGTAGAAGGGAGTTGAAGAGATGAGTGTGCAAAGCACAGATCAAATTGGGTGCATCAGGACCGTCGCCGCCAGCCCATAGGGCAATTTGGCCGGTCGGATCTCGAGCTCTGACCTCGAGATTCGTGCCCCGTGGGTTTTTCTGTATTTACTCCATTTTACGCATGTTTGAATTTTCTAAAACTTTTCCTTTTCCCGTGTATTGTACGGGCAACTCTTGAGCTTCCAAAAATTAAAAGGAAAAATCAGAAAAAAATAATTGTGTCTGATGGGAATCGAACACACAGGCTACGTCACAGTAATGTAGAGGCTTTAACAGTGAACTACAAGTTGTTTTTTGTTTTTATTTAATAAAAATAACTTTTAACTCTTACACAGGCTATAATACTCTTATCTGTATATTAATAGGAAAATTTCTGTACAAATATTTCAGAGTTGTTATATTCTGCCCTCCTTATAAAAATTTCGTTCTCGAAATTTACAATTATATAGGGACTAATTTTCAAATATGTAAGAGTATCGTGCACGCATATATTCTTCTCATTCCCATGTTGATTCTCCTGGCGAATCTTTTCTCCACATCACTATGACCAAGTTCACCTCCTTGTTCCGTAATGTTTTCATATTTCGGTTTAGGATCTCAACTGGTTGTTGCTCACAGGTTAGGTCAGACTGTACTGTAAGCTTTGAGTGATCAAGTATGTAGCTGGGTCGCTCACATATCATCGTAGCTGGGATATGTGGAACTTTCAAAATCCGAAGGTACGGAACGCGACTGGCACTTAAATTACGAAACGTCTAGAGGCGTAACGTAATTTAAGTAAGCCAAACCCCAAAAATCTAAACCATTTTTAAAGAAAAGAGTGAAGGAAAACTTCTTTTAAAGCAAGTGGTTTTAACAAAATAAGTAGCATTAAACATTTAAAAGCAACATCATATTTTCCCAAAAATTTCGGCAGAGTCTCCTTTATAAATACTGGCCCCAAACGGGTACAAACATGCATATACATAAGTAATGAATAAAGGCATCCCCAAGCGGGAGCTAGCTCTTCGCCAATTGGCGGAAACCACTATGCAAGCAATATAATATACAACGCCGAAGGGCGAGAATCAAAACTCAGAAAGGAAACCAACATCCTCAAGAAAAACCCAGAGAAGACCCATAATAATACAAGCGCGCGACTCTAAGGTCGAAAGAATATACAACTGGTCTTCTAAGTTTATCAAAATATACAAGTCTGGTTGATGGAGTTTACTAGATACAACTGAAATAAATAAAAGTACTATGGTGGTTACGATGCAAGTGAAACCACCTACCCAAGCAATCAACCGGAAGGAAGCAGTGTGCCAGCAAGGCGCAATGAAACCTGTACGGCCAAACCTGCAAGAAACTATGGCACAACAGGGGTGAGTTTCCAACGCGTGAGTAGAAAACATCACCGAGAAGAAATCGCATGTATGACTCTCTCCTAGGTCATATAATAAAATATACAATACTACAATAAGTGTGACAGTATATCATAAGTGTGATATCAAAGTACTCGTATCCGTATCATGAGTAATAATATATCGATGCATGACATGTACTAATGCATCATCCAACGTGTGTCCAGCAACGGCACACAAATCATGATAAAACCCGAGTGCCCAGCATCGGCACTCAAAACATCTCGAAATCCGTATCCGACAGCGACACATAATACAATCTCGGGCTCCGTTAGTCCAGATCGGCCAATATATCCATCTCTCTCATAACTCCGAACAGTATCCTCCGGATATCCGCTGAGTTTCCAATACAATCACCGGTAGGTAGTGCTCCCCTGCCAGGCTCATCGTCATCCCCACAAAACTACTCTCGCCCAGGGGTACCTCACCGGGTCCACCATGTACCCGCAGACGGTTCATCCTCCTCCTTGAATCGGGTCTCGAAAACCAACTCAGAACCGAGAAAATATCATGGTGGACGCTACTCATCATATCAAGGAAAACTGCATCTTTCTCTTTTAAAATTATCATAAGTTTATCAACATTCACATGTGGTTTCCCAAAAGCAGAAATCTCATGAAAGATCCGAAATCTCAAAATCACTAGTCAGTGAACAGTGAATATAGGCATAAAGCCCCACGATATTGTATAACAGAATGGATGCATAAATGCATGAAGTATCTGAGTAAGAAATGCAATATCAAAACTAGCATATGAAAGCAAGTGTACTAGTACTTTGTTGAAACTACCAGCTAGCAATTATACAAATGAAGTAATTTTTTCTAATGTGTACGTGAGATGGAAATTACCGATAATGATGTGTGTGAGCCGGCAAGCAAGTGTACGTGGAGCATACACATCATCGGTAATGGTGCTGGTGTCCTGACAACAGGGGTTCATAATAACTAAATAAACACATTTATAAGCATGCAATGCGATGAGAAAAGCATGAATATACAGAAAAGATGTAGTAACCGCAACATTTAAGAATATACCTTTCCAAATACGAGTCATACAGTTCTTGGTATTTGAAATAGCACGAATCATGATTTTAGAAAAATAGGGTTACGGGGTCTTTGTGAAAATATACGTCTTTTAAAAAATCCGTAGTATCTCTCGGGTTGTCTTTAAAATAATCACAATTTGTTAGTTTTGAATATAGGTATGACTCGAGCCCAGTCGAAAGGGTAAGGAAAACCACCTAAAGTCCGAGTCGATATATCTAGTAGTCCGCGATCCCGCCTCAATAGCGTTACGTACGGTAAAATATATAGTACGACATCCTCGAGTCACGAGTGTGGATCAATCATCATATCTATAACTCGTACGGTAAAATCTATCGTACGGCATCCCAAAATCGGGGTACGGGTCAAATATTATATATACCTCATTATTCATATGGTATCAACATCGTAAAATCATGAATTAGGGGTACCTTTCTAAAATCTAGCACATCCCAATATCATCAAACATATATCCTCGTGTATATGAAAACATATCGCCCAACGATCCGCTATAATATCATGTCGTATCATATCACGACTGAATCACATATCACAACTCACGGCATCATGCCCGATCATATCAGCTCATCTCAAAGTATCATATACTGGGCTCATCGTCCGGGTATACGTATATGTATATGTATGTGTGTGTGTGTGTGTGTGTGTGTGTATACCAACGCATACACACATATATATACATATAAACATATACACCCAAACATATCACGTGTGTGTGTGTGTGTGTGTGTGTGTGTGTGTGTGTGTGAACCTTTACTCTAGGGTTCTGCAACTAAGAAACTAAACTGAAAGTACTTTCCTCCAATTACACTAAATCCAACTCATGGTCTCCTTAAGCCTTTCTTGCTAAGTATTCACATCTCATAATAATAAATAGGTATATATATATCATAAACACATCATACCCTACGAAATTGTGGGGGTGCTATATGCTATCCACCCGACTCACCTGGAAGCCTTGGCTAATCTGATCTGATTTCAGCTCTGTCATTTCCGCGCCACATCCGACGCCTCTGCACCCGATCCTAGAAACGTACATAAGGAAATAAGAGAATATATATATATATATATATATATATATATATATATATATATATATATATGGTCGCGGACACAACAATACAAGTCAACCACGCGTACTAACTAAACGCGTACGCACTTGGTGCACAAAACGCGCTCGCAACAACGCCACAAACCACAACTAGGGTCGCTATACGTGGAAACTACCAAACCAAAAACCCAATCGCACTAATCGCGCGTTCACAACACACTAAATATTATATGAAATAAGTTGTAACTCATCAAAAGCTCAAAATTAATCAAATCGATTTATTTCCAAAAACCTAGTAAGCCTATTTTAACCATTTTGTTATAGATATAGATGTTTAAACAAATCTAGTGGCCACAATGATCATTTTACATCATAATTAGGCTATCCAATTATTAACTAGATTTTTAATCTCACATATTTTCATAAATCCTAAAATCTAGTTTGCAAAATAGCTTAATTTGGACAATTTAAATTTAACAATTAGCAATATAGCAACAAGATTAAGTTTTGCAAAACTCAAGATGTTAAACTACATCTCCTAACTATAATCAAATGATCAAAACCCCTAACTTGATCCAAACCATAATCTTGAATTTCTTAAACTTGCAATTAGAACCAAATTAACACCTAAATAAGGTAGATTAAAGCAATTAAACAACAAATTTACTATAGGGTTAAGATTTATACCTTACAATTTGAGATCTAGCATGCAATCTTAGCCTCCAAAAATAGCTTCCATGCCTCTTGATCCATACTAGTTTGGCTAAGAAATAAAGGGTAAAGTTTTAATTAGGGAATTGTGAGGTTTTTGATTGGATTTTTGATGGACTTTTGATGATTTTGGAGACAAAATGAAATGAAGAAAAGAGAGGGGAGGCTGTAGAATTTTTCTTGCCGAAATGGAGAGAGAGATGGGTGTGTGAGTGTGGGTGAGTGAGTGGGCTCAAGTGACATGCAACCCATACCTTTTTAATGCACCAAGCTCTTAGTTTAATTATTGTTTTCTTTTTAATTCTCTTTACAACTTTGTGAAGAAATGATGTGGGGAAGTTTAGGGGAGGGGGTAGCAGGTGGTTTCGGCCAAGGAGGGGAAATGGGGGGGGGGGTGTGTGTGTGTGTGTGTACAATTTTCCCAAGTCAAGAAACCCCTCCCCCCCCCAAGCCTCATTAATGCACCTTACATCAATTTCTATTTTTATTTTATTTTATTTTCTTATAAAGCTTGACTAGAAAAGTCTAGATCCCATGAGAACAATTTTAAAAAGAAATATGTTACACAACTAGGATTTAAGTTGTCATGGTTCACTAAACTTGTATTAAACCATTCTAATTTATAAATATCACTAATTAAATATATTAGTGAAGGCTTAAAATAATATTTAAAATAATTAACTACGGAAAATATTTTAGTAAACTAGTAATTTTATAAGTGACCCATTAAATACCAAATACTAGCAATTATATAGCTAGAATAGGTATATTTAAGTCTATGTTGAAAAAAATAAATATATCTTGGTTTTTACGGAAAACCCCAGTTATTTTACCAATTATCGGAATTTCACCTAAACAATTTTTTAGAACGTTACAGGAACACGTTGTGCACTCCTTCCAATGAGGGTGGTAGTGCTAAACGGTATGCCAGTTCTCCAACTCGTTCGAATATGTCAAACGGTCTTATGTATCTTAGACTGAGTTTACCCCTCTTGCCAAAACGGATCACTCCTCTATTTGGAGAGATCTTCAGGAATACATGGTCTCCAGGTTGGAACTCCAAATATCGACGCTTTGCATCTGCCTAATGTTTCTGTCGGTCTTGGGCTATGCTCATCCTTTCCCTGATCATGTGAATCACGTCCACAGTTGCCACAATCATCTCTGGTCCAAGGAGTTTACGATCTCCAACGTCGTCCCAACTTAGCAGTGAATGACACTTCCGTCCGTAGAGTGCTGTGAATGGTGCCATTCCAATACTTGCCTAATAGCTGTTGTTGTATGGAAACTCCATAAGGTGTAGGTGATCTTCTCACGAACCTCCGAAGTCTAACATACAGGCTCTTAGCATGTCTTCCTGAATTTGAATTGTTCGCTCGGACTGTTCTTCTGTTTGTTGATGATAAACAGTGCTGAAATTCAGACTCATTTTCAGGCTAGCTTGCAGACTCTACTAAAATTGTGATCGGAATCTTGTATCATGATCGGAGATGATGCAAACGGGTACTCTATATAATCTCACGATCTTCTGCATGAGTTTATGGGTATCAAAATGGTACATCTTGAAAGGTTAAATCTTACTTTAGATTTATGCTTACCTCTATATACCTCTTTGTTAACGTCTCGGTTGACTGGCCAACTCGGAATGGAATAAAGTGAGCCGACTTGGTGAGTCGATCCACAAAAGCCCATATTGCGTCGTTACCCTTCGTGCTGCGAGGAAGGGCAGTCATGAAGTCCATGGTAGTGTGCCGCCATTTCCATTCTAAGATTGGTAATGGCTAAAGTACACCAGCAGTTCTGTAATATTCAGCCTTCACTTGCTGATACACCAAACACTTGGCTACGCTTATAGCTACTTCACGCTTCATTCCATGCCACCAGTAGTGTTGCAGTAGATCCTTGTATATTTTCATACCACCGAGGTGTACCGAATACGGAGAGCTGTGAGCTTCTTTCATCAACTCTTCTTGAATAGGTTCGACTGGCACGCATAAACGACTTCTATATCACAAGGATCCATCTTCGTGGATGATGAAGTCGGTTCGTAGTCCACTTTCTACTTGTTCTCTGATCTTCTGTAGCTTGGCATCATTTGCTTGAGCTGCCTTGATCTGATTTACATGAGTGGACTGGACTTGTAAGTTCATAAAAAATGAAGCGTTACCTGCCACAACTACTTCAATCCCCAACCCATGCAATTCTTTTTGTAGTCTCCACTGAGCAGTAAGGTTCATTGCTAATGGCTGGCAACTAAGAGCATCAGGAACTACATTCACCTTCTTAGGATGATATTATAGGTTGATGTCGAAATCAGCCATGAGTTCTAGCCATTTTCTCTGCCACATATTTTGTTCCTTCTGAATAAATACTTACTTCAGACTCTTATGGTCAGTATATATATCCACTCGTTCTCCTAAGAGATAGGGGTGCCAGATCTTATGTGCGAAGATGACGGCTGTAAATTCTAGATCATGTGTTGGATAGTTGCATTCATGAACCTTCAATTGTCTTGACGCAAAAGCCACAACTTTTCCATGCTGGTGTATAACACATCTTCATATCATAATATTGCATTATTATATTACCCATTCTTATGCATTTTACAAATAAACAGGTGCTTTTGACCCATGTCTGCTACATAGTACAGGTTACAGGTTCTTGGAGCAAAAACAATGAAAAAGATAAAAGACGATGCAAAAGTGAGACTACAACCAACAAATAGAAGGATCTTGATCAAGCCTACACAAAAGATCAGTACAAGGCAACGCAAGGTCTAAGATTTCGAAGCAACGGTAAAAGTTCACTGCAATTGTTCACTGGGAGATCTGGAAGAAACCCAGAAGCCAAATTGAGTAAAGAACCAAAGAAGTAGGAAGCCCAAAAGAATCAGAGCCAGCCCAGAAAGTTCCACACTCCAAGTCCACCATTGGGCCGCGGAACCGCAGCCCAACCCTTGCTGCGGCCGCGGTTCCGCGGCCGTATAGAGCCCAGAGAAGTGATATTTTTACCAAAATGAAGTGGCGGCGCTGACTAGTCTTCCTAGGGGTATTTTTGTAAATGCAAACGTGCGGCAATTGTAAACCTAGGGTTTTCTATGTCCTATAAATAGAGACCCAATTCATTGTATTAGTCCATGCCTCTTTTCATCAATAAAATTTCAGATTTCTTTTGAAGTTTTGAGAGCATCAATTCGTAAGTAGGTTTATTTTTCTGCCCTAGTTTTAGTTTTAATTTCTGCCCTAGGTAATTTCTTTTCTTGCCCTAGTTTAATATAATTTAGAATTTTTATTAATCTGCAGTAGATCTTTAATCTCTTAAATCAAAACAAAATAAAAATTATGTCTTTCGTAGATCCCTCAATGAGTGAGTAGTTTCCTCGCTTGTTAGGGTTCGGAATAGGGAAGGGTTTGAGAGATGAAGATCTCTCATCTCTTTCTTTGCCAATCTCTTATGAACAATTAGGACTCCATGCATACTTTCTTATTCCGCTCCCTACGGCACTCTACCCACGAGGTAACGGTGATACCGTAGTATAAAGGACCGGATTTGAATGTTTTCCATGGAGGTTAGGGTAAGGATTGATAAAGGACGGACAAGGATCTAGAGGAAGAAACATCTTCCCAATCATCCTAATCCCCTTTATTAATAATTACCATAACTTCTAATATGATATCTAATTTAAGGCATTGAAAGAGGTGTAGATTTTTATTTACCAAACTTTACCTAAACCTAATCCTAGCAAGTTTCTTAATCCTAGTATAACTCAACTTAGTTTTTAGATTTAATTAAAAGATCCAACACCCTTTGGAATTAGCTCGTAAGAACATTTAGGAGATTTACAACATCCCTGTGGACCGACCCGTATTCACCGGCTAGCTACCAAGCGACGCCATTCTTGATTGCGGTAACATATATCTTTGATCTATAAAATCTCTCCAAATCAAATGGCGCCGTTGCCGGGGATGGCATAAAAATTTCCTTTTTGTAATTTCGGGTTAATATAAAATATAAAAACCATAAAAAAACAATCAAAAATATAAAAATCCTATCATCTTTTATTGTTTGAAGGGTTTCTTGTGTGAATGTTTGCAGGATCGACGGATCTGGCAAAATCCAGAGAGCGAAAGAGAAATTGGTAGATCAGAACAGAGGGGAAATTCCACAACAGAACAGCACAATTTTTCTCGAGATCTGAAGCCTCCACAGCGCCGCCTTTCCGCCGCCGTACCCCTGTTAAAACCGTGGACCCACGGCTTGTTGATCTCCTCAGCGTGCGAATTCTGCACCGTTTGTTCTCTCATTCTCCTCTCTGTAACCTAAAATATATCTTTTACCAAATTTTCTGCAGGATTCTTTGCGCTAAAAAAAATCTCCCCCCTTCCAATAATTGATTTTCTGCAGGATTCTTTGCGCCGCGCTAAACAATAATTGATTGCAAGTGATTTATTGCTTTGCATATTTTAATCAGACTTTAAAGGGCTTTTGACCAATTCAGATTGGGTGGGGATTTCATCACCCTTCCCAGGACCTCAGAAATTACTTAAAACATTTGCATTGACCACTCTTAATTAAAAAAATACTAGACTCAGCCCTAAGGACGTCGCGCTCAATAGGACAGAGGACTAATTATAGGCATCATCCGTTTATCCTTACCTGACTTTGCGGTGCCTAGGCAAGTGTGTCTAAGGCGAGTGGTTACTTAATTAGGACCACTACTTGTAGTGGGGAGCCTCCCACTCACCTGGCACTGACCTGGCCGCAATTGGCGGTGAAGAGGCGGTTTGAGGTCTTATTTCTAGCCCTTTGGAACGGTTAGGAGCTGTCTAGCTGACCTAGGTGACCTAAGATCTAGGCCTGATTGTGCATTTGTGGTTGATTGCATTTGTGTCAAAAGTCTCTTTTCAAAATTCTTTTTGCAAAAAGCTCACATAAAAAAAGGAAAAATCTTTTCAAAACTTGCAACTTGTCGCTAAAGAAATTTTTGCACTCCACTTACACCACTTCTTCTCATTGACGTTTTCTTACCTCCACATTCTGTCTTTCACCTTTTCGACTACACTACCTCTTTAGTGTATGTCCGGTTGGACTAGAGACACTAGCGCCCGATTAGTCCGTGTTTCGTTGGTACCGACCGACGAACCTTTCGACTCCGAAGTCGAAATCCTTTCCACTTCTTCACTTTCTCTTTCAAATTCTTCTTCTGAAGGTATGTTGGGATACCATCCTAACAACACCTTACCGACGGGAATGATTCCACCTCCGTTAGGTGCGAATAACCCGAATCACCCGCCTGTTGAAGCGCCCCAACGAGTCGCGCTCCAGGATCTTCTCTACCCCATCCGCACCGCCCTACCTACTTGTCTTTCACTCCCACTGGCAAATGGGGACAATTTTGAGATCAAACCCCACTTCATCAATATGCTGCCTAAGATTCACGGATTGGAATCCGAAGATGCTTATATCTTTATCAACAAATTCCAAAACGAATGCGCTATGATGAAAACAACCCAATTATCCGACGATGCTATAAGGCTAAGGGTCATTCCTTTCACCTTATGTGACTTAGCCGAGAAGTGGCTATACAGCACCGCGTCGCATTCAATTAAGAATTGGGAAGAGTTTGTGAAAGCCTTTCTTAAAAAGTTCTATCCTCATCACAAAACTGCTAGAATCCGTAATGAGATTATACAATTTTCCCAGCTTCCTTCCGAACCATTTTGGAAGTGTTTTGAAAGATTCAAAGACCTACTCATTCAATACCCTCACCATGGGATCGAAAATTGGCAACTTTGCCAAACATTATACGAGGGATTGAACCCGGCAACGAAGCAGTTGCTAGAAACCATTTGTCAAGGTCACTTTCTAACCAAATCTAATGAGGAAGCGTGGCAGTTTCTTGAGGATCTTAGTGAACAAACAATTCAGTGGGAGAGCACCAAGACCACATCATCTTCTTCTATTGGTCAATCTAGGGCAGGCATACATCACTTAGATATGTCGATTGCTATGAAGGCCGAGATGGCCGTACTTACGAAAAAGCTAGAAGCGATTGAGACCAAAATCTCATCGCCTTCTCCTGCCCCTGTTGTGCCTCCACGAACTGTTTGTGCTTGTTGTTCGGATCCATCACATCTCACCGAAGAGTGTCCTTACAATGCATCTACTCAAGGACATGATCAAGTCAATTCTGCCTTTCAGCAATGACAAAGAAATGATCCATACTCTTCGACATACAATCCGGGTTGGAAGAGCGCTTGGAACCAAAATCTACAATTCTAAGGAAACAACAATTTTCAAAGGCCTCCTCCTCCACAACAACAAGCACCTCCACAAACTCAATTTCAGCAACCTTTCCAACAGCAACCTTACCCTAATCAAGTGAACAATTTTGTGCCCAACAATTCTTACCCGCCAAACAATTTTGTTCCACCTAAAAATGACAAGGTTAACTCGCTCGAAAGAAGTCTAGATGCGTTCCTGAAGCAATCTACACAATCCACAGCAAGACTAGAAACTTCTATTCAATCTTTAGTGCAAAACAGTGCCTCACACAATCAAAGCATCAAATCTATTGAGGCACAAATTGCACAACTTAATACTGCGTTGAAAGAGCGAGAAAAAGAAAAGCTTCCATCTCAACCACTGCCAAATCCCGATCACGCACATGTTGCATATGAACAGCAGAATCATAACATAAATGCTGTGACCACGTTGAGATCCGGAAAAGTGTTGCAAAATAATATGGGAATTAACAATGACACCCCTGCCGGTGGTCCTTCTTCTTCTTCACCTTCTTCTTCTTCTTCTTCGTTAGAGCCTATTCTTCATCCTCCACACGGCTCTACTTCTTCTAGCTCGAACGGACCCACTTCTTACAACACGAACACATCTACACAGAGATCCGTTCCAACTCCACAATCTGATCCGCAAAAATTGGACTCAACAACTTTTCAAAATGTTCCTTTTCCAAACCGGTTGAGATCCAATAAACCAACTCCACAAATAGAGAAGATTGTAGAGTTGTTCAAACAGGTTAGCATAAATATCCCTCTCTTGGATGCAATCCAACAAGTTCCTTCATATGCAAAAATCTTAAAGGACTTATGCACCAAAAAGAGGAAGTCACAAGTACCAAAGAAAGTTTTCGTGGCCAGTGCTGTTAGCGATGCTCTTGTCCAATCTTTACCCCAAAAGCACAAGGACCCCGGTTGTCCTACTATTTCGATAACAATTGATGATAAGAACATCAATAGAACACTATTAGATCTTGGTGCTAGTGTCAATTTGCTACCTTATTCTGTGTACGAGCAATTAGGCATTGGAGAGCTTAAGCCCACTCATTGTACTCTCCAAATGGCCGACCGATCCATCACCCATCCTAGGGGAGAGTTGGAGGATGTGTTAATTAGAGTAGGGGATTTCATTTTCCCCGTTGACTTTATTGTTATGGATACACAACCTGTCGCTAACCCCCGGAGTCAAATTCCGGTGATACTTGGTCGACCATTCCCTGCGACTTCTAATGCGGTGATCAATTGTCGTAACAGATCAATGAATCTATCTTTTGGCAATATGATAATTGAACTCAACATTTTTAAGTTGGGAAATCAGCCTTCCGAGCCTAATTCTAGCGTACTTGATGTTTGCTCGATCAATGAGATCGCGGAGGAGGATTGTGAGTTCGAAAATTTTATGTTTGATCACAGCAGTGTTGACGCCACTAGTGCGTTCCTCCTACAATCCAACACAGCTTTCACGGCGGATAACGATTATGAGTGTTTCACCTTTGTAGACGATTTTGAAGACTCACCACCCGAGTTTGAGTCTTTTTCTTTTTCGGATGAGTTAGTTGAACCATCCGACTTGGTTGCGTACACTCGATTTGAACCTTTGATGGAATCCTTCGAGTTTGAAACAGTTACACCATTGTTACCATCAATTGTTTCACTTCCTAAACTCGAACTAAAGCTTTTGCCGTCGCACCTAAAATATGCTTATCTAGGTGAGAATGAGACCTTACCCGTGATCATATCGGCCTCTCTAGCTCTCGAGCAAGAGAAGGCCCTTTTAATGGTCTTACAAAATAATCGGCAAGCTTTTGGCTGGTCTATGGCGGACATCAAGGGAATTAGTCCCCTCATAGTTGAACATCATATACACTTGATGGATGATGCCTAGCCGGTAAGGGATCCACAAAGACGCCTCAACCCCATAATGCAAGAGGCTGTCAAGAAGGAGATTGTTAAATGTCTTGATAGTGGTATCATTTACCCTATCTCGGATAGCCAATGGGTTAGCCCCATTCATGTTGTGCCAAAGAAATCGGGCATCACGGTCATTACCAATGAGGTAAATGAGTTAATTCCCACTCACAGCCAAACTGGATGGCGAGTTTGCATCGACTATAGAAAACTCAATGCCGCGACAAGGAAAGACCACTTTCCTTTACCTTTCATTGACCAAATGCTAGAGCGATTGGCTGGGCACGAATTCTACTACTTTTTAGATGGCTATTCCGGCTATAACCAAGTCCTTTTCGCCAAAGAGGATCAAGACAAGACCATATTTACTTGACCTTTTGGCACTTTTGCTTATCGTCGCATGCCCTTTGAGTTATGCAATGCACCCGCTACATTTCAGCGGTGTATGATGGGGATATTTTCAAACATGGTTGAAAAGTTTTTGGAGATCTTTATGGATGATTTCTCCATTTTTGGTGACTCCTTCGACGAGTGTTTACTTCATCTTGACGCAGTTCTTACCCGCTGTAGGGATAAGAACCTAATTTTAAATTGGGAGAAGTGCCATTTTATGGTACGAGAAGGCATTGTCTTAGGACATGTCATCTCGCAAAACGGCATAGAGGTTGATAGAGCCAAAATTGAGGTCATTTCTAATCTTCCTCCTCCTAAATGCATCAAAGACATCCGAGCTTTCCTTGGCCACGCTGGTTTTTATAGACGGTTCATTAAGGATTTTAGCAAGATTGCTAGACCCTTGACTCTCTTATTGGCCAAGGACACAACATTTGATTTTGACTCAACTTGCATGGAAGCATTCGAGTCATTGAAACACTCTCTCATTTCTGCGTCCATTCTTTCATCTCCAGACTGGACGCATCCATTCGAAATTATGTGCGACGCATCAGATTTTGCCATTGGTGCTGTTCTTGGACAGCACATTAACAAGATACCGCACGTGATTTATTACGCTAGCCGTACATCAAATGAAGCCCAACTAAACTACACAACAACAGAAAAGAAGTTTTTAGCAGTTGTGTTTGCATTTGAAAATTTTCGGCCTTATTTAATCGGCTCTCCAGTTATTGTGTACACGGACCATTCAGCTCTTCGCCACCTTTTTGCGAAGAAGGATGCTAAATCGAGGCTAATACGTTGGATCCTCTTACTACAAGAGTTTGACTTTGTCATAAGGGACAAAAAAGGATGTGAAAACGTAGTGGCCGATCACCTTTCACGACTTCCTTCTTCGCCTACACTTGAGCTTCCAATCAAAGATGTTTTTCTCGATGAGCAACTCTTAACCGTTTCTTGCGAACCATGGTTCACTGATATAGTAAACTACTTGGCCACCGGCTTGATACCTAAAGATTGGTCAAAACAGGATAAACTTCAATTCTTGTCCCAAGCAAAGCATTTTTACTGGGATGAACCTTATCATTTTAAATACTATTCCGATCAAATCATTCGTCGGTGTGTACCGGAAAACGAGTTTAAGAGTGTGTTGTCCTTTTGCCACGATCAAATATGTAGCGGGCACTTTGGCCCAAAAAAGACAGCCGAGAAAATCTTGCAGTGTGGTTTCTATTGGCCACGACTCTTTAAGGATGCATATGAATACTTCAAGACATGCTCCCGGTGCCAACACTTGGGCCGGATATCGCGGAGAAACGAAATGCCGCTCCAACCAATTTTGGTTGTGGATGTTTTTGATGTTTGGGGTATTGATTTCATGGGACCATTTCCTAATTCTTTTGGGAATGTGTATATTCTTTTGGCTGTTGACTACGTTTCAAAGTGGGTCGAGACTGTGCCGAGCCGAACGAATGACAACAAGGTTGTCGTTCGATTTCTTAAAGAGCATATCTTTTCTCGATTTGGACACCCTCGAGCGATAATAAGTGATAATGGTTCTCACTTTTGCAATAGGACTTTTGAGTCCTTAATGTGCAAATATTATATTACCCACAAGCTGTCAACGCCATACTATCCCCAAACATATGGGCAAGCCGAGGTTTCGAATCAGCAAATCAAGAAAATCTTGGAGAAAACGGTTTCTAAAAACCGTAAAGATTGGTCACTCAAACTGATCGATGCACTATGGGCTTTCCGTACTGCATACAAAACCGATCTTGGTATGTCTCCATACCGGCTTGTTTACGGGAAGGCTTGCCACCTTCCAGTTGAGATTGAGCATAAGGCATTTTGGGCAATCAAAGAGTTGAATTTATCATTAGGAGATGCGGGCAGCAATCGAAAGCTGCAGTTAAATGAACTAGAAGAGCTGCGGGATGAGGCTTATGATAATGCCGTAATTGTTAAAAACCGAACTAAGGTGTTCCACGATAAACACCTTTTGCGAAAAAATTTAAACCTGGTCAACAGGTTTTACTCTATGACACTCGGTTACATTATCACCCCGGCAAGCTCCGTTCTAGGTGGAAAGGGCCATTTGTAGTTCGCACCGTTTATCCGCACGGTGCAGTCGATCTTGAAAATCTGGAGGACGGTACTTTATTCAAAGTAAATGGACATCGATTAAAACCGTTCCTCACAGCGGACCCATCGGAGGAGCTCCTGTTTTTGCAGGAGCCGATCTATATTGATTAAATCTCCTCCACTTTCACCCCCGAATTTCCAATCAATTTTTCCAAAACTGTATTTCAAATAAGTTTGGAGGTGTGTATTATTTGTAAATACATAAATACAAAATACCATAAAAAATAAAAAAAATTTGCAAAACAATAAATTTTTTTTGGACCTTTTTGTAAAATTTCAGAATTAATAAATAAATAAAAATTTTATTTACAGATAATTTCCTTCTTTTGGAGGGTTTTTTCTGCAAATTTCCATCTCCCCCTATATAAAGAACCGAGCCTTCTCTGCTTCTCACCCTTATTTTAACATCCTCACAAACCCTAGCGCCGCCAGAATTTTTTCCGCAGCACGATCCCTCAGTTGCGCCGCTGTTCCACCGCGCAAGCCGCCTCCCACCGCGTTTCCGCTGCCGCCTTCGGTCGTCACCCCTGAAACTTCACGGGAGGTACTCTCTGATCATTTACTCTCTGTTTTTCACATTTTAAATTCTGTAGAACATCATGTCACACAGAATGCAATTAGAGAGGGATTTTTCTCCAGTTTTCTCACACGAAATTTATGGTAGCCACTTCGCAAACGAAATTGAGCGGAGGGGTTGGAATTTTCTGATCTACAACCACCCCTCTGCATTTGCTTTACCAGATTTAGTTACCCATTTTTATGAATCCATGGAGGATAGATGTCTAGCTGACCTAGGTTATATAAAATTGAATTGGGGAGATCGCGTAATAAACATTGATCGGGATTTAATTCACGAGGTCACACTTATATCTCGCTTACCTGCTCACGACCACCCACTACACTTTGAGGACTACATGCCCCTGATGAGCACCGATTGCTCGAGGGCGCCGCGACAGGGTATTCAAGCTCGATCCCTTTTCGTAAATGTCTTGACCGTGTGCCGATGGGCACAAAATAACATTTTCGGCAGCTCTCACAATACAACTTTTTTTCACCCCTCCTTACATGTTGTGCACACACTAATGACGAAGAACCCACGTTTCGATATGTGCACTGTTTTGCTTAATTCTATAGGTGCGGGGAAAAGGGCTACAAACTACCCATGTCCTATGCTTATCACCCATCTTTGCCGTTATTTCCTCCCCGTCGAGGAGTTTGAGTTTTACATGATGGGAGGAATTCCGGTTCGACCACTTTTTGAGGGCGTTTCTACGTCCTACGCACGATTGACTGCTATATGGTCGAGGACTGACCCGGCGGAAAATGTACCCGCTCGCACCCCTAGCTCTAGCTCGACATCGAGCGAGGGCGAAATGGCACCTCAAGAGCATGCACGATTAATGAGGAGAGCTGTGAGAGGAATTGATTCTTTAAGGGAAGAGTTTAGAGCGACGGCAAGGGAATACGACCGTCGACTGACGGAGGTTGAGAGGGGTATTCAAACCCTGTTGGTTAGGGAAGAGCAAACACGTTCACGCTCGAGAGCGCGACGTGGGGCCGGGCAGTGAGGGCACGGCTTTGCTTAAGTTTGGGGGAGATGGTGGTGTATATAGTTATCTTTTGCATTGCATTGCATATTTTAATTTTTGTATATATTTTTCTTTTTCTTTTGCATATCTAAATTTTGCATTGCATCCTTATATAAAAATCATAAAAATTGAAAAATATGAAAAATAAAAAAAAATAGAAAAAGAAAAACCCATAAAAAATTGAAAATTTCAAAAAATTATAAAACTTAATGTATTCAATTTTGGCTGTATTTGACTTAAGTTTGACAAATAGGTCAACTGGCTAGGAAAAACTAGATCTTAGACTTAGTAAATTAAAAACCCTAAAAATAACCTTTCTTAAAGTTTAACGGTAGAAAGTATATGTCTTTGTAGTTTATTTAGAAATAGGCAAATTTTGAGTTCACTTCTTGGGCTAAATCAAAACAAAGGAAAAGTATTGATATTTTTATTAGAGTATGAGTTTGAAAAATAATTCCTATCTTAAGTCTAGATTCTGAAAATGTATACTTTACAAATTGCACAATCACGCACCTTGAAACTTGGAATAGTAGAAGAGATCTTGAAATGCTCTTGTCTAAAGTTCTTAGTACGAAAAAAATATACAAGTGTGAATAAATAAAAAAAATGAACATTGGTTTTTGTGATTACTTAAGGCTGAAAAAAATAGAAAAATATTTAGCGAGGGTGCTTCATCACCTAGTGCCTTAGACCAACTGTTTTGGGAGTCACTGCTAAAGCCTTGGGTGTTGCAAGACTAGGAATTACGCTTTAAAGTGGAAACACATTTTGTAATCGGTCATTGGTATCTCAAGAAGTATTAACGGTCGCATGAAGGATGTGTAAGCAAAATTCAATTAAAAATTTACCAATTAATAAGTGCTTTGGACAACGGACAAGAGTATGATTGCTTGATTTGAATTTCTAAGTGTAGGGGTGATTTATACACACATGTAAGGATATGTGATTGGAGTTTAGATAAGAGATAGGAAAGAAGAATAGAACTTGTATCTTTAGTAGAGTTGATAAAAATTCCTAAGTGGAGATGGAACCCTAGAAGGAAAACTTAAGATATGCCGAAAGCTAAGTAGGCCTGCAGAACATATATAATCTTAAGTTGAATGATGAGGAAGTGTGAAGAATATGGGTGGATAATTTACGAGTCGACTATAATAGAATTCCTTGTTAGAAAACCTAATTGGAGAATAAAAGTCAATGAGCCGAATTGATAGGATTTTGTGGGTAGTATCCGCTGAAAACCCTCAGGAGACAACACCCCTCCTACTAACGACACCTAGAGGTTTAACGGCTTGTTGCACGAGCTCAGTGCAATCGCGATTCCCTGCGAAAGTGAGGTTAGGTTTTTGTCAAAAATAAAACTAGGTTTGCTCGAGGACGAGCAAAAGATAAGTTTGGGGATATTTATTCATATCATAATATTACATTATTATATTACCCACTCTTATGCATTTTACAAATAAACAGATGCTTTTGACCCATGTCTGCTACATAGTACAGGTTACAGGTTCTTGGAGCAAAAACAGTGAAAAAGATAAAAGACGATGCAAAAGTGAGACTACAACCAACAAATAGAAGGATCTTGATCAAGCCTACACAAAAGATCAGTACAAAGCAACGCAAGGTCCAAGATTTCGAAGCAATAGTAAAAGTTCACCGCAATTGTTCACTGGGAGATCTGGAAGAAACCCAGAAGCCAAATTGAGTAAAGAACCAAAGAAGTAGGAAGCCCAAAAGAATCAGAGCCAGCCCAGAAAGTTCCACACTCCAAGTCCACCATTGGGCCGCGGAACTGCGGCCCAACCCTTGCTGCGGCCGCGGTTCCGCGGCCGTCTAGAGCCCGGAGAAGTGAAATTTTTACCAAAATGAAGTGGCGGCGTTGACTAGTCTTCCTAGGGGTATTTTTGTAAATGGAGACGTGCGGCAATTGTAAACCTAGGGTTTTCTATGTCCTATAAATAGAGACCCAATTCATTGTATTAGTCCATGCCTCTTTTCATCAATAAAATTTCAGATTTCTTTTGAAGTTTTGAGAGCATCAATTCGTAAGTAGGTTTATTTTTCTGCCATAGTTTTAGTTTTAATTTCTGCCCTAGGTAATTTCTTTTCTTGCCCTAGTTTAATATAGTTTAGAATTTTTATTAATCTGCAGTAGATCTTTAATCTCTTAAATCAAAACAAAATAAAAATTATGTCTTTCGTAGATCCCTCAATGAGCGAGTAGTTTCCTCGCTTGTTAGGGTTAGGAATAGGGAAGGGTTTGAGAGATGAAGATCTCTCATCTCTTTCTTTTCCAATCTATTATGAATAATTAGGACTCCATGCATACTTTCTTATTCTGCTCCCTACGGCACTCTACCCATGAGGTAACGGTGATACCGTAGTATAAAGGACCGGATTTGAATGTTTTCCATGGAGGTTAGGGTAAGGATTGATAAAGGACGGACAAGGATCTAGAGGAAGAAACATCTTCCCAATCATCCTAATCCCCTTTATTAATAATTACCATAACTCCTAATATGATATCTAATTTAAGGCATTGAAAGAGGTGTAGATCTTTATTTACCAAACTTTACCTAAACCTAATCCTAGCAAGTTTCCTAATCCTAGTATAACTCAACTTAGTTTTAGATTTAATTAAAAGATCCAACACCCTTTGGAATTAGCTCGTAAGAACATTTAGGAGATTTACAACATCCCTATGGACCGACCCGTATTCCCCGGCTAGCTACCAAGCGACGCCGTTCTTGATTGCGGTAACATATATCTTTGATCTATAAAATCTCTCCAAATCAACATCCTAATCCTTTACCGGACGCATCACAATGCATGACGAATCCTCCAAATTGATCCGGTATTACAAGGATTGGTGCAGAGGTTAACATCGACTTGAGTTCTACAAAAACCTTTTCACATGCTTCTGACCACATGAATGCTTCGTCTTTACGTGTGAGCTTGGTCAGGGGTGCTGCGATCTTTGAAAATCCTTCAATGAATCGTCGGTAGTATTATGCTAATCCAAAAAAAACTTCGTATATCTTTCACCGTCTTTGGTGTTGGATATTCACTGACAGCTAATATCTTAACTGGATCTACTGAGATTCCTTCGCCTGAAACGATATGTCCGAGAAATCCGAATTGATCTAACCAAAATTCACACTTGCTGTACTTGGCGTAGAGCTAATGTTGTCATAATGTCTCCAGGACAATCCGTATTTGCTCGGTGTGTTCCTTCCGATTTTTTGAATACACCAGGACGTCGTCGATGAAGATGACAACGAACCTGTTTAAGTACTCTCAGAAAACTTGGTTCATCAGGTTCATAAAGATGGAAGGTGCATTGGTCACTCCAAATGGCATTATAAGATATTCATAATGACCATACCGAGTCCTAAACGCCGTTTTCGGAATGTCGGACTCTTTGACCTTCACCTAAAGATAACCAGAATGAAGATCTATTTTTGAAAAGACACAAGACCCACTTAACTGATCGAAAATGTCATCGACGCGCGGTAGTGGATACTTGTTCTTAATCGTCACATCGTTCAGATCTCGATAATCCACACATATCCTATAAGAACCTTCCTTCTTCTTCACGAGTAACACCGGAGATCTCCAACTTGAAGTACTGGGTCAGATCCAACCTTTCTTTAGTAGTTCATCCAACTGAATGCGGATCTCCTTCAATCCTTCCAGACTTAACCAGTATGGAGCTTTGATTACAGGTTGTGAACCAGCTTGTAAATCAATACTAAACTCAAGAGCTTGATCGGGAGGTAAACCTGATATGTCTTCAAGGAACACATCCTTGAACTACTTCAAGCTTTTCTTCTTTCACAGGTAAATAAAACACTTCTGCATTCTTCGGTTTAGCAAGGTAGCTTCCTGGCTCCAACGTCCTCCAGTTTTGAAATTGAAGACTGGTGATCTGGTATTTCAAATACTACCCTCCTTTTATGGCAGTCAATGTAGCATAGAATACTCCCAGCCAATCCATTCCCAAAACAACATCGAAATTTGGGATGTACAGTACTTTGAAATTTGTGTAGAATTCTCCGCAAATTACAACTGGGCACTGATCATACCCTAAAGTTTCCTTCAAGACTCCATTCTGAGAACTGACATTACAGCTTGAAATGAGTGGCTTCACGGGAATTGCATGCGTTCTCACGAATCGTTGTGACATGAAGCAGTGTGAAGCTCCAGTGTCGAAAAGTGCGAGTGCGGGAAGGGTGGCTACTAGTATAGTACCTAAGTTGTGTGAGGTTGAGTTTAGATATAGAAAATGTATAGTGATACACAAGGATTGAAAGGTTGTATAGGGTATTTTTCATCATTCCATTGAGATGGGAATACACTCGTGCTTGTCAGGCGTATACAGATTCCCCCTGCCTAAGTTAGGCCGGGGTTTATTGATTATGGTGATCCGAATCTCCGGCAGCCGTGAACTAAGCTGTCGTTAATTATCCCCCGCTTTTGGAGCTAAGGAACCTCCGATTGACGGGTCAAACTGGTCATGCAAACTCAATGTGTAGTGTGCGTATGTTGTGTTTTGATGGGTCTTAGGTATATCGGGGGCCTCGCAGAGTTTACGATGGTCCCTCCACCCGGATAGTAGGTTGGGCGTCAAGGGGGCTAGTAGCCCCCTTGCGGGGTGGGGGCAGCGTCCCGTTAGAATTTTTTTCTAACGGGAACAGTGTTGTGGGGTGTGTGTATATATATAAAAAAAAGGAAATAGCGTCCAAAGGACGCATGAGAGCCAGCGCCTCATGTGCTTAGCACGCAGGCGCTGAGCGCCAGCGCTTCACGTGCTCAACACGCAGGCACTGGGCGCCAGCGGGAAGAAAAGGGGGCTTACCCCCTATATTGGGAGTTGTACTCCCAATTGGCTTTTGGAGTTAAAACTCCTAAAAAAGAGACAATAGGGCTTAGCCCCTGCATGGGAGTTGTACCCCTGCACTGGGAGTTGTACTCCCAATTGACTTTTAGAGTTAAACTCTTAAAAAATGATTTATTATTATTATTATTATTATTTTTGTGGAGTTAAACTCCTAAAAGATTTTTGGAGCTGATGAAAGGGGGCCTCTGTCTTTTCCCTTGAGCCCTAGATCTTCCCAAAGTGGAATTCTTGGAGATGGGTCTTCTTCTTCCTCCTCTCTGTTGGCTGGATCTTGGGGGAAAAGGGGGGTGAGACTTAAAACTTTCCTATTTTAGAGATCTGATGGGAGATCTGAGCTTCCCTTTGTGGGTTTCATGGTGAAAAACTATACTTTTTTGGGAAAAAAAGAGTGAAACTCATGATTTAATTTCAGAAAAAAGAAGAAGGTTTAGAACCTTGAAGAAGGAGAAGGAGGCAAAGAACCCTAATTTTTTGAGAGTGAAAATGTTGTTTTTGATTTTTTCATCATGTTTCCTTTATAGGCTACACACTTTACATATAATCCCTTGGGCTTTGCCAAATGGCACTTGTGCCACCCCATACCTTATGTGCTTATTTTTTTTGCACATAAGCCATAGGGTTTTACAAAATTTTGTCTTTCTGCCCATTTTACATACATTTATTTCTAAAAATTATATTTAAACTAATTTATTGCATCCTTCTTAGCATGGAGCGGGCCTCTTCCAGGCTTGGTCTTGACTTGGGGTTGACCTTGGTTTTGACTTGGTTGATAGGGGTGAAACTTTTGACCCCAACAAAGTGCCCCCATCAATACATGCACACCATATATATGGGTTATGTGTATGAAATTTATGGATCGTATTCTATATGGAACTTGATTTGGTTGGGTTTCCATTTGATGACGTGGAGGGTCGATGCTGCCATTTTAGCAACTTGGACGGTCGATACTGCCATTTTAGCGACGTGGATGGTCGGTGTTGCCATTTTTGTGACCTGGTTGCGACATGGATGGTCGATACTGCCCTTTTTAGCGACGTGGACGGTCGGTGCTGCCATTTTTGCGATTTGGACTGTTGGTGCTGCCCTTTTTACAACTTGGACGTTCGGTGCTGCCCTCTCTGCGACTTGGACGGTCAGTGCTGCCCTTTCTGGGACTTGGATGGTCGGTGCTGCCGTTTCTGCGATTAGGACGGTCAGTGCTACCCTTTTTGGGACTTGGACGGTTGGTTCTGCTCTTTTTGCGACTCGGACGGTCGGTGCTGCCATTTTAGCGACATGGACGGTCGTTGCTGCCTATTTTGCGACGTGGACGGTCGATGCTGCCCTTTTTGCGACTTGGACGGTCGGTGCTGCACTTTTTGCGACTTGGACGGTTGGTTCTGCCCTTTTTGCGACTTGGACCGTCGGTGCTGCCGTTTTTGTGACTTGGACGGTCGGTTCTGCCCCTTTTGCGACTTGGACGGTCGGTGCTGCCCTTTTTCTGCCCTTTTTGCGATTTGGACGGTCGGTGCTGCCCTTTTTGTGACTTGGACTGTCGGTTCTGCCCTTTTACGACTTGGACGGTCGGTACTGCCCTTTTTGCGACTTGGACAGTCGGTGCTGCCAATTTAGCGACGTGGACGGTCGTTGCTGCCCTTTTTGCGATGTGGACGGTCGTTGCTGCCCTTTTTGCGACTTGAATGGTCGGTGCTGCCATTTTAGAGACGTGAACGGTCGTTGCTTGCTCCACTTCCTACGGTGTCGGGATTTGATTTGACTTGCTCCGCTTCCTACGGTGTCGGGGTTGAAGTTGATTTGCTCCACTTTCTACGGTGGCAGGGTTGATTTGTTTGATTTGATTTATTTTGGGAGTTTCTTACCCATCTAGCGGGACTTTTGAGCTTGGAAGCGCTACCGAGTGGGACATTAATTTGATCAGTTTGATTTCTGCCTTATTTGGTGGGACTTTTGAATTTGAGAGGAACTTGGAATTTGGATTTTGTTTGGCATCAGCATTGCTGCACTGGAATAATGCCAAGAACAACTCATCATTTTCCCCAGAAGGACTTGGGATTTGGTTTTTTGGTTGGCATCAGCACCGCTAACACTGAAGCATAGTGTCAGGAGCGACTCATCATTTGCCTTTGGGAAGACCTGGGATTTGGGTTTTTGGTCGGCATCAGCATTGCTACACTCGAATAATGCCAGGAGCAACTCATCATCTGCCCTGAGGGGACTTGGGATTTGGTTTTTGGGTCGGCATCGGCACTGCTAACACTGAAACGTAGTGCCGGGAGCGACTCATCATTCGCCGTGCCCGTTAGGGAACGATGGCTTAGGAGACAAGTTTAGGTCCCCATCATCCAAGGCTTTTCAATTTTATGAGTTGTAAGGGTCTCATAAAAGCATTTTCTTTTTACGAGTCGAGAGGATCTCGCAGGTGTATTTCTCCCTAGGAATCGTGGGGATTTCTAAGTGTGTTGCTCCTTTGTGAGTCGTAAGGATCTCATGCAGGGATTTTTTTCATAAGGTTGAGAGGATTTTGCGAGTGCATTTCATCTCGTTTCACGAGTTTGCGCCCTTTTGCGTTTTCACAAATTCACCGGCAGTCCTGGTGTTTTTACTCACGGAGCCCTTTCGGGTTTTCATCCGTGCCCGTTTCGCTTGTGGACATACCTTTTTTTTTTAGTCCATCGCTGACGGGACTTTAAATGTAGTCTCGCCGGTAGGACTTGGGAGAGATAGGGGTCATTTGCACTCGTGGATTGTATACGGTTCTACAGAATGTATGACCCAGACCGTAGGGCCAGTGTGCTTAATTCTCCTGCGACTTGGAGCATTCACACGTAGTATTTCTTGAGGTATCGGCCATTGATGGGTGGCATGGGCCTTTCACCATTGGCATTTATCAGCTGGTAGGATCCTCCATCAAAAACTTTCTCTATGACGTATGGTCCTTCCCAGTTTAGCTTGAATTTTCCCTTGGCATGTCGATTAGGGATAACCAGTCTTATGAGGACCAACACCAATTCGCCTTTCTTAATAGCACGGAGATGGGTCATCTTATCATAGGCCCATGACATTTGGGCTCGATACAGCTCCAGATTTTGCTGTAATACGAGCCACTTTTCTTTGAGGGCGTCGAGCTCTTCGAGCCAAAGGAGGACGTTTTCCTCCTCCGTCAACCCATGTTGGATGAACATTTTTATGCTTGGAACTTCGACTTCGAGAGGGAGGATTTCTTCTACTCCGAAGAGTAGTGAGTATGGAGTGGACTGAGTTGGAGTGCGGTGTGTAGTATGATATGCCCACAACACCTCATGGAGCTTGAGATTCTAGCCTCTCTTGTTGGCTGAAGAATTTTTCCTCAGGAGCTTGCATAGAGTCTTTTTGAAGGCTTCAGCTAGCCCATTGGCTCTTGGATTATAGATGGAGGAATATATTCAGTCTATCTTGCGCAGAGGAGCAAACTTTGAGACTTTGAAGCTCTTGAATGAAGGCCCGTTGTTAGAAATGATTCTTCTTGGTGCACCGAAGCGGTATAGAATATTATGCCATAAGAATGTCAGAATATCTTCTGTCTTGACTTCTTTTAGCGGGATAGTTTCAGCCCATCAAGAGAAGTAGTCTGTTGAAGCCAATATGAACCGGTGGCCTTTGTATGATGGAGGATCAATTGGGGAAACTATGTCGGTTCCCCAAACTTCAAAGAGCCACGACGCCACCGTAGGATGCAACGAATTGGAATGCTTGTGAATGAAATCACCATAAATTTGGCATATATGAAATTTCTTTGCATGCTCTTTGCAATCCCTTATCATGTTGGGCCAGTAATATCCAAGCCGTTTGATCTGAAGCCGCATTTTGGGGCCAGACTAGTAAGCCCCGCAGACACGCGAGTGAACTTCTGTCATGACTTTTTGGGCTTCGGGATCAGCCAGCTCTTTGGCTAGGCGAGCGAGTACGTCGGCTTTTTCGTTCAACGTCCTAGGGACTATCATTAGTTCAATATGAGTGAACCTTTTCCCGAGTTCCACTACCCGGCCTCTATATTGAGCTAACTCGGGCTTATATATCTTATAGTCGCCGCTTACTTGGTTGACGACAAGCTAGGAATCACAGCTGAAGGATTTCCATTTCTATGGCGAGCTCCAGACCAGCTATCAGAGCTTCGTACCCAGCCTCGTTGTTTGTGCGAGGCTCAGTGAGAGTAAAAGAACATCGTAGGGTTCCCATCGATAGGGTGATAAACACCAATCCTATCCCTGCTTTTACCTGTGGGATGCTTGATTTGCTGGAGGTCCTGATTGATGAGGCTCCGTCGAAGTAGAATACCCAACATGGCTCGTCATCCTCGAGGAGTAGCACTTGTTCGTAGGGTAACTCACAATTGAGCGGCGACCTTTTAGGTATGGGATGAGAAGCAAGAAAGTCGGCGAGGGCTTGCCCTTTTACTGCTTTCGGAGGAGTATAGATTATGTCAAATTCAAGCAGCATGATAGCCCATCTTTCCATTTTACCGTCCAGGCTTGCTTTGATCATTAAGTGTTTGAGCGGGCCGACCTTCGAGATCAGCATAACCCGATGGGCGAGAAGATAGTGTCTTAGCTTTTTCACAGCAAATATCAGGGCCTGGCACTGCTTTTCGATCGAAGAATAGTTATGTTCAGCCCCGACTAACATTCGACTAAGGTAGTAGAGGGATTCCCTTTTTCCCTCCTCATTGTTCTGGGCGGCGAGGAGTGCACCGAGTGACTCATATAGCGCGACTGCATAGAGAATCAACGGTTTATTTGAAATGGAAGCAGCAAGCACTGGAGGGTGCGGTAGGTACTGTTTGATATTTTCGAACGCTTCATGACATTCGTCCTCCTAGAGAAGAGGAACTCCTTTCTTCATGAGCTTTGAAAAGAGCCTACATCTCCCCGATAAATTTGAGATAAACCTTCGTATATAAGCAAGCTTGTCTTGAAAAGATCTCAATTGCGTCAGATTCTTCGGAGGGGGCATCTCTATGATAGCCTTTATCTTTGATGGGTCAAATTCAATCCCTCGATGTCGGACTATGAAGCCCAGGAATTTTCCCGATAACACACCAAAAGCGCACTTCAGAGGATTCATCTTCAGATCGTATTCCTTCAGTCGAGTGAAGACGGTCCTGAGATCTCGGATATGATCGGCCTTGGCTTTGGTCTAAACGACCAAATCATCAACATAACATTCGACGAATTTATGGATTAAGTCATCAAAGATTTTGGTCATTGCCCTTTGATACGTAGCGCCTGCATTCTTCAGTCCGAACGGCATCACCTTGTAGCAGTATATTCCTATCGGGGTTAGGAAAGCTGTGTGTTTCTCATCCTCAGGCGACATCTTGATCTGATTATACCCAGACGAGCCATCCATGAAGGTGAACGGCTCGTAATTTGAAGTATCGTCGACCAACATTTACATGACTGGTAGCAGAAATTTTAGTGTGATATGCCGTAGAGGCCATTATTGTATAGTACTAGTTTGTATATTACATTATGGAAGCTTGGGATATATACACGGATTAATGACAGTCTTGCTCAATATAGTAGTATGCTACTTAGTTTGAATCTATCTTAATATGTGTGTATTTTTCTTTTAACATATCGCTAATACATATTGGTAGAGCCCTTAGGATCTTTTGCTTGACTACCAGCGTTATGATGACAGTTACATTAGTGGGGGCTGGGTAGTCTGCAAGCACATCCTTATACAGGTCCCTAGTCGTAGGATTATCGAGACAGGGCATCGATACTCACTCTAGAGTAGACTAATGTATACGCTTCTCATCCCAGCCGGGGAGATGGTATGTTCCACAGCCATTAGAACGTCGTACTGGAGATAGTATGCAGGTGCTAATAGGATTATGAGTTATACTGGACGGACTCATGAGGTACTGCTGGTTAGTACTATACCTATCGTTAGGTAGCAGTTTCCAGTTGACATGAGTACAGCATATTCCGTTGACTTGACACTACTATTTCGCCTCAAGTGTGTTCCCACTGTTCTTAGATTACTACCCTACCACGACTCTATTGAGTCGTGCAAACAGGTAGTAGTTGGGTGCAGTCCCAAAGCGCTTGGAGGCAGTGGCGGTTAGATAGGATTCGTCTGTTAGTTATGTATATGCCCTAGAGGCCATTATTGTACATATGATGTATATTATAGAGGATGCTTGGATATATATAGAGAGGACTTTCTTGCTCGACATGATAGTATACTATCTGCTTTCACTTTGTCTTCACATGTTGATAAAGCCCTTAGGATATGTACTCGACTACTAGGACTATGATGCTGATCATACTAGTAGCGCCAGGGTAGTCTAAGAGTACATCCTATAACTGTTCCTAGTCCAGGGAGCATCGAGACAGGGCATCGATACTCTAGAGTAGAATAGCGTATACGCATCTTGACCCATATGATGGGCGATGGATGATCCCATATCAATCGGTGTTTGACATCAAAGATGGTGTACACGTGCTCTGTAGAGACTGGGTACACTGAACGGACTCGCCGAGAACTCCTGGATGGTATTATACCTATCGTCAGATAGCAGTTCTCTGGTGACACTGGCACAGGTTAGTCTATAGAGCCAAGATCATCATAGAGTCTTGTGTGATTCCCACTGTGCTTTGATTTCCACCTTACCACGTTCATGAGAACGTGCAAAACGGCGGCTTTTGGGTACAGTCCCGAATCACATGGAGGCAATGAGCGATAGGAGGGGTTTCTTCTCTCCCAGTATTGGGGGTTGATGTTGCACTGTGTTCGATTGGCTATAACTGGAAGTCCCTGGCCAGGGCTGATATGGAGATCTACTGGTAAGTGTTATCAGTAGTTTTTCGACCCGTTATGAGCCTCACATCGACACGACTTATCGGTTACTGGGGTCTGACGTTTACCACCCCTAGACTGGATATGCGACATACCAGACGAAGAGACGGGATTGTACGGTAGTGTTACCGATTGGATTCACAGGAGTGTGTGCAGGCTTGTTTATTGATCTTCTGATTGCTCAATACCCGGGTGGCTGTTACGTTTAGCTGACCGCTTGCAGCTTATGGGTGTTTGATATGATCATCACCTACTGCCGGCGTATTGACGATTCTTTAGAGTCCTACACAGAGGTTTCTTGGCTCAGGCAAAACGGAGTAGGAGCACATTTGTGATATGTGCGGGACTGAGATAAATAAGATATGAGATACCGTATTCAATTCTCGCGATATGTGATATCGACCGGGTATATGTGTTATAGCCGGGTCATCGGATCAAGTGTTGATTCGATGAACTGATACATATTATATTAGTCGGTTATTTGCAAAATAGCCGGATTATCAGATCAAGTGTTGATTCGATAATTTAATGTATAATTATATATTTGATATATTACATTACATTAACCAATATAAGCTCACTTAAATGGTTCTTTTTCTCACTTGATGATACATTGATATATATGTAATATATGTTAATTGTATTATTTTCTTTTGTTACATTATATGATATATATGTGATATATAATATTGTAACATGTTAGGGTTACACATGCAACTAGGGTTATGAGATTAAACCATGATTAGGGTTTATGGTTGGAATTATATATTTATTTTGGTAATTCATTTTGTATGGATATTGTTTGGATATTTATCTTTGTTGACTTTGACCCTCCTTGATATTTTGCTAGATATTTGTTAACCCAATCCTAACCCTAACTCATGGTTAAGTCTCTATAAGGGTTAAGCATGCCATGCTTAACTCTTGGTTGCGTTTCTAACCTCAACAATAATTCATTTCATCACTCTTTTATCTTCATCTTCTTCTTGCTCAAAAAAAGGAGCTTGCTTGATTTTCCTTTATGATGAATGAATGTGAGATAAAGAAAACTAAGGAGAGAAAAATTCCTACTTCATCATCCTCATCTATTCTAGCCACTTAGATTAGGGTGTTCACTTCACTAATATCTCATTAGTGAAGCAAGAGCTTGGGTTTGAGTTTCATCAAGGTAGATCGTCTTGGATTTCAAAGACTTCAAGCAAGATGCATCATTCACCTCATGGAGCCTCTCGAGAGTCCGGGAACTTGATGATCGCAGCGAAGGGACCTCAATATGGAGCTTAGGAAGCGAAGGAACGGACTACAAAGGTTGTAATCCCTAACTCTTAAAAGTAAAGTTGTTTACTTTGAAGTTTAGTTTGATTATCTAGTTAAAGATCTAGGGTTAGGGTTATCTAGAATGGCAAAAATTTAAACTTGGAATGGGTGATGCCTCTCGAAACCTTGCTGCCATTGTAGGTAACCCAACATCGTCTCCCCCGGTATTGGGGGTTGATGTCGCGCTGTAATTCGGAAAGCCATTACACAAAGTCCCTGGCCAGGGCAAGCGAGATTTGCTGGTAGGAATTCCAGTAGTTTCTTAGGGGGTTTTTGGCTGCATTCCGACACGACTTATTGCGCTATTAGGTGTCTGACGTTTATCGCCCCGTAGGCCCGATATGCGATACTGTCAGACAAACAGACCGGATTGTACGGAGATTGCCACAGACAGGCTCAGTATGGGTACGGATGAGTTTGCTCGTCGGCCTTCTTATCGACAGATACCTGGGTAGCCGTTACATGCAGCTTGTACCGCTGACGCACTTGTGGTTAAACCAACTGTCAGTGTACTATCGGGTCTTTAGAGTCCCACACAGAGAGTTTCCCTGCTTCATGAGAAACGAGTAGAGATCGTATGGTTTTTACGACAGGGTTCGATCACATATGTGTACTTGTGCGCATATGTTGTTCGGGCGGACAATACTAGTAGGCTTTGGTTTAAGCCGGATCCTGGTATTTGCTTATTGGACTAGTTATATTGCATTGTATTCGTGTTTCTCGAAATACGGATACAGGTATGTATATATGGTTGCGAGGGGGCATTCTTGTAATTATTCAAGTTTGCTTTAAGATGATTAAACCGCATTATTTGTTTTAGCATTTTAGGTTAAAGGCTTAATAAGGTGGATATTTGAGAGGAGGAAAACTTCATGGTATTTTAGTGAAATTGAGCATGGATTATTGTTGACTTTTTGAACAAATGGAGACTTAGATATTTTTGAGATATTTGTGAGAGCTATTTTTCATTGCATTAGAGTTAAAATAGATCCCATGCTTAAGAGTTAACTATTATTATCACAAATACATTCTCTCTCCTCTCAAGCTTTCTCTTCATCTTCCTCTAAACCCTAATTGTCTCATGAGTTGAGAATCCTAGGGTTTGTGAAAAAATTAAATCCATTAACACTCTCTACTCTCTCTAGGCTACTTAGTTTAGCACACCAAGTGACCTAGTTGCCTCATCCTAGAGGAGAAAGCTCAAGGTAGACACTCTCGGGTGGATCTTCATCGATTTGGAGAAGCCGACGTGGAAGCGCGATCCATTCTCACTTCGAGGAGCTCACAACGAGAAGAAGGACAAAGAGGCGAAGAAGAAGGACAGTAACTTGAGGCATAACTTTCTCACTCAGTAGTTAAACCTCTAAGTTCATCGGTTAGCTAGGGTTTAGTATCGATCCTGGAGTTTAGTCGATGTTACGAAGCACTTAAAAATTGTTTTTTGCAAACTCTGCCTCCCCGCGAACATGTGGGGTGCGTGGTATCGACTTACAGTGGTATCAGAGCCAACTAAACCATAACTAACAGATTAAACGTCAAGTAAAACTATGAAACCGAAATAACCCCAAAACATCGAAGCGTAGATCCTAGTTTCTGTTGATTTTTCATGAAGCTCTAAATTTTTATTAAACAATTGCAGAGTTCTCTTTTACTTGTGGAATGAACAAACACCAAAAATGAGACTTTTCCTTGGATTTTGACCGGCCAAATAGCCAGAAAATCCGGCCTCACCTGTTTTGTGGAAGGTAAATGCTTCGTGTTTTATTGTGTGGTCTTATTGCTTGGATCTAGAGTTTCAGGAGTCGTTTGTTTTTGCCAATTTTGAATATGCTGTCAATTCTTTATTATGGCAATACGGGGTGTTTCGAAGTCGCAGTTTAACGTCGTTTAATGTTTCAAGTTGTGATATATGTGTTCGCAAACTTCCGCTAATTGCTATATGCCTGTTAGTTGGGGGTTGCACATATCTGTGATGCTTTTGTGTATATGAATATTGTTGGATTGTCGTGAATGAATAGCCGGGGATGTGAGGTGTTATATTATTTCATTCAAATGTAAATTGTAATTTGATGTAATATTTTTTCGCGGGGCACATCTGAGTTGAGATTGTAGCCACCATTGTATTATTTCATTTACTATTTATTGCTCCTAAGATACACCTAAGATGGGGTGCACAAACTACCGGGTACTTTGAAGTGCCGAGTGGCCTACTCATTTTACTGAGTGAGGTTGCTTCACTTCGGGTATTTGGCAGGTAGTTTGCCGCACCCGTAGGGGTCTAGGGTGGGGTTTGGCTATTCATTACGAACGTGAAATCCTTCTTTCGTTACAGGCTTAAACGAAACGGGGAATTCCTAGTATATCCAATGTGTTCATCTGTGATCTGGAATGCCTATTATTGTGTCTGACGAATGGATATTATTATATATATTATATAATAGACGTTGCTTATGTTTGGCATCCGCACTAGTCTAGCCCCCAGCTCTGGCGTTAGTTATCTAACCTAACAGTGTAAGACGGGGCCCCATGGCGAATGCGGATGGCATAAGCGTACGTTGTATTTTTGTTTTTTTTCTGCAATGGTAGTTTAATTGATGGGACCGCATTACAATAATGCAAAGCAAACAAACCAAAGCTGAATCGTTGGAACAATTTTAAAACCACTCAGTTTTTTCAAAACAGTAAAACTTTTAAAATACGGAGCTTAAACCACTCGTTTTGAAAGCTATCGGGTTCCTTCGATTATATCAAGTTCACTACGTTCACGGTTTCGTCAAAACCATCCGTAGCCCTCCGTTATTTCAGTTGGGTATTCAGTAGTATTCAAGCTATATATTTTGACCTTCGCCAAGGCATAGTGATTGGTAGCTGCTGAATATTCATCTGTAGCATAGATAGATGTGTTGGTTTGGGACAGTCGTACTACTATTTTGGCCTTCGTCAAAGGTATGTGTGGGTGGGTTCAAATTAACCTGGACAATGATGGGTAGAACTAGACATGTGATTTATGATATGTTGGCCTTCGTCAAGGTCATAAAAGCATGGGGCAAAAATCCACAACGGGAGTTTCTAAAGAAACTGAAACTTGCTAGTGTTGCATACCATTTGGAGTGTGATAATTTTGGTAGGATTCCTTCGACTTTATCACACAATGATATTTGGATCCTGATCCTATTGTGAGTATATACTACTCCTTGAGAGATTTTTTCACTTAACGATCAATACTATAAACCAAGTAAATGTCTAGAACAGTGTTAGCGAGGCCACGCCTCCAGGGAAAAGAGGTTATTTAATTAAGGAACTTCGCGAAAGCGTCGTAAAACCTCTCTCGAAGTACCGACACTAGCCTGGCTGAAAGGTTAAGCAAGTATTGTATGGTGAGATTAATCCTGACTAATTCTTGTTTTATGGTTTGAGGAAGGATTCGAGAAACAGTGTGAGCCATCCTGGTTAGATAAACTAAAAACCAATCTACACTTACAAGAGTATCATGCAAAAGTATTTCTTCTCTCTCTCCTAATTGCAGCAACCAAGATGACGGGCCTTAAGTTACTATTAGAAAAAAAATATTGACAGCGCCAAACTATAAAGATTGGTTCAGGAATGTCAAGATGGCAATCACGTATGACAAATTGGGCTATATCCTTACTACTAAAGCCCCCGCTATCCCAGGTCCACAGTCCAGAGTCATGGATAGGGAAATCTGTAAGACCTGGGAGATTGACTCCGCGAAGGCCAAGTGCCTCGTGCTGGCCTTTATGGACAATGAACCGTTAGTTATATGTATGCCCTAGAGGCCATTACTGTACATGGGATGTATATTGTAGTGAATGCTTGGACATATATAGGGAGGACTTTCTTGCTCGACATGATAGTATGCTATCTGGTTGCACTTTATCTTAACATGTACAGTTATTGTCTCTCTATTACATGTTGATAAAGCCCTTAGGATGAGTACTTGACTACCAGGATTATGATGCAGATCATACTAGTGGGGCAGAAGCAGTCGGTAAGTACATTCTTAGATTGTTTCTAGTCGTGGGAGTATCGAGACAGGGCATCGATATTCAAGAGTAGACTAGCGTATACACTTCTCGACCTATATGATGGGCGATGGATGATCCCATATCCATTGGTGTTTGACATCAGAGAAGGTATACGGATGCTCAATGGAGACTAGGTACACTGAACGGACTCGCTGAGAACTCCTGGATGGTATTATACCTATCGTCAGATAGCAGTTCTCTGGTGACACTGGTACAGCTGTCGACCCGAGATCGTCATAGAGTCTTGTGTGATTCCTACCGTGCTTTGATTTCCACCATACCACGATCAAGAGATCGTGCAAAAAGGTGGTTTTTGGGTACAGTCCCGAGTCACATGGAGGCAATGAGCGATAGGAGGGGATTCGTCTCTCCTGGTATTGGGAGTTGATGTTGCGCTATGCTCGATTGGCCATAACAGGAAATCCCTGGCCAGGGTTGCTGAGATTTACTGGTAAGTGTTATCAGTAGTTTCTCGAACAGTTATGGACCTTGCATCGGCTTGACTTATCAGGCTATTGGGGTCTGACGTTATACCACCCTCAGGCCGTGATATGCGACATATCTTACGAAGAGACTGGACTGTACGGTAGTGTTACTGATTAGATTCGCAGGAGTATGAGAATGCTTGCTTGTTGATCTTCTGATCGCTCAATACCCGGGTGGCCGTTACTTTTACCAGACCGCTTGCTGCTTGTGGGTGTTTGATATGATCATCACCTACTGCCGGTGTATTGACGAGTATTTAGAATCCTACACAGAGGTTTCCTAGTTCATGCGAAACGAAGTAGAAGCACATATGTGATATGTGCGGGACCGAGATTAATGCGTGTATGTGATACCACATTCTATTCTCGTGATATGTGATATCGGTCGGTTATATATGATATATTTAGGTTATCGAATCAAGTGTTGATTCGATAAGTTGATTCATATGATATTAGTCGGTTGTATGTAATATAGCCGGATTATTAAATCAAGTGTTGATTTGATGATTTAATGTATAATTATATATTTGATATATTAACTTACATTAACTAATATTTGCTCACTAAGTATTTCTTTTTCTCACATGTGCTTAAGTATATATGTGATATATATTAATGTACATATTTTTTGTGTCATGCTAGATGCCACATGCTACATGGATGTATGAGACTTACACCATGCTTGATATAACGAAGGTTTTATATTTATCTAAGTAATTCAAAATTGGATGGATATTTATCATGGCTACAAGCTTGTGGAAGCTTGTGGAACCAATGACCAAGTCCACTAATTTTGTTTTGTTTGTAGATATTTATTAACCTAACCATTATTGTTAGCTATAGTTTAGTCTCTACATGAGTTAGTGTATGACACTAACTCACCCATGGTTGCTATTCTCACCTCATGAGTTTCTTTTCTCTTGATCACTTCATCTTCTTCTTCATTGAGAAAAAGCTTGCTAGCTTTTCTCAAAGTGAGAAAATATTGTGAGAAAATTAAATCTAAAGTGAGCCCATTTCCTACTTCATCATCCTCTACTATGTTAGCAATTTAGTTTAGAGTGTTTGCTTCACTAATCTTCCATTAGTGAAGTGGTAGCATGAGTTTGAGTCTTCTCGAAGTAGATCATCTTCGGCCTCGAATACTTCGAGCAAGCTTGTTCATTTCTTCATGTGAACTTTAGTAGAGTCCGGGTGTTCACTACTTGGAGCGAAGGGACTACTACACGGAGCTTTAGAAGTGAAGGACCGGTCTACAAAGGTTGTATTCCTCATTCACTTAGATGTAAAGTTGTTTGCATTGCTTGTTCGTCTAAATCTCTAGTTATGATTTTAGGGTTAGGGTTCTTTAGTACGGCAAAAATTTGAAAACGGCATGGAAGATGCCTCCCGAAACCTTGCTGCCGCCCTACGGAACCCTACATGAACACCATAGGCGGCACGAGAATATTGATCTTGAATCCATATTCCTCCATACCAAGGAATTATATGGAGAGCAATCTTGTATCGCAAGATACGAGACCTCGAAGAAGCTATTTCAGGCGAGGTTGGCCATCAGGTCATCTGTAGGGGAACACGTCCTTAAGATGATCAGCTACATTGAGGAGCTCGCGGACCTCGGGACCACATGGGAGAATGAGCTGTATACAGATTTAATTTTGCAGTCCCTCCATTCCACCTACGCCCAGTTTATCTTAAATTTTAATATTCAAGGTAAAAAAGTTGAACTTCCGGAACTCCTCAATATGTTGAAGAGTGCTGAGGGCACTCTGCAGAAATCCAGGAAAACACCTGCTCTACTTGTTGGCACAGCTTCCTCTTCTATATCCAAGGCAAAAGCCAAAGGAAAGAAGAAGAATGCCTCCACCAAGCCGAGAGGCGGTGTTAGTAAGGTGGAAGTAAAGGGCAAGGCAAAGGTAGCGCGGTCGACAGTTGGAAAGAAGGAATGCTTCTACTTTCATAAGAAGGGCCATTGGAAGAAAAATTGCAGTTCTTGGAAAGCCAAGAACCATGACCCGAAGCAAGTTGTGGTTTCGGCTTCAGGTGTGTTTGTAATTAAAAATTGTCTTTCAATCAACTCTACTTCCTGGGTATTGGATACCGGATCAGGATCTCATATCTGTAATTCTTTGCAGGCACTGTGAAGCCGTAGAGTTCTGAAGACCGGTGATATGACCCTCAGGGTTGCTAACGGAGCGAGTGTGGATGCTGTATCCGTAGGGGAATATCACCTAGGATTGACGAGTGGACATATTTTAGTTTTGCGCAGCTGTTTTTGTGTACCTAGTTTAACTTGTAATATCATTTCAGTATCTTTGTTATCTAAAGAATGTTATGATTTTACATTTGTAATCGATATCGTAAACATCCACCTTAATCATTGTCTGATTGGGTCGGGTAAACTAAACAGCGGTATATACATATTAAACCAACTACAAAATTTCAATGTCCAGAACACACAGAAAAGAAAGACTCCAGAATTAAATCAAGCTTTCTTATGGCATTGTAGACTGGGTCATATCAACGAAACACGGTTGACCAAGTTACATAAAGAGGGATATTTGGATCCGTTCGAATATCAGTCTTATGCAACTTGTCAATCATGTCTCAAAAGAAAGATGACAAAGACTCCGTTCACTGGACGTGGAGTAAGAGCGAGCGAGCTCTTCAGACTAATAGACAGCGACGTGTGTGGTCCAATATTTACACATGCAAGAGTGGTTATTCCTATTTCATTAATTTTACGGATGATTTCTTTAGGTATGGACATGTCTTCTTGATAAAACATAAATCCGGGGCCCTTGAAAAATTCCGAGAATATAAGAATGTGGAAAAACAAACCGGCAAAAGTATCAAGACACTGAGATCTGATCGAGGTGGTGAATACTTAAGTGCCGAATTCCTGGATTACCTAAAAGAGAATGGAATTCTCTCTCAGCTTACTCCTCCATACACTCTACAACACAACGGTGTATCGGAGAGACGGAACCAAACCTTATTGGATATGGTACGTTCCATGATGAGTAACGCTAAGTTACCGCGATCATTCTGGGGCTATGCACTAGAATCAGCTGCATATCTTTTGAACAAGGTTCCTACCAAGACTGTGCCTACCAAACCATATCAGATGTGGAGTGGGAAGAAACCCTATATTCAGAATCTGAAAATATAGGGATGTCCAGCTTTTGTCAAAAAGCAGCATGCGGACAAGCTTGAGGCACGCTCAGTACTATGTAAGTTTGTGGGATACCAAAAAAACTCCATGGAGTATCTTTTCTATTACGCAGAGGAACAAAAGGTTCTTGTTTCTCATCATGCCCACTATTTGGAACATCAATTTTTGGAAAAGGAATCTAGTGGGAGCGCAATAAAACTGGAAGAAATTCCAGAACCACAAGCTATTACTGAATGCTTTATAGAACCATAGGTTTCAGAAGAACAGGACATTCCCGCACCACTCCGCAGGAGTAGTTGGCTATCTCATCCGCCTGAGAGATACTATAGTTTTTTCGTAGACGGGGATAGAGAGGATTGCATCATTGATAATAATGAGCTAACTAACTTCCAGCAAGCCATTCAGAGCACTGACTCGGTAAAATGGCTGGATGCAATGCGGACCGAGATGGAGTCTATGTACACCAACAAAGTATGTACTTTGGACATTGCTCCAGAAAGGGTAAAACTCGTAGGCAGCAAATGAATCTTCAGAAAGAAGATTGGTGTAGATGGACAGGTTGAAACTTATAAGGCTAGACTTGTTGCAAAAGGATTTCGTTAAAGACATGGCTTGGACTACGATGAAAGCTTTTCACCAGTGGCTATGCTCAAATCCATCCGGATCTACCATTGCTGCCTTCCACGATTATGAAATTTGGCAGATGGACGTAAAGACCGCTTTTCTAAATGGTAATTTGGAAGAGTGCGTCTATATGGACCAGCCATAGGGTTTCATTCAGAGTGGAAGCAGCGGTAAAGTCTGCAAGTTGCTTAAATCCATTTATAGACTAAAGCAGGAATCGCGGAGTTGGAACATCTATTTTGATGAGACGGTCAAAGAATTTGACTTTATCAAAAATCCAGATGAGCCGTGCATTTATAGTAAGATTGTAGCAAGAACTGTAGTATTCCTCGTCTTGTACGTGGATGACATTCTTTTGATACGAAATGACATTCCTATGCTACAATCTATCTAAGGGTTCTTGTCACAAAGGTTCTCCATGAAGTACCTGGGTGATGCCTCTTACATTCTGAGGATCCAGATCTATCGTGATAGATTGAAGTGGATGTTGGGACTTTCACATTTCAGGTACATCGACATCATACTAAAAAATTCAGTATGGAAAATTCAAAGCGCGGTAATTTACCAACTTGTCACGGAATCACCCTCTCCAAAGAGATGTCTCGCAAGACTGATTTGGAAAGGGATCACATGTCTATTATACCCTACGCTTCTACGGTAGGCTTTATAATGTATGCGATGTTGTGTACCAGACCAGATGTAGCTTATGCACTGAGCGTAGTAAGCCGGTATCAGTCAAACCCTAGGGAGAAGCACTGGATAGAAGTAAAGAACATTCTCAAGTACCTGAGAAGGACTAAGAAGATGTTCTTAATGTACGGCGGAAAAGACCTCCAAATCGAGGCCTTTACTGCTGACTCCAGCTTCCAGAATGACAAGGATGACTCCAAGTCTATGTCGGGTTATGTCTTTACCCTCGATGGAGGGGCGGTATGTTGGAAGAGTTCCAACCAGGACACCGTTGCTGACTCGACGATGGAAGCGGAGTATATCGCAGCTTGTGATGCTGCAAAAGAAGCCATTTGGATAAGGAAGTTCTTAACATAACTTCGGGTGGTTCCGTCCGTTGTAGACCCAATACCTCTTTATTGTGACAACAATAGGGCTATAACTTTAGCAAAGGAACCCATGTCCCATCAAAAATCCAGACACATCTTGAGGCGGTATCACCTGATCAAGGAGATCTTGGATCGCCGAGAGATCGAGGTGTGGAGAGTTGCTACGGAGAACAAAACTGCAGATCCATTCATAAAGGCCATCTCTCAGACGCAATTCGAGAAGCTATTCTAGATGATAGGTCTGCGGTATGCCAGCACATGGTCTTAGTGCAAATGGGAGATTGTTAGTGTGATATGCCCTAAAGGCAGTTATTGTATAGTACTGGTTTGTATATTACATTATGGAAGCTTAGGATATATACACGGATTTATGACAGTCTTGCTCAATATAGTAGTATGCTACGTGGTTTGAATCTATCTTAATATGTGTGTATGTTTCTTTTAACATATCGCTAATATATATTGGTAGAGCCCTTAGGATCTTTGCTTGGCTACCAGCGTTGTGATGGCAGTCACACTAGTGGAGGCTGGGTAGTCTATAAGCACATCCTTATACAGGTCCCTAGTCGTAGGATTATCGAGATAGGGCATCGATACTCCAGAGTAGACTTGTGTATACGCTTCGGCATGCCAGACAGAAGGAGCTCCTTTCTTCATGAGCTTTGAGAAGGTCCTACATCTCCCCGATAAATTTGAGATAAACCTTCATATATAAGAAAGCTTGCCTTGAAAAGATCTCAATTGCGTCAGATTCTTCGGTGGGGGCATCTCCATGATGGCCTTTATCTTTGATGGGTCAAATTTGATCCCTTGATGTCGGACTATGAAGCCCAGGAATTTTCCCGATGACACGCCAAAAGCGCACTTCAGAGGACTCATCTTCATATCGTATTCCTTCAGTCGAGTGAAGACGGTCCTGAGATCTCGGATGTGGTCGTCCTTGGCTTCGGTCTTAACGACCAAATCATCAACATAACATTCGACGAATTTATGGATTAAGTCATCAAAGATTTTTGTCATGGCCCATTGATACTGTAAGTCCACGGTAGCGCCCCGGCCGTCTAACAGACGCCAAATGCGGAACAAAAACTTTTTACAACTGGCGCTATCGCGTACTATAACCCGGATCTGCCATTAAAGTCAAACTAACAAGCTACAAAGTGGGTAGAAGAGTTATACCGAATGATCCGAGTCCTTCGGTCTTCAACCATCATCCCACGCTTTGTTGCGGCTGCTCCGATCTCCTTAATCTCCAGTCTCGTCGTCCAGATGGCTCCACGTCGACGGATCTTTAAACGGGCTCCCGCCTCTGAACCGAAGCAATTCGGTCGTCAAGTTTGCTAAAAGAGACGACCAAGATGATGTAGAGAATGAGTAGAACACTTTGTCTCGTTACGTCCAAAGCCATGGACGAATGGTTAATGAAGTTGCCTTTTGGATCGAATGGAAATGAGAAATGAATCATATCTAATTTCTATGCACCAAAACTGTAAGTGCACGGCGGCGCCCCGGCCGTCTATCCGACGGCAAAATGCGGAAGCGAAAAACTTTAATTTTGCAAAATAGCAAACCGGCACCACCGCGTACTAAACACCCGGATCGAACCATTAACTAGTCCTAGCTAACTACAAGATAGGGAAGAGATATACCGAGTGATCCGAGTCCTCCGGTCTTCTCGCCGTCGTCCCGATCTCCCGCGGAATGTCCGGTCTCCACCTCGTCGCCGGAAGGGCACCACATCGCCGGAATCTTTTACGGGCTCCTACCTCTATACCGAGGCAACTCGGGCGCGAAGTTGGCTAGCCGACGCGTCCAAGATTTGCTGTAGAAAAGTGTAGAATACCATTGTCTCATTTGGGGTGAAGTTGCCTTTGATGGAGGTGAAGAAAATGATCTTTGAAAAATATTGGAGCTCTCATTTTTTTTTTCAAGCATAGAAAGATATGAAGATTTTTTTTATGCAAAAAGTAAAGCCTCTCTCTCCCCCTCTCTAAATTGTGGCCGGCCCCCCTTTACAAAATGGTGGTGGGAAAATTACAAGGGAGGTGAGTGTAGTAAAAGGGGGAGGGTGACCACATCCCAAAAGGTGAACCTCACATCCAAACACAAATCAATCTTAATCTCATTAATGCTAAAAGAATGATGTATAAAGCATCTCATGATTATGAACCATCATGAAGCCCCACATTTGCAAGAAACCCCCTCCCCTAATGTTATTTGCAAACTTGCAAATAACCCCCTCTATCGAAAAGTCCGGCCGGGAAAGAACAAAGGAAAACCGGCCGGAACGGAATGCAAACTGGCAACCTCAGAAAACTGATCCAGTAATAAATTACAGGAAAACCCCGCTATCGCATATACATGCCCGCATTTGTATTCCCACTGAACACAAATGCAAAGAGACAAAATCCACACTGTCAAATACTAGGATCCGGCTTAAGCCAAAGCCGGCTAGTAAAAACTGTCCGATCACGATTCGTGCAATACCGCACGTATCTGATCGAACCCTGCCATATCTCCATACGGCCTCTACAGCGTTTCGCCCGAAAGCTTGAGTAACTGTGTGTGTGGTGGACTCTAAAGACTCGTCAATACTATGGCTGTGGATTTAACTACTAGCACGTCAGAGGTATTAGCCATACGTGACGGGCCACCAGCTATTGACCGAAAGGGACGTCGATGAGCGAACTCATCCTGACACCCTACTGAGCCTATCAGTGACAATATCCGCACAGTCCGGTCCGTTCGTCTATGAGCATCGCATGGCGGGCCTAGGGGGTTGGTAAAAGTCAGACCCCCAATAGCGGTACAAGTCGTGTCGGAGTGTAGCCCAGAACACCCTGAGATACTACTGGAATACCTACCAGTAAATCTCCTGCCTTGGCCAAGGACTTCGTGTAATGGCTCTCCTAGACACAGCGCGACCTCACCCCCAATACCGGGAGAGACGAACCCCTGAAGATCCGCTCACTGCCTCCATGTGGCTCGGGACTGTACCCAACTAAAACCTGTTTGCACGACTCCTTTGAGCCGTGGTAGGGTAGTAATCAAAGTACAGTGGGAACTCACACGAGACAAATGACGATCTCAGGTCGATGAACTAACCTGTACACATGTCACCAGGGAACTGCTATCTGACGTCAGGTATAAGACCAATTAGCATGTTCCCAGCGAGTCCTGTCCGGTGTACTCATAACCCAATGAGCACCTGTATACATCTTAGGTGAACCAACTGACACCAGTGGCTTGTGAGACCGGCCACCGCCCCTCGTCGGGGTCTCGACTGTATACACTTGTCTACTCTGGAGAATCGATGCCCTGTCTCGAAACTCCCACGACTAGGGACCTTTTAAGGATGTGCTTATAGACTACCAGCTCCCACGTATATGATCGCCCTTATACTGCTGGCAGTCAAGCAAGAATCCTAGGGGCTCTATCAACGTGTAATAGCGACCTGTAAGGTCACCTGAAGCAGTACACGATGATAAAGGTAAACCAGATAGCATACTATCATCTTGAGTAAGACTGTCCTACCGGGATAGGTCCTCCTTCAATCATTGCAATCACCTGCCTGTGATCCAATAATTGACTCTGAGGGCACTATCTCCAACAATCTCCCACTTGCACTCAAGGCTAATTATTGCGATGCCTCATACTCACAGCCCGTGTGATACCGAACACCCAACTCCTCTACTAGTCAGTCTCACAAAGTTCGTTTGCGAAACTATTGCGTTCGAGGAATAGCCTCAGTGAGCGGATCCGCCTTGATGTTTCTTTCTATGTCTCTCTATATCTCAAGTTCGCGGAGAAAGCCATCTCCCGAAATGAGCAATACCTGTCTTAGAATGTGTCTGGATGTCTGATGGGACCTAGCTCATAAGTGAACTCCAAATCCAAACTTCTTAGACTGTATCGTCAACTGAACTTAATCAGTATCCTGCGCCATACCTTCCCTCAGTATCCACCTGGACCATCTGTCCAAAATACTGCCCCTCGTCAGAGGGAAAACTATAACTCTGACAGCCACTCTTCCATCCAGGTCACCTTGGAAGCCTGGAATGATAACTGTCTCCCGAAGGAGAATTCTGCTATCATATCCCTAGAACATCCAACTTATGTTCTAAAACTGCTTCCGGTTGTTTCTCCAGGATTGGATTAATATCAACTTATTGCACCTACTGCAAGAACAACATCTGGTGTGGTACTTGACATCTCATGATTGACTCAATTGCCTAAGCAAGTGATCTGTCAATCATGCACATCCCTCTCCCCTTTAGTCTGTAAGACACCTTTAGAGAGGGTGACTCCATCACCTGCAGGTACACTACCGTGCCAGGAGTCATCCATTCTAAATACTCTTAGAATGCTGTCTAAGTACCCAGATTGGGAAACCACCCAAATCTAGATCTATAGATCTAGTAACCAGTATGTCTGATATAATGTCCAAGTCCTATGTGGAGAAACCACTGTGTGACGACCAAAGAATAACCGATCGTAGTATAGGAGTTTCCTTTCCTACTATGTGTATGTCATCCAATACCAGGATATCACACCCTACTACCTTCTCAACAGATCCATCCCCTATTCTGGTGAAGTCAAACCTATGACTGTCACATCAGAAATAGATGATCTATCTCCGCTATATCTGCTTTAGTCCATAAATAGACATAAGCTACCTGTCCACCAATGCTTCCGCTGCTCCCACTGACTACGACAACCCTCTGGCAGAGTCATATACACGTACACTTCTAAAGCTAGTTTAGAACGACGCTATACTCATCCTCCCGCCGGGTCTCGCAACCTGGAACAACAGCAATGGCAATTGTGGGTAAACAAGAACTTCCCTGTCACCGTCCTTGAAGCTACCGGAGTACCTCTCGGGTGCCTGAAGTTACCCACCGTATCTGCGGAGTGGCCAATGGAATGTCAATCCAGATTGAATCTTTAGGTTCCTATCAAATCTTCAGTAATCGTTTGTGGTTCTGGAATCACTTCCAGTTCTACCATACTCCCACTTCTGTTTTCTTGAAAAAAATCCATTTTTATTTAAAACTGTGGCGAGTTAAGAACAATATCACTATTGATCTTTCTTATGGTAGAAACTCAACCCTCGTCATAGCCCGGGTCAACCCACAAATAGCCATTACAGAAACGTGCCTTGAGTTATCCAGAGTCTGGTTTTAAGCATAATCCGGACAACTCCCCGTACCTTAACATCGTTAAGATACGAACTGTTCTATATCCAATATAGGACCAGAGGCACTGATTTAATTGAACCAGATTATAATCATGCAGCTGTCTCCAGTGCATGTCAACTAAATGGAAAAAGGCCGATCAGCGTTACTCAACTTAGGAATGCCTCCATCTATGAGTAACCTGAAAGAGAAGCAAGTTCTCTTAATCATTACTATCAACTGAATACCCTACACAAGTATCTACATCTTCGATCACCTTGAAGAATCCCGATACTTGCAATATCTGGTTCTCTACTTTACTCTTATACCTATAACTTCTCAAAATTCGGACCCTGTGTTTCTACGAAACACCTGTCTAAAAACTAGAGAAGTCATAAGTAAACCGAATATTGTACGAGGACCAACCCCTCTGTCCTGATGGACCCTGGACAACATACAATACTCTGTATAAGTCCCTTGAGTCTGACAACTCATTCACTGTGTGTCGTAGGTTGAAAACTGTACTTATGGTTTAAGAAGAATTACACCGCTGTTTAATGCTCCTTACCTAACCATTCACTGATATAGGTAAATGTCATCGACATAATTTCAAAAAGTATATCTCACTCTATGAAAATAGACGTACAGATATATCAATTTGAAATTGGTGCATAACAGCGGATATCCAAAACCAAATATCTGCCGTCTGGCAAACAACCCAGGTGACTTCCTCAAATATCACCGATTACAATGAATCCCGATATAATGAGGACAATCACCTAATTCCCAATAGCTTACTCCCACTCATCATCTGTAAAACCATACAGATGTGAGAATCATACATGGTAAATACATACCCTGGAGCAAGCGTGTAATTGGGAAATCAGTTTTCTTTTAACAGTACACGGTGAAACTGAAACATTGAAATGTTTTGATGGGGTATCCCGGTATTCCTAGTAATGCCTCTTCCAGATTCACGACTGTAACCGTATAATTCTTTGCCACCTCTCCAAATCCCTTTTTATGTCTTTAGTCATTACCTTCTGCACACCCCTTTAGGCCAAATGGTTTTCTTCCTTCCCTACCGTTCGACACCAGCCTATGGTTTGGAAGAAGACTATCCAATAAGCGTAATGGGTGTACTGTCCTAACCCTAGGAGCACTCGTAATGCGAGAGAAGATGAAGATAAAAGACACCTGAATAAATCTTATTCCTATTTCTCCTGAACCAGAATCCATCCCCGAACTGGAACAAGTTCCTTTCGAGTTCGTATATAACCATACGATGGATTATCCAATAAACTGTGGATCTTCGTAGTGATACGGAGTGTCCTGGAGAAATACAAAGGTGATTTGGGAGTGGTAATGAAATACCTGGTTTGTCATGAAAATCAGTTGCAATTTACTTTGCCCTCTTACTAATCCCTTGCTTTGTCTTAACTTAATACCTTCTGCACACCATTGTTATGCTAATTGGTTTTCTTCATTCCCCACCGTTCGGCACCAGCCTAAGGTTTGGAAGAAGACTATCCAATAAGCGTAATAGGTGTACTATCTCCTAAACCAAGGAGTACTCGCAACCCGAGAGAAGGTAAAAGGAAAAGACAACTGAATAGTCCTATCCGTTTTCTCCAGAACCGGAAACCATCCTCGAATAAATTCCTTCAAGTTCGTATATAACCATACGATGGTTTTGTCCAATGGAAGTGGACGTTCGTAGTAATACGGGGTGTCCTGGAGAAAAGGGTAAAAGTAGGAGTGGCAATGAGGTTTGCAACTCTGACAATCCAAACGCCAGTGTTAAGAAGGTTCGGTCAACTTGGTCACTGAGTCATAGTCTTAGGGTCGGGTCAATGGGTCGCTGCCAAAGAGAGAGAGAAAAGAAACACTCAGCGTGCACTCTACCCTAGATCAGAATGGTTACCAATTTATCTAATCTGGAAATCTCCCACTGTCACCTCAAATTCTCCTCCAAACCTGAAAGAAGAATTAGTCGGGGTCACCCGAGGAGTAAACTAACTCATCAGTGGGAATCGGGATCCAACTATCATCGCATGATAACATGACGGAATCCGCTCACGTCATTACACTCCAGAAGGTATGCGCATATCTGGCAAGTTTCAGTTCTTTTGAAACTCCCGATGTGATTTTTACCCCATGCTCTTATGACCTTGACTTTGGCCAACAAATCATAAGACACATGTCAAGTTCTACCCGTCATTCTCCAGGTTGTTTTGAATCCACCCGTACCTACCCTTGACTTTGACCAACAAGGCAGTACGACTGTTCCAAACCAACGCATCTATCTATGCTGCATATGAATAACCAACAGCTACCAAACACTGTGCCTTGACTTTGGCCAACAAACACAGCTTGAATACTATTGACTACCCATATGAAACGACGGAGGGCTAGGAATGGTTTCTGGCGAAAACCTTTAACGTAATGAACTTGATATCGTTGAAGGAACGGATAGCTTTTTAAAATATAGTGACGAAAACCTTTGCTAAAGAGGTCACTCCCGGTGAAGGGATCTCGGCTCTTTCCCCGTAGAATGAGGTGCAGGATATTCCAACTGAATACCACGGTGCAAAGCAAAAGTAATCGGCTATAGTGAAGTTAATGTCTTGACGCAAAATTTTGTCTAAGGGGTCACTCCCGGTGAAGGGATCTCGGCCCTTGCCTCGTCGACTGAGGAGCAGGATATTCCTACTGAATACCACGGTGCAAAACAAAAGTGAACGTCCTTGCAATAACAGCTTTTTGAAAAAAGTTCCAACAACATCAGATTAGGTTTGTTTTTAACTTGCATTGATCCGAATCAACGCAGTCCCATCAATTGATCACACCACAAAGAACGAAAATATACTGATGTACGTATATGCCATCCGCATTCGCCACTGGGTCCCGTCATTACCCGTTAGGTTAGCTAACTAACGACAGAGCGGGGACTGGACTAGCGCGGATGCAAAACATATACAACATCTACTAGTATATATATATCAATACATAATATTTCGCTCAAGGCGTGATAAAATGCAACATCACAGAACAATACAGATATCTGGGATCCCCGGGTTTCACAGAGCCACTACTGAAACCCGACGTTCCCCTGGTTGTGTGGATAGCCTGTGCAATGAAATCCTAGACCCCTACGGGCGCGGCAAGTTACCCGCCAAAACCTGAAGCGAGGCAGCCCCCTTCAGCACCGTGAATGGACCACCCAGCACTTCACGGAATCCGGTAACTTGGGCACCCCTCCTGGGTCAACCTGTACCCCCTACGAGTGCGGCGAATAGCCCGCCAATCCTAGAGTGAAGTCCCCTCCGTCCCAATGCCATGAGATGTGGGCTTGTTGCCCTCTAGAATCCAGCTGTCCGTGCACCCCTCCGCGGGGTAATCCTAGTACAGAAAGTAAAATATACATACAACGGGTACATCGACCGCAACCTGGTCGTGCCCCAAAAGAATAATACAAACAGGCAGTGACGGCAGTCCACATGTCGGACGCTCGCCCCGCAAAATCAAATGTACATAATACAACAAAACCTGTACTAGCATTGCAACCAGGCTATCCCCCGACCGATCCGCAACATCACAGCAAAATCACAGAACATCAACATGAAAGTCACGCTCGCAAATCCTTCTAACCGGGCTATAGCAGTTAGACAGGATTTACCGATCGAGTGACATTCACGGTCGCAGATATAATGTAAATACTGTGAAATAATGTGTTTAAAATATCCGATCGATCAAATTTACCAAGTGGGCCCCCAAGTACTACTGTAGCACATCAAGAAATTCTGGGCCCAAATTTAATATTCCAAAAACCCTATTTTCATCCCAGAAGCCCACTGGAAAAATTCGACACACTGATCCCTCCATACCGCGGCGGAACCGCGGCGCCAAGTAGGGTTTGGCCGCGGTTCCGCGCTTTCCTTGAAGGATTAGCGTCTCGAATTTCTCCATAAATCTTAGAACTTCCAGTACATTAGTTTTTTACAGCCTGAAAAATTTTTGGACTTCAAAAAATTTCGACAGAAACTGATGCTTGGGAAAAACGCGGATTTTGGAATTTTGGTCGATCGAAAATGTAAACACATTAAACAAAGCTAGACTATGTTAATGGCGAGGCTCTGATACCACTGTAAGTGCACGGCGGCGCCCCGGCCGTCTATCCGACGGCAAAATGCGGAAGGGAAAAACTTTAATTTTGCAAAATAGCAAACCGGCACCACCGCGCACTAAACACCCGGATCGAACCATTAACTAGTCCTAGCTAACTACAAGATAGGGAAGAGATATACCGAGTGATCCGAGTCCTCCGGTCTTCTCGCCGTCGTCCCGATCTCCCGCGGAATGTCCGGTCTCCACCTCGTCGCCGGAAGGGCATCACATCGCCGGAATCTTTTACGGGCTCCTACCTCTATACCGAGGCAACTCGGGCGCGAAGTTGGCTAGCCGACGCGTCCAAGATTTGCTGTAGAAAAGTGTAGAATACCATTGTCTCATTTGGGGTGAAGTTGCCTTTGATGGAGGTGAAGAAAATGATCTTTGAAAAATATTGGAGCTCTCATTTTTTTTTTCAAGCATAGAAAGATATGAAGATTTTTTTTATGCAAAAAGTAAAGCCTCTCTCTCCCCCTCTCTAAATTGTGGCCCGCCCCCCCTTTACAAAATGGTGGTGGGAAAATTACAAGGGAGGTGAGTGTAGTAAAAGGGGGAGGGTGACCACATCCCAAAAGGTGAACCTCACATCCAAACACAAATCAATCTTAATCTCATTAATGCTAAAAGAATGATGTATAAAGCATCTCATGATTATGAACCATCATGAAGCCCCACATTTGTAAGAAACCCCCTCCGCTAATGTTATTTGCAAACTTGCAAATAACCCCCTCCATCGAAAAGTCTGGTCGGGAAAGAACAAAGGAAAACCGGCCGGAACGGAATGCAAACTGGTAACCTCAGAAAACTGATCCCGTAATAAATTACAGGAAAACCCCGCTACCGCATATACATGCCCGCATTTGTATTCCCACTGAACACAAATGCAAAGAGACAAAATCCACACTGTCAAATACTAGGATCCGGCTTAAGCCAAAGCCGGCTAGTAAAAACTGTCCGATCACGATTCGTGCAATACCGCACGTATCTGATCGAACCCTGCCATATCTCCATACGGCCTCTACAGCGTTTCGCCCGAAAGCTTGAGTAACTGTGTGTGTGGTGGACTCTAAAGACTCGTCAATACTATGGCTGTGGATTTAACCACTAGCACGTCAGAGGTATTAGCCATACGTGACGGGCCACCAGCTATTGACCGAAAGGGACGTCGATGAGCGAACTCATCCTGACACCCTACTGAGCCTGTCAGTGACAATATCCGTACAGTCTGGTCCGTTCGTCTATGAGCATCGCATGGCGGGCCTAGGGGGTTGGTAAAAGTCAGACCCCCAATAGCGGTACAAGTCGTGTCGGAGTGTAGCCCAGAACACCCTGAGATACTACTGGAATACCTACCAGTAAATCTCCTGCCTTGGCCAAGGACTTCGTATAATGGCTCTCCTAAACACAGCGCGACCTCACCCCCAATACCGGGAGAGACGAACCCCTGAAGATTCGCTCACTGCCTCCATGTGGCTCGGGACTGTACCCAACTAAAACCTGTTTGCACGACTCCTTTGAGCCGTGGTAGGGTAGTAATCAAAGTACAGTGGGAACTCACACGAGACAAATGACAATCTCAGGTCGATGAACTAACCTGTACACATGTCACCAGGGAACTGCTATCTGACGTCACGTATAAGACCAATTAGCATGTTCCCAGCGAGTCCTGTCCGGTGTACTCATAACCCAATGAGCACCTGTATACATCTTAGGTGAACCAACTGACACCAGTGGCTTGTGAGACCGGCCACCGTCCCTCATCGGGGTCTCGACTGTATACACTAGTCTACTCTGGAGAATCGATGCCCTGTCTCGAAACTCCCACGACTAGGGACCTTTTAAGGATGTCCTTATAGACTACCAGCTCCCACGTATATGATCGCCCTCATACTGCTGGCAGTCAAGCAAGAATCCTAGGGGCTCTATCAACGTGTAATAGCGACCTGTAAGGTCACCTGAAGCAGTACACGATGATAAAGGTAAACCAGATAGCATACTATCATCTTGAGTAAGACTGTCCTACCGAGATAGGTCCTCCCTCAATCATTGCAATCATCTGTCTGTGATCCAATAATTGACTCTGAGGGCACTATCTCCAACAAAAACTTATATCTTTTTTCAAACACAACCCTATCCTCATCATAGAAGAGGGGCCGGCCACTTATAGGTGAGGGAGAGGTGAGTGTAGGAGGGGGAAGGTAACCACAACCATTAATGAAGAGAACGAGTCACTAATACACCTAGTATGAACTCATTGAATGAACTAATGATTCATAACACATAGTCATCAACTCATAAATGCTCCATTAATGCACTAAGCCACCTCACCATCCTAGTCACCATCTAGAAGCTTCCACACTCATCTCAAGAAAATATAAATCCGCATTTAACCGAATGTTAAATATGGCTGATAGAAAACTAGAAACTGGCAACTTCCAAAAGTGATCCTGAAACGAATTTCAGGATAACCCCGTATCAGTATAAACATACCCGCATTTGTATTACGACCGAATACAAATGCAACTGAGACAAAGATATTATATCTACACAGTATAATACTCGGATCCGGCTTAAACCAAAGCCGACCAGTATTATCTGCCCGAAAAATGACACGTGCGAAAACGCGCGTGCATTTTCCGAACCTTGCCATAAAACCATACGGCCTCTACAACGTTTCGCCCGAACTTGAGAAAGTGTCTGTGGACGACTCTAATGACTCATCAACACACTGGCACTGGGTATAACCTCTAGCACGTTAGAGGTACGGGCTGTACGTGACGGTTGCTTATGTATTGATTGGAAGGGAAACTGACGAGCGAACTCATCTCTAAACCCTACTGAGCCTAACAGTGACAATATACTGTAGGGTTCCTAGGCACAATAATGAGGTCTCACAAGGCATCAACCATGCCAATTTCAAATTTTACAAGTGCCGGGAAACCCTAATACGGATCGTTGACTAGAGATTAGGCGAAAACTAACATGCTAAACACTTTAACACTAAGTGAGAGGGATTACAACCTTTGTAGATCCGGTCCTTCACTTCATATACTCCGTGTTGAGGACCCTTCGCTGCGATCATCATGCTCTGGACTCTCGAGAGGCTTCATGAAGAGAACGATGCAACCTTTGCTTCCGATCTTCGATACAAAGATGATCTACCTTGAAGTTTCGTTAACACAAGCTATCACTCATGAAATGATGTGAACACTCTCATCTAAAGGGCAAGGGAAGATGAGGATGATGAAGTAGAATTTTTGCTCTCTTTATTTATCTTTTTCTCATATTTATTCATCACTTGGAAAAAGCAAGTAAGCTTTTTCCATGAAGAAAGAAGAAGGAAGAAGATGAACAATCATGATAGAAATCCTTTTGTGATGAATAGAAAAGAATAATATGATAAAAAATGCAACCATGGTTGACTAAACCATTGTAGAGAATTAACCAAGGGTTAGGGTTTGGGTTGGGTTAAATATGAGTCATAGATAAAAATCTACACAAATATCTTTATCATGACAAAAGAAAAGCTTCTAGAATCAACTAGAAGTGTTAACCCTAATCCAAACCCTAATCATGTTTAAACTCCACAAAACATGTTGCATTAGTTATCATATCATGTTACAATATTATATATCACATATATAATATTTATCGTAACAAAATAAAATAATACATTTAACATATATCGCATATATATCAATGTATTCCCCGAGTGAGAAAAAGAATCTTTTAGTGAGCAAATATTAGTTAATGTAATTTTAATATATCATATATATTATTATACATTAAATTATCGAATCAACACTTGATCCGACAATCCGGCTATATCGCATATAACCGACTAATATTTATCCGTACCGATTCATCGAATCAACACTTGATCCGATGACCCGGCTGATATCAAATATCGCGAGAATAGAATACGATATCTCATATCGTATTATCCTCGGTCCCGCACATATCACATATGGGCTCCTACTCCGTTTTGCCTGAGCCAAGAAACCTCTGTGTTGGACTCTAAAGAATCGTCAATACGCCGGCAGTAGGTGATGATCATATCAAACACCCACAAGCTGCAAGCGGTCAGCTAAACGTAACAGCTACCCAGATATTGAGCGCTCAGAAGATCAACAAGCAAGCCTGTACATTCTCCTGTGAATCCAAACAGTAACACTCCCGTACAGTCCGGTCTCGTCGTCTGATATGTCGCATATCTCGCCTAGGGGTGGTAAACGTCAGACCCCAGTAGCTTGATAAGTCGTGTCGATATGAGGTCTATAACAGTTCGAGAAACTACTGATAACACTTACCAGTAAATCTCAGCAACCCTGGCCAGGGATTTCCGGTTATAGCCAATCGAACATAGCACAACATCAACTCCCTATACCGGGAGAGACGAATCCCCTCCTATCGCTCATTGCCTCCATGTGATTCGGGACTGTACCCAAAAGCCACCTTTTTGCACGCCCTCTTGGACATGGTATGATGGAAATCAAAGCACAGTGAGAATCACACAAGACTCTATGACGATCTCGGGTCAACAGACTACTCTGTACCAGTGTCACCGGAGAACTGCCATCTGACGTGAGGTACAATACCATCTGGGAGTTCTCGGCGAGTCCGTCCAGTGTACCCAGTCTCCACTGAGCACCCGTACACCATCCTTGATGTCAAACACCGATGGATATGGGATCATCCATCGCCCATCATATGGGTCAAGATGCGTATACGCTAGTCTACTCTGGTGTATCGATGCCCTATCTCGATACACCCTCGACTAGGAACAGTTATAGGATGTACTCGTCGACTACCGTGGCCCCACTAGTATGATCTCATCATAGTCCCAGTAGTCGAGTACACATCCTAAGGGCTTTATCAACATGTAACATAGAGACAATCAGAGTACATGTTAAGATAAGGTACAACCAGATAGCATACTATCATGTCGAACAAGAAAGTCCTCCCTATATATGTCCTAGCATCCACTACAATATACATCGTATGTACAGTAATGGCCTTTAGGGCATACATATAACTAACAATCTCCCACTTGCACTAGGGCCATCTGTTATAGTATCGCATACCCAACAATTAGCTGCGGTTGAAGTATCTCATACTCAACCATCCCATAAAAGTCTTTACTGGGAAAAAAGGCCTTTGTGAATGGATCCGCACTGTCGTCCTCTGTGTCTACTCTCCTAATCTCGATCTCCCTGGAGATCAACCATCTCCATGATCAGGTGATACTGCCTAAGAATTATATCTGGATTTTTGATGGGACGGTAGTTCCTTGGCTAAAGCCACAACTCCATTGTCACACAATGGTAGGAACGAAGTTCATCTCATGAACTTATATATATCCAGACTGCCTCTTTGGTAGCATTCTTGGTAACGATGTATCTTGCCTTTAATCGTCTAGTAAGTCACGGTCTCTTGCTTGGAACTCTTCCAACATACCGTCGCTCCACTGAGGGTATAGACAATGCCTGCGACTGACATTCAGTCGTCCTTATCACCCTGGAACCTTTCCAGTGATTCTCCCCAGGATCTATTGATACCATCTCACTACAACTAGTGAGTATCCTAACATCCAATTTGATCTATCTCATAGATCCAAAACCCAAGATTTAGGAGGTATCACTGTGATCCTATATGGAGAATCCTTGTGATAAGCGGAGATTGACCGAGCGTAGCATAGGAAACTCCTTCCCTATCAAGAGTATGTCATCTACGTACTCTACGAGGATCACCACCATACTCCCTACTACCTTTTTGTATATACAAGGTTCATCTACCATTTTGATGAAGTCAAACTCTTTGACTACCACATCAAAACAGATGTTCCAACTCCGCGATGCCTGTTTTATCACATAAAACATCTTGCTCACGTTTCCGCTGCTCCCACTGTCTACGAAGCCCTCTGGCTGTGTACTTATAGACGCTCTTTTCTAAAACATCATTTAGAAAAGCAGTCATGACACCCAACCACCAGGTATCGTAGTCATGGTATGTAGCCGTGGCAAGTAGGATCTGGATGGACTTAAGCATAGCTTTGAAAGTCTCAACTTTTCCATGTACACCAAGTAATCTTCTCAAGATATACTCGCTCCTGATGGGGATTTAACCCTTCAGATAAAGCAACCAAAGTCCATACTTTGTTGGTGTATAAGGATTCCATCTCAGATCGATAAGCATCCAGCCATTCTTACAGAGTCCCACTCCTGATGACCAGCTCGAAACTAGTTGGGTCATCATCTCATGATGCAATCCTTGCTCCCACTGTCATAGAGAAACCGAAGTATCTCTCAGGTGGGTGAGGAACCCTACTAGATCGGCGGAGAGGCTGAGGTACGTTGGAAACTATTAAATCTTTTGGTTCTACCAAATCATCAGCTGCAGTTTGTATAGTTGGAACCTTTCCAGTTCTACATAACAGACCTTGCCTCGAGCTTGTCCAGATTTTTCCTTTTAAACTTAGGCCGGACAACCCCAAATCTTAACGAACTTAAGATATGGGCTCTTCCCTTTCCATATCATATATGAAGTGGTAGGCAACTGATTTGATTTGAACCCTATTCAATAGGTATGCAGCTTCTCAAGTTCATAACTCCAAAAAGGAAATAGGAAACTCAGTAGTAATCATCATAGAGCACACCATATCAAATAGGGTGCTATTGCTCCGCCCCGATATACCAACGTGCTGTGGTGTATACGGAGGAGTAATGCTGAGAGAGAATCTCATTCTCTTTTAGAATAGTCCAGGAATTCCGTGCTCAAGTATTCTCCTCCTTGATCTCATCAAAGGACATAATACTTATACCCGTATTTGGTTCTTTACTTCTAACTTATATTCTGTGAATATCTCAAAAGTTTTGGACTTATGTTTCAACAGGAACACATGTCTGAATCTTGAGAGATTATCAGAGAATGTAATGAAGTACAAAGAACCAGTCTTGGCATGTGCAGACAGGAGACTTTCATACATCAGCATGTATCAATCCCAAGAGTTCACTAACTCTTTCTCTGTTTCCAATAAACAGAGCTATGGTCATCTTATCTCTGTGACATGACTGGCAAGTTTCACAAGATGTAAATTCAAACAGATTTAAATGTGCATCTAAATGTAACTTGGCTAGTCGGGTCGCATTGATATGACCTAGTCTACAATACCTCAAGAAGGATTCGTTCATTTCTGAACTATTCCTCTTATGTGTGTTCTATATACTAAGAACTGTAGTTTGATTTAGAACGTCAATGCTTTTAGATAACGTGCCTGAACCGATCAACTCTTGATATAGGAAATGTTCAAAACATTATCCAACAATACAAAATTATATCATTTCTTTACTAATAAAGAGACTGATATGATGTTGTATATCAGGTTCGGTATCTAATAACATTTGTTCAGAATCAATGTATTCTGGTAATACAGGGTGATAGTGACCAACAGACTTGGCTGCAACACTTGCACCGTTTTCTGTCTCATGAAACTTATCACCCGTTCTCAGTTCTCTACCTTTATGTAGCCCATGTAACAGATTACATATGCGGGATCCTGATCCGGTATCACATACCCAGGACGTAAAGGATACTGAGAAACAGTTCTCTGTAATGAACACACCCGAAGATGATGCATCAACATGCACTTTCTTCGTTTGGGCGGCACGGGAAATCTGGTATTCCCCAATATCCTGCTCTATTCTTATAACAATTATAAGTTGGAGCGAGACCAACGTTCCCCAGCTCAGTATAACAAGCGGGTTCGGTCAATATATCCGTTTTATTATCTTGATTAAGGCGTGATATAGTCGCTAGCTGGAGAGAGAGAGAAGAAAACACTCAGCGTATGCTCTTGCAAGATTAGATTGGTTATCTAATATATCTAATCAGGATGTCTCCCACTGTTTTAATCAAATCTTCCTTCAAACCCTAAAAGGAAAGACTAGCCGGAATTAATTACACGCTACAAGTTCGCCAATCTTTCGGCCAGCCCAGTGTCGGTACTTTGAGGGAGGTCCCCCGTGCTTTCGCACGAACCTAATTAAGGTAAACCTCGTTTTCCCAGAGGCGTAACCCCGTTAACACCTTTCTAGACACCTACTTGATCGGCTAATTGTAATGTGTAAAACTCTCCCAGGAGTAACTCTTACTCGCAGCGGGTATCGGGATCCAACTATCTCATAGAAGGTATGCAATCTCATTGCAAATTTCAACACTTGAAATTCCCAATAATATTTTGCCCCAGCGATCTATGACCTTAACTAAGTCAACAAACCATAATTCGCAAGTCAAGTTCAACCCGTACATTTCCCGATTGAATTAAACCCACCCGTATGACCCTTAACTGAGTCAACAAAGCCGTACGAATACCCTAATCCAATCACATCTCATGTTTTAGCAGATAAACATTACTTAGCTACCGTACACTATGCCTTAACTAAGTCAACAAACATAGCACGAATACTAAACAATATCTATCTGAAATGACGGAGGGCTACGCAGGTTTTTCAGAAAACCCTGAGCGTAATGAACTTGATATCGTCGTAGAATCGAGTGATTTTAAAATGGAGTGCTTTTGAGGCTTTTCTAGTTTTGCTAAAGGAGTCACTCCCGGTGAAGGGATTGTCGGTCCTTTCCTCGCCGAATGAGGTGCGGGATATATCATATATATCACTGTGCAAAGCAAAAACTCTTAAAAGTAATCAGAAGACAAACCGAGTGTGTAGCATCTGCCAGTTATTGCTAAAGGAGTCACTCCCGGTGAAGGGATCTCGGTCCTTTCCTCATCGAATAAGGTGCAGGATATATCATATATACCGCTGTGCAAAGCAAGAACTGTAGCTACCTGTTTTTGAAAATTCGATTCCACAACATCTTAGGTTTCTTTTATTTCATTAATCTCATTAATGAAGTCCCATTTTAATTATGCTTCGCAAGCATCTCTTTTTGAAACGAAATCTGCAATATAACATATATCTCATATATATAATATAAACATTCGTCTCAGGCAGTAATATGATCTCATCACAGAACATTGCAGCAGAAGAACATATATGAAATATTGGATATACTAGGACGTCCGTGTTTTCAATACGAGCCTGTATAAAACACGGATTCCACGGTCGCGATGAATAGCCAAACCCACATCCCTAGACCCCTACGAGAGCGACAAGTAACACTGCCAATTCTAGGGTTAGGAGACCCGGTCTCGGCTCCTCGAGATGGTCTCCCACTGGACCCTAGAACCCGGTTACTTGTGCTCCCCGCCTTGGGTCTACCTACTGCGGAAAAGTAAATAATATACAACGGTGACATCTTCCGCAACCTGGAAGTGCCCCAATAAAAGAATATTACATACAAATGAATTTTACATGAATGAAAAAGAAAAAACTCTCATCTCACATAAAACCCCCGGCTATTCAAAATGCGACGATCCAATATAACATATCACAACAACACATAATATCACATATCATCAACGTAAGCAAGTATGCGTATCCCGATTGTCGTTGATGTATAGCAACGAAGCCGGCGATACACCACACACTACGCTTACGGTCACAGAAAAGAAAGTGTAAAACTACAACAGTTGGAATCCGCAACCTTCTTAGACATCGCATGCCTAACCAAATGAATTTCTTAGACATCACATGCCTAATAATTATAAACGCCGCATTTTAGTTTCATTATCGAAAACTCTTTTCAATATCAAGTCGGGAAATTCAACAAGATTCCCGACGTCCTGATCGCATGCTCGTCGCAAACTTTAGTAGACGGCCGCACCCCCAGATGCCGTCGACGAAGTGCACTAAGGCGGAACACCGCTGCCGCGAGCACCCGAACGGATGCTTTTGGCGACGGGGTTCTCCTACAGTCACTTGGTCGGGGCTATGGGGCGTGGCTGTCTGTTAAGTTTACCCGGCGAGTATCCGCGTACGCTACGTGATTGCGACGGACTTTTGATCACATCAAAATTCCGTGGCAACCGATCAATTGAGACTAAAGTGCTGTGTTTATAACATTCATATTAGTTATCTCATAACTACTTGTGAATTCCAATTATTGTATCACATTCCAGATAAATAGACAAAGTTAAACTTTCCGATCGAACAATCAAACACCCAAGATTTCCCCAATATATCTCAACACTTGAAATCAGTTTAAAAACATCCATCACATGCCACAGTACCAATGGTCCAGTCGTAGAAGGGTCAAGCCAACGCCTCACATGTGGCACGCCGTACTGCCCCAAACCCTAAGGTTCAAAAGGCAGTTCAAGACGGTCACATAATCGAGTTAAGGTTTGTTGTCTTCTAGAGGGTCCACCGCGTTACTTGCACGACTTAGAACGTTCTTAAACACGAGAAAAAATCCAACTTTTGAAAAATTTTCCGACAGGGGAAAAAGTGAGTTATTGATATCCGTTCGAACTTTTTAACAGTTTCTAAAATTATCCGGACAAAATAAATAAAGTTATAATATCCGATCGAAACAACGAGTCCCCAATACAACCCAGAAAATTCAACAGTTGAATAAATATTAAAAATTCCCAGAAAATACAAAATTAAAAGATAGGAATTACTGTGCAAAATTCACATGCAGACGTGGCAAAATGGCCACGGAACCGCCGCACAAGCCATGCTTGTGCCGCGGTTCCGCCGCGCTTTGGTGGAATTAGGCGCACGTGCTTCACAGTATTTCTTACAATTCCCTGCTGATTTTTTTAGCTATTTTTAATATGGAAAAAATCACAGTTTTGAAAAATTTCCAGAGAAGGGGTTTTATCGGGTTTTCCGGGTTTGATCGGACTTTAAACTTCGTCTAGACTTCGCCTAAAGCTCTAGCTTGGCTCTGATACCACTGTAGGGTTCCTAGGCACACTAATGAGGTCTCACAAGGCATGAACCATGCCAATTTCAAATTTTACAAGTGCCGGGAAACCCTAATACGGATCGTTGACTAGAGATTAGGCGAAAACTAACATGCTAAACACTTTAACACTAAGTGAGAGGGATTACAACCTTTGTAGATCCGGTCCTTCACTTCATATGCTCTGTGTTGAGGTCCCTTCGCTGCGATCATCGTGCTCTGGACTCTCGAGAGGCTTCATGAAGAGAACGATGCAACCTTTGCTTCCGATCTTCGATACAAAGATGATCTACCTTGAAGTTTCGTTAACACAAGCTATCACTCATGAAATGATGTGAACACTCTCATCTAAAGGGCAAGGGAAGATGAGGATGATGAAGTAGGATTTTTGCTCTCTTTATTTATCTTTTTCTCATATTTATTCATCACTTGGAAAAAGCTAGTAAGCTTTTTCTATGAAGAAAGAAGAAGGAAGAAGATGAACAATCATGATAGAAATCCTTTTGTGATGAATAGAAAAGAATAATATGATGAAAAATGCAACCATGGTTGACTAAACCATTGTAGAGAATTAACCAAGGGTTAGGGTTTGGGTTGGGTTAAGTATGAGTCATAGATAAAAATCTACACAAATATCATTATCATGACAAAAGAAAAGCTTCTAGAATCAACTAGAAGTGTTAACCCTAATCCAAACCCTAATCATGTTTAAACTCCACAAAACATGTTGCATTAGTTATCATATCATGTTACAATATTATATATCACATATATAATATTTATCGTAACAAAATAAAATAATACATTTAACATATATCGCATATATATCAATGTATTACCCGAGTGAGAAAAAGAATCTTTTAGTGAGCAAATATTAGTTAATGTAATTTTAATATATCATATATATTATTATACATTAAATTATCGAATCAACACTTGATCCGACAATCCGGCTATATCGCATATAACCGACTAATATTTATCCGTACCGATTCATCGAATCAACACTTGATCCGATGACCCGGCTGATATCAAATATCGCGAGAATAGAATACGGTATTTCATATCGTATTATCCTCGGTCCCGCACATATCACATATGTGCTCCTACTCCGTTTTGCCTGAGCCAAGAAAGCTCTGTGTAGGACTCTAATGAATCGTCAATACGTCGGCAGTAGGTGATGATCATATCAAACACCCATAAGCTGCAAGCGGTCAGCTAAACGTAACAGCTACCCAGGTATTGAGCGCTCAGAAGATCAACAAGCAAGCCTGTACATTCTCCTGTGAATCCAAACAGTAACACTCCCGTACAGTCCGGTCTCGTCGTCTGATATGTTGCATATCTCGCCTAGGGGTGGTAAACGTCAGACCCTAGTAGCTCGATAAGTCGTGTCGATATGAGGTCTATAACAGTTCGAGAAACTACTGATAACACTTACCAGTAAATCTCAGCAACCCTGGTCAGGGATTTCCGGTTATAGCCAATCGAACACAGCGCAACATCAACTCCCTATACCGGGAGAGACGAATCCCCTCCTATCGCTCATTGCCTCCATGTGATTCGGGACTGTACCCAAAAGCCACTTTTTTGCACGCCCTCTTAGACGTGGTATGATGGAAATCAAAGCACAGTGGGAATCACACAAGACTCTATGACGATCTCGGGTCAACAGACTACTCTGTACCAGTGTCACCGGAGAACTGCCATCTGACGTGAGGTACAATACCATCTGGGAGTTCTCGGCTAGTCCGTCCAGTGTATCCAGTTTCCACTGAGCACCCGTACACCATCCTTGATGTCAAACACCGATGGATATAGGATCATCCATCGCCCATCATATGGGTCAAGATGCGTATACGCTAGTCTACTCTGGTGTATCGATGCCCTATCTCGATACACCCTCGACTAGGAACAGTTATAGGATGTACTCGTCGACTACCGTGGCCCCACTAGTATGATCTCATCATAGTCCCAGTAGTCGAGTACACATCCTAAGGGTTTTATCAACATGTAACATAGAGACAATCAGAGTACATGTTAAGATAAAATACAACCAGATAGCATACTATCATGTCGAACAAGAAAGTCCTCCCTATATATGTCCTAGCATCCACTACAAAATACATCGTATGTACAGTAATGGCCTCTAGGGCATATATATAACTAACATATACATACAGTCCGGTCCGTTCGTCTATGAGTATCGCATATCGGCCTAGGGGATGGTAACGTCAGACCCCCAATAGCAGTATAAGTCATGTCAGAGAGTGGCCCAGAACACCCTGAGATACTACTGGAGTACCTACCAGTAAATCTCCAGCCTCGGCCGAGGGCTTTATGTAATGGCTCTCCTAGACACAGCGCGATCTCACCCCCAATACCGGGAGAGACGAATCCCCTGCCGATCCGCTCACTTGCCTCCATGTGGCTCGGGACTGTACCCAAAAAAGACCTGTTTGCACGACTCCTTTGAGCCGTGGTAGGGTAGAAATCAAAGCTCAGTGGGAACTCACACGAGAAAAAAGATGACCTCAGGTCGATGAACGAACCTGTACACATGTCGCCAGGAAACTGCTATCTGACGATATGTATAATACTAACTAGCATGTTCCCGGCGAGTCCTGTCTGGTGTACTTATAACCCAATGAGCACCTGTATACATCTTAGGTGATCCAACTGACACCAGTGGCTTGTGAGACCGGCCACCGCCCATCGTCGGGGTCTCGACTGTATACACTAGTCTACTCTGGAGTATCGATGCCCTGTCTCGAAACTCCCATGACTAGGGACACTTTAAAGATGTGCTTACAGACCTCAGCTCCCACGTATATGATCGCCATCATACTGCTGGTAGTCAAGCAAGAATCCTATGGGCTCTATCAACATGCAATAGCAAACTAAAGTATGTATACGATGATAAAGACAAACCAGATAGCATACTATCATCTCGAGCAAGACTGTCATATCGGTATAGGTCCTGCCTCAATCATTGCAATCACGTACCTGCGATCCAATAAATGACTTTGAGGGCACTATCTCCAACAATCTCCCACTTGCACTTAAGGCTAATTATTGCGATGTCGCATACTCACAGCCCGTGTGATACCGAACACCCAACTCCTCTATTAATCAGTTTCATAAAGCTAGTTTGTAAAACTTTTGTGTTCGAGAAATAGCCTCAGTGAGTGGATCCGCCCTGATGTTTCTTTCTATGTCTCTCTAAATCTTAAGTTCGCGGAGAAAGCCATCTCCCGAATCGAGTAATACCTGTCTTAGAATATATCTGGATATCTGATGGGACCTAGTTCATAAATGAACTCCAAATCCAAACTTCTTAGACTGTATCGATAACTGAACCTAATCAGTATTCAGCACCATGCCTCCTACAGTATCCTTTTGGACCACCTGTCCATAATACTGTCCCCATAATACTGTCCCTCGTCAGAGGGAAAACTATTACTCTGACAATCACTCTGTCATCCATGTCACCTTTGAAGCCTGGAATGATAACCGTCTCCCGAAGGAGGCTGCCGTCATCAAATCCGTAGAACAAGCACTTATGTTCTAAAACTGCTTCCTTATGTTTCTTCTGGATTGGATTAATATTAACTTATCGCATCAAGTGCAAAAACAACATCTGGTGTGGTACTTGACATCTCACGATTGACTTAATTTCCTAAGCAAGTGATCTGCCAATCATGCACATTCCTCTTCTCTTTAGTCTGTAAGACACCTTTAGAGAGGGTGACTCCATCACCTGCAGGTACACCACCATGCCAGGAGTCATCTATTCGAAAATACTATTAGAATACTGTCAAAGTATCCACATTGGGAAACTATCCAAATCTTGATCTAAAACCATAGATCTAGAAACCAGAATGTCAGATATTTATATTCATATCCTTTGTGGAGAAACAACTGTGTGATAACTACAGTACAACCGATCGTAGTATATGACTTTTACTTCCTACTTTGTGTATTTCATCCAAATACCAGGACATTACACCCTACGACCTTCTCAACAGATCCATCCCCTATTCTGATAAAGTCAAAGCCATGACTGTCACATCAAATTAGATGATCTATCTCTGCTATAACTGCTTAAGTCTATAAATAGACATAAGCTACTTGCCCACTATGCTTCCACTGCTCTCACTGACTATGACAACCCTCTAGCAGAATAATATCTACGTACACTTCTAAAGCTTGTTTAGAACGACGTTATACTTATCCTCTTGCCGGGTCTCATAGTCTGGAACAACAGTAGTGTCAAGTCTGGGTAAACAAGAACCTTCCTGTCACCGTCCTTGAGGCTACCTGAGTACCTCTCAGGTGTCTGAGGTTACCCACCATATCTACGGAGTGGCTATTGGAATGTCAAACCTGATTGAATATATAGGTCCTATTAAATTTTCCGTAATCATTTGTGGTTCTGGAATCTCTTCCAGTTCTACCATACTCCCACTACTGTTTTTTGAAAAAATCCATTTTACTAAAACTGTGGCGAGTCAAGAACAATATCACTATTGATCTTCCAAATGGTAGAAAAATCAACCCTCGATATAGCCCGGGTCAACCCACAAACTGCCATTACAGAAACGTGCCTTGAGTTATCCAGTGTCTGGTTTTAAGCATAAGCTGGACAACTCCTCGTATCTTAACATTGTTAAGATATGAACCATTCTATATCCAATATAGAAACTTTTGGCACTTATTTAATTGGAACCAGATTCAAATCATGCAGCTGTCTCCAATGCATATCAACTTAATGGAGAGAGGCTAATCAGCATTACCCAACTTAGGAATCCATCCAATTATGAGTAACCTGAAAGAGAAACAAGTTTCTCAAAACCATTACTGTCACGACCCGACGGTACGAAACGTGACTGGCACTTAGATTACGAGACGTCTAAAGGCGTACTGTAACCTAAGTCAGCCAAAACCCAGAAGAATCTAAACCAAAATTAAAAGAGAGTGAAGGGAAAACCTTAAATGAAAACGGTTTTTAAATCAATTAAGTTGCATAGAATCCCTAAAAAAACATCAAAATTTCCCGAAAATTTCGGCAGAGTCGCCCCTGTATTTTCTATCCCCCAAAATGGGTACAACAAGATATATATAACCTGTAATCATAAATGGCATCCCCAAGCGGGAGCTAGCTCTTCGCCCAAGGCGGATCACAACTACATGCAATATAAAAATAATATCAAGAAAAGAGCATAAAAGAAACGCAAAATATCAGAAAACACAACGCCGGCTCAAGTGAGCTCGACCCAAAAGAAACCACAAATTTACAAATCTCTCAGTCTCATCACTAGATCGCATATACAATATAAAGTGGTAGATGGAGAATACTAGATACAATGATAGAGCAAAAGAAATAAAATATGCTCGCAACCCACCTATGGGCGATGTCGCGAGTCGGAGCAAAAGAAGCTGATGGTAAGATAGCCCGCCGCTACAAGGGTGACGGGTCCGACCTGCAAGACACTGTGGCACAACGGGGGTGAGTTGCCAGCTCGTGAGTAGAATATAACATCTAGTAAGGCAATCGTAAGAATGCACGCAATGCGTCACAACATGTATGTCCATATGTGATATAATACTTCTAGTATGCATGCACATGTATGCAATGTCATTACTAAATCTTTAAGTGTTTTAAATGCTAAGGGTATTGAATTCTTAACTTTAGAAAATGAATATCTGTATAATAGCTAAGTACCATCAAGAAATCATCTGAAAACCTGTGTCAAGCATCGACACCAAATATGAAATCATATCTGTCTCAATATCTCACTGTATCAATGTCTCAAATATCGGGCTCCGTCAGTCCGGATCGGCCCATGTCATCCAATCTCACGACAACGGTCGGTATCCTCCGGATATCCGCCGCGCCAGACATCACCGGTAAGTAGTCTTCCCCTGCCAGGCTCATCGTCTACAACTCGATCTTCTTGCCCCGGGGTACCATACCGGGCCCACCATGTACCCGAGACGGTTCATCCACTCCTCGAATCGGGTCTCGAAATCCAACAGAAAATATGAAAACTCATGGTGGACGACACATACATCACGAGAAAACCGCAACTTTGTTTTAAAAATGATAAATATAAGCTTTTGTTAAATTCTTGCGGTTTTCCCAAAAAAATCCAGAAATCGCAGCAATACTGAAATCCTCAAGAAAATCATAATGTTCACATGTTATATATGATAAATGTCTATGATATCAATGTATACGATGTGAATTTTGGCTAGAAATCTATGTAAATATGATGATAATGGTATATGCAAGCTATGCAATTTCATATATATTGTATGAATGCAAGTGGCGATACTAAGTTAAACAGGTTCTATAGTGCACGTGGTATGGCAATTACCAAAGGCGTGTGTGTCACATGAATAGTGCGCGTGCAGCAGATGCCAATGGTAATGGTGTTCGTGTCCTACGAAGTGTTATCGCATATGTGTATATGAATGTTATATGAATGTCCATGCAATCTAGTATACGGTTAGCTGTGAGAGTATGCAATGCAATAAAGGGGTAAGCTATCTAGCAATACAAGTCTTGCAAGAAATAGGGTAATCCTAACTAGGGGGTGCCTCGCGCCATCCAGACGATTCCCCCATAGATGAATACATCTACTCACCTGAAATCCCCGCTAATCCGATCCGACCACCGCCTTGCCTTTACGCGCCGTGTCCGATGTTTCCCCGATCGATCCTATACTTGCACAACACCAAGCATAAGATTACATATCCTAAAACGATGCAAGTCATAATATACAAATACCGACGCTCTCGAATTAAACATAACGTGCACTCGGTGCGCGGGAAAACACACGAAAATCGCTAAATCTTAACTAGAATCGTCTTTTCGGGGAAATCGACAAAACTAAAACCCGACTAGACAAAACCCTGCATTCACGCACTCTAATAGGCGTATAAGAAGCTAATTATATCGTTAATATAACGCAATTTGATCACATTCTAATTTACATAAAAATTTAGCAAGCAATTGCATACCGATTCGATGCAAATATCGCAATTTTATCGATCTAGCGAGCGCAACATCGCACAATTTACCACTCTAACCAATTAGGTAACCAAACCCTAACTTAACTCCATCAACCATGCTACAAACCCTAATTTGAAATCAAATCCCTCTCTTGATTTTCATGAACAAGTAATTACAACTAAATTAATACTTCAAATTTCAATTTTTGCACATTTAAACTACAAGTTAACAAACTAGTTTAGAAATTTCACCTTACAAGTTGAACCCTAGTTTGCTCAAGCCACCAAAGAAGCCTCCTTTCTTCAAGTTTTGAACTAAATTTGGTTGAGGAGAGAGTGGATTAGGGTTTTGTTTTGAATTGGAGAAGAAAATGGTGAATTTTTATGGATTTTTCTTGATTTTTCATGATTTTTGAAGCAAGAATTGAGGTGAAAAGAGGGGGAGCTGCTGCTATTTTTCGGCCAGAGGTGAAGAGGAGGAGGGTGTGGGGGTTGTGTAGAGGTTTCTAGGTCAAAAAACCCTTTATGCTTCCATTTAATGCCTTTCACATCAAGTTTTTACAAAAAAACCCCATTTACATCATTTTTTTTCCATAAATTTCAAACCCTAAAACTAAAATCTTATAAACTTATGATACAATTTATTAACACTCTATTTTAGTTTATAAAGATTCCTAATTATGAAATTTACCTAATTAAATTTGTATTTATCACTAATTTAATGTATTTTTAAAAGCTTAAAATAATAAAAAAATAATTAATTACGATTTTTTTTTATTTAACTAGAAAATTATAAGTGACATTTTAGTGACAAAATTATAGTAATATCTTATCTAAATTTTGTATAATTAGGTCTACAATGAAAAATACCTATTTTGACTTTTTACGGAAAAAGCCGAAAAATTAGCCGATTACCGAAAAACTGCCTAAACGATTTTCGAAGGGTTACAATCTTCCCCCCTTAAAGAAATTCGGTCCCCGAATTTAGAATTTAACTACGCGTACCTTCAAAAAGATGGGGATATCTCTTCCTCATCTCGACCTCGGTCTCCCAGGTGACCTCCTCGCTGTTCGGGCCACGCCAAAGGACCTTGACGGACGGTATAGCCTTCGACCTCAATTTCTTCACCTGCCGATCCAGAATGACCACCGGCTGCTCAGTGAAAGAAAGATCACGCTCTAGCTGGATCGTCTGGTGCTGAATCTCCTGGGAAGGATCATGAAGGTACTTGCGGAGCATCGAGACATGGAATACGGGGTGAACATCGGGGAAACTGGGCTGAAGAGCTAACCGATAAGCGACTGGACCAACACGCTCTAGGATCTCGAAAGGACCAACATATCTGGGACTCAGCTTCCCTTTTCGCCCAAATCTCATCACACCTTTCATCGGAGAGACCTTCAGGAAAACATGATCGCCAACAGCGAACTCAAGTCGGCGACGGCGCCTGTCAGCATATGATTTCTGCCTGCTCTGTGCCGCTCTCATCCTGTCCCGAATCAGCTGTATCTTCTCGGTCGTCTTCTGTACGATCTGCGGCCCTAAAATACTTCTCTCCCTGAGCTCTGTCCAACATACAGGCGATCGACATCTCCTCCCATATAAAGCCTCGAAAGGTGCCATCTGAATCGTCTCCTGGAAGCTATTATTGTAGGAAAACTCGATCAAAGGCAAATGACGATCCCAGCTACCACCGAAATCTAAAACACAAGCTCTGAGCATGTCCTCAAGAGTATGAATAGTACGCTCCGACTGACCGTCAGTCTGAGGATGAAAGGCTGTGCTAAAACTCAATCGGGTGCCCAATGCTTCCTGGAGTTTCTGCCACAATCGGCTGGTAAACTGGGTGCCCCGGTCGGACACGATGCAAGTCGGAACACCATGCAGTCGCACTATCTCATCAATATAAATCTGGGCGTACTGAGAAAATCCAAAAGTGCTGGCAGGAAGTGAGCCGCTTTCGTCAGTCGATCCACAATCACCCAAATAGAGTCATACCCTCGACTGGTCCTGGGTAGACCCACAATGAAGTCCATGGAGACCTGCTCCCACTTCCACTCAGGGATGGGCAAAGGATGTAACTCGCTGGCTGGCCTCTGGTGCTCGGCCTTGACTTGCTGACAAGTCAGGCATCTCGACACAAAGTCTGTAACATCCTTCTTCATCCCGTCCCACCAGTAAACCTCTCTCAAATCACGGTACATCTTGGTGGAACCCGGATGCACACTGTATACTGATCTATGTGCCTCCTCGAGAATATCACGCCTCAGTCCCTCTGAATCTGGCACGCACAGTCGAGTCCCAAATCGAAGTATCCCCTGATCATCAATCACGAACTCAGAAACTCTGCCCTGCCGAATCTGCTCAATAATCTCTAAAATACGGGCATCGCCGGACTGTGCCTCGCGGATACGGTCAAGTAACTGTGGGCGTGCTCTGAAATGGGCCAGCTGTCCCCCTATAGGAGGAAACTCGAACTGCACTCTGCTGTCACATAAAACCTGCCAATCCGCCGTCGACTGCATTTGTACTGCGCTCAAACAAGATAAGCTACCTCCGGGCCTCCTACTCAAAGCATCTGCCACCACATTCGCCTTGCCCGGATGGTATGGAATCTCGCAGTCATAATCCTTCACCAACTCCATCCAACGGCGCTGTCTCAGGTTCAGATCTCGCTGCTGGAAGATATACTTCAAACTCTTGTGGTCAGTGAATATCTGGCACGACTCACCATATAGGTAATGTCTCCAGATCTTAAGTGCAAATACCACTGCAGCCATCTCTAAATCATGGATGGGGTAGTTCTGCTCGTGTTTCCTCAGCTGCCGAGAAGCATACGCGATAACTCTGTCTTGCTGCATCAATACACAGCCCAGCCCCACTCGAGAAGCATCACAATATACCACAAACCCGCCTGATCCTGAAGGCAATGCTAACACTGGTGCAGTAGTCAGACGAGTCTTCAATTGCTGGAAACTATCCTCACATGCCTGGGTCCAATCAAAAGGAACCCCCTTTCGGGTCAACCCGGTCAAAGGTGCAGCAATGCGGGAGAAATCCTGGACAAAACGTCGATAATAACCGGCCAGACCTAGAAAACTGCGAACCTCTGTAACTGATACCGGTCTAGGCCAACGCTGAACTGCCTTGATCTTCTTCGGGTCCACACAAATACCATCTCTCGTCACCACATGACCCAAGAAGTCGACACTGTCTAACCAGAATGCGCACTTGGAGAATTTGGTGAACAGCTGATGCTCCCTCAAAGTCTGTAATGTGATACGTAAGTGCTGCTCATGCTCCTCCCGGCTCCGAGAATAAACCAAGATGTCGTCAATGAACACAATGATGAACTGATCGAGATACGGCCTAAATACACGGTTCATCAAGTCCATAAATGCTGCCGGGGCATTGGTGAGCCCGAACGACATCACCAAGAACTCATAATGACCATAACGAGTACGGAAAGCGGTCTTCGGAATATCCTCCTTCCGAACCCGCAACTGGTGATAACCTGACCGTAAATCAACCTTCGAGAAAAACCCTGCACCCTGGAGCTGATCGAATAAGTCATCAATGCGGGGTAGGGGATATCTGTTCCGCACAGTAACCCGGTTCAGCTGACAATAATCAATGCATAAGCGCATACTTCCGTCCTTCTTCTTAACAAACAAGACGGGAGCACCCCTAGGTGACACACTCGGTCGGATAAGCCCTTTGTCCAGCAAGTCCTGTAACTGATCCTTTAGCTCTCTCAGCTCCGCCGGGGCCATCCGATAAGGCGGTATAGAGATAGGCCCCGTGCCGGGGATCAAGTCAATACAGAACTCAATCTCACGCTCTGGTGGCAGACCAGGCAGCTCGTCAGGGAATACATCAGGAAACTCTCTCACAACAGGGACCTGGTCCAACGGAACCTCTGTGGAGCTAGTATCACAAATATAGGCTAAGAATCCCTGACACCCTTTTCTTAAGAGCTGACCAGCGCGAAGAGAAGAAATCAAGCTGGGAAGGGTAGCGCTACGATCTCCCTGAATAATAAGAACCGGCTCACCAGGAAAACTGAATTTGACTGCTTTCTCACGGCAGTCCACGGATGCATAACAGGTGGCTAGCCAGTCCATACCAAGAAGAACGTCAAAGTTTAGCATATCGAGGAGAATCAAATCAACTGAAGAATCTCTCTCCCCAATACGAACGAAACACGATCGGTACACAAAACGGGCAACAAAAGACTTGCCTACCGGTGTAATAACGACAAGCGGCTGATCTAACGGAGAAGACTCTCGGCCCAACCTTGGTGCAAAATACGTGGATACATAGGAATGTGTGGAGCCTGGATCAAATAATACCCGTGCATCAAAAGAACATACTGGCAGAGTATCTGTCACGACGGCATTGGATGCCTGTGCATCCTGAGGAGTCAACGCGAACACTCGGGCCTGTCCACCACTAATAGCTGGCTGTCCTCTGCCTCTACCTCGGCCTCTGCCTCTACCTCTGTCGCCTCGTCCTCTCTGAACCGGACCGCCACGCCCACGACCTCTAGAAGCATCTGGCTGGCGTGGAGCATCATCAGGAGTAGGAAGTAGAGCTCTCTGAGGAGGTGGTGAGGGTGGTAAGGTCACATGCGGAACTGTCGCCGCGCCCTGACGTCCCATGGTACAGTCTCTGACACGGTGGTACTGACTCCCACACCGAAAACATCCTGGAGACGACTGCTGGGTCTGTGGATATGAACCAAATAACTGACCTCGTCTCAATCTTCTGCCTCCACCATCTCCCGGAAATAATCTATCACGGTGTCTACCCATCTGCCGCTGAGCTGGCGTATCAGTACGGATCCTCTTCGGCCCAGAAACGACCGGAGTCTCAGAAATACGCTCGTCCAAAAGTAAGGCTGCATCCATCGCGGCTGCGTATGTGTCAAAGTGCTGGGTGCCGATGGCAAGGAATAGCTGTGTATCAAGCCCTCGCACAAACCTCTTTATTCTCTTCTCTTCTGTGTCTACTAGGTACGGAGCATATCGAGACAACTGGGTAAACAGTATATCATACTCGGACACTGTCATTCCAGGAGTCTTGCGCAAAGACTCAAAACTACGGGCTCGAGCATCTCGGACACTCTCCGGAAGAAAACGGGCAAGAAATGCAGATGTAAACTCATCCCAGGTCATAGAAGGTAGCCCTGCAGCTCGGCCTCTCTCTACTGAATCGTACCATGTCTGGGCAAGACCCTCTAGATGAAAACTCGCAAACTCTACCAATCTATCATCAGAACACCTCAACGAACGACAAATCCGAGCCATCCTATCAAGAAATGCCTGTGGGTCCTCTGTCGCATCTGTACCGGTAAAAGATAGAGGTCTCAATCTCATGAACTCCTGTAGTGAAACAGGGATAGTCTCCGTAGTAGCAGCAGGAGTGACCATCTGTGCAGCAGGTACGATCGTGGTCTGTGCGGTGGAAGGAACGTCCTCGGATCTCTGTGCCTGACTGGACTCAACTAAAGATCCCATCATCTATCGCAACTTTTGCATGCCGGCCTCTAATCTGGCAATACGGTCTGGATAAGGCGGATCAGTATGACCCTGAGGGGTAGGCGTATCCTCCAGCTTCGATGCCGCCGAAGACTACGAGAGCTCAGCGGGCTGCCGCTAGGGATGAGATTCGAGCGGGCTCGTCTGAGGCGAGGATCAAGCTAAGAACATTGCAATTGAATCAAGGAATGCAAGGAATCGAGAAAGGAAATACAAGCAATTATGTCCTAAGGTCACTTAGGCGGAGTACCGTATCGTAAGTATGCCGCGGATCATACCCACGCTACGCCACTTTGCTTAAGTCACCTACTCCATCTACCAAGGTCGTCCTACACTCAGAAAGGTAAAACCTACGCTCTGATACCAACTTTGTCATGACCCGAAGGTACGGAACGTGACTGGCACTTAGATTACGAGACGTCTAAAGGCGTACTGTAACCTAAGTCAGCCAAAGCCCAGAAGAATCTAAACCAAAATTAAAAGAGAGTGAAGGAAAAACCTTAAATGAAAACGGTTTTTAAATCAATTAAGTTGCATAGAATCCCTAAAAAACATCAAAATTTCCCGAAAATTTCGGCAGAGTCTCCCCTGTATTTTCTATCCCCCAAAATGGGTACAACAAGATATATATAACCTGTAATCATAAATGGCATCCCCAAGCAGGAGCTAGCTCTTCGCCCAAGGCGGATCACAACCACATGCAATATATAAATAATATCAAGAAAAGAGCATAAAAGAAACGCAAAATATCAGAAAACACAACGCCGGCTCAAGTGAGCTCGACCCAAAAGAAACCACAAATATACAAATCTCTCAGTCTCATCACTAGATCGCATATACAATATAAAGTGGTAGATGGAGAATACTAGATATAATGATAGAGCAAAAGAAATAAAATATGCTCGCAACCCACCTACGGGCGATGTCGCGAGTCTGAGCAAAAGAAGCTGATGGTAAGATAGCCCGCCGCTACAAGGGTGACGGGTCCGACCTGCAAGACACTGTGGCACAACGGGGGTGAGTTGCCAGCTCGTGAGTAGAATATAACATCTAGTAAGGCAATCGTAAGAATGCACGCAATGCGTCACAACATGTATGTCCATATGTGATATAATACTTCTAGTATGCATGCACATGTATGCAATGTCATTACTAAATCTTTAAGTGTTTTAAATGCTAAGGGTATTGAATTCTTAACTTTAGAAAATGAATATCTGTATAATAGCTAAGTACCATCAAGAAATCATCTGAAAACCCGTGTCAAGCATCGACACCAAATATGAAATCATATCTGTCTCAATATCTCACTGTATCAATGTCTCAAATATCGGGCTCCGTCAGTCCGGATCGGCCCATGTCATCCAATCTCACGACAACGGTCGGTATCCTCCGGATATCCGCCGCGCCAGACATCACCGGTAGGTAGTCTTCCCGTGCCAGGCTCATCGTCTACAACTCGATCTTCTTGCCCCGGGGTACCATACCGGGCCTACCATGTACTCGAGACGGTTCATCCACTCCTCGAATCGGATCTCGAAATCCCACAGAAAACATGAAAACTCATGGTGGACGACACATACATCACGAGAAAACCGCAACTTTGTTTTAAAAATGATAAATATAAGCTTTTGTTAAATTCTTGCGGTTTTCCCAAAAAAATCCAGAAATCGCAGCAATACTGAAATCCTCAAGAAAATCATAATGTTCACATGTTATATATGATAAATGTCTATGATATCAATGTATACGATGTGAATTTTGGCTAGAAATCTATGTAAATATGATGATAATGGTATATGCAAGCTATGCAATTTCATATATATTGTATGAATGCAAGTGGCGATACTAAGTTAAACAGGTTCTATAGTGCACGTGGCATGGCAATTACCAAAGGCGTGTGTGTCACATGAATAGTGCGCGTGCAGCAGATGCCAATGGTAATGGTGTTCGTGTCCTACGAAGTGTTATCGCATATGTGTATATGAATGTTATATGAATGTCCATGCAATCTAGTATACGGTTAGCTGTGAGAGTATGCAATGCAATAAAGGGGTAAGCTATCTAGCAATACAAGTCTTGCAAGAAATAGGGTAATCCTAACTAGGGGGTGCCTCGCGCCATCCAGACAATTCCCCCATAGATGAATACATCTACTCACCTGAAATCCCCGCTAATCCGATCCGACCACCGCCTTGCCTTTACGCGCCGTGTCCGATATTTCCCCGATCGATCCTATATTTGCACAACACCAAGCATAAGATTACATATCCTAAAACGATGCAAGTCACAATATACAAATACCGACGCTCTCGAATTAAACATAACGTGCACTCGGTGCGCGGGAAAACACACGAAAATCGCTAAATCTTAACTAGAATCGTCTTTTCGGGGAAATCGACAAAACTAAAACCCGACTAGACAAAACCCTGCATTCACGCACTCTAATAGGCGTATAATAAGCTAATTATATCGCTAATATAACGTAATTTGATCACATTCTAATTTACATAAAAATCTAGCAAGCAATTGCATACCGATTCGATGCAAATATCGCAATTTTATCGATCTAGCGAGCGCAACATCGCACAATTTACCACTCTAACCAATTAGATAACCAAACCCTAACTTAACTCCATCAACCATGCTACAAACCCTAATTTGAAATCAAATCCCTCTCTTGATTTTCATGAACAAGTAATTACAACTAAATTAATACTTCAAATTTCAATTTTTGCACATTTAAACTACAAGTTAACAAACTAGTTTAGAAATTTCACCTTACAAGTTGAACCCTAGTTTGCTCAAGCCACCAAAGAAGCCTCATTTCTTCAAGTTTTGAACTAAATTTGGTTGAGGAGAGAGTGGATTAGGGTTTTGTTTTGAATTGGAGAAGAAAATGGTGAATTTTTATGGATTTTTCTTGATTTTTGAAGCAAGAATTGAGGTGAAAAGAGGGGGAGCTGCTGCTATTTTTCGGCCAGAGGTGAAGAGGAGGAGGGTGTGGGGGTTGTGTAGAGGTTTCTAGGTCAAAAAATCCTTTATGCTTCCATTTAATGCCTTTCACATCAAGTTTTTACAAAAAAAACCCATTTACATCATTTTTTTTCATAAATTTCAAACCCTAAAACTAAAATCTTATAAACTTATGATACAATTTATTAACACTCTATTTTAGTTTATAAAGATTCCTAATTATGAAATTTACCTAATTAAATTTGTATTTATCACTAATTTAATGTATTTTTAAAAGCTTAAAATAATAAAAAAATAATTAATTACGATTTTTTTTATTTAACTAGAAAATTATAAGTGACATTTTAGTGACAAAATTATAGTAATATCTTATCTAAATTTTGTATAATTAGGTCTACAATGAAAAATACCTATTTTGACTTTTTACGGATAAAGCCGAAAAATTAGCCGATTACCGAAAAACTGCCTAAACGATTTTCGAAGGGCTACAATTACTATCATCTGAATACCAATCACAAGAATCTACATCTTCGATCTCTTTGAAGAATCCCGATACTTGTGATATCTGGTTCTCTACTTTATTCTTATACCCATAACTTCTCAAAACTTAGACATTGTATTTCTACGAAACACTTGTCCAAAAACCTAGAGAAGTCATAAGTAAATAGAACATAGTACGAGGACCAACCCCTTTGTCTTGACAGACACTGGACAACATACAATACTCTGTATAAGTCCGCTGAGTTGAATAACTCAAAACCTGTGTATCGTAGGTTGAAAACTGTACCCAGGCGATTTCCTCAAATATCACCAATTACAAAGAATTCCGATATAATGAGGATGATCACCAAATTCCCAATAACTTACTCCCACTCATCATCTGTAAAACCAAACAGATATGAGAATGAAACCTGGTAAATACATACCCTGGAGTAAGTATCTAATTGGGAAATCAGTTTTCCATTAACAATGCACTGAAACATAAAAATGTTTCGTAGGGGTATCCTGATATTCTTAGTAATGCCTCTTCCATAATCCAATTCATGACTATAACCGTACATTTGTTTGCCATCTCTCCAAATCCCTTTATTTATCTTTAGTCGTTACCTTCTGTACACCTTCGTTAGGCTAAATGGTTTTCTTTCTTCCCTACCGTTCGGCACCAGCCTATAGTTTGGAAGAAGACTATCCAGTAAGCATAATAGGTGTACTCTCCTAATCCTAGGAGTATTTGCAACTTGAGAGAAGGTGATGATAAAAGACTACTGAATAAAACCTTATTCTATTTCTCCCGAACTGAGGAAAAAGCAAAGGTGAAATAGGAGTAGCGATGAAGTACGCGGTTTGGTCGTGAATGATAACAGTCGTAATTTACTTTGCCTTTTTTCTTATCCCTTTATCTTGTCTTTACATATTACCTTCTGCACACCCTACTTAGGCTAATTGGTTTTCTTTATTCCCTACCTTTCGGAACCTGCCTATGGTTTGGAATAAGACTATCCAATAAGCATAATAAGTGTACTCTTCTAAACCAAGGAGCCCTCGCAACCTGAGAGAAGGTGATAAAAGACAACTGAATAAACCAATTCTATTTCTCCTGAACCTGGATCTCCCATCCTCGAAGAAGTCCCTTCGAGTTCGTATATAACCATACGATGGATCTATCCAATGGAAGTGAATGTCCGTAGTAATACGGGGTGTTCTGAGAAATACAAAGGGTAAAAAGAAGGAGCGGCAATGATGTATGAAACTCTAGACAATCCAAAAGCCAGTATTTTAAGAAGGTTCGGTCAACTTGGTCACTGAGTCATAGTCTAGGGTCGGTCAATGGTCGTTGCCAAAGAGAGAGAAAAGAAACACTCTGCGTGCACTTTAACCTAGATCAGAATGGTTATCATTTTATCTAATCAGGAAACCTCCCACTGTAATATCAAATTCTCCTCCCAAGCTGAAAGAAGAATTAGTCGGGATCACCCGAAGAGTAAACCAACTCATTAGTGAAAATCGGTATCCAACTATCATCGCATGATAACTTAATGGAAGCCACTCAAGTTGTCACACTCCAGAAGGTATGCGCATGCCTGGCAAGTTTCCTGTATGTTTGAAACTCCCGATATAATTTTTGCCCCATGCTCTTATGACCTTGGCGAAGGTCAAACTGTCATAAGTCACATGCCAAGTTCTACCCGTCATTGTCCAGGTCAATTTGAACCTACCCGTATATACCCTTGACGAAGGCCAAAATAGTAGTACGACTGTCCCAAACCAACACATCTATCTATGCTACAAATGAATACCCAGCAGCTACCAAACACTATGTCTTGGCGAAGGTCAAAATACATAGCTTGAATACTACTGAATACCCAAAAGAAATGATGGAGGGCTACGGCTGGTTTTTGGCGAAAAACCTTTAATGTAATGAACTTGATCTCGTTGAAGGAAACTGATAGCTTTTTATAAAAATATAGTGGCGAAAAACCTTTGCTAAAGAGGTCACTCCCGGTGAAGGGATCTCGGCTCTTTCCTCGTGGAATGAGGTGCAGGATATTCCAACTGAATACCGCGATGCAAAGCAACTTGTAATCGACTATAGTGTAGTTATTACCCTGACGTAAACTTATGCCCAAGGGGTCATTCCCGGTGAAGGGATCTCGGCCCTTGCCTCGTCAAATGAGGTGCTGGATATTCTAACTGAATATCACTATGCGAAACAAAAGGAAACATTTTTGTAATAACACTTTTTTAAAATTTGTTCCAACAACATCAAATATAGGTTTGTTTTATCCTTGCATTGATAAGAATCAATGCAGTCCCATCAATCAATCACACCAGAAAAGAACGAAAATAAAATGTACTTATATGCCATCCGCATTCGCCACTGGGTCCCGTCATCACCCGTTAGGTTACTTAACTAACGACAGAGCGGGGGCTGGACTAGCACGGAAGAAAAGCATATACAACATCTAATAGTATATACTAATATACAATAATCGCTCCAGGCGTGATAATATGTAACATTACAGAAAAGTAATAAGTATCACAGAACAATACAGATAATCTGGGATCCCCGGGTTTCACAGAGCCGCTACTGAAACCCGACATTCCCCTGGTCGTGTGGATAGCCTGTGCAATGAAACCTAGACCCCTACGGGTGCGGCAAGTTACCCGCCAAAACCTGAAACGAGGTAGTCCCCACAGCATAGTGAATGGAACACCCGGCACTTCACGGAATCCGGTAAATTGAGCACCCCTCCTTGGGTCAACCTGTACCCCCTGCGAGTGCGGCGAATAGTCTGCCAATTCTAGAGTGAGGTCCCTTTGCCTCTCAAAGCCATGAGATACGGACCCGTTGCCCTCCAGAACCTGGCTATCCGTGCACTCCTTCACGGGATAAACCTAGTACAGAAATAAAAATATGTACAACGGGTATATCGACTTCAACCCGGTCGTGCCCCAAAAGAATATTATACAACAGGCAGTGACGGCAGTCCACATGTTGGACGCTCGCCCCGCAATATCAAATATACAAATAAATCCAAACTGCACTATCATTGCACCCTGCTATCCACCACGACATATCTGCAACAATACAGCACAACACAGACCATCAACGCGAATGTCACGTTCTTAAACCCGTCTAGAAAGAACTATAGCAATTAGACGCGGTTTACCGATCAAATGACATTCCCGGTCGGAGATATAATATAAGTACTGCATACTAACAAGTTTAAAATTTCGATCGACAAAATTTCCCGAAGTGGGCCCCACGTACATCTGCTGTACGGTAACAAAATCTGGGCTCAAAAGAATATTATCAAAATCCACAATTTCCTCAGTGAAGCTCTCTGGAAAAAACCGGTGCACTGTTCCCACAATGCCGCCGCGGTTCCGCGGTGGTCTTATAGGATCTCGTGCCTAAATTTTTCCACAATCCTTAGAAAACCCTGAACGCTTTTCTGTGATATGCAAAATTATTTTTAGGCCCTTTAAAAAATCGACAGATACATGTGTGCTAGAAAATTATGATTTCGGAAATTTCGTTCGATCGATCTTTTAAACGCGTTAGCACAAGTTAGTATAGCATAATGGTAAGGCTCTGATACCACTGTAAGTCCACGGTAGCGCCCCGGCCGTCTAACAGACGCCAAATGCAGAACAAAAACTTTTTACAACTGGCGCTATCGCGTACTATAACCCGGATCTGCCATTAAAGCTAAACTAACAAACTACAAAGTGGGTAGAAGAGTTATACCGAACGATCCGAGTCCTTCGGTCTTCAACCATCATCCCACGCTTTGTTGCGGCTGCTCCGATCTCCTGAATCTCCAGTCTCGTCATCCAGGTGGCACCACGTCGACGGATCTTTAAACGGGCTCCCGCCTCTGAACCGAGGCAACTCGGTCGTCAAGTTTGCTAAAAGAGACGACCAAGATGATGTAGAGAATGAGTAGAACACTTTGTCTCGTTACGTCCAAAACCATGGACGAACGGTTAATGAAGTTGCCTTTTAGATCGAATGGAAATGAGAAATGAATCATATCTAATTTCTATGCACCAAAACTTATATCTTTTTTCAAACACAACCCTATCCTCATCATAGAAGAGGGGCCGGCAACTTATAGGTGAGGGAGAGGTGAGTGTAGGAGGGGGAAGGTAACCACAACCATTAATGAAGAGAATGAGTCACTAATACACCTAGTATGAACTCATAGAATGAACTAATGATTCAAAACACATAGCCATCAACTCATAAATGCTCCATTAATGCACTAAGCCACCTCACCATTCTAGTCACCATCCTAGTCACCATCTAGAAGCTTCCACACTCATCTCAAGAAAAGATAAATCCGCATTTAACCGAATGTTAAATACAGCTAATAGAAAACTGGAAACTGGCAACTTCCAAAAGTGATCCTGAAACGAATTTCAGGATAACCCCGTATCAGTATAAACATACCCGCATTTGTATTATGACCGAATACAATTGCAACTGAGATAAAGATATTATATCTACACAGTATAATACTCGGATCCAGCTTAAACCAAAGCCGACCAGTATTATCTGCCCGAAAAATGACACGTGCCAAAACGCACGTGCATTTTCCGAACCTTCCCATAAAACCATACGGCCTCTACAACGTTTCGCCCGAACTTGAGAAAGTGTCTGTGGGGGACTCTAATGACTCATCAACACACTGACACTGGGTATAACCTCTAGCACGTCAGAGGTACGAGCTGTACGTGACGGTTGCCTATGTATTGATTGGAAGGGAAGCTGACGAGCGAACTCATCTCTAAACCCTACTGAGCCTAACAGTGACAATATACATACAGTCCGGTCCGTTCGTCTATGAGTATCGCATATCGGCCTAGGGGCTGGTAACGTCAGACCCCCAATAGCAGTATAAGTCGTGTCAGAGAGTGGCCCAGAACACCCTGAGATACTACTGGAGTACCTACCAGTAAATCTCCTGCCTCGGCCGAGGGCTTTGTGTAATGGCTTTCCTAGACACAGCGCGATCTCTCCCGCAATACCGGGAGAGACGAATCCCCTGCCGATCCGCTCACTTGCCTCCATGTGGCTCGGGACTGTACCCAAAAAAGACCTGTTTGCACGACTCCTTTGAGCCGTGGTAGGGTAGATATCAAAGCACAGTGGGAACTCACACGAGACAAATGACGACTTCAGGTCGATGAACTAACCTGTACACATGTCATCAGGGAACTGCTATCTGACGATATGTATAATATCAACTAGCATGTTCCCGGCGAGTCCTGTCCGGTGTACTCATAACCCAATGAGCACCTGTATACATCTTAGGTGATCCAACTGACACCAGTGGCTTGTGAGACCGGCCACCGCCCCTCGTCGGGGTCTCGCCTGTATACACTAGTCTACTCTGGAGTCTCGATGCCCTGTCCCGAAACTCCCACGACTAGGGACACTTTAAGGATGTGCTTACAGACCCCAGCTCCCACGTATATGATCGCCATCATACTGCTGGTAGTCAAGAAAGAATCCTATGGGCTCTATCAACATGCAATAGAGAACTAAAGCATGTATACAATGATAAAGACAAACCAGATAGCATACTATCATCTAGAGCAAGACTGTCATATCGGTATAGGTCCTGCCTCAATCATTGCAATCACGTACCTGCGATCCAATAATTGACTTTGAGGGCACTATCTCCAACAGATACATGGCGCCTACATTCTTCAGTCCGAACGGCATCACCTTATAGCAGTATATTCCGATCGGGGTTCGGAATGCTGTGTGTTTATCATTCTCGAGCGATATCTTGATCTGATTATATCCAGACGAGCCATCCATGAAGGTGAACGACTCGTAATTTGAGGTATCGTCGACCATCATTTCCAAGACCGGTAGCAGAAATGTTAGTGTGATATGCCTTATAGGCCATTATTGTATAGTACTAGTTTGTATATTACATTATGGAAGGTTGAGATATATACACGGATTTATGACAATCTTGCTCAATATAGTAGTATGCTACTTGGTTTGAATCTATCTTAATATGTGTGTATGTTTCTTTTAACATATCGCTAATACATATTGGTAGAGCCCTTAGGATGTTTGCTTGACTACCAGCGTTGTGATGGCAGTCATATTAGTGGGGGCTAGGTAGTCTGCAAGCACATTCTTATACAGGTCCCTAGTCGTAGGATTATCGAGACAGGGCATCGATACTCCAGAGTAGACTAATGTATACGCTTCTTATCCCAGCAGGGGAGATGGACTGTCTCACAGCCATTAGTATGTCGTACTGGAGATTGTATGCAGGCGCTCATTGGGTTATGAGTTACACTGGACGGACTCGTGGGGTACTGCTGGTTGGTACTATATCTATCCTCAGGTAGCAGTTCCCAGGTGACATGAGTACAACATAGTCCGTTGACTTGACACTGCTACTTCGCCTCAAGTGTGTTCCCACTGTTGTTAGATTACTACCCTACAAAGGCTCTATTGAGTCGTGCAAACAGGTAGTAGTTGGGTGCAGTCCCGAAGCGCTTGGAGATAGTGGCAGTTAGATAGGATTCGTCTCCCCCGGTATTGGGGGTTGATGTCGCGCTGTGATTCGGAAAGCCATTACACAAAGTCCCTGGCTAGGGCAAGCGAGATTTTTCGGTAGGAAATCCAGTAGTTTCTCAGGGTGTTTTTGGATGCACTCTGACATGACTTATTGCGCTTTTAGGGGTCTAACGTTTACCGCCCCCTAGGCCTGATATGCGATACTCTTAGACGAACTGACCGGACTGTACGTAGATTGCCATAGACAGGCTCAGTAGGAGTATGGATAAGTTTTCTTGTCGGCCTTCTTATCGTCAGATACCTGGGTAGCCGTTACGTGCGGCTAGTACCGCTGACGTGCTTGTGCTTAAACCCACTGCCAGCGTATTGTAAGTCTTTAAAGTTCCACACAGAGAGTTTCCCTGCTTCAGGCGAAACGAGTAGAGGTCGTATGGTTTTTACGACAGGGTTCGATCACACATGTGTACTTGTGCGCATATGTTGTTCGTGCGGACAATACTAATGAGCTTTGGTTTAAACCGGTCCTATTATTTGCTTATTGGACTAGTTAAGTCGCATTGTATTCGTGTTTCTCCAAATACGGATACGGGTATGTATATACGGTTGCGAGGGTGCATTCTTGTAATTATTCAAGTTTGCTTTAAGATGATTAAACCTCATTATTTGTTTTAGCATTTTAGGTTAAATGCTTAATTGTTAGTTATATGTATGCCCTAGAGTCCATTACTGTACATACGATGTATATTGTAGTGGATGGTTGGACATATATATAGAGGACTTTCTTGCTCGACATGATAGTATGCTATCTTATTGCTCTTTATCTTAACGTGTACACCGATTGTCTCTATGTTACATGTTGATAAAGCCCTTAGGATGAGTACTTGACTACCAGGATTATGATGGAGATCATACTAGTGGGGATACTGTAGTCACTAAGTACATTTTTCAAATGTTCCTAATAATGGGTGTATCGAGACAGGGCATCGATATACCAGAGTAGACTAGCGTATAGCTTCTCGACCCATGTAATGGACGATGGATGATCCTATATCCATTGGTGTTTGACATCAGAGATAGTATACGGGTGCTCAGTGAAGACTGGGTACACTGGATGGACTCGCCGAGAACTCCCAGATAGTATTATACCTCACGTCAGATGGCAGTTCTCTGGTGACACCGGTACAGGTTAGTCTGTAGACCCGAGATCATCATAGAGTCTTGTGCGATTCCCACTATGCTTTGATTTCCACCTTACCACGTTCAAGAGAACGTGCAAAACGGCGGCTTTTGGGTACAGTCCCGAATCATATGGAGGCAATGAGCGATAGGAAGGGTTTCGTCTCTCTTGGTATTGGGAGTTGATGTTGCGCTGTGCTCGATTAGCTATAACAGGAAGTCCCTGGCCAGGGATGCTTCAGAGATATACTGGTAAGTCTTATCAGTAGTTTCTCGATCTGTTATGAGCCTCATATCGACATGCTTATTGAGTTGCTGGGGTCTGATGTTTACCACTCCTAGACGAGATATGCGCCATATCAAACGAAGAGACCGGACTGTACGGTAGTGTTACTGATTGGATTCGCAGGAGTATGAGCAAGCTTGCTTGTTGATCTTCTGATTGCTCAATACCCGGGTGGCCGTTACGTTTAGCAGACCGCTTACGGCTTGTAGGTGTTTGATATGATCATCACCTACTACCGGCGTATTGACGAGTCTTTAGAGTCCTACACAGGGGTTTCCTGGCTCAAGCGAAACGGAATAGGAGCACATATATGATATGTGTAGGACCGAGATTGATACGATATGAGATACCGTATTCTATTCTCACGAATTGTGACATTGGTCGGGTATATGTGATATAGCCAGGTTATCGGATCAAGTGTTGATTCGATAAATTGTTACACATGATATTAGTCAGTTATATGTGATATAGCCGGATTATTAAATCAAGAGTTGATTTGATAATATAATGTATAATTATATATTAGATATATTACAGTACATTAACTAGTATTAGCTCACTTATGATTTCTTTTCTCACTTGATGTGCACATTGTATATATGTGATATGTATATTTGTGTACATGTATTGTGTCATACTTGATGATACATGCAAGATGGGTTTATGAGACTTAAACCGTGCTAGGGTTAATTTAGGGTTTTATTTATTTCTTAATTTATAACAAAAGAGAGATGACTTGGTCAATGTTGTCAAGCTTGGATGAAGCTTGTAGAAACATTGACAAAGTCCACTCTTTTGTCATTCCTTAGGATATTAGTTAACCCAACCCTTAACTTTCGCCTTTGGTTTATTCTCTACATGAGTTAGGCATGAGGGCTTAACTCACCCATGGTTGCAATAATTCATTTGGATAATTCATCATCTTCTTCATGAGCTCAAAAAGAATAGAGTTTTCTAGGGTTTGAGTTTGTGATAAAAAAATGTGATAAAATGAAATCTAAAGTGAGCCCACTTCCTAATTCATCATCCTCTACTACTTGCCATTTAGTATAGGGTGTTTACTTCACTAATTTTATAATTAGTGAAGAGATAGCTTGTGTTAGTGTCTCCTCAATGTAGATCATCTTCGGCCTCGAAGTCTTCGAAGCAAGTATGCCCGTTTCTTCATGGGAGCCTCTCAAGAGTCCGGAGTTCACGATCGCAGCGAAAGGGACTAATACACGGAGCTATTGAAGTGAAGGACCGGTCTACAAAGGTTGTATTCCTTTCTTACTAGACTTGCAAAGTGTTTGCATTTATATTTCCGTCGATTTCTAGTTAACGATTCTTAGTTAGGGTTAGCTAAAATGGCAAAAATTTGAATTTGGCATGGACGATACCTCCCGAAACCTCGCTGTCATCTTAGGTAACCCTGCAGTGGTATCAGAGCCATGCTAGAAATTTATACGGATTTTCTTAAGATTACGAAACCGAAATACTCCGTAACTTGAAACGCGAAAATCATGTTTCTGTCGATTTTAAATAATTGTCAAATTTTTTTAAACAAGTACAGAGTGCTATATGGGATATAACATGAACACTGGAGAAATTTGAGGCCATTCTGAGAAAAAGTAGCCGGCCCCATACATGCCCATCTCGGCCAAATCCGAGCACCCCCCTCAATTGTTTTCAGTGTTCAAATGACTGGGTTTTGGTGTTTCAGGTGTTGTTTATTTTTGCTAATTTTGCATTTGATATAATCTTACACTATAAGCAATTCGTAGTGTTTCGTATTCGTAGTTTTAACATTGTTTCGGGTTATTCACATATTATCTAGGCGAAGTTAAAAAGTTCGAACGATTGTCAAAAACCCATTTTTCCATATTTAACGTATTCGGAAAAATATGTAAGTGATTCTGTGGACCCTCTAGAAGAACGAAACCTTAACTCGATTATGTGACCGTCAGAACTGCCACTAAACCTTAGAATTTGTGGTAGTTCAACGTTGTCACATGTAAGGCGTGTAAGTCTACGCCAGCGCCCCGGCCGTCTATCCGAAGCCAAATGCGGAACAAAAAACTTTTTACGAAACTGGTGCTGACGCAAACTTAAAAACCCGGATCGTTCTATTAACCGTAAACTAGTATTCTGTAAAATGTGGTTTACAGATTATACCGATCGATCCGTGTCCTTCGGTCTTTAAGCTCTGTCTCTAGCTTGTTGCGGATGCACCGACGAAGCTCGCTCTCCGATCTTGCTCGATCTACGATCTCCTCCTCACCGAAAACTGCGCCACGCCAACGAATCTTTATACGGGCTCCCGCCTCTGAACCGAGGCAATTCGGACACGAAGTTTGCTAGCCGACGTATCCAAGATTGATGTAGATCGAGTGTAGAATACATAGTCTCAAGAAATATGAAGTTGCCCTTTTTGGAACTTTGATGAAATGAGCAAAGGATTTTTGTGCTAAGGAAAGTTTGTGTGCATCAAAAAGAAATCAGCCATGCTCAAAATTCTGCCCCCTCTAATTTTTTGCTCTCGACCACACCCAAAAATGAGTTGCTGGAATTTTCAAAAGGAGAGTGAGTGTAGGAGCAAGAAGAGGTAATCTTAAGCACAATCACTTAGCAAAATATCCTAACAAATCCAAGAAGCATTCAATGCAAAAGGATGACACATGCACAACTAGAACCATCGATGACACATCCAAATGAATCCCCCATACCCCATTTCGGCCAAGGAACAAGAATGGAAAACGTGGCCAAAAATGAAACTACACAATAAACATTAAAAAACAATGTTTAACCGGGCGGAGAAAAACTGGCAACTTTAAAAGGCGATCCCGTAACAAATTACTGGATAACTCCGCAACTGTATATACATACCCGCATTTGTATTCCGACCGAATACAAATTCAATGAGACAAAATATATACCTACACAGTATAATACTAGGATCCGGCTTAAACCAAAGCCCGCTAGTATTATCCGTCCGAACCATGACACGTGCACAAGTGCATGCGTATGTTCGAACCCTGTCATAAAACCATACGGCCTCTACAACGTTTCGCCCGAACTGGGAAACTTTCTGTGGGGGGCTCTAAAGACTCGTCAATACCCTGGCAGTGGGTTAACCACAAGCCGTCAGTGGTACTAGCTGTACGTAACGGCTGCCCATGTACGAACGAAAGGGAAACCGATGAGTGAACTCGTCCTGGAACCCTACTGAGCTATGTGTGACAATATCCGTACAGTCAGGTCCGTTCGTCTATGAATATCGCATATCGGGCCTAAGGAGCTGGTAAACGTGAGACCCCCAAAAGCGGTATAAGTCGTGTCGGAGTGTAGCCCAAAACACCCTGAGATACTACTGGAATACCTACCAGCAAATCTCGCTTGCCATGGCCATAGACTTCGTGTAATGGCTCTTCTAAACACAGCGCGATCTCACCCCCAATGTTTAGAGAGACGAATCCCCTGCCGATCTGCTCACTGCCTCCATGTGGCTCGGGACTGTACCCAACTAAAACCTGTTTGCACGACTCCTTTGAGCCGTGGCAGGGTAATAATCAAAGCACAGTGGGAACTCACACGAGACAAATGATGATCTCAGGTCGATAGACTAACCTGTACACATGTCACCTGGGAATTGCTATCTGACGACAGGTTTTAATAACCAGCTAGCATGTTCCTAGCGAGTCCTGTCCGGTGTACTCATAACCCAATGAGCACCTGTATACATCTTAGGCGAACCAACTGACACCAATGGCTTGTGAGACAGGCCACCGTCCCTCGTCCGTGTCTCGACTGTATACACTAGTCTACTCCGGAGTATCGATGCCCTATCTCGAAACTCCCTTGACTAGAGACCACTTTTAAGGATGTGCTTATAGACTACCCTACTCTCACATATATTATCGCCATCATACTGTTGGTAGTCATGCAAGAATCCTATGGGCTCTAACAACGTGTAATAGTGATACATATCATGTCACCTAAATCAGTACACGATGATAAAGATAAACCAGATAGCACACTATCATCTTGAGTAAGATTGTCCTACCGGTATAGGTCCTCCCTCAATCATTGCAATCACGTGACTGCGATCCAATAATTGACTTTGAGGGCATTATATCCAACAATCTCCCACTTGCACTTAAGGCTAATTATTGCGATGTCGCATACTCACAGCCCGTGTGATACCGAACACCCAACTCCTCTACTAATCAGTGTCACAAAGCTCATTTGTAAAAGTATTGTGTTCGAGAAATAGCCTCAGTGAGTGGATTCGCTCTGATGTTTCTTTCTATATCTCTCTATATCTCATGTTCGCGGAGAAACCCATCTCCCGAAATGAGTAATACCTGTGTTAGAATATGTCTGGATATCTGATGGGACCTAGTTCACGAATGAACTACAAATCCAAACTTTTTAGACTGTATCGTCAACCAAACTTAATCAGTATCTTGCGCCATGCTTCCCTCAGTATCCGCTTGGACCACTTGTCCAAATTACAGCCCCTCATCGGAGGGAAAACTATAACTCTGACAGTCACTCTGTGATCCATGTCACCTTGAAAGCATGGAATGATAACTGTCTCCCGAAGGAGGTTATCATTATCATATCTTTAGAACATCCACTTATGTTCTAAAACTGCCTCCGAACGTTCCTCCAGGATTGGATCAATATCAACTTATTGTATCTAGTGCAAAAACAACACCTGGTATGGTACTTGACATCTCATGATCAACTCAATTGCCTATGCAAGTGATCTGCCAATCATGCACATCCCTCTCCCCTTCAGTCTGTAAGACACCTTTAGAGAGGGTGACTCCATCATCTGCTGGTACACCACCATGCCAGGAGTCGTCCATTCTAAATACCTTTAGAATGCAGTCTAAGTACCCAGATTGGGAAACTACCCAAATCTAGATCTAAAACCATAGATCTAGTAATCAGAATGTCTGATATAATATCCATATCCTATGTGGAGAGACTACTGTGTGACAATTACAGTATAACCGATCGTAGTATAGGAGTTTTACTTGCTATAATGTGTATGTCATCCAAATACCAGGACATCACACCCTACTACTTTCTTAACAGATCCATCCTTTATTTTGATGAAGTCAAAGCCCATGACTGTCACATCAAAAATAGATGATCTTTCTCCGCATTATCTGCTTTAGTCTATAAATAGACACAAGCTACTTGTCCACTACGCTTCCGCTGCTCCTATTGATTACGACAACCCTCTGGCAGAAAAATATATAAGTGCACTTCTAAATCTAGTTTAGAACGACGCTATACTTATCCTCCTGCCGGGTCTCATAGTCTGGAACAACAGTAAAGGCAAATCTGGGTAAACTAGAACCTCCCTGTCACCGTCATTGAGGCTACCGGAGTAACTCTCGGGTGCCTGAGGTTACCCACCATATCTGCGGAGTGGATAATAGAATGTCAAACCTGACTGAATGTTTAGGACCTATTAAATTTTCTATAATCGTTTGCGGTTCTGGAATCTCTTCCAGTTCTACCATACTCCCACTACTGTTTTCTGAAAAAAACAATTTTGCTAAAGCTGTGGCGAGTGAAGAACAATATCACTATTGATCTTCCAGATGGTAGAAAATCAACCCTCGTCAAAGCTAGGGTCAACCCTCAAACTGCCATTACAGAAACCTGCCTTGAGTTATCCAGAGTCCGGTTTTAAGCATAAGCAGGACAGCTCCATATACCTTAACATCGTTAAGATATGATCCATTCTATATACAATATAGAAACGGAGGCACTGATTTAATTGGAACCAGATTCAAATCATGCAGCTGTCTCCAGTGCATGTCAACTAAATGGAGAGAGGCCGATCATCATTACTCAACTTAGGAGTGTATCCAATTATGAGTAACCTGAAAGAGAAGCAAGTTCTCTAAAACATTACTATCAACTGAATACCATACACAAGCATCTACATCTCCGATCACCTTGAAGAATCCCGATACTTGCTACACCTGATTCTTTACTTTATTCTTATACCTATAACTTCTCAAACTTGGACCTTGTATTTCAACGAAACACTTGTCTAAAACTTGAGAAGTCACAAATAAACAGAATACAGTACGAGGACCTACCCCTTTGTCCTAATGGACACTGGACAACATACAATACTCTGTATGAGTCCCCTGAGTTGAATAACTCAAACCCTGTGCATCGTAGGTTTAAAACTGTACCCAGGCGATTTCCTCAAATATCACCAATTACAACGAATTCCGATATAATGAGGATGATCACCTAATTCCCAATAACTTACTCCCACTCATCATCTATAAAACCATACAGATGTGAGAATCATACCTGGTAAATACATACCGTGGAGCAAGGGTCTAATTGGGAAATCAGTTTACAATTTACAATGCACAGTGAAACTGAGACATGAATATGTTCGAAGGGGTATCCGGGTATTCATAATAATGCTTCTTCCATTATCCAGATTCATGACTGTAAGTGTATATTTCCTTTGCCATCTCTCCAAATCCCTTTATTTATCTTTAGTCATTACCTTCTGTACACCATCGTTAGACTTAATGGTTTTCTTCCTTCCATACCATTCAGCACCAGCCTATGGTTTGGAAGAAGACTATCCAATAAGCATAATAGGTGTACTCTTTTAATCCTAGGAGTACTCGCAATCTGAGAGAAGGTGATGATAAAAGACAATTGAATAAACCTTTATTCTATTTCTCCTGAACCAGAATCCATCCCCGAAATGGAACAAGTTCCATCGAGTTCGTATATAACCATACGATGGATTATCCAAATAACTGTGGATCTTCGTAGTGATACGGGGTGTTCTGGAGAAATACAAAGGTGAAGTAGGAGTGGCGATGAAATATTTGGTTTGGTCATGAATAGCAGTCGCAATTTACTTTGCCCTCTTTCTAATCCCTTTATTTGTCTTTACTTATTACCTTCTATACACCACACTTAGGTTAATTGGTTTTCTTCATTCCTTACCTTTCGGCACCTGCCTATGGTTTGGAAGAAGACTATCCAATAAGCGTAATAGGTGTACTGTCCCCTAATCCTAGGAGCCCTCATAAGCTGAGAGAAGGTAAAAGGAAAAGACAACTGAATAGTCCTATTCATTCTCTCCAGAACCAGAATCCATCCTCGAATCTGGAACAAGTTCCTTCGAGTTCGTATATAACTATACGATGGATTTATCCAATGGAAGTGGACGTTCTTAGTAATACGAGGTGTTCTGGAGAAATGCAAAAGGTAAAAGAAGATATGGCAATGATGTATGCAAACTCAGACAATCCAAAAGCCAATGTTTTAAGAATGTTCGGTTAACTTGGTTACTGAGTCATAGTCTAGGGTCGGGACATGGTCGCTGCCAAAGAGAGAGAGAAAAGAAACAATCTGCATGCACTCTAATCTAGATCAGAATGATTATCACTTTATCTAATCAGGAAACCTCCCACTGTATCCTCAAATTCTTCTCCAAACCTGAAAGAAGAATTAGTCGGGATCACCAGAGGAGTAAACCAACTCATCAGTGGGAATCGGGATCCAACTGTCATCGCATGATAACGTGATGGAATCCACTCACGTTATCACACTCCAGAAGGTATGCGCATGCCTTGCAAGTCTCAGTTTCTTTAGAAACTCCCGATGTGATTTTTACCCCATGCTCTTATGACCTTGACGAAGGTCAACAAATCATAAGTCATATGTCAAGTTCTACCCGTCATTGTCCAGGTTAATTTGAACCCACCCGTACAAGCCCTTGACGAAGGTCAACAAGGCTGTACGACTGTCCCAAACCAACGCATCTATCTATGCAACAGAAAGGTAACAAGCAGCTACCATACACTATGCCTTAACGAAGGTCAACAAACATAGCATGAATACTAAGTGCTACCCGTATGAAATGATGGAGGGCTACGAATGGTTTTTGGTGAAAAATCTTTAACGTAATGAACTTGATATTGTTGGAGGAACCGGATAGCGTTTTATAAAAATATAGTAGCGAAAACCTTGCTAAAGAGGTCACTCCCGGTGAAGGGATCTCGGCTCTTTCCCCGTAGAATGAGGTGCAGGATATTCCAACTGAATACCACGATGCAAAGCAAAAAGTAATCGACTATAGTGAAGTTATTACCCTGACACAATCCCCTGTCAAAGAGGTCACTCCCTATGAAGGGATCTCGGTCCTTGCCTGGTCGAATAAGGTGCTGGATATTCATAACCGAATACCGCTATGCAAAACAAAAGAGAACGTCCTTGTAATAACAGCTTTTTGAAAAATGTTTCAACAACATCTGTATAGGTCTGTTTTCTTTGCATTGATCTGAATCAATACAGTCCCATCAATTAATCACACCAATAAAGAACGAAAATAAAATGTACGTATATGCCATCCGCATTCGCCACTGGGTCACGTCATCACCCGTTAGGTTACTTAACTAACGACAGAGCAGGGACAGGACTAGCGCGGGTGTAAAACATATACAACATCTACTAGTACATACATACATATATATATATATATATATATATATATATATATATATCAATATACAATAATCGCTCAAGGCGTGATAAATGCAATATTACAGAAAAGTAATAAGCATCACAGAACAATACAGATAATCTGGGATCCCCGGGTTTCATAGAGCCACAAATGAAACCCGACGCTCCCCTGGTCGTGTGGATAGCCTGTGCAATGAAAACCTAGACCCCTACAAGTGCGGCAAGTTACCCGGCAAAACCAGAAGCGAGACAGCCCCCTTCAGCATCGTGAATGGACCACCCAGCACTTCACGGAATCCGGTAACTTGATCACCCCTCCTTGGGTCAACCTATACCCCCTACGAGTGCGGCGAATAGCCCGCCAATCCTAAAGTGAGGTCCCCTCCCTCTCAAAACCATGAGATGCGGACCCGTTGCCCTCCAGAACCCGGCTATCCGTGCACTCCACCGCGGGGTAATCCTAGTACAGAAAAGAAAATATATACAACGGGTACATCGACCTCAGTCCGGTCGTGCCCCAAAAGAATAATATACAAACAGGCAGTGACGGCAGTCCACATGTCGGACGCTCGCTCCGCAATATCAAATGTACAAATATATCCAAACTGCACTACCATTGCACGTAAGCTATCCACCACGACAAATCCGCAATATCACAGCACAACACATAACATCAACGTGAATGTCACGTTCGCAAACCCGTCTAAAAGAGCTATAACAATTAGACAAGATTTACCGATCGAATCACATTCACGGTCACAGATAGTAATGTAATGCACTGCAAAACTTTAAATAATTTTAAAAATATCGACTTCGAAATAACCCCCGAATAGCCCAAACAACTTGATAAAATCCATATCCAAACTGGGCCAAATAAACAGCACCACTGAACCAAAAACACAGAGACCAGAGCACACCCAAAACACCAACCACATTCCTCTTCATACGGCCAGCGACGCCGGAATCCCTAGGGTGGGGCTCGGCCAAAAACCGGCGAGGGGGGTTCGGCTTTGGGATGTGTTCTTGTGTCATCTAGAGTAGTTTTCTGCACATGTTTAAAAAAATTTCTGGAGATATTTTGAAAACAACAGAGAACACTATTTCAGTGGCATCGTTTAGGTTTTGTTCCGGTTTCGATATTTTAACATTGTGTAAACCAACTAGTTGACGGTTAATAGTTTGGCTCTGATACCGGTGTAAGTCTACGCCAGCGCCCCGACCGTCTATCCGAGGCCAAACGCGGAACAAAAAACTTTTACGAAACTGGCGCTAACGCAAACTTAAAAACCCGGATCGTTCTATTAACCGTAAACTAGTATTCTGTAAAATGGGGTTTAGAGATTATACCGATCGATCCGTGTCCTTCGGTCTTTAAGCTCTGTCCCTAGCTTGTTGCAGATGCACCGACGAAGCTCGCTCTTCGATCTTGCTCGATCTACGATCTCCTCCTCGCTGAAAACTGTGCCACGTCAATGAATCTTTATACGGGCTCCCGCCTCTAAACCGAGACAACTTGGACATGAAGTTTTCTAGCCGACGTATCCAAGATTGATGTAGACTGAGTGTAGAATACATAGTCTCAAGGAATATGAAGTTGCCTTTTTTGGAACTTTGATGAAATGAACAAAGGATTTTTGTGCAAAGGAAATTTTGTGTGCATCAAAAAGAAATCAGCCATGCTCAAAATTCAGCCCCCTCTAATTTTTTGCTCTCGGCCACACCCAAAAATGAGCTGCTGGAATTTTCAAAAGGAGAGTGAGTGTAGAAGCAAGAAGAGGTAATCTTAAGCACAATCACTTAGCAAAATATCCTAACAAATCCAAGAAGCATTCAATGCAAAAGGAGGACACATGCACAACTAGAACCATCCATATGACACATCCAAATGAATCCCCCATACCCCATTTCGGCCAAGGAACAAGAATGGAAAAGGTGGCCAAAAATGAAACTACACATTAAACATTAAAAAACAATGTTTAACCGGGCGGAGAAAAACTGGCTACTTCAAAAGGCGATCCCGTAACAAATTACTGGATAACCCCGCAACTGTATATACATACCCGCATTTGTATTCCGACTGAATACAAATGCAATGAGACAAAATATATACCTACACAGTATAATACTAGGATCCGGCTTAAACCAAAGCCCGCTAGTATTATCCGTCCAAACCATGACACGTGCACAAGTGCATGCGTATGTTCGAACCCTACCATAAAACCATACGGCCTATACAATGTTTCGCTCGAACTGGGAAACTTTCTGTGGGGGACTCTAAAGACTCGTCAATACCCTGGCAATGGGTTTAACCGCAAGCCGTCAGTGGTACTAGCTGTACGTAACGGCTGTCCATGTACCGAGCGAAAGGGAAACCGATGAGCGAACTCATCCTGGAACCCTACTGAGCCTATGTGTGACAATATCCGTACAGTCCGGTCCGTTCGTCTATGAGTATCACATATCGGGCCTAGCGAGCTGGTAAACGTCAGGCCCCCAAAAGTGGTATAAGTCGTGTCGGAGTGTAGCCCAAAACACCCTGAGATACTACTGGAATACCTACCAGCAAATCTCGCTTGCCATGGCCATGGACTTCGTGTAATGGCTCTCCTAAACACAGCGCGATCTCACCCCTAATGTTTAGAGAGACGAATCCCCTGCCGATCTGCTCACTGCCTCCATGTGGCTCGGGACTGTACCCAACTAAAACCTGTTTGCACGGCTCCTTTGAGCCGTGGCAGGGTAATAATCAAAGCACAGTGGGAACTCACATGAGACAAATGATGATCTCAGGTCGATAGACTAACCTGTACACATGTCACCTGGGAATTGCTATCTGACGACACGTTTTAATAACCAGCTAGCATGTTCCCGGCGAGTCATGTCCAGTGTACTCATAACCAAATGAGCACCTGTATACATCTTAGGTGAACCAATTGACATCAATGGCTTGTGAGACCGGCCACCGTCCTGTAGGGTTCCTAGGCACGCTAATGAAGTCTCACAAGGCATCAACCATGCCAATTTCAAATTGTCCGAGTGCCGAGAAACCCTAATACGGATCGTTAACTAGAATTTTAGGCGAAACATGCAACTAGATAACAACTTAACTAAAAGAACGGAAATACAACCTTTGTAGATCCGGTCCTCCACCTCCATAGCTCCGTGTAGACGTCCCTCCACTGTACAAATCGGATCTTGGACTCTAGTGTCGGCTTCATCAGAGAAATAGGCGGGCTAGGTCATCGACTACGATGCCGAAGATGATCTACGTCGAGGCATCACAAGATCAAGCTCCAACTTCACCAAGTCAAGAAACTTGTGAAGAAAACACCCTATACTACTTGGCAAGAGGTAGAGGATGAAGAAATAGGAAGTGGGTTCACTTTAGAATTGGATTTCTCACTCTTTTCATCAAGTCACCATTGATGAAGCAAGGTTTTCTTCAAGTGAAGAAGAAGAAGAAGATGAATATTATGATAAGTTATTTTCAAAATAGAAAAGAAAATCAATACTTATCATAATACAACCATGGTCAAGTGTAGAGAATGAACTAGGGTTAAGTGGAGTGGTTAGGGTTAAGTATGAGACAAAATGGTCACTTAGTCAAAGCTTCATGAAGCTTCAAGATGCAAACAAAGAAAGCCACCATTTTCTCTTTATGACATTTATTTTCCAAAAAAGAATAAATAAATAAATGAATAAGAAAACAAAACCCTAACCATTCATATAACCATGGTTTAATCTTTACACAAACCCAAGTAAACATGTATCATCAAACATGATACAAACTTGTGCACAAAAAAATATATCACATATACAATGTGCACAAACAAGTGAGAAAAACCATTTAAAATGAACCAATATTAGTTAATGCAAAGTAATATATCAAATATATAATTATACATTAAATCATTAAATCAACACTTGATTTAACGATCCGGTCATATCGCATATAACCTACTAATATCCAATGTATCGGCTTATCGAATCAATCCTTGATTCGATAACTAGGTTATATCGCATACAACCAATCGATACATTCATCGCGAGAATAGAATACGGTATCACATACACGCATTATTCTCGGTCCCGCACAAATCTCATATGCGCTCCTATTTCGTTTCGCTTGAGCCAGGAAACCTCTGTGTAGGACTCTAAAGACTCGTCAATACGCCGGCAGCAGGTGATGATCATATCAAACACCCACAAGCCGCAAGCGGTCTGCTAAACGTAACGGCCACCCGGGTAATGAGCGATCAGAAGATCGACGAGCAAGCCCGCTCATACTCCTGTGAATCCAATCAGTAACACTTACCGTACAGTCCGGTCTCGTCGTCTGATATGTCGCATATCTCGCCTAGGGGTGGTAAACGTCAGACCCCAACAGCTCGATAAGTCGTGTCGATATGAGGTCCATAACAGTTCGAGAAACTACTGGTAACACTTACCAGTAAATCTCAGCAACCCTGGCCAGGGATTTCCGGTTATAGCCAATCGAACACAGCGCAACATCAACCCCCTATACCGGGAGAGACGAATCCCCTCCTATCGCTCATTGCCTCCATGTGACTCGGGACTGTACCGAAAAATCACCGTTTTGCACGCCCTCTTGGACGTGGTAAGGTGGAAATCAAAGCACAGTGGGAACCACACAAGACTCTATGACGATCTCGGGTCAACAGACTACTCTGTACCAGTGTCACCAGAGAACTGCCATCTGACGTAAGGTATAATACCATCTGGGAGTTCTCGGCGAGTCCGTCCAGTGTACCCAGTCTCCACTGAGCACCCGTATATCATCTCCGATGTCAAACACCAATGGATATGGGATCATCCATCGCCCATCTGTATGGGTCGAGAAGGCATACGCTAGTCTACTCTGGTATATCGATGCCCCGTCTCGATATACCTACGACTAGGGACTTTGAAGGATGTACTTTTGGACTACCATGTCCCTACTAGTATGATCCGCATCATAGTCCAGGTAGTCAAGTACACATCCTAAGGGCTTTACCAACATGTAACAGAGAGACAATCAGTGTACACGTTAAGGTAAAGAGTAACCAGATAGCATACTATCATGTCGAGCAAGAAAGTCCTCCCTATATATGTCCCAGCATCCACTACAATATACATCCTATGTACAGTAATGGCCTCTAGGGCATACATATAACTAACAATCTCCCACTTGCACTAGGGCCATCTGATAGCAGTGGTTGTAGTATCTCATACTCAACCATCCCTTAAAAGTCTCTCTCTGGGAATAGGGCCTTTGTGAGTGGATCCGCCGTGTTGTCCTCTGAGTCTACTCTCCTAACCTTGATCATCCTGGAGATCAACCATCTCCATGATCATGTGATACTGCCTTAGAATATGTCTGGATCACTGATGGGACGGACGTTCCTTGGCATAAGCCACAACTCCATTGTCATACAATGGGAGGAACTAAGTTCATCTCATGAACAAATATACATCCAGACTGCCTCTTTGGTAGCATCTTAAGTAGCGATGTATCGAGCCTTTATCGTCTAGTATGCCACGGTATCTAGCTTGGAACCTTTCCAACATACCGTCCCTTTACTGAGGGTAAAGACAATGCCTGTGACTGACTTTCAGTCGTCCTTATCACCCTGGAACCCTTCCAGTGATTCTCCCCAGGATCGGTTGATACCATCTCACTACAACTAGTGAGAATCCTAACATCTAATTAGATCTATCTCATAGATCCAAAACCCAGGATTTAGGAGATATCACTTTGATCCTTTATGGAGAATTTTGGTAATAAGCGGAGATTGACCGAGCGTAGCATAGGAAACTCCTTCCCTATCAAGAGCATGTCATCCACGTACTCTACGAGGATTGTCACTATACTCCCTACTACCTTTTTGTTTATACAAGGTTCATCTACCATTTTGATGATGTCAAACTCTTTGACTAACACATCAAAACAGATGTTCCAACTCCGCGATACTTGCTTTATCTTATAAAGCATCTTGTATACGTTTCCGCTGCTCCCACTGTCTACGAAGCCCTCTGGCTGTGTACTTATAGACGTTCTCTTCTAAAACATCATTTAGAAAAGCAGTCATGGCACCCAACCGCCAGATATCGTAGTCATGGTATGTAGCCGTGGCAAGTAGGATCTGGATGGACTTAAGCATAGCCACATGAAAAGGTTTCATCATTATCCACGCCTGGTCGATGACGAAAAGCTTTAACAAGTCTAGCTTTGAAAGTCTCAACTTTTCCATCTACACCAAGTAATCTTCTCAAGATATACTTGCTCCTGATGGGGATTTAACCCTTCAGATATAGCAACCAAAGTCCATACTTTGTTGGTGTACATGGATTCTATCCCAGATCGCTAAGTATCTAGCCATTCTTACAGAGTCTTACTCCTGATGGCCAGCTCGAAACTAGTTGGGTCATCATCTCATGATGCAATCCTTGCTCCCACTGTCATAGAGAAACCGAAGTATCTCTCAGGCGGGTGAGGAACTTTACTAGATCGGCGGAGAGGCTGAGGTTCGTTGGTAACTATTGAATCCTTTGGTTCTTTCAAATCATCAGCTGCAGTTTGTATTGCTGGAACATTTCCAGTTCTCGAGCTTGTCCGGATTTTGTTTTTAGACATAGCCCGGACAACCCCAAATCTTAACCAACTTAAGATATGGGCTCTTCCCTTATCATATCACATATGAAATGGTAGGCAGATGATTTGATTTGAACCCTATTCAATAGGTATGCATCTTCTCAAGTGCATAACTCCCAAAAGGAAACAGGTAACTCAGTAGTACTCATCATAGAGCACACCTTATCGCATAGGGTGTGATTGCTCCGCCCCGATATACCAACGTGCTATGGTGTATACGGAGGAGTAATACTGAGAGAGAATCTCATTCTCCTTTAGAATAGTCCAGGAATTCCGTTCTCAAGTATTCTCCTCCTTGATCACATCAAACGACATAATACTTATACCCGTTTTGGTTCTCTACTTCTAACTTATATTCTGTGAATATCTCAAAAGGTTCGGACTTGTGTTTCAACAAAAACATATGTCTGAATCTAAAGAGATTATCAGAGAATGTAATGAAGTACTAGGAACCAGTCTTGGCATCTGTAGACAGGGGACCTTTATACATCAACATGTATCATCCCAAGAGTTCACTAACTCTTTCTCTGTTTCCAGTAAACGGAGCTATGGTCATCTTATCTCTGTGACATGACTGGCAAGTTTCACAAGATGTAAATTCAAACTGATTTAAATATGCATTTAAAATGTAACTTCAGCCAGTCGGATCGCATTGATATGACCTAGTCTACAATGCCTCAAGAAGAATTCGTTCATTTCTGAACTCTTCCTCTTGTGTGTGTTCCGTATACTAAAGAACTGTAGTTTGATTTAGAACTTCAATGCTTTTAGATAACGTGCCTGAACCGATCAACTTTTGATATAGGAAATGTTCAAAACATTATCCAACTATACAAAATTTTATCATTTCTTTACTAATAAAGAGATAGATATGATTTTGTATATCAGATTCGGTATCTAATAACATTCGTTCAGAATCAATGTATTGGTAATACAGGGTGACAGTGACCAACAGACTTGGCTGCAACACTTGCCCCGTTTTCTGTCTCATGAAACTTATCACCCGTTCTCAGTTTTTCTACCCTTTTGCAGCCCTATGTAACAGATTACATATCTGGGATCCTGATCCGGTATCATATACCCAGGATGCGGAGGATACTGAGAAACAGTTCTTTGTAATGAACACACCCGAAGATGATGCATCAGCATGCACTCTCTTCATTTGGGCGGCACGGGAATTCTGGTAATCCCCAATTTCCTGCTCTGTCTTATAACAATTATAAGTTGGAGCGGGACCAACGTTCGTCAGCTCAGTATAACAAGCGGGTTCGGTCAATATTCCGTATTATTATCTTGATTAAGGCATGATATGGTCGCTACCTGGAGAGAGAGAGAAGAAAACACTCAGCGTGCGCTCTTTCAAGAATAGATTGGTTATTATTTTATCGAATCAGGATGGCTCCCACTGGTTTTATCAAATCTTCCTTCAAACCCTAAAAGGAAAGACTAGCCGGGATTAATTACACGCTACAAGTTCGCCAATCTTTTAGCCAGGCCAGTGTCGGTACTTTGAGGGAGGTCCCCCGTGCTTTCGCACGAACCTAATTAATGTAAACCTCGTTTTCCCAGAGGCATAACCTCGTTAACACCTTTCTAGACACCTACTTGATTGGCTAATTGTAATGTGTAAAACTCTCCCAGGAGTAACAATTACTCGCAGTGGGTATCGGGATCCAACTATCTCATAGAAGGTATGCAATCTCATTGCAAATTTCAACACTTGAAATTCCCGATAATATTTTGCCCCAAACGATCTATGACCTTGACAAGGTCAACAAACCATAGACCGTAAGTCAAGTTCAACCCGTCATTTCTTGATTGAATCAAACCCACCCGCACGACCCTTGACAAGGTCAACAAGGTTGTACGACTATCCTAACCCAATCTGCATCATATGCATAAGCAGATAAATACTGGTTAGCTACCGCACACTGCGTCTTGACAAGGTCAACAAACGCAGCACGAATACTAAACAGGACTTATCTGAAATGACGGAGGGCTACGACAGGTTTTTCTGAAAACCTATTGCGTAATGAACTTGATATCGTTGTAGAATCAAATGATTTTAAAATGGAGTGTTTTTGAGGCTTTTGTAGTTTTGCTAAAGGAGTCACTCCCGGTGAAGGGATCGTCGGTCCTTTCCTCGTCGAATGAGGTGCGGGATATATCATATATATCACTGTGCAAAGCAAAAACTCTTAAAAGCAATCAAAAGACAAACCGAGTGTGTAGCATCTGCCAGTTATTGCTAAAGGAGTCACTCCCGGTGAAGGGATCTCGGTCCTTTCCTTATCGAATAAGGTGCAGGATATATCATATATACCGCTGTGCAAAGCAAGAACTGTAGCTACCCCTTTTCATTTTGAAATTCTATTCTACAACATCTTAGGTTTCTTTTATTTCATTAATCACATTAATGAAGTCCCATCATTTAAGTACCTAAACATCACAGATAAATACGACGTACACTTATGCCATCCGCATTCGCCTCGATGTCCCGTCTGCACCGTTAGGTTAGGTGACTAACGCCAGAGCGAGGCAGGGCTAGTGCAGGTGTAAAACATAAGCAACGTCTATATAATATATCATATATACTATATATAGTATCTGTCACAGAATATCACATGATCACATCACAGATATCGCAGCAGAAGAAACATATGAAATATTGGATATACTAGGACGTCCGTGTTTTTAATACGAGCCAGTATAAAACACGGATTCCACGGTCGCGATGAATAGCCAAACCCACACCCCTAGACCCCTACGGGAGCGGCAAGCAACCCTACCAATTCTAGGGTTAGGAGACCCGGACTCGACTCCTCGAGTTGGTCTCCTACTGGACCCTAGAACCCGGTCACTTGTGCTCCCCTTCTTGGGTCTATCCTAGTGCGGAAAAGTAAATAATATACAAAAGGTGACATCTTCCGCAACCTGGAAGTGCCCCAATAAAAGAATATTACATACAAGTTTTTACATGAATGAAAATGAAAAACACTCATCTCACATAAAAAACCCCGGCTATTCGTACACGACGATCCAATAAAACATATCCAGCAACACATAACATCACATGTCATCAACGTAAGTAAATATGCGCATCCCAATTGTCGTTGACATATAGCAACGAAACCGGCGATATCACATATTACACTTACGGTCACAGAAAAGAAAGTGTAAAACTACAGCAGTTGGAATCCGCAACCTACATAGACATCGCATGCCTAATCAAATGAATTCCTTAGACATCATATGCCTAACAATTATAAACCCCGCATTTTAGTCTCATTATCGAAAACACTTTTCAATATAAAGTCGGGCAATTTAACAAGATTCCCGACATCCTGATTGAATGCTCGTCGCAAACTTCAGTAGGCGGCCGCACCCCCGACGCCGTCGATAAAGTGCACCAAGGCGGAACACCGCTGCCGCGAGCACCCGAACGGATGCTTTCGGCGACGGGGTTCTCCTACAGTCACTTGGTCGGGGCTATGGAGTGAGGCTGTCAATTAAGTTTACCCGGCGAGTATCCGCGTACGCTACGTGATTGCAACAGACTTTTGATCACATCAAAATTCCGTGGCAACCGATCAAGTGAGACTAAACCGCTAGATTTATAATATTCATTCAGTTATCTCATAACTACATGTGAATTCCAATTATTGTATCACATTCCGGATAAATAGAAAATGTTAAACTTTTCGATCGAACAATCGAACACCCAAGTTTTCCCGATACAGCTCAACACATGAAATAAGTCTAAAAACATTCAGTTCGTGCCTCAGTAGCAACGGTCCAGCCGTAGAAGGGTCAAGCCAACGCCTCACATGTGGCACACCGTACTGCCCCAAACCCGAAGGTTCAAAGGGCAGTTCAAGACGGTCACATAATCGAGTTAAGGTTTGCTGTCTTCTAGAGGGACCACCGCGTTACTTGCACTACTTAGAACGTTCTTAAACCACGGAAAGATCCAACACTTGGAAATTTCTCGATAGGTGAAAGATTGGGTATTTACATCCGGTCGAACTTTTTAACATATTCTAAAATTATCCGGAAAAACACACAGACAAAATTTGATAATCCGATCGAATCTTTGATTCCCAATACAACCCAGAATATTCAACTCTTGAATAAATATTAAAAATTACCAGAAAACTAAGCACTGCAAAATAGGAATTACTGTGCAAAATTCAATGCAAGAGGAGACTAATTGGCCGCGGAACCGCCGCAGAAGCCATACTTCTGCCGCGGTTCCGCCGCTCTTTGGAGGAATCATGAGTACGGGCTCCACAGTAATTCTTCAAATTACCTGCTTATTTTTCTGCATATTTTTAATATCGAAAAACTCCAGATTTTAAGAAATGTACAGAGAGCATTTTGAGAATAGGGTTTCAGTTCGATCGGACTTCAAACTCCATCTACGCTTCGCCTAAGGCTCTAGCTAGGCTCTGATACCACTGTAGGTCAGGCAGCCACCCCATCCAATAGGGTCACCGTGGCACCCACGAGTCCCTCAGCAGCTACTTTTTACGCATGCCCCCTCGCGAGGATTACAACCCGCCGGAACACCTTCCGGTCTCGGGACACCCTGGGGGTAAGAGCCTATGCTTCGCCACACTGTCACACAGTGAGAACCCCCCATAGGTCGACATCCAATGCTTAGTAGCTCTGATACCACTGTAGGGTTCCTAGGCACGCTAATGAAGTCTCACAAGGCATCAACCATGCCAATTTCAAATTGTCCAAGTGCCGAGAAACCCTAATACGGATCGTTAACTAGAATTTTAGACGAAACATGCAACTAGATAACAACTTAACTAAAAGAACGGAAATACAACCTTTGTAGATCCGGTCCTCCACCTCCATAGCTCCGTGTAGACATCCCTCCGCTGTACAAATCGGATCTTGGACTCTAGTGTCGGCTTCATCGGAGAAATAGGCGGGCTAGGTCATCGACTACGATGCCGAAGATGATCTACGTCGAGGCATCACAAGATCAAGCTCCAACTTCACCAAGTCAAGAAACTTATGAAGAAAACACCCTATACTACTTGGCAAGAGGTAGAGGATGAAGAAATAGGAAGTGGGTTCACTTTAGAATTGGATTTCTCACTCTTTTCATCAAGTCACCATTGATGAAGCAAGGTTTTCTTCAGAAGAAGAAGAAGAAGATGATGAATATTATGATAAGTTATTTTCAAAATAGAAAAGAAAATCAATACTTATCATAATACAACCATGGTCAAGTGTAGAGAATGAACTAGGGTTAAGTGGAGTGGTTAGGGTTAAGCATGAGACAAAATGGTCACTTAGTCAAAGCTTCATGAAGCTTCAAGATGCAAACAAAGAAAGCCACCATTTTCTCTTTATGCCATTTATTTTCCAAAAAAGAATAAATAAATAAATGAATAAGAAAACAAAACCCTAACCATTCATATAATCATGGTTTAATCTTTACACAAACCCAAGTAAACATGTATCATCAAACATGATACAAACTTGTACACAAAAAAATATATCACATATACAATGTGCACAAACAAGTGAGAAAAACCATTTAAAATGAACCAATATTAGTTAATGCAAAGTAATATATCAAATATATAATTATACATTAAATCATTAAATCAACACTTGATTTAACGATCCGGTCATATCGCATATAACCGACTAATATCCAATGTATCGGCTTATCGAATCAATCCTTGATTCGATAACTAGGTTATATCGCATACAACCAATCGATACATTCATCGCGAGAATAGAATACGGTATCACATACACGCATTATTCTCGGTCCCGCACATATCTCATATGCGCTCCTATTTCGTTTCGCTTGAGCCAGGAAACCTCTGTGTAGGACTCTAATGACTCGTCAATACGCAGGCAGCAGGTGATGATCATATCAAACACCCACAAACCGCAAGCGGTCTGCTAAACGTAACGGCCACCTGGGTATTGAGCGATCAGAAGATCGACGAGCAATCCCGTTCATACTCCTGTGAATCCAACCAGTAACACTTACCATACAGTCCGGTCTCGTCGTCTGATATGTCGCATATCTCGCCTAGGGATGGTAAACGTCAGACCCCAACAGCTCGATAAGTCGTGTCGATATGAGGTCCATAACAGTTCGAGAAACTACTGGTAACACTTACCAGTAAATCTCAGCAACCCTGGCCAGGGATTTCCGGTTATAGCCAATCGAACATAGCGCAACATCAACCCCCTATACCGGGAGAGACGAATCCCCTCCTATCGCTCATTGCTTCCATGTGACTCGGGACTGTACCCAAAAACCACCGTTTTGCACTCCTTCTTGGACGTGGTAAGGTGGAAATCAAAGCACAGTGGGAACCACACAAGACTCTATGACGATCTCGGGTCAACAGACTACTCTGTACCAGTGTCACCAGAGAACTGCCATCTGACGTAAGGTATAATACCATTTGGGAGTTCTCGGCGAGTCCGTCCAGTGTACCCAGTCTCCACTGAGCACCCGTATATCATCTCCGATGTCAAACACCAATGGATATGGGATCATCCATCGCCCATCTGTATGGGTCGAGAAGGCATACGCTAGTCTACTCTGGTATATCGATGCCCTGTCTCGATATACCTACGACTAGGGACTTTGAAGGATGTACTTTTGGACTACCATGTCCCCACTAGTATGATCTGCATCATAGTCCAGGTAGTCAAGTACACATCCTAAGGGCTTTACCAACATGTAACAGAGAGACAATCAGTGTACACGTTAAGGTAAAGAGTAACCAGATAGCATACTATCATGTCGAGCAAGAAAGTCCTCCCTATATATGTCCCAGCATCCACTACAATATACATCCTATGTACAGTAATGGCCTCTAGGGCATACATATAACTAACACGTCCCTCGTCGGGGTCTCGACTGTATACACTAGTCTACTCCGGAGTATCGATGCCCTATCTCGAATCTCTCGCGACTAAGGACCACTTTTAAGGATGTGCTTATAGACTACCCTACTCTCATGTATATGATCGCCATCATACTGTTGGAAGTCATGCAAGAATCCTATGGGCTCTATCAACGTGTAATAGTGATACATATCATGTCACCTAAATCAGTACACGATGATAAAGATAAACCAGATAGCATACTATCATCTTGAGTAAGACTGTCCTACCGGTATAGGTCCTCCCTCAATCATTGCAATCATGTGACTGCGATCCAATAATTGACTTTGAGGGCACTATATCTAACAAGGCGTTGGTTTGACCCTTCTACGGCTGGTTCATAGGTACTGTTGCATCTTCTGGGTATTATTAAAACTATGCTCAAGTGTTGAGCTGTCGGGAAATTGTGGGACTTTGATGAATCGATCGAAGAGTTTATCGTTGTCCGGATATTATGTGATGGGATACAATAATTGGAATCCACAAGTAGTTATAAGATAACTAGTTTGAATTGTATAAATCTAGCAGTTTAGTCTCATTTGATCGATTGTCACAGGATTTTAATGTGATCAAAAGTCCGTCGCAATCATGTAGCGTACGCGGATACTCGCTGGGTAACCTTATTAGATAGCCACGTCCTATAGCCCCGACCAAGTGACTGTAGAAGAACCCCATCGCCAAAAGCATCCGTTCTGGTGCTCGCGGCAGCGGTGTTCCGCCTTAGTGCACTTCGTCGACGACATCAGGGGGTGCGGCCGTCTACTAAAGTTTCGACGAGCATTCGATCAGGATGTCGGGAATCTTTTCGAATTGCCCGACTTGATGTTGAAAAGTGTTTTCGATATCGAGTCTAAAATGCGGGGTTTATAATTGTTAGGCACGCGATGTCTAAGGAATTCATTTGGTTAGGCATGCGATGTCTAAGGTGGTTGCGGATTCCAACTGTTTTAGTTTTTCACTTTCTTTTCTGCGACCGTAGTGTAATATGTGGAGTATCGCCGGTTTCGTTGCTATATGTCAATGACAATTGGGATACGCATATTTACTTACGTTGATGACATGTGATGTTATGTGTTGCTGTGATATATTATATTGGATCGTCGTGTTTTGAATAACCGGGGTTTTTATGTAAGATGAGAGTTTTTCATTTTCATTCATGTAAAATTCATTGTATGTAATATTCTTTTATTGGGGCACTTCTAGGTTGAGGATGATATCACCATTGTATATTATTTACTTTTCCGCATTGGAATAGACCCAAGGCTGGGGGCACAAGTAACCGGGTTCTAGGGTTCAGTGGGAGACCATCTCGAGGAGTTGAGACCGGGTCTCCTAACTCTAGAATTGGTAGGGTTGCTTGACGCTCTCGTAGGGGTCTAGGGGTGTGGGATTGTCTATTCATCACGACCGTAGAATCCGTGTTTTATACAGGCTTAATTTAAAATACGGAAATCCTAGTATATCCAATATTTCATATGTTGTTTTCTGCTGCGATATCTGTGATGTGATCATTTGATATATTGATGAGATGAATAGAGGATATAGTATATGTGATATATTATATAGACGTTGCTTATGTTTTACACCCGCGCTAGCACTGTCCCGCTCTGCCGTTAGTTACCTAACCTAACAGTGCACGAGGGGACATCGAGGCGAATGCGGATGGCATAAGCGTACGTTGTATTTATCTGTGATGTTTAGGTAACTTAAAAGATGGGACTTCATTAATGAGATTAATGAAACTAAAAGAAACCTAAAGATATTGTGGAATCAAATTTTCAAAAACAGGTAGCTCTAGTTGTTGCTTTGCATAGCGGTGTTCCTTGTAGAACATCCAGCACTTTATTCGGTAAGGAAATTGCCGAGATCCCTTCACCGGGAGTGACCTCTTTAGAAATAACTGGCAGATGCTACAACCCTCGGTTTGTCTTTTGGTTGCTTTTCTAGTTCTTGCTTTGCATAGTGATATTTGTGAAATATCCTGCACCTCATTCGATGAGGAAAGTGCCGAAGATCCCTTCACCGAGAGTGACCTCTTTAGCAAAACTAGTAAAGGCCTCAAAAACACTCCATTTAAATCATTTGATTCTACAACGATATCAAGTTCATTATGCAAAGGGTTTTCTTAAAAACCTATCGTAGCCCTTCGTCGTTTCAGATAAGTACTACTTAGTATTCGTGTTGCGGTAGTTTGGCATGTGTCAAGGCGTAGTGTACAATAGCTAACTAGTGTTTATCTGCTAGCATACGATGCGATTGGATTAGGGTATTCGTACGGCGTTGTTTAGGATGTGTTAAGGGTCGTGCGGGTGAGTTTAATTCAATCATGAAATGTACGGGTTGAACTTGACTAGCGGACTATTGGTTGTTTGGCATGCGTCAAGGTCATAGGACGCTAGGGGTAAAAATATTATTGGGAATTTCAAGTGTTGAAATTTGCAATAAGAATACATACCTTCTATGAGATAGTTGGATCCCGATACCCACTGCGAGTAATAGTTTCTCCTGAGAGAGTTTTACACATTACAATTAGCCGATCAAGTAGGTGTCTAGAAAGGTGACAACGGTGTTACGCCCCTGGGAAAACAAGGTTTATTTTAATTAGGACCGTGCGAAAGCACGGGGAACCTCCCTCAAAGTACCGGCATTGGCCTGGCTGAATGATTGGCGAACTTGTAGGGTGTAATTAATCCCGGCTAGTCTTTCCTTTTAGGGTTTGAAGGAAGATTTGACTAAAAAAGTGGGAGCCATCCTGATTAGATATATTAAAAACCAATCTAATCTTCCAAGAGTATACGCTGAGTGTTTTCTTGTCTCTCTCTCTCCAAGTAGCGACCATATCATGCCTTAATCAAGATAATAATACGAATGTATTGACCGAACCCGCTTGTTATACTGAGCTGGAGAACGTTGGTCCCGCTCCAACTTATAGTTGTTATAAGACCGAGCAGGAAATAGGGGATTATCAGGATTCCCGTGCCGCCCAAATGAAGAAAGTGCATGCTGATGCATCTTCTTCGAGTGTGTTCATTACAGAGAACTGTTTCTCAGTATCCTTTACGTCCTGAGTATGAGATACCGGATCAGGATCCCGTAAATGTAATCTGTTACATGGGCTATAGATAGGTAGAGAACTGAGAATGGGTGATAGGTTTTAAGAGTTGGAAATGGTGCAATTGTTGCAGCCAAGTATGTTGGCAGTTATCACCCTGTATTACCAAATACATTGATTCTGAACGAATGTTATTAGATACCGAACCTGATATACAACATCATATCATTCTCTTTATTAGTAAAGAAGGATATAATTTTGTATTGTTGGATAATATTTTGAAAATTTCCTATATCAAGAGTTGATCAGTTCAGGCATGTTAACTAAAAGCATATACGTTCTAAATCAAACCACAGTTCTTAACGTACAGAACACACACAAGAGGAAGAGTTCAGAAATGAACGAATACTTCTTGAGGCGTTGTAGACTAGGTCATATCAATGCGACCCGACTGCCTAAGTTACATATAGATGCATATTTAAATTAGTTTAAATTTACATCTTATGAAACTTGTCAGTCATGTCATAAAGATAAGATGACCATAGCTCCGTTTATTGGAAACAGAGAAAGAGTTAGTGAACTCTAGGGACTGATACATGTTGATGTATGTAGGTCTCCTGTCTACACATGCCAGGACTGGTTCTTTGTACTTCATTACATTCACTGATGATCTCTCAAAATTCGCATATGTGTTCCTGTTGAAACACAAGTCTGAAGCTTATGAGAAATTCAAAAATATAAGATAGAAGTAGATAACCAAAACGGGTATAAGTATTATGTCTTATGATGAGATCGGGGAGGAGAATACTTGAGCATGGAATTCCTGGACTATTCTAAAAGAGAATGAGATTATTTCTCAACATTACTCCTCCGTATACACCACAGCACGTCGGTGTATCGGGGCGGAGCACTCGCACCCTATGTGATATGGTGTGCTCTATGATGAGTACTACTGAGTTGCCTATTTCCTTTTGGGGGTTATGCACTTGAGGAGCTGCATACCTATTGAATAGGGTTCCAACCAAATCAGGTGTCTACCACTCCATATGTGATATGGTATAAGAAGAGCCCATCTCTTAAAAATGTTAAGATTTGGGGTTGTCCGGCCTATGTCTAAAAGCAAAATCCGGACAAGTTCGAGGTAAGGTCAGTTCTGTGGAAGTTTGTTGGATATCCCAAGCATTCACAAGGAATATCTTCTACCACACTGAGAAGCAAAAGATGTTTTGTTTCTCAGCATGCCGCCTTTTGGAAAAGGAATTTCTTGTGAAGAAATTAGTGGTCATGAAGTAGAACTGGAAGGAGTTCCAGCTATACAAATTGCAGCTGATGATTGGGTAAACTCGAAGGATTCAATAGTTTCCAATGAACCTCAGCCTCTCCGCTTATCTGGTAGGGTTCCTCATCCACCTGAGAGATACTTCGGTTTTCTCTATGCCAGTGGGAGCGAGGATTGCATCATGAGATGATGACCCAACTAGTTTCGTGCAGGCCATCAAGAGTGGGGACTCTGTGAGAATGGCTGGATGCTATGCGATCTGAGATGGAATCCATATACACCAACAAAGTATGGACTTTAGTTGCTTTATCTGAAGGGTTAAATCCCCATCAGGAGCAAGTATATCTTGAGAAGATTAATTGGTGTACATGGAAAAGTTGAGACTTTCAAAGCTAAGACTAGTTGTAAATGGTTCTCGTCATTGACCAGGTGTGGATAATGATGAAACATTTTCTAGTGTCTATGCTTAAGTCCATCCAGATCCTACTTGCCATTGCTACATACCATGACTACGATATCTGGAGGTTGGGTGTCATGACTGCTTTTCTAAATAGTGATTTAGAAAAGAGCGTTTATAAGTACAAAGCCAGAGGGCTTCGTAGACAGTGGGAGCAGCAGAAACGTGTGCAAGTTGCTTTATAGGATAAAGCAGGCATCACGGAGTTGGAAAATCTGTTTTGATGTGGTAGTCAAAGAGTTTGACTTCATCAAGATAGTAGATGAACCTTGTATATACAAAAAAGTAGTAGGGAGTATGGTGATGATCCTCGTATTGTACGTGGATGATATACTCTTGATAGGGAAGGAGTTTCCTATGCTACGCTTGGTCAATCTCCTCTTATCACAAGGATTCTCCATATAGGATCAAGGTGATATCTCCTAAATCCTAGGTTTTGGATCTATGAGATAGATCTAATTGGATGTTAGGATTCTCACTAGGTGTAGTGAGATAGTATCAATCGATCCTGGAGAGAATCACTGGAAAGATTCCAGGGTGGTAAGGTCGACTGAATGTCAGTCACAGGCATTATCTTTACCCTCAGTAGAGGGACGGTATGTTGGAAGAGTTCCAAGCTAGATACCGAGGCAAACTAGACGATAAAGGCTGGATACATTGCTACCAAAGAGGTAGTCTGGATATATATTAGTTCATGAGATGAACTCCGTTCCTACCATTGTGTGACAATGGAGTTGTGGCTTAGGCCTAGGAACCCTGTCCCATCAATGATCCAGACATATTCTTAGGCAGTATCACCTGATCATGGAGATGGTTGATATACAGGGAGATCGAGGTTAGAAGAGTAGACATAGAGGACAATAGCGCGGATCCAATCCCAAAGGCCTATTTCTTAGTAGAGACTTTTATGGGATGGTTGAGTATGAGATATTTCAACCACTGCTGATTGTTGGGTATGAGATACTACAACAGATGGCTCTAGTGCAAGTAGGAGATTGTTAGTTATATATATGCCCTAGAGTCCATTACTGTACATACGATGTATACTGTAATGGATGCTTGGACATATATATGGAGGACTTTCTTGCTCGACATGATAGTATGCTATCTGGTTGCTCTTTATCTTAACGTGTACACTGATTGTCTCTATGTTACATGTTGATAAAGCCCTTAGGATGAGTACTTGACTACTAGGATTATGATGGAGATCATACTAGTGGGGACAGTGTAGTCGCTAAGTACATCCTTCAATTGCTCCTAGTCATGGGTGTATCGAGACAGGGCATCGATATACCAGAGTAGACTAGCGTATAGCTTCTTGACCCATGTAGATGGCGATGGATGGTTCCATATCCATTGGTGTTTGACATCAGAGATAGTATACGGGTGCTCAGTGGAGACTGGGTACACTGGACGGACTCGCCGAGAACTCCCAGATGGTATTATACCTCCCGTCAGATGGCAGTTCTCTGGTGACACTGGTACAGGTTAGTCTGTAGACCCGAGATCGTCATAGAGTCTTGTGTGATTCCTACTGTGCTTTAATTTCCACCTTATCACGTTCAATAGAACGTGTAAAACGGTGGCTTTTGGGTACAGTCCCGAATCACATGGAGGCAATGAGCGATATGAGGGGTTTCGTCTCTCCCGGTATTGGGAGTTGATATTGCGCTGTGCTCGATTGGCAATAACAGGAAGTCTCTGGCCAGGGCTGCTTCAGAGATATACTGGTAAGTGTTATCAGTAGTTTCTCAACCCGTTATGGTCTCATATCGGCACGACTTATCGAGTTACTAGGGTCTAACGTTTACCACCCGCAGACGAGATATGCAACATATCAGACGAAGAGACCGGACTGTACGGTAGTGTTACTGACTGGATTCGCAAGAGTATGAGCAGGCTTGCTTATTGAACTTCTCATCGCTCAATACCCGGGTGGTCGTTACATTTAGCAGACCGCTTGCAGCTTGTTGGTATTTGATATGATCATCACCTACTGCCGACGTATTGACACGTCTTTAGAGTCCTACACAGGGGTTTCCTGGCTCAAGCGAAACGGAGTAGGAGCACATATGTGATATGTGCGGGACCGATATTGATACGATATGAGATACCGTATTCTATTCTCGCAAATTGTGACATTGGTCTGGTATATATGATATAGCCGAGTTATCGGATCAAGTGTTGATTCGATAAGTTGTTACACATGATATTAGTCGGTTATATGTGATATAACCAGATTATTAAATCAAGAGTTGATTTGATAATCTAATGTATAATTATATATTATATATATTACATTACATTAACTAGTATTAGCTCACTTATGATTTCTTTTCTCACTTGATGTGTACATTGTATATATGTGATATATATATTTGTGTACATGTATTGTGTAATACATGATGATACATGCAAAATGGGTTTATGAGACTTAAACCTTGCTAGGGTTAAGTTAGGGTTTTATTTATTTCTTAAGTTATAACAAAAGAGAGAAGACTTGGTCATTGTTGTCAAGCTTGGATGAGCTTGTAAAAACATTGACAAAGTCCACTCTTTTGTCATTCCTTAGGATATTAGTTAACCCAACCCTTAACCTTAGCCCTTTCTTTATTCTCTACATGAGTTAGGCATGAGGGCTTAACTCACCCATGGTTGCAATAATTCATTTGGATAATTCATCATCTTCTTCATGAGCTCAAAAAGAAAAGAGTTTTCTAGGGTTTGAGTTTGTGATAAAAAAATGTGAGAAAATGAAATCTAAAGTGAGCCCACTTCCTAATTCATCATCCTCTACTACTTGCCATTTTGTATTGGGTGTTTGCTTCACTAATTTTATAATTAGTGAAGAGATAGCTTGTGTCAGTGTCTTCTTGACGTAGATCATCTTCGGACTCGATGTCTTCGAAGCAAGCATTTTCGTTTCTTTATGGGATTCTCTCAAGAGTCCAGAGTTCACGATCGCAGCGAAAGGGACTACTACACGGAGCTATTGAAGTGAAGGACGGGTCTACAAAGGTTGTATTCCTTGCTCACTAGACTTGCAAAGTGTTTGCATTTATATTTCCGTCGATTTCTAGTTAACGATTCATAGTTAGGGTTAGCTAAACGGAAAAAATTTGAATTTGGCATGGACGATGCATCCTGAAACCTTGCTTCCGTCTTAGGTAACCCTGCATTAATGAGGTGGATATTTTAGAGGAGGAAAACTTCATGGTAGTTTAGTGAAATTGAGCATGGATTATTGTTGACTTTTTGGTCAAATGGAGACTTAGATATTTTTGAGATATTTGTGAGAGATATTTTCTTTGCATTAGAGTTAAAATAGATGCCATGCTCAAGAGTTAACTATTATTATCACAAACTCATTCTCTCTCCTCTCAAGCCCTCTCTTCATTTTCCTCTAAACCGTAATTGTCTTATGAGTTGAGAATCCTAGGGTTTGTGACAAAAATAAATCCATTAACACTTTCTACTCTTTCTAGGCTACTTAGTTTAGCACACCAAGTGACCTAGCTGCCTTATCCTAGAGGAGAAAGCTTATGGTAGACACTCTCGGGTGGATCTTCTTCGATTTGTAGAAGCCGACGAAGAGGCGCGATCCATTCTTACTTCATGTAGCTCACGACGAGGAAAAGGACAGCGAGGCGAAGAAGAAGGACAGTAACTTGAGGTATAACTTTCTCATTCAGTAGTTAAACCGCTATGTTCATCGGTTAGTTAAGGTTTAGTGTCGATCCTGGAGTTTAGTCGATGTTACGAAGCACTTAAAAATCGTTTTTTGCAAACTCTACCTCCCCGCGAACACGTGGGGTGCGTGGCATCGACTTACAAGAAAATCATCTTTAGGGCATGCCTTGTTAAGGTTTCTGAAATCAATGCAGACTCGGATCTGCCCATTCTTCTTTTTCACTGGGACGATGCATGCGGTCCAGTCCACATATTTCTCTTCTCTGATGAAACCGGCATCGATGAGTTTCTTGGTTTTCTCGATGAGCTTTTCTTCTAGCTCCCTTCTCATTCTTCGAGGAGCTTGTTTGACGGGCTTAGCATCAGGAGATATATCTAGTTTATGCACGACCACTTCAAGGGAAATGCTAGGCATTTCTTTGTACGTCCACGAGAAGCAGTCGGCGAACTCATGCAGCAGGGCGACTATCTGCTCTTTCATTTCCTCTGACAAGTGCGAGCTGATATAGGTCGGGCTTGGATTATCGGGAGTTCCTAAATCAACCTCGTTTAGCTCGTCGAAGGTTGCATCTTCGCCATCTTCGAGCTCTCGAGGAGCTTTTTCTGGCTCGGCTATCTCGTCGTCATTATTTGACCTTTTGCTAGCTTCACCAACATGGATCATGTAGCATGCTTTGGAATCAGATTGACTAAAACCTATGCCCCGTCTATCTGGAATTCGTCCATCGATGAGTGCTCGGATCTGAGGCGGATGCCATAGCCCCTTATAAAACTTCGCTTCGGATTCTGTTTGATATAACTGGCATCCACACTTTTTAAAATATTTCCACATCTTGGGCGCATAATATCTGGGATTAAGGACGGCCCTTATGCCTCTCTCATAGGGAAGGCATGTGACAGAAAAATCATCTGGGTGCACGACAAGATTTGAACCATAAAACAAAATGCCCTTCTGTCCACTTTTCCTTCCGAGAACATAGAAAGTTTGCAGTTGGTTCACGGTAGAGACCGACAAAGTATCTAACTCCTTGCACATCTGTTCCGGAACCCTTGTGATAGCTAGGGATCCTTCTGTAATCTCAAAGGTTTCTCTTAGCTTCGCTTTTTGGATGAGGGCCCAATCCTCATAGCTGTTGCGAGGCGAGTCCTCTTCCTCCGACTCTTCTATATCGCTGCCAAGATGAAGGTGGACTTTGTTGCTATATGGGCCTTCAGTATCAGACTCGCCCATATCGCTACCAAAATGAGGGCGAGTTTTACGGAAGAACGGACTTCCAGCGTCGAACTCATCAGTGTCACTGCGGAAACACGGGCGTACTTGGGGGTTTCTTCTTTTGAAAGCGACAGACGGCTCAAATTTGCTTTTGAGTGTCGTGGCCGCTCCGTCCTCAATCAGTTGTGGCTTAGCACTTTGGGAGTTCACAAAGTACCGAGAATCTTCATATCAGACTTCATGCACGCCGAATGGCTGGATGTCTCCGTCAATGCGTCTTATTCGCCATTTTTAGTATACTTCATGCATTGATAGAGAGTTGACGGAACGATGACGTAATCGTGAAGCCACGGCCGTCCTAAGAGAGTTTTATAAGACGTGTCATCGTCGATCACGTATATCTTAGCTTCGGTTTACAGATCCTCAAATTTGATTGGCAGAGCTATGGATCCCAGAACTTGCTGGAAATTTTGATTGAAGCCTTGAATGACAATCCTTTCCCTTGACAGATGTCGAACGTCTATTGAAAAACTCTTCAGAGTCCGCATGTTCATGATGTTCACTGAGGACCCTGGATCAATCATTATGCTATTAATCCGGTCTCCGTCGCTGTACCCTGTCACGTAAAGTGGTCGGTTGTGCTCAGCTGTTCCTAATAATAGGTCTTCATCTTTAAATGTGACCTCGGCTGTATGCAGAGTGTACTGGGCTTCTTTCATATCAATTTCCACAAAGCGAGTCGGGTACTGTTCGGGGTTTTATAAAGCATGATTGAGTACATCTCTAAGCTCCTTAGATGGGACCAAGGCATCGTAGATGCTCAGGAGAGATGGAAGCTTTCGGAGATGAGCCAAGACATTATAGTCCACTGAGGAAGGACTCAAATTTTTTTGAGCCGGCTCTCCGCCATCTTCTTCATTAGTGACTTGTTTTTCTTCCCTTTTGGGGTGTTGCCTTGATTTGCCGGTAGAACCCTACCGCTTCTGAGCTTGATTTCTTTGGCATTAGTGGCGAGCTCATCGTCCTCTTCGGGAAAACAGACCTCCTCCTCAGAGTTGCTGCCAAGATGGATGGCGTAGCAGGTCACTATAGGGATCCCTTCATTGGAGATTTCATCTAGCTCCTCCAGAATTTCAGTTGCTTCTATAGGGAAGAACTCCTTGTTAGTGTATATGCCCTAGAGGCCATTACTGTATCATACTGGTTTGTATATTACTTAATGGAAGCTTGGGATATTCACCTTGTATATACAATCTTGCTCAATATGGTAGTATGTTACTTGGTTTGTTTCTACTTCAATGTGTATATGTGTTTATTTTATGATATCACCTATACGCATTAGTGGAGCCCTTAGGATCTTTGCTTGATTACCAGCGTTGTGATGGCAGTCACACTAGTGGGGGCTGGGTAATCTATAAGCACATCCTTTTTCAGGTCCCTAGTCGCAGGACTATCGAGACAGGGCATCGATACTCCGGAGTAGACTAGCGCATGCGCTTCTCATCCCAGTGTGGGAGACGGTCTGTCCCACAGCCGTCTGTACGTCGTACTTGAGATAGTATGCGGGTGCTCGTTAGGTTACGAGTACACTGGACAGGACTCGTCGGGAACTGACTAGTTGGTATTATACCTATCGTCAGTTATCAGTTCCCAGGTGACATGAGTACAGCTTAGTCCGCTGACTTGACACTGGCACTTCGCCTCGAGTGTGTTCCCACTGTACTTTGATTACTACCCTACCACGGCTCAAAGGAGTCGTGCAAACAGGTGGTAGTTGGGTGCAGTCCCGAAGCACTTGGAGGCAGTGACGGTTAGACAGGATTCGTCTATCCCGGTATTGGGGGTTGACATCGCGCTGTGTCTAGGAGAGCCATTACACGAGTAGTCCCTGGCCAGGGCAAGCGAGATATACTGGTAGGCTTCCAGTGTTATCTCAGGGTGTTTTAGGCTTCACTCCGACACGACTTGTACCGCTATTAGGGGACTGACGTTTACCGTCCCCTAGGCCCGACATGCGATGTATCAGACGAACAGACCGGACTGTATGGAGACTGTTACATTCAGACTCAGTAGGAGTTCAGATGGGTTTCACCTCGTCAGTCTTCTTATCGGCATCTGCCTAGGGACCGTTACGCACAGCTAGTGCCGCTTGCGGTCTGTGGTTAAACCCACTGCCAGCGTAGTGTCGAGTCTTTAGAGTCCCACACAGAGGGCTATTCGCCTCTGGGCAAAACTGAGTAGAGGTCGCATGGTTTTGCGACAGGGTTCGTTCTCATCCGCGCACTTGTGCACGTTTGGAGTACGGACAGATATTACTAGCGGGCTCTGGTTTGAGCCAGATACTGGTATATGTTTTGGGGTTGATTTTATCTCATAGTATTCATGTTCCTCGGAACAAGAATGCGGGTGTGTATGCATAGTTGATTGAGGCGGAGGAAGAGGATTTTCATTAGGGTTTCGGAACGGGTGCGCATGCACAGTTGACAGTCGTCTTTTTCCAAACCCTAATGAATTTATGATATATCAATTAAATGAAATTGTGTCATGGTTGGGTTTGTTGACTTGTTGACCAAGGTTGACTAGTTGACCATGGTTGAAAGTTTGACCATCATCATTACATATCAAAGATGCTCTTTGATTCTTGTAAAACCATTTAATGTATGTAATGATAATTGTCATTTCAAACCATCCATCAACTATTTCATTTTAATTATTATTGTTAATTTGATAATTCTTTTCATTTTTTTATGGTTGTAAAATGAAAAGGATTTCTCATTCTATCATAACACTTCTCTCTCCTCTCTTCTTCTTCCTCCTTCTCTAGTTCAAGGAGCTCCCTTCTCATGTGTTGAGAATCCATCTCATTGAGATAAAAACACCCCAAAGCCACTCTCTACTCACTCTAGGGTTAGAGATTTGGCAAGCCAAAGATCCTAGTTCACTCAAAGTTCGAGAAAGAGCTTGAAGGTTGAACCCTCAGGTGGATCCATCTTTGACGGAAGAAGGCGACGAGGAAAGCACCATCAACCCCTACAAAGGTTTCAAGAAGAAGGAGTTCAAGTTAGGTATAACCTCTTTTCCGAGTAGTTAACTCTCTTTAGCTTTGTAGTTAGTTTAGTTTAGAAAAGATCCCGACTTTTTTAGTCCATGTTGCCTAAAGCGCTAAAAATTTGTTTTTTATATCGTTTCCGCCTCCCCGCAAGAACCGGGGTTGGCAACGTGGACTTACACTCCTTCTATTGAATTAGAGTTCTTTCCTTTTGTTCATAGTCTTCGAGGGAATCGATATATTTTTGAATGGTCGATCTCCCTGCAGACTCTTTTTCGTGTCGAGCTGCACTTTTCTTCTTCTTGAGCTTTTTGGATTTTGAGCCTGATTGAGCAAAATTGGCAGCTAGAATGGTGGGCTCTTTCTGCCCTTCCCATTCCGTTCTGGGCTCTTTCTGAAGTAGCTTTAGAATCTTCTTCATCTTTTTAGACATGTGCATGCTCTATGGAGGCTGCGACGAGTCAGTTTCATTCTTCAGGGTAGCAGGTTCAGCTGTTTTCTCCTAGAAGGTTTTAGCTTGTGTCTGTATGAAGTTGGTGGTTGCAGCTTGATTGTTCACCAACACACTCTTGAACAACTCGATCTCCCCAGTCTTGTACTGCTTTTCAACCCAGTCTTTGAAAATATAGCAATCCTCGATCGCATGGCTCACTATTCAGTGGTACGGGAAATATAGAGGATTGTCGGTCATTTTTGCTTCGTGAGGAATTTTCGACTCTGACAACTGTAGACCGTTGTTCAAGGCATCTTTGAATATCTTGCGGACCTTGTCCCTTCTGAAAGAGTAAATCTTTTTCTTTTTCTCATCTAGTGTAGTCCCTTCTCCTCCCACCACTGGCTTTCAAGACCGGTTGGTCTTGGATTCACCTGCCTTTCACTTGTCTTCATTGTCGGATGTATTAAAGATATTGGTATTGCCGGAATTCCCGCTTCTACGGTTGTCGTCCCTCTTTCTCTTCCAAGTATTGTCTATCTGAGAGTCTGAGGTAGATTCTTGATTTGAGCGTTCCAGCATTTGGACTTTCTTGGTCAGCTCTTGAAACATCTTGAAGCATGTTGTACATAAGAATGGGACCATCCAATTGCTGAGGTTCCCAGTGAGGAGGCCGACGGACTGGTCCTGCTCTAGCGGCGGTTCGCACTTGATAGTGAGGTTGCGCCATCGGGTAATAAAGTCCATGTTGCTTTTGTTTTTCCCCAGCTTGGTTCTCATGAGGTCAGCGATGAAGATTTTGTCACTAACACTCATGAATCTTTGCCGAAATAGAGACTCCATTTGGACGAAAGAAGTGATGGACACGTCTGGTATACTTGCGTCTGGTATACTTGCTGAAATAGAGATTTTGTCACGGTGTTGAGGCAGGTTGCTCCACTTCGGGTACTTGGCGGGTAGTTTGCCGCACCCGTAGGGGTCTTGGGTGGGGTATTGGCTATTCACCGCGACCGTGTAATCCGATTTTCGTTGCAGGCTCAAAAGGATTGCGGATTCCTAGTATATCCAATGTATTCATCTGTGATCTGTAATGTCTATCATTGCTATATATTTATAACTATTTAGGCGTTGCTTATGTTTTTTCAGCCGCGCTAGCCCAGCCCCTGCTCTGTCGTTAGTTAAGTAACCTAACGGGTGATGACGGGGCCCCGTGGCGAATGCGAATGGCATAAGCGTACGTCATATTTTGGTTGTTTTCTGCAATGGTAGGATTAAATGATGGGACGCATTAAAAGAACTAATGCAAGAAAATAAACCAAGTAAAAGTTGAATGGAACACTTTGAAAACCACTCGGTTCTTTTCAAAACTAAACTTTTAAACGCGGAGCTTGAACCACTCCTTTCAAAAGCTATCTCGTTCCATCGATTATATCAAGTTCACTACGTTCACGGTTTAGCCAAAACCATTCGTAGCCCTCCGTCGTTTCACATGAATAGTCAATAGTATTCAAGCTATGTTTGTTGGCCATAGTCAAGGCATAGTGATTGGTAGCTATGCGTTGATTTGGAACAGTCGTACTGCCTTGTTGGCCAAAGTCAAGGGTAGGTACGGATGGATTCAAATTAACCTGGAGAACGACGGGTAGAACTTGACATGTGACTTATGATTTGTTGGCCAAAGTCAAGGTCATAAGAGCATGGGGCAAAAATCATATCGGGAGTTTCATAAGTACTGAAACTTGCTATATTTGCATACCATTTGGAGTGTGGTGATTCTGGTAGGATTCCTTCAGTTTCGTCACGCGATGATATTTGGATCCCGATCCTACTGTGAGTATATGCTACTCCTCGGGAAATTTCTCACTAAACGATCAATGCTATAAACCTAGTAGGTGTCTAGAAAGGTGTTAGCGGGGCTACGCCCCCAGGGAAAAGAGGTTCTTAAATTAAGGAACTTCGCGAAAGCGTTGGAAAACCTCCCTCGAAGTACCGACACTGGCCTGGCTGAACGGTTAAGCAAGTATTGTGCGGTGGGATTGATCCCGACTAATTCTTCCTTTATGGTTTGAGGAGGGATTCGAGAGACAGTGGGAGCCATCCTGTTTAGACAAACTAAAAACCATTCTAAACTTGCAAGAGCATCGTGCTGAGTGTTTCTTCTCTCTCTCCTAATTGCAGCGACCAATCGACATGACTGGACTTAAGTTACTTCTAGATAAAAACATACTGACAGGGCCAAACTACAAAGATTGGCTCAGGAATGTCAAAATGCCAATCACTTACGATAAGCTGGGGTATCTTCTTACTACCAAAGCCCCCCCGTCCCAGGTCCCACCTCCAGCGTCGCGGATATAGAAATCCGTAAGACTTGGGAGATCGATTGCGCGAAGGCCAAGTGCCTCGTGCTTGCCTCTATGGACAACGAACATCAGAGGAGGCACGAGAATATGGACCTGGAATCCATATTTCTCCATACAAAAGAACTGTATGGAGAGCAGTCTCGTATCGCAAGATACGAAGTGTCGAAGAAGTTATTTTCGGCAAAATTGGCCGTCGGATCATCGGTAGCGGAACACGTGCTTAAGATGATTGGCTACATTGAGGAGCTCGCAGAACTTGGGACCACGTTGGAGAGTGAGCTCTATACGGACTTGATTCTCCAGTCCCTTCCTTCCACTTACGCCCAGTTTATACTGAACTTCAAGTTACAAGAAAAAGAAGTTGAACTTTCAGAACTCCTCAACATGCTGAGGAGCGCAGAGGGCACCCTACAGAAAGGTAGGGAAATACCCACTTTGTTTGTAGGAGGATCTTCTTCTTCTGGGTCCAAGGCGAAAGCCAAGGCAAAAAAGAAGAAAGCCCCCGCCAAACCAAGGGGCGGTGTTAGTAAAGTGGATACGAAGGGAAAGGAAAAGGCAACAAAGTTAGCGGGGAAGCTTGTTGGTAAAGAAGAATGCTTCTATTGTCATAAGAGTGGATACTGGAAGAAAGATTGCAGGGCTTGGAAAGCCAGGACACAGGAACTGAAGCAGGTTGCGGCTTCAGCTTCAGGTGTGTATGTTATTGAAAACTGTCTTTCGATAAACTCTACTTCCTGGGTATTGGATACCGGATCAGGATCTCATATCTGTAATTCTTTGCAGGCGTTGAGAAACCGTAGGGTTTTGAAGGCAGGTGACATGACCCTCAGAGTTGCGAACGGAGCTAGCATGGATGCTAAAGCCGTGGGGGACTATCACCTGGGAATGTCAGATGGGCATGTTTTGGTTTTGCGTAATTGCTTTTTTGTACCCAACGCAACTTGTAATATCATTTCTGTATCTTTGATTTCAAAAGAAGGTTATGAATTTGCGTTTGTAAGTAATGTTGTAAACATTCACCTTAATCAAGTTCTGATTGGGTCAGGTACACTGAGCAATGGTATATACGTATTAAACCAACCACAGATTTTCAATGTCCAGAATACACACAAAAGAAAGTCTCCAGATATCAATCAGACTTTCTTATGGCATTGTAGACTGGGTCACATCAATGAGAGAAGGTTGACTAAGTTACATACAGAAGGATATTTGGATCCGTTCGAATATCAATCGTATGCCACTTGTCAATCCTGTCTCAAAGGAAAGATGACAAAGACTCCGTTCACTGGACACGGAGTAAGAGCAAGCGAGCTCTTGGGACTCGTACACAGCGACGTGTGCGGTCCAATGTCTACACATGCGCGAAGCGGTTATTCTTACTTCATTACTTTTACGGATGACTTCTCGAGGTACGGTTATGTCTTCTTGATGAAACATAAGTCCGAAGCCTTTGAAAAGTTTCAGGAATATAAGAATGAAGTAGAAAAACAAACCGGCAAAAATATCAAGATTCTAAGATCGGATCGAGGTGGAGAATACTTAAGTGCCGAGTTCCTGAATTACTTAAAAGAGAATGGAATTCTCTCTCAGCTTACTCCTCCATACACTCCGCAACATAACGGTGTATCGGAGAGACGGAACCGGACCCTATTGGATATGGTACGATCCATGATGAGTAACGCTGAGTTACCGCTATCATTCTGGGGGTATGCGCTAGAATCAGCTGCATACCTTTTGAACCGAGTTCCCACTAAGACTGTGCCTACCACACCATATGAGATGTGGTGTGGAAAGAGGCCCCATCTTAATCACATTAAGACATGGGGATGTCCAGCTTTTGTCAAAAAGCAGCATGCGGACAAACTCGAGGCACGCTCAGTACAGTGCAAGTTCGTGGGATATACAAAGAACTCCAAGGGATATTTCTTCTACTGCGAAGAGGAACAAAAGGTTTTTGTTTCTCGTCATGCCTACTTCTTGGAAACTGAGTTTTTGGAAAACCAGATAAGTGGGAGCACAGTAGAACTGGAAGAAATTCCAGAACCACGAGCTATTACTGAAAGCTTAGAGGAACCAGAGGGTTCAAAAGAACAGGACATTCCTATGCCGCTCCGCAGGAGTAGTAGGCAGTCTCATCCGCCCGAGAGATACTACGGTTTTCTCATAGACGGGGATAGAGAGGATTGCATCATAGATTATGATGAGCCTATTAGCTTCCAGCAGGCCGTTCAGATCGTTGACTCGGTAAAATGGCTGGATGCAATGTGGACCGAAATGGAGTCCATGTACACCAACAAAGTATGGACGTTGGACATTGCTCCAGACGGGGTAAAACCCGTAGGATGCAAGTGGATCTTCAAAAGGAAGATTGGTGTAGATGGACAGGTTGAGACCTATAAAGCGAGACTTGTTGCAAAGGGTTTTCGTCAAAGACCTGATTTGGACTATGACGAAACCTTTTCTCCAGTGGCTATGCTGAAATCCATTCGGATCCTTCTTGCCATTGCTGCCTTCCACGATTATGAGATTTGGCAGATGGACGTAAAAACCGCTTTTCTAAATGGAAATTTAGAGGAGTGTGTCTATATGGACCAGCCAGAGGGTTTCATTCAGAGTGGGAGCAGCGGAAAGGTGAGCAAGTTGCTTAAGTCCATTTATGGACTAAAGCAGGCATCGCGGAGTTGGAACATCTGTTTTGATGAGACGGTCAAAGAATTTGGCTTTATCAAAAATCCAGATGAACCATGCATCTATAGTAGATTTGTAGCGAGAACTGTAGTATTCCTCGTTTTATACGTGGATGACATTCTCTTAATAGGAAATGACATTCCTATGCTACAATCTGTCAAGGGGTTCTTGTCGCACAGGTTCTCCATGAAAGACCTGGGTGATGCCTTATACATCCTGGGGATCCGGATCCATCGTGATAGATCCAAGAGGATATTAGGACTTTCACAGTCCAGGTACATCGACACCATACTGAAGAGATTCAGTATGGAAGATTCCAAGCGCGGTAACCTACTGGCTTGTCACGGGATCACCCTCTCTAAAGAGATGTCTCCCAAGACTGATTTGGAGAGGGATCGCATGTCTATTATACCCTACGCTTCTGCGGTAGGCTCTATAATGTATGCGATGTTGTGTACCAGACTGGATGTAGCTTATGCACTGAGTGTGGTAAGCCGGTATCAGTCAAACCCTGGGGAGAAACACTGGATAGCAGTAAAGAACATTCTCAAGTACCTAAGAAGGACTAAGGAGATGTTCTTGGTGTATGGAGGAAAAGACCTCCAGATCGAGGCCTTTGCTGACTCCAGCTTCCAGAGTGACAAGGATGATTCCAAGTCCATGTCGGGTTTTGTCTTTACCCTCAATGGAGGGGCGGTGTGTTGGAAGAGTTCCAAACAGGAAACCGTTGCAGACTCGACGATGGAAGCGGAATACATCGCTGCATCTGATGCCGCAAAAGAAGCTGTCTGGATGAGGAAGTTCTTGAAAGAACTTCAGGTGGTTCCGTCCATTGTTGACCCAATACCTCTGTATTGCGACAACAACGGGGCTATAGCTTTAGCGAAGGAACCCAGGTCCCATCAGAGATCCAGACACATCTTGAGGCGGTATCACCTGATCAGGGAGATCGTGGATCGCCAGGAGATCGAGGTTCGGAAAGTCGCTTCAGAAGATAACATTGCAGATCCATTCACCAAGGCCTTGCCCCAGACTCAGTTCGAGCGGCTGATCGAGATGATAGGTCTTCGATACGCCAGTACATGGCCTTAGTGCAAGTGGGAGATTGTTAGTGTATATGCCCTAGAGGCCATTACTGTATCATACTGGTTTGTATATTTCTTAATGGAAGCTTGGGATATTCACCTTGTATATACAATCTTGCTCAATATGGTAGTATGCTACTTGGTTTGTTTCTATTTCAATGTGTACATGTGTTTATTTTATGATATCAACTATACGCATTAGTGGAGCCCTTAGGATCTTTGCTTGATTACCAGTGTTGTGATGGCAGTCACACTAGTGGGGGCTGGGTAATCTATAAGCACATCCTTTTTCAGGTCCCTAGTCGCAGGACTATCGAGACAGGGCATCGATACTCCGGAGTAGACTAGCGCATGCGCTTCTTATCCCAGTGTGGGAGACGGTCTGTCCTACAGCCGTCTGTACGTCGTACTTGAGATAGTATGCGGGTGCTCGTTAGGTTACGAGTACACTGGACAGGACTCGTCGGGAACTGACTAGTTGGTATTATACCTATCGTCAGTTATCAGTTCTCAGGTGACATGAGTACAGCTTAGTCCGCTGACTTGACACTGGCACTTCGCCTCGAGTGTGTTCCCACTGTACTTTGAATACTACCCTACCACGGCTCAAAGGAGTCGTGCAAACAGGTGGTAGTTGGGTGCAGTCCCGAAGCACTTGGAGGCAGTGACGGTTAGACAGGATTTGTCTCTCCCGGTATTGGGGGTTGACATCGCGCTGTGTCTAGGAGAGCCATTACACGAGTAGTCCCTGGCCAGGGCAAGCGAGATATACTGGTAGGCTTCCAGTGTTATCTCAGGGTGTTTTGGGCTTCACTCCGACACGACTTGTACCGCTATTAGGGGACTGACGTTTACCGTCCCCTAGGCCCGACATGCGATGTATCAGACGAACAGACCGGACTGTACGGAGACTGTCACATTCAGACTCAGTAGGAGTTCAGATGGGTTTCACCTCGTCAGTCTTCTTATCGGCATCTGCCTGGGGACCGTTACGCACAGCTAGTGCCGCTTGCGGTCTGTGGTTAAACCCACTGCCAGCGTAGTGTCGAGTCTTTAGAGTCCCACACAGAGGGCTATTCGCCTCTGGGCAAAACTGAGTAGAGGTCGCATGGTTTTGCGACAGGGTTCGTTCTCATCCGCGCACTTGTGCACGTTTGGAGTCCGGACAGATATTACTAGCGGGCTCTGGTTTGAGCCAGATACTGGTATATGTTTTGGGGTTGATTTTATCTCATAGTATTCATGTTCCTCGGAACAAGAATGCGGGTGTGTATGCATAGTTGATTGAGGCGGAGGAAGAGGATTTTCATTAGGGTTTCGGAACGGGTGCGCATGCACAGTTGACAGTCGTCTTTTTCCAAACCCTAATGAATTTATGATATATCAATTAATAATATTAATTAAATGAAATTGTGTCATGGTTGGGTTTGTTGACTTGTTGATCAAGGTTGACTAGTTGACCATGGTTGAAAATTTGACCATCATCATTACATATCAAAGATGCTCTTTGATTCTAGCAAAACCGTTTAATGTATGTAATGATAATTGTCATTTCAAACCATCCATCAACTATTTCATTTTAATTATTATTGTTAATTTGATAATTCTTTTCATTTTGTTATGGTTGTAAAATGAAAAGGATTTCTCATTCTATCATAACACTTCTCTCTCCTCTCTTCTTCTTCCTCCTTCTCTAATTCAAGGAGCTCCCTTCTCATGTGTTGAGAATCCATCTCCTTGAGATAAAAGCACCCCAAAGCCACTCTCTACTCACTCTAGGTTTAGAGGTTTCGCAAGCCAAAGATCCTAGTTCACTCAAAGTTCGAGAAAGAGCCCGAAGGTTGAACCCTCAGGTGGATCCATCTTTGACGGAAGAAGGCGACGAGGAAAGCACCATCAACCCCTACAAAGGTTTCAAGAAGAAGGAGTTCAAATTAGGTATAACCTCTTTTTCGAGTAGCTAACTCTCTTTAGCTTTGTAGATAGTTTAGTCTAGAAAAGATCCCGACTTTGTTAGTCCATGTTGCCCAAAGCGCTAAAAATTTGTTTTTTATACCGTTTCCGCCTCCCCGTAAGAATCGGGGTTGGCAACGTGGACTTACACTCCTTCTATTGAATTAGAGTTCTTTCCTTTTGTTCATAGTTTTCGAGGGAATCGATATATTTTTGAATGGTCGATCTCCCTGCAGACTCTTTTTCGTGTCGAGCTGCACTTTTCTTCTTCTTGAGCTTTTTGGATTTTGAACCTGATTGAGCAAAATTGGCAGCTAGAACGGTGGGCTCTTTCTGCCCTTTCCATTCCGTTCTGGGCTCTTTCTGAAGTAGCTTTAGAATCTTCTTCATCTTTTTTGACATGTGCATGCTCTATGGAGGCTGCGACGAGTCAGTTTCATTCTTCAGGGTAACAGGTTCAGCTGTTTTCTCCTAGAAGGTTTTAGCTTGTGTCTGTATGAAGTTGGTGGTTGCAGCTTGATTGTTCACCAACACACTCTTGAACAACTCGATCTCCCCAGTCTTATACTGCTTTTCAACCCAGTCTTTGAAAATATAGCAATCCTCGATCGCATGGCTCACTATTCAGTGGTACGGGAAATATAGAGGATTGTCGGTCATTTTTGCTTCGTGAGAAATTTTCGACTCTGACAACTATAGACCGTTGTTCAAGGCATCTTTGAATATCTTGCGGACCTTGTCCCTTCTGAAAGAGTAAATCTTTTTCTTTTTCTCATCTAGTGTAGTCCCTTCTCCTCTCAGCACTGGCTTTCAAGACCGGTTGGTCTTGGATTCACCTGCCTTTCACTTGTCTTCATTGTCGGATGTATTAAAGATATTAGTATTGCCGGAATTCCCGCTTCTACGGTTGTCGTCCCTCTTTCTCTTCCAAGTATTGTCTATCTGAGAGTCTGAGGTAGATTCTTGATTTGAGCGTTCCAGCATTTGGACTTTCTTGGTCAGCTCTTGAAACATCTTGAAGCATGTTGTACATAAGAATGGGACCATCCAATTGCTGAGGTTCCCAGTGAGGAGGCCGACGGACTGGTCCTGCTCTAGCGGCGGTTCGCACTTGATAGTGAGGTTGCGCCATCGGGTAATAAAGTCCATGTTGCTTTTGTTTTTCCCCAGCTTGGTTCTCATGAGGTCAGCGATGAAGATTTTGTCACTAACACTCATGAATCTTTGCCAAAATAGAGACTCCATTTGGATGAAAGAAGTGATGGACACGTCTGGTATACTTGCGTACCAGTCGAAAGCGACACCGGCCAAGTCAGGCTGTTGACAAACTGACGAAGAAGGAGTGCATCATTGCCTCCATGTATTTCCGCACGATACTTTAAAGTGGGCGACGTGCTGATTTGTATTTCCCGTCCCATCAAATCATCCGAACTTCGGAATGACAAAGCCTCTCAAGAACTCGATCAGATCGTACTGTGCAGGATATGGCCGCCCACTGCTACCGATTTCTTTCCAAGCTTCAGCTTCGGCCACTAATGTTTTAACCTTGCTGGTGACAAAATCCATTATTCGATCTTGTGTTCGCGGGATAGTGCTATCTTGGGCCAAAGCGTCCCTAGAAGCGGAATGTGGCCGGCTTTCATGCTCCTCACCCAATCTTAGAACCAAGGGGACATGCATCGGTTGTTTCGGGTTGTCATCACCCGGCTCATGAGTAGAAACATATGCCTGATTGAAAGGCGCTCGAGCAATTTGAGCCATAAGCTGCATCATAACATTAATCAGGTCATCGATTTTGGAGTAAAGCTTGGCCATTTCTTTATCTTTGCTCCTGAGCTGTTTTCGAAGCTCTTGAAGCAGCTCTTGCTCTGCTGTCCTGGGATGAAAAGTTGGCACTTCTTCGCTGTTCGAGCTTGATTCTACATGGACTGAGGGGTCCTTCTGCCTATCAGCCTCATCGAGAGGTTTTCATCGTCTAGCGGAGGTGGTTGATCTTGGGAAACGGCAACCACATTTAAGCCAGATTGGGCTTGAGATGTGGTGGCCCCATCCCTGCATTTGCTGCGCAAGTTATCGCTGGGCCGAGCGCCCGCCGTATAAACTGTATGGATAACATATCCGGCCGTCTTTTCATTATTGGCAGTGGATTTTGTGGACTGCTGTCGTGGCCCTTCTGTTTTTGTAACGGACAATCGATTAAACATGGCTGGCCTGACTAGATTCTTGAGTAGTGCTGGCGCTTATTTTCTGTATTTGCCTCGCTGCTTTCGCGTGGCACAGAGCGCCTAATAAACTCTTAAAAAAAGACAGTGTCATTGCGCGCCGCCGAAAGACGCGGCCGGGACGTTAGGACATCTGGCCTGAATTTTGGGGGCAGATGCTATTTGGTTTTATCCGTCCACCTTTCCGAAGATGCCAAGTTGATTTATGGCACTGTGTATCGGAGGTTTAGACGGATGCGGCCATTGTAGCAGACTTCATCAGATTCCCTTTCGTTTGTGAGGGGTTTTTGATTGTGGGGACGCTCTTCCCTGCAGGCGCAAGCCCCTGCAGTTAATTACACTACCACGTAGGAATAACCACTTTCTCCTTCTCCAGATATTCAATTCGTGTCATGTCGTGTGTGTTTATTTTATTTTATTTGGTTGCCCGTGGATTGTATACGGAGACTAATTTATATTGTCGCCCGTAGGGCAGGGATTAGTCTAAATCCGTATTGTCTTAGAATTGGGTTTGGTTTGATTTAAGGATCGTTAACCTCATTTGAGATTAAGATCAACTTAAATATTTGTTAAGGATACGTTAGTCTAATTTTAGACTAAGATCTACTTAACAAGATTTAGGATCATTTAGATCCAACAAAAGAGCATTTGTGCTCTATTGCTTTAGTTTATGGACGTTGCGGTCTATGGTTTAAGGACATCATCGTCCGTGGTTTAAGGACATCATAGTCCGTAGAGTTTAAAGACATCATAGTCCATAGAGTTTAAAGACATCATAGTCCATAGAGTTTAGTTAAGGGACGCAGTCCATTGGGTTTAAGGACATCATAGTCCATGGTGTTTTTGATTGTCAGGACCCGCCACCTCTCGTAAGACGTTGAAGAATTACAACGACACATATCAGAGGTGTGAAGAGATGTACCCTTGAACCAATGTTGGTTGGGATATCTGTAGTCAGGTTTGGAACTAAGACCAATTAAAGAGATTGTGAGCACATAGGCTTGGTTGATCTGAATTAGGGACTTATGGCCAACTTGGGCTCAGTCCACTCAGTTTTGAATAAAATGTTGAACATTTGTTTGGGCTCAGTCTACTCAGTACCTTTTTGTTCAACAATGTTGAGCATTGATTTGGGTTGAAACCCCTCTTTCTTTTGTTTTTTATTGAGTGTTGAACACTCTTTATGGAGCTGAGCTCTATTTACAGAACGCTCTTTATTTCATCAACGTCCACGTGAGGAGCACATGGAGCGCTTAGCGTTGAGCACCAGACTTGGAGTGCTAAGCCACATTTTATAAAATAGCGCCCATGTGAGGAGCACGTGGAGCGCTTGGCGCTGAGCGCTAGACCTGGAGTGCTAAAGCGCATTCTTTAAAATAGCGCCCACGTGAGGTGCACATGGAGCGCTTGGCATTGAGCGCCAGACCTGAAGTGCTAAAGCGCTTCCTTTAAAATAGCGTCCATGTGAGGAGCACGTGGAGCGCTCGGCGCTGAGCGCCAGATTTGGAGTGCTAAAGCGCTTCTTTTAAAATAGCGCCCATGTGAGGAACACGTGGAGCGCTCGGCGCTGAGCGCCAGACTTGGAGTGGTAAAGCGCTTCCTTTAAAATAGCGCCCATATGAGGAGCACGTGGAGCGCTCAGCGCTGAGTGCCAGACCTGGAGTGCTAAAGAGCTTCCTTTAAAATAGCGCCCACGTGAGGAGCACGTGGAGCGCTCGGCGCCAGGCATTGTTTTTGGCAGTTCTGATCAGTTCAGTGCTCTGAGAATTAAATTCTCATTTGTGAGAGACTTTGTCTCATGGATCTAAGAACTAAGTTCTTCTTTTATGAGGAGACGATATGATCTCTTTTGTTTTTCTTTATGAGAGACTTTGTCTCATGGATCTAAAAACTAAGTTCTTCTTTTATGAGGAGATACTATGATCTCTTTTGTTTTTCTTTATGAGAGACATTGTCTCATGGATCTAAGAACTAAGTTCTTCTTTTATGAGGAGATGCTATTATCTCTTTTTTTTCCCTACCTTGAGGAGAGGTAGTTCTCTCCTTGAACTCTGAAGCTTATGGGGAAGTTCTTCTCTTTTTCTTCTTTGAATTTGAAACTTATGGAGAAGTCCCTCCGTACAAGACTTGAAATCTTGGGTCCTTTATATAGGGGAGGATGATTTGTTGAATCAGTTAAGGAAATCTCTCATTGAGAGATCTCTAATTGATTTGGGGAATTTATCCACCGTTGGATCTTTGATCCAAGGACTTCTATTTTACAGAAAACATTTTTCTTGTTTTTTTAATAAGATTGGGAAAATATTTTCCCATACAGAATTTATTCTGTATCTTGGTGATTTTTAATCACCATTGGATCTTTGATCCAATGGTGCTCTGATTTACAAAGCACAATCTTTCTTGTTTAGAAGGATTTGAGGAGAATTTCCTCAATCAGAATTTAATTCTGCACTCTGATAATTTATCATCTTCGTTGGATCTTTGATCCAAGGGTGGAGAACATTTAGTTCTGGCGCTGGCGCTCTCGTGCTTTGCACGTGAGGTGCTGCCTCAGAGTCTTTGACTCCTCGCACTGGCGCTTTTGGCGCTGGCGCTGGCGCTCTTGTACTTTGCACGTGAGGCACTGCCTCAGAGTCCTAGTGCTTTGCACGTGGGGCACTGCCACAATTCAAATTTCAAATTTTGAACAGAGCTCTGCTCTCTTATTGGGGGAAAAAAATGCCCCTCCCCCCCCACCGTTGCGCTCATGTGGCTCACATGTGAGTGCAGCGGTGACAACCTTTCCACCGTTGGATTGTCTTGGAAGTTTGATCGACTTCCAGCGCCTATAAATAGGGCCTTTGGCCCTTGAGATGACTTCTGTTCATCTTCTCCCTTTCTTGTTTTTCTGAGAATTTAATTCTTTCTTCAGAGCATAGATCTCTGCCAAAAGAACATCCTATAAGTTAGAACTTTGTTCAAATATTCGGTAAGAATCATGTTCGACCCCATTAAACAGAGCTTTGCTCTTCTCAGGTCACAGATCTTAAAGATGTGTTTTAGGGTTTCTTAACCCGTTAAATGAAAACAGAGCTTTGCTCCTTTTAGATCATAAATCAAACAATCTTCTTTTAAGGTTTCTTAACCTATTAATGAAGAACTCTTAGAGTTCGTTTTGCAGATCTTTAAAGATCTCGGAGTTTTTAACTCAGTAAAAGCTTTGCTTTTTAGAGTTTTAATGGATGATTCCATCGTTTTCACAGAGAATAGCTCTTAGAATTTTTAGGGAATTTTATTCCCCTCATAATTAGAGTGGACAGATGTCACTCCTGTTTGCAGAGCGTTGCTCTCGAGGGAGTTTAACTCCTTGGCCCAAGGAGTCTCTCATTAAATGAGAATTTTTTTAAGGATTTCTTCTTTAATGAGTGATTGCCTCATCAATGATGAGCCGTCCCCTTGATTTTATGGGTACCCCTTGGTCCCTTTCCACTGCATTGTAGTGGGGTACAATTTTAAAGTACCAAGTATCAAAATTTGGACTGTAGCACTGGCGGCTAACCCTGGTTCCTTTTCGTGCAGGTACTATGTCTTTCGACACTTCCTTCCCGTTTGTTCGCCCGGAGAGTGCCTATGCAGACGCGCCCGTGGATCGGGAAGTTTTCGCACTAATTAAAGATCACGACCCGGAGCAGAAATCTCTTCATTTATGGGGGTTGTGGTACAACCAAATTATTCGGGGTCGACGCAGCTTCTCTTGTGTGGTGCCTTCAGAGCCAATTTCCGCCCTTAATTATGCTGACTCACCCCAGGTGAATTACGCGGTGGAGGAGGTTAACTGGATTATAGATAGACGCCTCCAGCCCTCGATGGGTTCGATACCTGTACAGCCGACGATGGCTTTAGATATTCTGGGGCGGCGCATATGTCAAGGTGAGTCACAGCTGGCTGATTTTTTGAAAATGCCTCCTCCTCAATAACTGTATTTGTATCGACTGAAAATTTGTAATCTATGAATAACATGCATTCATTCATTTCTTTATTCTTTTATATGATGTATCTTGTACTCAATTGAATTCATGAATAAAAGACACATTTTTGTTTTTATCCCGTACTATCATTTTCATTTCTTCGCTGTGTCATTGGCATGTTACTTTATCAAACGTGGCATGTAGATAGTAGATAGCAGTCCATCTTAACCTCTTTATAAGGTAGCGACGGCTTAGGAAACAGGTTCAGGTCTGCTGCCTAAGACTTTTCCACATTATGAGCCGTGAGGGTCTCATAAGGACTTTTCTCCCTACGAGTCGAAAGAATCTCGTAGGTGTAATTTCTCTTTAGGAATCGTGAGGATTCCTAAGTGAATATTCTCTCTCGAGAGTCGTAAGGATCTCATTAGAGAATTTTTCCCTTTTACAAGTCGAGAGGACTCGTAAATGGTTGTTTCCCTCCTTGTCGAGATTCGACTTTGGAGAGTGTGACCCGTGAATAGTATACAATGGCCCATCTTGGGCCGACTTGCAGGGTCCCAATGCTTAAGAAATAGGTCTTTATCCCCATTGCCTAAGGCTCTCCCCTACGAGTCGAGACGAATTGAGGGATTATTGGTTGACTGGCTCAGCTTTCTGCAGTGTCAGGGTTGACTTTCTGCACTTTCTGCGGTGTCAGGGTGTGACTTTCTCTGCTTTATGCGGTGTCGGGGTCGACTTTCTCTGCTTTCCGCAGTGTCGGGGTTTGACTTTCTCCGCTTTCTGTGGTGTCGGGGGTTGACTTTCTCCTCTTTCTGCGGTGTCAGGGTTGACTTTCTCCGCTTTCTGCGGTGTCAGGGTTCACTTTCTCCGCTTTCTGCGGTGTCAGGTTTGACTTTCTCCGCTTTCTGCGGTGTCAGGATTTGACTTGCTCCGCTTTTTGCGGTGTCAGGGTTGACTTTCTCCTCTTTCTACGGTGCCGGGTTGACTTTCTTCGCTTTCTGCGGTGTCAGGTTGACTTTCTCCGCTTTCTGAGGTGTCGGGGTTGACTTTCTCCGCTTTCTGAGGTGTCGGGTTGACGTTCTCCCCTTTCTGCGGTGTCGGGTTGATTTCTCCGCTTTCTGCGGTGTCGGGTTGACTTTCTCCGCTTTCTGCGGTGTCCGGTTGACTTTCTCCACTTTCTGCGGTGTCCGGTTGACTTTCTTCGCTTTCTGCGGTGTCGGGTTTGACTTTCTCTGCTTTCTGCAGTGTCGGTTTGACTTTCTCCGCTTTCTGCGGTGTCCGGTTGACTTTCTCCTCTTTTTGTGGTGTCGGGTTTGACTTTCTCCGCTTTCTGTGGTGTCGGGTTGACTTTCTCCGCTTTCTGTGGTGTCAGGGTTGATTTTCTCCGCTTTCTACGGAGGAACGCCATTGTGGGTCTCCAGGCGGTAGAGGTGGCCGTCGAGATTTGGAACTAGGGACTTTGCCATGGCTCCGCTTCGTTGCGACTCTGAGGTCGGTTGTTAACGTCACGTCTGCCTTCGGTTGGAGTGAGAAAAAACATCTTTGTTGATCTTTAGGCTGTAGATGTTGCCGTCGAGATCTGACTCTCCCTTTGATAGAGTCTGATGGGCAAATGTGGTTCCCTTTCATTTATGCCTATGGATTGTATACAGGGGTCAGTATGGACTCACCTGTAGGGCAAAAGTTTCATTCTTTCATTCTTTCTTTTGTATTTTCTTCCGCGATGCTCTATCATTTCAGTTTTTTGTATCGCGAAAGTCGCGAATGCCCAATCATTTCGGCTATTTTTATATGCATATATTTTACTCGCTGATTTTTATTGCGAGTTGCCCATCATTTCGGCTATTTCATATGCATTTTTGTCTCGTCGATTTTGTTGCGAGTAAGGCGCTTAAGACCTGATACCAAACTTAGTATCAGCTTCGCTGTGGTTGGAATATTGCCAGGAGCAAATCATTATTTGCCGTGAAAGGACTTAGAAATTATTACCAATTTAGGCATCAGCATCGCTACAACTGGGGTATTGCCAGGAGCGAATCATCCTTTGCCTTTGTCGATTCGAACAAATGTGGCTTAGCAAACAGGGTTAGGATCCTGTCGGCTAAGGCTTTTGACTTCATGAGCCGGGTCTCATAAAGATGTTTCTCCCTTTGAGTCGTGAAGATCTCGTAGTTGTGTTTTCTCCTTAGGAGTCATGAGGATTCCTAAGTGTATGTTCTCTTATAAGTCGTAAGGATTTTACAAGAGTGTTTTCTCCTTATAAGTCGAGAGGACTTACAAGTGTTGTTCACCACATGAGAACATTCCTCATCGTTGGCGGGACTTGGTGAGGGAACGTTTATTTGTGCCCGTGAATTGTATACAAGGGTCAATATTGAACCGTTTGTAGGGCAATCTAGGGAATGTGATGGCTTAAGAACAGGTTCAGATCTTTGTAACTTAAGGCTTTTGAATCCTATGAGCCGTGGGGGTCTCATAAGAGGATTCTCTTTACGAGTCTTAAGGATCTCGTAAGTGTAATTTGTCCTTAAGAATCGTGAGGATTCCTATGTGTAATGGTCCTTTGTGAGTCGTAAGGATCTCACGCAGGTATTTTCTCCTTACAAGGTCGAGAGGACTTTGTAAGTGTGCATGAATTTTTTACGAGTCTGCGCCCTTTCAGGTTTTCACAAACTCGCCGGTAGCCCTGCTGTTTTTTACTCACGGAGCCCTTTCGGGTTTTCATCCGTGCCCATTTTGCTTATGGACGTACCGTTTTTTTTTGCCGCGTTAGCCCAAGGATGCCGCGGTTCGTAGTAGTTTTAAAGATGTTTCGGTCCGTAGCTAGTTTCAGGACGTTTTGGTCCGTTGTTTTCCGTGTTTAGGACAGGGTATCGTTGGATACTACTTTTAAAGTCTTGACTCAAGAAGATAGCGAGCGGACATAGACGTCGTCATCTATCATTAACCTGAGCTTTGACTTATCAGGCATAGTATTTCTTAAGATATCGGTCGTTTATTGGCCGGAAGGGTCTTTCACCATGCATATCCATGAGTAGGTAGGCCCCACCTTGGTAGACCTTGTCTATGATGTACGGGCCTTCATAGTTTGGCTCGAATTTCCCCTGTTTGGCACGATTGGGGATCATAGGTCTTTTGACAACTAGCACGAGTTCGCCTTGGCGGAGTGTTCTTTGCCTAGTTAGTCTTTCGTATGAACACACCATTCTTGCTTTATAAGCTTCTAGGTTTTTCTGCGCCATGAGACGAGTTTCATCGAGGGCGTCGAGCTCCTCAAGCCGAAGATGAGCATTCTCTTCATCTGTTAGCTCGTAATGAACCGCCGCTCGTAGAGAGGGTAGCTCTATCTCGAGGGGGAGTACCGCTTCTGTGCCGAATACTAACGCGAATGACATTGTATTTGTGGCCGTTTTGAACGTAGTTCGATACGCCTAGAGAGCTTCATGCAGTCTCTCGTGCCATTCCTTTTTATTTTTGGACATCGTCTTCTTTATGATCTTTGTCAAGGTTTTGTAGAAAAACTCAGTTAGACCGTTAGCTCGGGGATTATAGACCGAAGAGTATCTCCAGTCTATATTATGTTGCTGTGCGAAGTGGTTGATTTTATGACTTCTATAGGCTGGCCCATTATCGGAGATAATCCGTCACGGAGTGCCGAACCGATAGATGACATGTGTCTTGATGAAATGGAGGATTTTCTCCCTTTTCACTTCTCTTAGCGGTACTGCTTCTGTACACTTAGAGAAGTAATCAGTTGTCGCCAATATGAACCGATGTCCTCTGGATGACGCTGGTTCAATAGGCCCAATTATGTCGGTCCCCCACATTTCAAACGGTCAGCTAGCCACCGTTGGATGTAGCGGGTTCAGATGCTGGTGGATGAAGTCTCCATGAATTTGGCACGAGTGGCACTGCTTCGCGTATTCGAGGCAGTACTGAATTATCGTGGGCCGGTAGTAGCACATTCTTTTGATCTTCAGCTTCATCTTTGGCCCGGCTTGATGTGAACCGCAAAGTCTGTCGTGAGTTTCTTGGACGACTCTCCTTGCTTCTTCCGGTACCAGGCATCTCAGCCACAGAGAGTCAAACGACCTCTTATATAGAGTATCATTGACGAAGGCGAAAGACGGAGCTCGTTTCATGAGCTGATGTCTTGAGGATGCATCTTCAGGCGTTTGACCGGATTTGAAGTAGTCTATAAAGACTTCTCTCCAATCCTTAGACTTTTCTTGGTTCTCTATTTGTAGGGTCGTTTGCTTGGTCGCTTCCATTTCTTCAGACGACTCCATGGATATTTCTGCTGGTGCAAAAACCCGACGGCTTTGTACAACGATCCTCATGTCATTGAGGTTTTCGTCAGCCAGTTCTTTAGCGAGTTTGGCTAATGCATCCGCTTTGCTATTTTCTGTATGCGGTATGCTTTCCAGGACGTAGGAAGGGATTTGAGTCAGCAATTATTGCACTCTTTCGTCGTATTTTACCAACTCCGGTTTGCACGTTTGATAGTCGCTGTTTACTTGACTAACGACCAGCTGGGAGTCTCCGTATATAAGGAGGTCTTTGATTCACATGTCGATAGCGATCTCAAGACCTACTATCAAGTTTTCATATTCCGCTTCGTTGTTTGTTCTTCGCTCCATTAAGGAAAAGGAAAAACGCATTATCCTTCTTTATGGAGTCATGCAGATGAGGCTTACCCCAGATTTGATTACGGGGGAGTTTTGCCTTCGCTTCTTCAAGGAGGACGCTCCATCGAAGTAGAGTTCCCATCGGGTATCGTTCCCTTCTTTCTCCCTGTCAATTGGGTCAAACGCGTGTTCGTCTGGCGACTCGCAATATAGGGGTGAATCGGTAGGTATCGGACGCTCAGCAAGGAAGTCGGCGATGGCCTGGTGATTGATCTGATTTCTTATGATTGATTAGAATGAAAAGAAAAGTGTTATCACAACCAAAGAATTTATAACAGCAATCAATAACATTGTCGCTTGTAGCGATCGTTAGTGAGCACGGGTCGTCCACTAAGATGCAAGTAATTATTCGATCTTGTTTTATATGAGCCGAAAGAAAATAGTAAAGAAAATTCATGAAAATAATATTTCAAGATTTAATTAAGTTGTCATTTCAAGAAAATCAAGAAGGATTTTAAGATTTCATAATCAAGAAATTGTCCAAATTCAATTTTAGTTATCAAGAAAATGTAGAGAAGCTTGTTGGATTCGATAGGAAGTTGTAGCAACGATGAATACTAAAAATTATTAATCTTATCTATTGAGGAATTATAACTAGAACGATAGCGATGAATGAAGATTAGGGATCTATCGAAGAAACTAGGGTTTCTCCTTTACTATCCATTGTCTTTTCATTGATCATCATTCAAATCTAGCCTTTAGCAAAGAGAATCATCAAACATTTAATCCCTAATTTGCAACGAAATTATCAAGAACGGTGATCTCGCTAAAAATTAGGTCATTGATGATTCTTTTTCCTAAAATTCACAATTCTCATAAGACTTAAGATTTAGTTTAGGATTTCATCATCATTTGAACTACCGGTTTCCTTCGAATCCGAAACAAGCGGAGATTTACTCACACATTATGAAAATAATAGAATCAAGAATTAAAAATTTCATAATGCAAGAATTTAAAGAAAACGAGAATTAACAATTGATCACCTTTATTAAATCTTCTTCAAATTTACACAATTCCTCAATTCGAGGTACAAGACTAAGCTCTCGATCACTCCTTTGAAAAGGAGAATTTGTTATCGATCGCCGTGAGACGTGGATCGGTTGCGGATCTCTTGCTCTTGATGACGATCGGCGTTGCGATAAAGGATCTTCGAATGTCGTTGCTTGATGAACTCTCAATAATTCTTGATCTTGATTTGAAATTGGATTTGAATTTAGTTTTTGTGCTAGAATTTTACCACCATCAACCACCTTTTAACATTAGATCTAGATCCCTTTTTATAGATCTCAAATCAAGCTTCCCTCATAAGCTAGGTTGTTACAATGAGCCTTCTAGAATAAGATAGGTTGTTACAAGGAGTCTTCTAGAATAAGGTAGGTTGTTACAAGGAGCCTTCTAGAATATGGTCGGTTGTTGTAGAGAAGTTTCCAGAATAAAGTTGTTACGACGTGGCGTCCTCAGCAAGCTAAGAAGTTGAGAGGAAACTTCTGGAGATTTCCCGACCCGCCAAGCCCTTGACTCCGCCGCGGATCCGCGGCAACTCGGTCAACTCGGCCGCAGATCCGCGGCCAAGTAGTGAGATCAGTGGTAGAACTTTCTAGTCTGTTCTTTGGATGGTCTTGGGGTCTTCTTCTGATATCTGGAATCTTCTAATGTTTGCCTGGTTGCTTCTAATATTTGATTCTTTGGTTTCCTGTATTATATCGATAGTTTTCTGATTCCAGATATTTTGACCTGAATAATCTGGCACAAGATCTCAGTAAAGAATGTGAGAGATACAAAATATTATACGTGAAATGTTTACATACAATTTCCTTCATAATGCCGGTTATAAAGTATAACACATGTTAAATGATCTTTTCCAGACAAACTGCAAAATGTGTTATATTTATACCAAACACCTTTAGATGATTAGAAAGAGTAAGGAAATTGTCGTGTTGAAAGTGCAGTATTTTCGACTGAACAAATTCCCCCAAACATGATTTTGATCATCTTGAGCAAACTTCTTTTATTCAAGAGAAGGAGAAAAATAGAAAGAAAAAAGAAAAACTAACTAGCACACTATCGTAGGCAACACGATTGCACTGAGCACGTGCAATAAGTTTTTAAATCTCTAGGTGTCCCTAGTAGGAGGTGTGTTGTCTCCTGAGGGTTTTCAGCGGATTGCACCCACAAAATCCCATAATAAAAGGCTGTGAAAGTTACATATAAAGATAAGAATTATAAAAGAAAAAAACTTGAAAATTAGAGTTTTCAACTACACTAGCTTTTCGATGGTAATGAGCCCTATCTTAATAGTCATGAAAAGATATTAGAAATCACATCATCCCTCAATAAAACATCGTCTTTATTCTTCATTCCTACCTTTCTTCCAAACACCGATCATATATCCCTACGTGTGTGTAAAGGACATCCCTACACTCGGAGAATTCAATTCAAGCTATCATACTCTTGTCCATCTACCTCAATACTTTTTAGTCAGTGAATATTTTAGATGGAATTGCTCACACATTTTTCATGCGACCATTAATACTTCTTGAGGTACTAACCGACCGATTACTCATGTGCTTGCTGATTAGGCGTAAATAATATTTTCCTCGTCTTGCAACACATGAGGCTTAGCAGTGACTCCCAAACCAGTTGGTCTAAGGCACTAGGTGATGAAGCGCCCTCGCTATATTTTTTTATGCTTCCTTGGTGATTACAAAACCAGTGTTCATTTTTCTTCACCATTTTATACTCTTATCTTTTTGTTATTATTTATTTTCTTCGTACTTTGGCTTTTAGACAAGAGCATTTCAAGACATCCTCTACTATCCCGAGTTTCAAGATGTGTGTAAGTGCGTGTAGTAGGGTATCAACGTTCAAATGTTTGGCTTCCAGAATAGGAACTATTTTTCAGACTTATTTTTATTCTCAGATTAGTGACTTCCTTCATCTTACTAACCCTTGGGACAATGTCTCAAAACTACTTATTACAAGTTTCGTTTAAGAAAATATCTAACTTTCATGGTTTTCTTAAATTTTTCCAATCTTTTAGATGTAATTTTTCGCTTTCTAACCTTTCATTATAAAAGAATTTTTTTTATGTTTTATGCTTATGCAAAGTATGATGTAAAGTGATGCGTAAATAAGCGCAAACCTTCCGCAAACTTGTTTACAACAGTGTCCTCACTGTTGCCATCTGTTAAATCTCAAAAACCTGTAGGCTTGGGAGGAAAATTTAGTTACGGGGTACAAGAATAAATGAACGTGAAAATCTCCCCCAAACTTATTTTTGGCTCATAATTTTGTATACAAATTTTATTTTCAAGCGCCATAAGAACACCCCCCAAACTTGAGTTAAACAATGTTAAGCTTTTAAAATCATAAGAGGGGGGTAAAGTTATTAGTCAATGCAATTTTTGCAAAGACCGAAAGTCAACACCAACCATTCGAAAATTTTATCAGTGTAGTGCACCGGTTGGTGGAAGAACATGTTGTTTAGAGCCCAGAAGAAGTGGGGAAGAGATAAGTGGTGGTATGGAAAGGGTTAGCATCTTAATCTGGAGAGACGACACAGTGATGATGATGATGGATTACTCGCAGTCTCGTTATAATCCAGAAGAAGGGGAGGTGGTTCAATTTCATTGTTTTGGGTTTTATTCATCACAACTCCCGTATTTTCTAAAAATGCGAGTTTATCTGCGAAAATTTCCTCAAAGCTTTCATTGATATCCCAAAGAATATTCTCATTCGAAAGAGCGGAGTGATCTTCAGACTCCATAAAAGGTTCATAATCGGCATTAGATGTTGACCCGGACAACTCAAAAGAAAGGGTCCGTATGTGTACAATACATATCTGGGTCAAACGAAAACGTATTAAGGGAGTCTGGATCAGTATCGTGAAGCTGTTCAAATTCGCTGCTGTCGACATCCATTAATTGGACAGAACATATACGATCATGAGGTTTGGAGGGTTGACTTCCCAACTTATAAATGTTAAGCTCAATTGACGTATCCCCGAAAGATAGGTTCATAGAGTCGTTTTGACAGTTGATTACAGCATTGAAAGTAGCCAAAAAGGGTCGACCGAGAATCACCAGAATTTAATTCCGTGGGTTCGCTACAAGCTGTGTATCTATAACAATAAAGTCCACAGGGAATATAAATTCCCCGACTTGTATCCCCCAAGGTTGGTGATAGATCTATCGGCCATCTTGAGAGTTGTGTGTGCGGGCTTTAACTCTCCGATACCTAATTGCTCATAGACAAAATATAGAAGCAAGTTTACACTAGCACCTAAATCGAGTAAAGCACGATTGATATTTTTACCCCCAATAGAAATAGAGATTGTAGGAAAGCCAGGGTCCTTACGTTTCTTGGGTAAATTCTGTGAAAAAGCTGTGCTTACATTACTCAACATGAATATCTTTTTTGGCACTTGAGTCTTCCTCTTCCTAGTGCACAAGTTAAGTATTTTTGCATAAGCCGAAACTTGTTGTGTAACATCTAGGAGAGGGATATTTATATTGACTTGGTTAAACATGTTCACAATCTTCTCCATTTGTGCATTAGGTTTGTTGGGCCTCAACCTATCTGGAAATGGAGCTTTATCAATAAGTGTTGGGTCCAACATTTGTGGAGAAGTTTGTGGGGGTGGAATCGATCCCAGAATTGGAGTGGAGATCGTCTTTTGTTGACTAGAAGGTGTAGGCTGAGGATCCGAGCTTTAGGGAAAACGGAGAATAGGCTCGGAAGAAGAAGGTAAACTAGACGAAATAAGGTAAGAAGTAGAAGTGGAAGTGGAAGCCGGGGTTTCAATTGATTCCCCATTATTATCAATCTGTTCATCCACATGATTGTTTAGCACTCTTCTAGATCTCAACATAGTAATAGCACTCACATCATTATAATGCGAGGGCCCAGGATCAGGTAAGGGTTGAGATGGAAGTTTTCGTTTCTCTCTAGAACTCATTTTGGCATTTATTCGTGCAATTTGTGCTTCCATCGATTTAATACTCTCACCTTGGGAGGCGGAGTTCTTCTTTATATCATCGATAGAAGACTTTATATTAGCCGACATTTGAATTGTGTGTCATGAACAACTCTAAAGTTCGTTCGAGTGCAGAGAAATTATCGGTACCGGTCAATTGCAAAGAATTATTATACGGTGCAAAAGTGTTGGCCGGATTTTGAAAAGATTGTATTTAGAAGGGGTGCTGACTCTGTAGTGGTTGTTGTGGTGGTGGAGGGGCCCTTTTAAAGTTATTCTGGTTTGGAACCATGTTTTGAATTTGGTGTTGGTTCCAAGCAAAATCAGGATGATTCCTCCAACCATAATTATATGTGGAAGAAGAAGGATTGTTTCTAGGTTGTTGCTGAAATGAAGCATTAGTGTGACCTTGAAACGGATAATTAAAAGGACATTCTTCCGTCAAATGTGATGGATCAGAACAGCATCCACACACGGTTTTGGGGAGTGTGTACTGATTTAGGGAGGCTGAAGAGATTCTGTTTTCTATAGCGTCGAGTTTCCTTTGTATTGCGGCCATTTTGGCTTTCATTATGATGGAAACATCAAGCTGATTGATACCTTCCCTAGACGATGAATGACTAACACTTTCCCATTGTAAAGTGTTTTGGGCAAGATCTTCCAGGTATTTCCAAGCTTCACCATCATCTTTAGACAGGAATTGACATTGACACATGGTTTTAAGCATCTGTTTTATTGTGAGATCAATACCCTCATAGATAATGCGACACAGATCCGATCTAGGGATTCCGTGATGCGGACATTGGATAAGAAGATCCTTGAATCGTTCAAAGCATTTCTAAAATGTTTCATTGGGAAGTTGGGTAAACTGGTAGATTTCACCCCGAACACGGGCGGTCTTATGATTGAGATAAAATTTCTTAAGGAATGCCGCAACAAATTCATCCTATTTGGCAATAGAGTGTGCGGTTGTTTTATAAAGCCACTTCTCGGCTAAATTTCATAAAGTGAATGGGAGAAGACGTAAATGCACAACTTCCACAGACAGTTGTGACGTGCCAATCATAGCGCATACGTTTTCGAATTTGGTGATAAAAACGTATGCATCTTAAGACTCGAGACCGTGAAATTTGGGTAATAGTTTGATAAATTAGGGTTTAATTTCAAAATTATCCCCATTAGCTGGTGGAATAGAAAGACAAGTAGGAAGGAGACCACGTGTAGGATAGCATCTCTCTTGAAGAGAAATGCGCGGTGGATTCTGCGCACCTGCGGGTGGTGGCAGCGTGGTGTTATTAAAATTTTATGGATATCCGTCCATCTCGGTCATGGTGGGTGGTGGGGAAAAAGAAAATGAAGAAATACCGACTTTGGAGTCGGTAGGGGAAATAAGGACAAGACGGGTACTAGAATCCCGTGTTCAGCCGAGCTTGCACAAATGGTTTAGCACAAGTGGCAGCGTTTGTGATAATTAAAGAAAAATGTTGGTTTGGTGTTTGTTTTTGAAAAAAAAGACGGATTTTTGAAAAATCACACAACAATGCACAAGCAACCCTGGATCTAATGGTCACTTAGGTCAAGTCACTAAACCGCTCCTAGACTTGCAGAAGACAAATCGCAGGATAAATTCTCTACTACCTCTTTATCCCTCCTGTGGCCAGGTAAGTGGGAGGTTCTCCGATACGTAAGTAGCGGGCCTAATTAAGTAACCACTTGCCTTAGACACACTTGCCTTAGACACCACAAAAGAAATGCGGATAAGCAATAGATTACCCACGACCTTCTTCTGTCCTAATTGAGTGCGACGGTCCTTAGAGTCTTTTCTAGATATTTTTTAATTAATGAAGGGTGATGCGGATGCTAGTTTTGTGATTTGCAGGGCTTAGGAAAGGTAATGATATCCCCACCTAATCTGACCCTTGCCTCTTAATTTCCGTATTTAAAATATGCACAAATAACCAATTTCAAGAAACACAATAAATTTTATTTTTAAGCGCTGCGAATTTTTTGCAAAGAATCCTGCAGAAAAGTTGTTATTGGACAAGATCAGAGAGAAGAGGAGAGAACAGAGAATATACCACAGAAGTTTAGAATACTGAAATGCCTAAACGGCGGCGGAACCGCCGCAAAAACCTCAATATGGCCGCGGATCCGCGGTTCTATTGTGGAATTAGGGTTTCAAAATTTTCCTGTAGCTTCTTATACTCCTCTGGAATCTATAGAACTTCTCTGAATCTTGATCTCACTGCTAAAATGATTCCAGATTCCCTCGCAAAAAAATTCAAACACTAATCGTTAAGCACTTGAAGCGATTCTTGAATTAAAATATGATGGAATAATAATTTTTCAACTCAAATAGCAAGAAAGAACAAATTACGCACGCATCCCTGGCAACGGCGCCATTTGATTGATCTGATTTATTATGATTGATTCGAATGAAAAGAAAAGTGTTATCACAACCAAAGAATTTATAACCGCAATCAATAACGGTGTCGCTTGTAGCGATCGTTAGTGAGCACGGGTTGTCCACTGAGATGCAAGTATTTATTCGATCTTGTTTTAGATGAGCCGAACGAAAATAGTAAAGAAAATTCAAGAAAATAAGATTTCAAGATTTAATTAAGTTGTCATTTCAAGAAAATCAAGAAAGATTTTAAGATTTCATAATCAAGAAATTGTCCGAATTCAATTTTAGTTATCAAGAAAATGTAGAGAAGCTTGTTGGATTCGATAGGAAGTTGTAGCAACGATGAATACTAAAAATTATTAATCTTATCTATTGATGAATTATAACTAGAACGATAGCGATGAATGAAGATTAGGGATCTATCGAAGAAACTAGGGTTTCTCCTTCACTATCCATTGTCTTTTTATTGATCATCATTCAAATCTAGCCTTTAGCAAAGAGAATCATCAATCATTTAATCCCTAATTTGCAACGAAATTATCAAGAACGGTGATCTCGCTACAAATTAGGTCACTGATGATTATTTTTTCTAAAGTTCACAATTCTCATAAGACTTAAGATTTAGTTTAGGATCTCATCATCATTTGAACTACCGGTTTCCTTCGAATCCTAAACAAGCGGAGATTTACTCACACATTATGAAAATAATAGAATCAAGAATTAAAAATTTCATAATGCAAGAATTTAAAGAAAACGAGAATTAACAATTGATCAACTTTATTAAATCTTCTTCAAATTTACACAATTCCTCAATTCGAGGTACAAGACTAAGCTCTCGATCATCCAAGGCAAGACGTGGATCGGTTGCGGATCTCTTGCTCTTGATGACGATCGGCGTTGCGATAAAAGATCTACGAATGTCGTTGCTTGATGAACTCTCAATGATTCTTGATCTTGATTTGAAATTGGATTTGAATTTAGTTTTTGTGCTAGAATTTTACCACCATCAACCACCTTTTAACATTTGATCTAGATCCCCTTTTATAGATCTCAAATCAAGCTTCCTTCATAAGCTAGGTTGTTACAAGAAGCTTTCTAGAATAAGGTAGGTTGTTACAAAGAGTCTTCTAGAATAAAGTAGGTTATTGTAGAGAAGTTTCCAGAATAAAGTTGTTACGACGAGGTGTCCTCGGAGAAGTTGAGAGGAAACTTCTTGAGATTTCCCGACCCGCCAAGCCCCTGACTCAGCCGCGGATCCGCGGCAACTCGGCCAACTCGGCCGCGGATCCACGGCCAAGTAATGAGATCAGTGGTAGAACTTTCTGGTCTGTTCTTTGGATGGTCTTGGGGTCTTCTTCTGATATCTGGAATCTTCTAATGTTTGCCTGGTTGCTGCCAGTATTTGATTATTTGGTTTCCTGTATTATATCGATAGTTTTCTGATTCCAGTTATTTTGACCTGAATAATCTGGCACAAGATCTCAGTAAAGAATGTGAGAGATACAAAATATTATGCGTGAAATGTTTATACACAATTTCCTTCATAATGCCGGTTATAAAATATAACACATGTTAAATGAACTTTTCCAGACAAACTTCAAATATATGTTATATTTATACCAAACACCTTTAGATGATTAGAAAGAGTAAGGAAATTGTCGTGTTGAAAGTGCAGTATTTTCGACTGAACACCTGGCCTTTCACTGCCTTGAGAGGTCGGTATGTTATCAAGAATTCAATTAATAGGAGGGCCCATTTAGCGAGCCGACCCGTTAAAATGGCTTTCGACATCAAATATTTAAGAGGATCCACCTTTGATTTGAGATGGACCTCATGCGCCAAAGCATAATGTCGAAGCTTCGTTATAGTAAAGATTAATGCCAGGCAGTGTTTTTCGATAGGGGATAGTTGTTTTCTGCCTAAGGAGAACTCGACTCAAATAGTAGAGGGCTCTCTTTTTCCCTTGGTCGTTCTCATGTGCTCATAGCCGCCCAAAGAATCTTCAAGGGCAGTTGTGTACAGGATGAGGGGCTTTCCCTTGACCGGAGCGGTCAGTACCGGCAGATGTTGCAGGTATTGGTTAGTTTCGTCCAGTGCGCTTTGGCATTTGTGATCCCAAACGAACGGGGTCCTCTTCTTCATTAGTTGACTGTAGGGGTGGCATTTGCCAGAGAGGTTAGCTATGAACCGCCGGATATACGCGAGCTTTCCTTGGAGAGACTGCAGTTGCTTGAGAGTTCTTGGCAGAGGCATTTCCATGATCGTCTTGATCTTTGACGGATCTATTTCGATACCTCGATGTCGCACGTTGAATCCTAGGAATTTGCCTGAGGAAAGTCCGAACGCGCATTTTAGAGGGTTCATCTTCAGGTTTTATTTCCGAAGACGCTGAAACACTATCATTAGATGCTCCCGGTGCTCCTCGTACGATTTGCTTTTCACCACGAGATCTTCAATATAACATTCGACAATCTCATGTATGAGGTCATCAAAGATCTTTGTCATGGCCCTTTGATAGGTAGAGCTGGCGTTCTTCAAACCGAAAGGCATCACTTTATAGCAGAATATACTCAGAGGAGTCCGGAAAGCGGTATGCTTCTGGTTTTCAGGATGGATCTTTATTTGATTGTACCCCGATGATCCGTCCATGAAGGAGAAGACTTCATGAGTGAACATGTTATCTATCATCAACTTGGTAACCAGTACGGGAATATCATCCTTCGGGCAAGTTTTGTTGAGGTCCCGGAAGTCCACGCAGATGCGCATCGTTCTATTTTTCCTCATCACTGGGAAAATGTTGGCGATCCAGTCAGGGTATTGAATTTCTTGGATGAAGCCAAAGTCGATTAGCTTCTTGACTTCGGCGTTGATACTCATTTCAAGTTCGAGCCGCGTTCTTCTTGGTGCTTTTTTGACTGTTTGACATCCGGAGATATCGCCAATTTATGCATAGCTATTTCTGGATTTAGCCCTGGCATCTCGGAATAGTTCTATGCAAAGCAGTCTTTATACTGCTTGAGCACGTCTTTTAGCGTAGCCACCTTCTCTTTGGACAACAACTCACTGACGAACGTTGGTCGCGGGTCGTTTGCCATCCCCAAGTCAATTTTCCTTAGGTTGTTCGCAATAGTAAGTATTACATCTTCCAACTCTTTTAGCGCCGGTGGAAATTCTGAGATCAACTCATCTTCATCCTCATTTTCGAAGCACCAGGAGAGGTCATCCGTATTCTCGAGCACTCTGTCTTCTGACAACGTTACCACGTGACAGGTACGAGCTCGTTTCCAAGACCGATGTTGATCTGGTTATACTCTCGCTATATACGCTGCTTTGGGCACATGCTTTTGTGGTGGGGCTACCCTCCAACTGTCGGATAGAGCGAATCTGCCGAGTTGATATTGGTCTTCGACCCAGTTTTTGAAAGTGAAGCAGTCTTCGAGAGGATGTCCTATCATTTGGTGATAGGAAAAATAATCCAGGTGATTAACCTCGTTTCCTTGATCGGGGTGCCGAGACTCCGGGAGTGTCATCATATGATGTTTTTTGACAAGGTCAAAAATTCTCCTTGTCTTGTCTCGAGAGAAAGAATATGCTCGACCCATCTTTTTCATAAGAGACAGACTCCGGCTGACCCTTTCTCGATCGCGTGGCATTTTGGATCCGTTTCACCGTTGTCGAACGTTTTTTCCATTCTTTAACTTTTTTTTGCCTCCGCGTCGGGCCTTTTTCTTGCCTAGGAAATGCATGGCGGGATGTCGGTGAAGGGCATCATCATCCTCTGTGGCCTGCTGAAGGAAGCGTTGCGTCTTGGTTTTCTCGTAAATGGCCATTTCGCGGCAGTAGTCGTTCCGAACCTTTTGACTCGCTTCCCTTACTAGCTCGTCCATCTGTTCTTCAAACGACGGGCTCAGCATTTTCATGGAAGGACCTCGTTCCGGTTTAGCGTTAGTGTCTTTTAAAAGAGCATCCCCTTCTTCATCGAGATCATTTATGACATGGCAGTCATGGAATTGCTCCCGTTTCTTGGACTGGACATATCCAAGCTCGATCGTTTCCATTCTTCTTCTGGGCAATTTTCGCTGAGTTCGGGGGACGCTCCAAATCTTGTTGTAGAACTAAGCTTGTCGAGCAGTTTGTTTAAAAGGTATGCCTTGGCATCTCAATAACCTCTTTAATCCATTTGCATAATATCTGAGAAAACGGATGGGTTAGAGCCTGTCGAGCGTAAAATTGGCACCATGCTAGACTTCTCTTTCGACTTTAGTCTCCATGGATCGATAGAATCGGATCGCCTTTTCACCTCTTCGCCTGGGAGGAACATAGAATGTCTGCAGCTCTTGCACACTATATGTTTCAAGCACATCGAGCTCTTTATAGTGCTGCCGCGAAACCATGGCAATTTGCAAACTCTGATCATCTCCAGTGAGGGCCTACATTGATGGACGGACCAAGAACACTGCATTGACTTCGTCGTCAGAGTCACTGCCAAAGACCAGGATAGGGGTAGATGGTCCTGGCCTGTTGCATTGAGGATGCCTCGAATAGACTATCTCTTCTTCCTCCTCGGTATCGCTCCTGAAGACCAGAATAGTGGTGATAGCATTTTACTTATTCTATGATTTATGGAATCTTTCTATGTCTTCAAAGTCTGGTAGGAAATACTTAGCGTCTTCATACTTGCGGACTTCATTTTAGGAGAATGGGTTTAGTTCTCCTGTCACGGTGTACTCGAGACCATCTTTGAAATACTTCATACACTGATGTTGTGTAGAAGGGATGATGTTGTACTCGTGTAACCAAGGCCTACTGAGTAAAGAGTTGTAGCAGGTCTTTACGTCAATGACATGAAATTTGATGTCAGTGATGAGCAGCCCAAAGCATAACGTCAGTATTGCGGACCCGAGCTTCCGTGATGACTGGGAGTCGAACCCGGTGATGGTGATTTTATCTCGAGAGAGATGCTGAACGCTCATGCATATTTCTTTTAATACCCTTACATTTAGAAGGTTGACAGAGGACCCATTTTCAACTAAGATCTTCCCTATCTTGAAGTCATGGCAGTACCCGGTGACATACAGGGGACGATTTTGCTTGCACGTTCCGACGAGAAGATCTTCATCACTGAAAGTAATGTAAACTGTGTGCACTTATTCCAGCTCATCCTTCATCTTTTCTTCGGCAAGGAAAGCTTGAAACTGCTCAGGCTCTTGTAATGCATTGATCAAAGAATCTCGTGCCTCTTTGACTCGATCATCGAGGGCGATATCCTCAGTGACTTTTTCCTTCCCCTTATCTTTTTTGTTCGACCCCTTGTTTGTGGGTCCAAGATTCTTTTCCGGCAACGTACGGTTACGCAGCTGAATATTCTCACAGTTCTTTACCTTTTCCTCTTCTCTTGAGGTGGATTCTTTGAAGAGAGGTCTGAGGGCTACTTCTTCATCGGAATCGCTTCCGAAGGTGAGAACTTGCGATCCCCTGGTATCAATCATGTGACAGTTGCCGGCAGTTCTATTGCGCTCATCTGTCGTATTTCTCTGCTCCCGACGAGTTTTGCGCTTCATCCGCTTGAAATGTTTTCGGTGAGCAACGTATCCCTGCCACCATTTCTTGAAGGCATTGCATTCTTCAATGGGATGTATAACCTTCTGATAGTACAAAAAGTAGCTCGGATGAATGTCCGCTTCATCATGATATAAACCGCCAGAAGTATCTCTTTTGAAAGGAGGCAGCTTCATTCCCATTGACAGGGCTTTAGTGAACCATTTCTTTGTCTTAAGCCTGTTTTTGTCTGCCGCAGGTGTGCTTCGATCTGGTTGGAGTGCTTTGCGACTCATCCCTATTATGGCTTCTTCAACTTGATGCCGACGCCTGGCCCTTTCGAATATGGCCATTTCACGCTCTTGATCAGCTTTGCTCTTCTGATGGGCTTCGTTCAGCAGCATGTCAATCATCTCGTCTGACAGTTCTAAAGATTTTGGCACCGAACCTGCCCCGAGCTCCTCCATATTATCTTCTGATGCCGAGCGAGCTTCTTCGTCATCTATAGGTGAATGAGAGATCATGTGACAACTTGCCACATAATCCTCGGGTTCTTCCGACGAGTCGTTTCCGTCATCATTGTCATTATCTCTGCTCTCCAGGATATGGCTGAGAAACTCTTGGAGTGTGACCGGGGTTCGCGCCTTCTGGTTATATTCCTCCAGTGCGTCAATATGTCTCTACAAATCTGTGCGTTTGTCATCAGACTGCGCGGGCTTTTTGGTCTTCTTCTTGTTCTTCGAAGACTTTGATGGCTGGGCCTGGGTGTTTTGCCTATTGCTACCAACTCCTGATGTTGGGCGCGGTTTCAGCATCTCCTCAATGATTTCTGGCTCAAGCGAGCTTCTCCACCAGATCGCCGGGCATGCATAAAGATCCTTCAGCATCCTTTTAGTTTTAGTTGACAAAACAACTTACCACGGAGCTTCCTTTATAAATGAGCATGATGCCCCCGACGTGTCCACCTTTTTAGGAGCGTGCGGTTGTAGCAGGTTTACCTTCTAGTTTTCAAACAGTGCGAATTTTCCTTGTTGGTATTGGTCCTCAATCCAGTTTTTGAAGACGAAGCAATCTTCGATTGGATGGCCCAATACTCGGTGATAGTGGCAGTAATTGGGATTGTTGATGTTACCGGGCTGCAGCGGGCGTTTCGGATCTTGCAAGGTGATGAGCCTGTTGCACACCACTAGTTCAAACAGTTTCCTTGTCTTATCCAGGGAAAACGAGTAAGGACGTCTCAACTTCTCGTCGAAGAATCGCGATTTGTTTCCTTGGCAAGCAACCGGTTTTAGATCACTCAGCTGTTGCTGAGTGTTGGCGACGAAGGTCGCTTTACCTTTCACCTTCTCATTTCGAAGCTCCATTTTCAAGGAGGGCGGTCTATGGCCCATCTGGTCCATTTGGGCCAACTTGTCGATTAGGGCCTGGAAAGTGGTCGGCTTGAAGAACATCATGAATTAGGATATAGTTGCTTGTAGATCAAGGGTCCCCATGAACATGCCCACGATAGGAGCTTCTTCTATGCGTTGTTCGCATCTCAACCATAGGTTCCGCCACCAAATTGCATATTGAACCCATGTCTCTCCTGGCTTCACCTTGGCATTGATCAATGCCGTGATTGGGGAGCGTTCGCTGGCACTTGTGTAGGGTTACTAGGCACTCTCACAAGGTTCTAAAAGGCATCAACCATGCCTGATTTAAAATTTAGACGTGCCGAACAACCCTAACCAAGATCTTTAAACTAGAGATTAGGCGAAACAAAGCAAGTAAACAACTTTACTTCTAAGAGTTTAGGATTACAACCTTTGGAGTCCAGTCCTTCACTTCTAAAGCTCCGTGTTGAGGTCCCTTCGCTGCGATCATCGAGTATCCGGACTCTAGAGAGGCTCCACAAAAGAAAGATGCAAGCTTGCTTCCGATCTTCGATAACAAAGATGATCTACTTTGAAGAAACTCAAACCCAAGTTCTTGCTTTGCTAATCAAGTATTAGCAAAGCAAACACCCTAATCTAAGCGGCTAGAATAGATGAGGATGATGAAGTAGGAATTTAGCACTCATTTGTTTTTGATTTCTCACTCATTTTCATCACTAATGAAAAAGCTAGAAAGCTTTTCATCTAGAAGGAAGAAGAAGAAGAAGCTAACTCTTTTGTGATGAATAATGAATCCATATGAGGTTAGAAATGCAACCATGGGTTAAGTATGATAACTTAACCCATGTAGAGACTTAACAATGATCAAGGGTTGGGTTGGGTTAACAAATATCATAACAAATATCTTTACAAAATATCTTTGCAAAAACAAAACAAAAAGCTTCTAGAAGCTTCTAGAAAAATTAACCCAAATCAAACCTTAATCATGTTTAATCTCCACTAATCTCGTTGCATTAATAACCCTAACATGTTACAATATTATATATCACATATACAATATTTATTGTAACAAAATAAAATAATACAATTAACATATATCGCATATATATCAATGTATTACCCGAGTGAGAAAAAGAATCTTTTAGTGAGCTTATATCAGTTAATGTAATTTAATATATCAAATATACAATTATACATTAAATTATCGAATCAACACTTGATCCGATAATCCGGCTATTTCACAAATAACCGACTAATAAAATCTGTATCAGTTCATCGAATCAACACTTGATCCAATGACCCGGCTATATCACATATACCCGGCCGATATCTCATATCGCGAGAATCCAATACGATATCACACACACGTATTGTTCTCGGTCCCGCACATGTCATATATGTGCTCCTACTCCGTTTTGCCTGAGCCAGGAAACCTCTGTGTAGGACTCTAAAGAATCGTCAATACGCCGGCAGTAGGTAATGATCATATCAAACACCCACAAGCTGCAAGCGGTCAGCTAAACGTAACAGCCACCCAGGTATTGAGTGATCAGAAGATCAACAAGCAAGCCTGTACTTTCTCCTGCGAATCCAGTCAGTAACACTCCCGTACAGTCCGGTCTCTTCGTCTGATATGTCGCATATCTCACCTAGGGGTGGTAAACGTCAGACCCCAGTAGCTTAATAAGTCATGTCGATATGAGGTCTATAACAGTTCGAGAAACTACTGATAACACTTACCAGTAGATCTCAGCAACCCTGGCCAGGGATTTCCAGTTATAGCCAATCGAACACAGCGCAACATCAACTCCCTATACTGGAAGAGACGAATCCCCTCCTATCGCTCATTGCCTCCATGTGATTCGGGACTGTACCTAAAAGCCACCGTTTTGCACGCCCTCTTGGACGGGGTATGATGGAAATCAAAGCACAGTGGGAATCACACAAGACTCTATGACGATCTCGGGTCTACAGACTGCTCTGTACCAATGTCACCAGAGAACTGCCATCTGACGTGAGGTATAATACCATCTGGGAGTTCTCGGCAAGTCCGTCCAGTTTACCCAGTCTCCACTGAGCACCTGTATACCTTCTCTGATGTCAAACACCAATGGATATGGGATCATCCATCGCCCATCATATAGGTCAAGAAGCGCATACGCTAGTTTACACTGGAGTATCGATGCCCTGTCTCGGTACTCCCACGACTAGGAACATTTGAAGGATGTACTTGGCGACTACACTGTCCCTACTAGTATGATCCACATCATAGTCCTTGTAGTCAAGTACTCATCCTAAGAGCTTTATCAACATGTAACAAAGATACAATCAGAGTACACGTTAAGATAAAGGGCAACCAGATAGCATACTATTATGTCGAGTAAGAAAGTCATCCCTATATATGTCCAAGCATCCACTACAATATACATCGTATGTACAGTAATGGCCTCTAGGGCATACATATAACTAACAACTTGCGAAACGCTGGGTGAATAATAATTCCATTTCTGTGAATGTTTTAATGGAGTCATTTAGAAGTTCTGAGTACCATTCAAAAGCTGTCTCTGCTAAACTGCCGACGAACTGGTGAAGTAGCAATTTGTCGTCACCTCCAGTATTGCCGCAAAGAGCCCTGAACTGAGTGACGTGCTGATAGTGGTGCTGATAGGGGTTTCATGTCCCCTTGTACACTTGAAATTTAGGGATCGTATATCCCGGCGGGTACTTAATTTGATCGTACCAGCCTGGATATGGTCGTCCTGTTCTGACGACTTGGCCAGTAGCTTCATTTTCCTGATGAGCTCATATTTATTGAGCTATGTAGTCATCAAGCACAGCTTTCGAGATCGCCTCCTCCCTGGCCGCTGATAAACTCGGAAGAGGGTTTGATATCTCCCCTCTGTTGTCTTCAATGATTACTGGAAGGTCTTCAGCTGGAGGATCTGGCTGAATCATAATGCTCACCATATCTTGGAACAGAGCGCCATTTGTTTTATGTTAGCCGCTTGTTCCGCGGCCTCTTTATCTTTTTCCTCGAGAATTCTTCGGAGGAACTCGGCATCGGTTTTCTACTCCTGGCATTGATCCGACGATACTTCCAGGCTTTCTTTCTGCCCAGTGAGTGCGGCCATCTTTGTCATCATCTCCTGGAGCTTTTGTTGCTTCTCCTGGGTTTTTGTCACAGACCGTGTGAGTAGTCGATGACTCGTAGAAGTACGGCTTTCCTCTTTTCCGGAAGCCATGTAGACGGTGTGCACTACCATACCCTCGGACTTGAGGCGTTTAGGCTCAGTGCCCTTGAGATTCATTATAGACACAGGGATCTTCTCCGGCCTTCTCCTTTTATGCGCGGTCGAAGTTAAGGGGGTTGTAATAGGCACTTCTGTAAACGACACCTTCCGTAGCATGGCGGCGAGATGTTCCTCCTCTTGCCGAACTTTCATTTTCTTCTGTTGGCGGGAGTAGTCTTTGTCGATCATGGAGTCTTGAACTCTTCGCCAGACCCTATGGATTTTGGAGGATAGCCATTGAAGGGGATATTCTGGCTTTGCTTTAGTAACATTCTCCAAAGGTAGAGGAGACCTTTTCAATAAAGCAGTTGGAGAGTTCTTGCACACCCTCCTGAGCGGCTCAAAGTTGTTCCCAGTTGGAACAGCAGGGTCAATTTTCACCCTTGGAGCTGGTGGGGTAAGTCCAGAAGGAGAGCTGCCCCCAGTCTTCCTCACTCGGCGCCAATGGCGACGTCGAGAATGTCTTGCAGATGGGACTTGCTCAGTTACGGGGGTGGATTCATCATGCTCCCTATTCTGGTGAAGGGCTACCGGGGTCAACCTATCGAAGACCAACGTCCGCTGAGAGGGAACGGTCAATCTTGCAAAGACCGACTCTGTGGCAGGGGAAGAATTTTTAACGACCTCATCCGAAGCAGGAATTGGGATGGCCAGTCTTGTAAATACCGATCCCTTAGCAGGAGAAGCCCCTCTAACGACTTTGTTTACCGGAGTTGGGATGGCTATCCGCTTCGGGATAACTCCTTCGGGTATTGCAGGCTTCTTCACGGGCCCACTTGAGCTTTGGCCTTGTCTATTAAAGACCGAGGCGTTAGACTAAGACGACCCGTTGAGAGGGGTCGTGGTAGTGGTAAGCCGATCAAAGACCGACTTCTTTGGAGCTTCCTGTGATGGCACAGGGGCGTTGAAGCTCATTGGTGGGAGCATGGTCCCGAAGAACAATCCCGTGGTGGCTCTTGTCACCTGTTCCACCGGCACTGCGTACATGGAGGCCGCTTGGGGTCTGTAAGTTACTCTTCCAGCAGAGACGGAGTGGTAGTTGTTGTTGCAATTGGTGCAGTTGGAAGCCATTGACGTCATCATCTCTTCTGCACGGAGCAAGACACCAAATCTTAGTACCTAGAATCCAGGGGCAACCATATAAAACCGCGATTCGTTCGCGAACACGACACATGAAGTGTGGAGTGGAAAGAGGAAAAGGTCCCTCCAGGCGTGCCAGAATTTGTGCGTCGCCGAAAAACGCGGCCGGGACGTTGGGACGTCTGGCCTGAATTTTGGAGGCAGATGCTATTTGGTTTTATCCGTCCACCTCTCCGAAGATGCCAAGTTGATTTATGGTATAGTGTATTGGAGGTTTAGATGGATGCGGCTGTTGTAGCAGACTTCGTCAGATTCCCCCTCGTTTGCGAGGGGATTTTGATTGTGGGGACGCTCTTCCCTGCAGGCGCAAGCCCCTGCAGTTAATTACGTTACCGCGTAGCGATAACCACTTTCTCCTTCTCCAGATGTTCACTTTGTGTCGTGTGTGTTTATTTTATTTTTTTTGGTTGCCCGTGGATTGTATATGGAGACTAATTTATGTTGTCGCCCATAGGGTGGGGATTAGTCCAAATCCGTATTGTCTTAGATTTGGGTTTGGTTTGATTTAATGATCGTTAACCTCATTTGAGATTAAGATCAACTTAAATATTTGTAAAGGATACGTTAGTCTAATTTTAGACTAAGATCTACTTAACAAGATTTAGGATCATTTAGATCCAACAAAAGAGTATTTGTGCTCTATTACTTTAGTTTAGGGACGTTGTGTTCCATGGTTTAAGAACATCATAGTCCGTGGTTTAAGGACATCATAGTCCATGGAGTTTAAAGACATCATAGTCCGTAGAGTTTAGTTTAGGGACGTTGCGGTCCATTGGGTTTAAGGACATCATAGTCCATGGAGTTTCTGATTATCGGGACCCGCCACCTCTCTGAAGATGTTGAAGAATTACAGCGACACATATCAGAGGTCTGAAGAGATGTACCCTTGAACCAATATTGGTTGGGAGATCTGTAGTCAGGTTTGGGACTAAGACCAATTAAAGAGATTGTGAGCACATGGGCTTGGTTGATCTGAATTAGGGACTTGTGGCCAACTTAGGCTCAGTCCACTCAGTTTTGAATAAAATGTTGAACATTTTTTTGGGCTCAGTCCACTCAGTCCCTTTTTATTCAACAAAGTTGAACATTGATTTGGGTTCTGACACCCCTCTTTCCTTTTTTTTATTGAGTGTTGAACACTCTTTATGGCGCTGAGTTCTATTTACTGAGCACTCTTTATTTCATCAGCGCCCATGTAAGGAGCACATGGAGCGCTTAGCGCTGAGCGCCAGACTTGGTGTGCTAAGGCACTTTTTATAAAATAGCGCCCACGTGAGGAGCACATAGAGCTCTTGGCGCTGAGCGCCAGACCAGGAGTGCTAAAGCGCTTTCTTTAAAATCACGTGAGGAGCACGTGGAGCGCTTGGTGCTGAGCGCCAAACCAAGAGTGCTAAAGCGCATCCTTTAAAATAGCGCCCATGTGAGGAGCACGTGGAGAGCTCGGCGCTGAGCGCCAGACTTGGAGTGCTAAAGTGCTTCCTTTAAATAGCGCCCATGTGAGGAGTACGTGGAGCGCTCGGAGCTGAGCGCCAGACTTGGAGTGCTAAAGCGCTTCCTTTAAAATAGTGCCCACGTGAGGAGCACGTGGAGCGCTTGACGCTGAGTGCCAAACCTGGAGTGCTAAAGCGCTTCCTTTAAAATACTGCCCAAGTGAGGAGCACGTGGAGCGCTCGGCGCCAGGCACTATTTTTGGCAGTTTTGATCTGTTCGGTGCTCTGAGAATTAAATTCTCGTTTGTGAGAGACTTTGTCTCATGGATCTAAGAACTAAGTTCTTCTTTCATGAGGAGATGATATGATCTCTTTTGTTTTTCTTTATGAGAGACTTTGTCTCTTGGATCTAAGAACTAAGTTCTTCTTTTATGAGGAGATTGTATGATCTCTTTTGTTTTTCTTTATGAGAGAGTTTCTCTCATGGATCTAAGAACTAAGTTCTTCTTTTATGAGGGGATGCTATGATCTCTTTTATTTTTCCCTACCTTGAAGAGAGGTAGTTCTCGCCTTGAACTCTGAAGTTTATGGGGGAGTTCTTCTCTTTTTATTTTTTCAATTTGAAACTTATGGGGAGGTCCCTCCGTACGAGACTTGAAGTCTTGGGTCCTTTATATAGGGGAGGCTGGTTTGTTGAATCAGTTAAGGAAATCTCTCATTGGGAGATTTCTAATTGATTTGGGGAATTTATCCACCGTTGGATCTTTGATCCAAGAACTTCTGTTTTACAGAAGACATTTTTCTTGTTTTTTTAACAAGATTTGGAAAATATTTTCCCATACAGAACTTATTTTGTATTTTGGTGATTTTTAATCACCATTGGATCTTTGATCCAACGGTGCTCTGATTTACAAAGCACAATTTTTCTTATTTAGAAAGATTTGAGGAGTATTTCCTCAATCCGAATTTAATTCTGCACTCTGATGATTTATCATCTTCGTTGGATCTTTGATCCAAAGTTAGAGAACTTTTAGTTCTGGCACTGGCGTCTCGTGCTTTACACGTGACGTGCTGCCTCAGAGTCTTTCACTCCTGGTGCTGGCGCTTTTAGCGCTGGCGCTCTTGTGCTTTGCACTTGAGGCACTGCCTTAGTGTCTTTGACTCTTGGCGACGGCGCTCTCTTGCTTTGCACGTAAGGCGCTGCCTCAGAGTCTTTGACTCACGGCGCGGGCGCTCTTGGCGCCGGCGCTCTTGGCGCCGGTGCTCTCATGCTTTGCACGTGGGGCGCTGCCTCAGTTCAAATTTTAAATTCTGAACAGAGCCCTGCTCTCTTATTAGGGGAAACAGTCATGCTTTCTCTGTTAGGGATGGGACACATCTCTTTGTAGTAACGTTCGGACTGCTGTCTCCTTAATTCTGGCGATCATGGTATTTTTCTAAACCTACTTAAAAGGTTCGAAAGAATTGCTGACTTTTATGACCGACTCGGCCGCCGTCATGAGGTGACCCTGCTCTTGAAACCTCACAAGATTCCACTTGGCCGGAGTCATAGCCCTCTTGTTAGCTCTATATCTGAGCTGCTTCTGCCTTAACTTTTCTGATTTCAGCACTTGGCAGGCTTTGGCTCTTTGGGGAGCCGTTGTTGACCGAGGGATGGAGAGCTTTAGAGATACGCCTGATTGTGCAATTGTCAAAGGCGTCGCCTGTGCTTGTCCGCGATGTTCGATGATGCCCTTTGTTCCGGTAGTTTTTCCCCAAGCTGGAGCACCAGAGAGTCATTCGGACACCGTTTTACATTTGGGCGGTGGTGCCTTGGCGATCACAACGTTTGGCCTCTTACCCCTTAACACCGGTTTGGCCACCTGGTTTGCCGTGACCTCCACCAGATGAGCGCTTCCGGCAGAGTAGATGATGACAGAACCAAATTAATGGGGTGGATCCTCCCATTACCGGCTGAGACTTGCAGGGAGAACCACACGGGAATTGATCTTGACCACGTACTAGATCGGAGTCGCATCAAATGCGAAACTCGTCTTGGGAGACATAATTGTTGAGTTTGAGATTGTGACTGAAAACTTGTTAACCTGTACACAAAAAAAATGACTTCAGTACAGGCAATCGATATATATGTTGATTGAGTTCGCATGAACGTTTAACCCAAAATATGGGAGGAGAGATAAGGTCCCACCGTGCATGCCAGAATCTGTAGGGTGTTTTTTATCATCTTATTGAGATGGGAATACACGCACGCTTGTCAGGCATATACAGATTCCCCCTGCCTAAGGTAGGCCAGGGTTATTGATCGTGGGGATCCGAATCTCCGGCAGCCGCGGACTAAACTGCCGTTAATTATCCTTTGCTTTTAGAGCGAAGGAACCACCGATTGACGGTTCAAACTGATCATATGAATTCAATGTGCAGTGTACGTGTTTTGTGTTTTGAAGGGTCCATCTGGTGACTTAAGAATTTCCCTTTCCGAAAAAAGGACTTGGGTATGTCGAGGGCCTCACAGAGTCGGGGGTCGCGCTATCCGGATAGCGGGCTGAGGGTCAAGGGGCCTAGTAGCCCCCTTGCGCGATAGGGGGCAGCACCCCATTAGAATTTTTTTTTCTAATGGGGTTAGTGTTGTGGAGTGTGTGTATATATAAAAAAAGGAAATAGAGTCCAATGGACGCGTGAGCGCCAGCGCCTCACATGCTCGGCACGCGGGCGCTGGGTGCCAGCGCCTCACGTGCTCAGCACACGGGTGCTGGACGCCAGCGGGAAAAAAAGGGGGCTTAGCCCCCTATTATGGGAGTTGTACTCCCAATTGACTTTTGGAATTAAACTTCTAAAAAGGGACAAAGGGGTTTAGCCCCTGTACTAGGAGTTGTACCCCTGGACTAGGAGTTGTACTCCCAATTGACTTTTGGAGTTAAACTCCTAAAAAAATGATTTATTATTTTTTTCTTGTGGAGTTAAACACTTAAGAGATTTTTGGAGCTGATGAAAGGGGACCCCTTTCTTCTCACTTGAGCCTTGGATCTTCCTAAAGTGGGATTCTTGGAGATGGGTCTCCTTCTTTCTCCTCTCTGTTTGCTGGATCTTAGGGGAAAAGGAGGGTGAGACTTAAAAATCTTCCCTTTTAGAGATCTGATGGGAGATCTGAGCTCCCCTTTGTGGGTTTCATGGTGAAAAACTATTCTTTTTTGGGAAAAGAAGAATGAAACTTTTGAATTAATTAAAGAAAAAGGAAGAAGGTTTAGAAGCTTGAGGAAGGAGAAGGAGGCACAGAACCCTAATTTATTGAGAGAAAGAAAAAGTTGTTTTTGATTTCTTCATCATGTTGCCTTTATAGGCTACACACTTTACGTATAACCCCTTGGCCTTTGCCAAATAGTACTTGTGCCACCTCATGTCTTATGTGCTTATTTCTTTTTGCACATAAGCCGTGAGGTTTTACAAAATTTTGGCTTTCTGCCCATTTTACGTATATTTATTTCTAAAAATTACATTTAGACTAATTTATTGCATCCTTTTTGGCATAGAGCCGGCCTCTTCCATACTTGGTCTTGACTTGGGGTTGACCTTAGTTTCGACTTGGTCGATCGGGGTGAAACTTTTGACCCCAACAGGTTGAAAGGATGGGAAATTACCAGTGTATACTTATCCTGTGGCTTTGACATCCTTGACCGTCATTGTAAAAGCCTGACGTCTCGGTACATTCCTCCTTACCAGAAGCGCATTCTTCTGCCCTTAGGGCACGTTTCTGAGCCCTTGAGGTACGTTTCCGTTTGCCTGATGGAATTGACGATGAGGTTGTGCGGGTGGTCCACATGGAGCTGGTGCAGGAAAAGCTAGGCGGGGTACAGGTGCCTGAATGGCTAGCCTTTGTAGGGCTGTGATTGCGGGTCTAGGTGCTGGTGCTATGTTTATACGATATGGGTATGCTCTCATAGCGTGAGTAGATGCACCACAAATCAAACACAGGCCATTTGCACGCCTGTAGTCCTTTGCCAAGTGTCCAGTTCTTTTGCAGTAGAAACAGAAATCTGGACTGGACTGATTAAATGATCCTCCTGGCCTCCTAGGTGCAAAAGTTGGCCTAGAAGAGGCTCCTACTGTCATCTGTGTGGCAGGGCATTTGATTCCAGCTGTTTGGGGCTTACCTTTCTTCTTTACCACAGCTTCATAATGGTGTGCTGCTTTCAGGGCGAGTTCATGAGTTGGGTAGTCGCCTGTGGCTAATGCCGTTTAAATATCCGGGTCTAAGCCCTGTTGGAATCGTCTAACCCGAATCTCATCAGTCGGGATCAAATGTGCCGCAAACTTGATAAAATATGATGTCAGGATTGTGATGTGTTTTACTGAATAGAATTTGATACGAATTCTTTACCTACTAAGCATGATGAATTCGGAATCATATTCATCCACCGATTTTACCCACATGGAGCCTTGTTGCAGGTGGATGAACTGTTGCTCCATCTCAAAACGGGCAGTCTCTGGGAAGAACTTTGCATCAAACAGATCGCTGAACGTCTTCCACTCTATGGGTTGTGTGAGACGGCTTTCTTCAGCCTTCCACCAGACTCTTGCATTGTCGGTGAGCTGGAGCTTAGCCACACGAACCCAGCTATGCCTGGTACCTGTGCTGCGGCGAGGTCGTCCTCTATATTGGGCCATTCTTCAGCCTCAAGACAACTTTCTTTCCCAGAAAAGTTCCTAGGATGCAACGCACGGAATTGCTTTATTCCAGGTGCTTTAGCTTTCGGGCAGTTCATAAGAATAGCAGTTTGCTGCTGCTGCTGGTCCTCCAGAAAGCTTTTGATAGCTTCGAGAAGCACGGTCTGTTCGTTAATCGAAGCAGCAACGGTAGGGGGAAGTGGTAAAGTAGGTGGCGGTGTGTTGCCATTAATATTTGTGCTGGTGATGTTGGGAGAATCATTACCTTGGTTGAAAAAGGAATGGTTAGGATGGATTCAAGAAATTTGAAATGTAAGGAATGTATAGTTGATGATTCTTATAATTCTTGTGATATATTGCTTAAGACTTCATGCAGAACTGACCTGCATGGGCCGCCAACAAAACCTATCACGCTCCGCTTCCTAATAGATGGAAACGGTGACGTGGCAAGCCCGCAGCGTATTTACTATGAAATAAATACGTTAAGTATAATTAAGCAATATAAAAATGAACAAGAATGACAAGAGTAATAAAATGAACAGCAACTTTATTTACATTCAACTTTACATACAACCGTTTACAAATAAAAAATACAATGAATAAAGCAATGCCTAAACAATGGAATACAGAAAGTAAGTGCAGGCGGGAAGGAGCTAGTAATCTGGCTATGCAGCAAGCTGGTCCAAGTCCTCCTGGCTCGGCTCTATCTCTTCAGTGTCTGGTCCTCCTGACGAACATTCCAAAAAAAGAAACAGAAAGGAATGTCGTAAGTGAAATAGCATTCGGTAAGTCCCAAAAGAAGAAATAGAAGATAGTACGTAATGTGAAATGAATAGGTAAAGTTGTATATGATCGTTTAGAGGTATAGGATAGTTATTCTAACATGGTTATTTGTAGTTTGATAAAGAAGGTATTCATGTATACGAGAAGAGTCCATCTTACCCCGTCGACTATGGTAACATGTAGTACAAGGCCCCGTCATAACCCATGGGACAACGACACGTGAATTTATGTAGGTGTCTTTTAAAGTGATCTCTCATGCCACGATATATGTTCCGTACCAATCTACCGCTTTATCCTCGTATAATGTATTGTATAGATTATGTTTACAGGTCTTGGCCAGAGCCATGGATATAAAATGTTCAGGTTCATGTTCAGGATATAATCATGTGTTCAAGTAGTCATGAATTCTTAGGTTTAGGAGTAATCGGCAACTGCTGCACATGGACGATAGGATTTCTGTATTTTTCCAAGACAATTGCCATTAATAACTCCGTTAAGTTGTCTAACCTAAATAGGCAAGCACTCACTTTCTCTGGCTTACTGGGGCTCAAGAGAATTGATCCCACTTAAATCTATATTTACTAGAGTCCTTAAAATATTGTTTTGTATATCTTGAGGGGGTTTTATGAAAAATATTTAATATAGATTAAAAATAAATATCGAGGGTGATTTATAACATTTAGGGTTTTCATGAGCATGTGTTTTAAATTATTGGGGTATTTTAATGATAAATACTTAGCTTTTAAAAGTTTATGGTATTTTATTGAAAACTATTCCTTTTTGGCGACTTGATGGTATTTTATTAACATTTTTTAATCTTTCATTTTTAGAAAAATGTAGTTTCATAATATATTGAAAATATGGATTTATAATTTTTAAAATTTTTAAAATTAGTTTTATTTAGAAAATTCGCATTTCTTAAAAACCGTATTTTATTTACTTTCGAGATCGAATAATCCGTGATGAGTTCTGTATCTCGCTCTACTATCCAAAGGCTGTGCAATAATCCGCATCATCCATTAGCGGGTCCTCTAATGAGGGTTGTAAAGGCGTATTTGCCAAGGATTACAAAATACTGCTTTTAAAAGAAATTCGGTTTTTAAAAGATGTGGTATTTTATTGTAAAGGTTTTTCTTTGAATCAAATATACATATAAATAGGTATCGTGCTATGAAACCAAAGTGTGCGTGTGGGGTAGGTCGTTACCCCGTGAAGTTTTCCTAAACGTATTGTTTTAACAATATCGAAAAGAGATGATAATAAAGTTCAAGGTATTTTAATGAAAGTTCAATTATATTCGTTTCACATAAAAATTTTGGTTAAAATTGAATTCTAAACATTTGTAATTGAAGTTACAAATAATGTGGTAAAATTAGATTGACCAATATATAAAAGAAAAGGGCGTTCTAGGTTTTAGAAAAGAAAGTTATCGGTAATAACTCCACTTTACCGATATATGACTTGGAGATGAATTTCAATGAAAAGAAGGAGAGTTGGGAGGAACTTACGGTTTGGAAATCTCAAGAAAAGGATAGGAAGAAGAGGGAGGATTTGTGGCATCGCGGGAGCTCCGTAATCGACTTCGATTTTCGACGGAAGGAGCTTGGTTACTAACTCCACTCGACTTCACTTGCACTTAGAAACTGTTTGAGACAATTTTTGATAGAATTTCATAATAGTGAAAAGTTAAAGCATGGAGTGGTATTTATAGTGAAGAATTAGGGTTTGGGAATTAAAATTTTGGATTAAAAAGCACTAAAATGATATTAAATAGTGAAATAAAGGGTCTCTGTTTGATTGCAGGGAAATCAAACAGTGCAGAGGAGTTGAGGGGAGTTGGAGAGACGAGTGTGCAAAGCACCGATCAAATTAGGAGCATCAGGACCATCGCCGCTGGCCCATAGGGAAATTTGGCCGGTCAGATCTTGAGCTTTGGCCTCGAGATTCGTGCCATGTAGGTTTTTCTGTATTTACTCCATTTTGCGCATGTTTGATTTTTCTAAAACTTTTCCTTTCCCCGTGTATTGTACGGGCAACTCTTGGGCTTCCAATAATTAAAAAGAAAAATCAGAAAAAAAAATAATTGTGTCTGATGGGAATCGAATACATAGACTGCGTCACAGTAGTGTAGAGGCTTTACCAGTAAGCTACAAGTTGTTTCTTGATTTTATTTAATAAAAGTAACTGTTAACTCTTACACAGGCTGTAATACTCTTTTCTGTAAATTAACAGAAAAATTTCTGTACAGAGATTTCAGATTTGTTACATCGACGTAGGGGTCGCTTATTGGCATACTTTCGACGTAGAGGTCATTTGTTGATATGATTGATTTGATTTGATATGGTTGGCTCCAGTCTTGTCCAACGGGACTTTTGAGCTTGGAACCACTGCCGGTGGGGCTTAGAATTTAGACTTTCGACGTTGGTAGGGTTTGAATTTAAGCTTTGGTTTGAATTAGAGTTGGATTTGGATTTGATTTTGGAATCTGGAGTTGGATTTGGATTTAGGTTTGACGTGAGCACTGCTAGCACTAGAATATGGTACCAGGAGTGACTTATCATTTGCAGTTAGAGGATTTGGATTTGGATTTTTGTTTGGCGTCAGCATCGCTAATAATAGAATGCGATGCCAAGAGCGACTCATCATTTGCTGTTTGGAGGCTTTGGAGTCTTGGATTGTTGTTTGGCATCAGCATCGCTACACTAGAATATAATACCATAAGCGACTCATCATTTTCCGTTTGGAGGTTTTGGAGACTTGGATTGTTTTTTGGCGTCAGTATCACTATACTAGAGTGTGATACCAGGAGCGACTCATCATTTGCCGTTAGAGGCTTTGGGGATTTGGATTTTTGTTTGGTTTTAGCATGGTACACTGAAATATGATAGCAGGAGTGACTCATCATTTACCGTTGTATGCTTCGAATTTGGAGTTTTTGATTGCTTTTAAGCATCAACCTCGCTACACTGGAGTATAGTACCATGAGCGAGTCATCATTTGCCATTGGAGGTTTTAGAAATTTGGATTTTTATTTGGCGTCAGCATCTTTGCACTGGAGTATGGTACTAGAAGTGACTCATCATTCGTCTTTGGAGGATTTGTTTGTTCCCAGTTTAACGACCTAAGGACCATCTATTCCTAGTTTAACGACTTAGAGGGCAATGCCGTGCTTATTTTTTGTTTTGCCTTCTTTGCGCCTTTTTGCATAGTTTATTTGAGAATCTTGTATTTTCAGTTTGGCGGAGTTGAATCGACGATCAAGACAATGGGCTCTATTCGATTCTCTCATTTGATCACTGGCTCTTTCTAAAGCAACTTCAGTATTTTCTTCGGCTTTTTTGGCAGATGTGTGTCCCATGGAGGTTGAGGCAAATTGCCATCATTTCCTGGAGCGGAAGATTGAGCGGTCTATTTCTAAAGGATTTCATGTTTTCTTTGTATGAAATTGGCGGTTGCGGCTTGATTGTCTGCTAACACGCCATTAGAAAGTAAAATTTCCCCTATCTTGTATTGGTCCTCGACCTATACCTTGAAGATGTAGCGGTCTTTAATTGTATGCCCCAACACTCTATGATATGGGCAGTAATTGGGGTTTTCGGTCATCTTTGCTTCGTGCGGCCTCTTTGATTCTGGCTGTTGCAGACCGTTATTCAGGACGTCATTAAATATCTTGTAGACTTTGTCCCTTATGAAGGAGTAAATTTTATTCATTCTTTCTTCTGGAGTCAGCCCTCATCTTCCTAACACTGGATTTTGAGGTTGGTCGATTTTCGACCCGCTCGTTCCTTGCTTCCCTTTATCGGTGAATGTATTGAAAGAGTCAATACTGTTGGAATTTTCTCCTCTGCGGTTTTTGTCCTTTCGGTGTTTGGATTTGTTAGTAAATTGGAGGTCTTGAATGGACTTAGGATTCGCATGATCTAACATCTGAACTTTTTTGGTCAGCTCCTGAAATGTTCGGAGGCCCGCTGTGTATAAGAACAGAGCCATCCAGTTATCGATATTTCTCATAAGAAGGTCGACGAATTGCTCATGTTCTAGTAGTTGTTCGCATTTGATGCTAAGATTATGCCATTGGGTTATGTAATGCGTGACACTTTCATTGTCTTCTCGCGTAGTCTTCACAAGGTTATCAATTGCAATTTTTTCATTGACACTCATGGATATTCGTTTGAACAAGATTCCATTTGAGTAAATATTGTGAGTGAGTCGTCCGGTACGTTTGAGTACCAATCAAAAGCAATATCGGTCAAACTTATAATTGTTATCCAAAGTATTTATAATACTATGTATATTTATATGTAATAAACAAAAACAATATATATATATGTAATAAAACATACTAAATACATATATTTCTAATTGTTATCCAAGATATTTAAAATATATAAAAGAGAAATTAATTAATAGTGACATAATACTAGTAAATACATATACAATATATATGTATTAAATATTAAATCGGCACACGATTTAGTATCCGTCTTTCTAAAATGAACGGCTAGTAATACAACCGTTCGATTACCGTCAGTATATAAAATACACTAGTTTTAATTGAACCCAAGCATGTACTGATGTACCTCAACTACAACATTTTGCCAAAGTCGGAAACTCTCTGTGTGGGGCTCTAAAGACTCGACAAAATGCTGGCAGTGGGTTTAACTACAAGCACGTTACCAGCACTAGCTGTACGTAACGGCTACCCAGGTATTGTCGAAAAGAAGATCGACAAGAAAGCTTGTCCGAAACCCTACCTATCAGCGACATGTACCATACTGTCCGGTTTTTTCGTCTGAGAGTATTGCATATCCGGTCTAGGGGTGGATAATATCAGACCTTTAATAACCTGATAAGTCATGTTAGTGTCAAGCCCTATCACCAATCGAGAACCTAATGATCGCAATCAGTAAATCACATCCGCCTAGTCCTGGTTTTATGGTGACGGCCAACCGTGATGATGTTCCTAGCGCCCGACCCGCCACGGACAACCGTGGCCTATGCAGAATAAAAAACTAAAATTTTTGGAGAGGCGGTAGAAACATAAACCCTAGAATCTATCAAAATACTAAGGTAGCTAACTACCAAGAGTTTAACTATTTGGATAGAAGGTTATACCTAAGGATTCGTGTCATTCGGTCTTCTATCCTCTTCCTTGGCTCCTCAATGCTGTTGGATCAAGCTTGGAAATCGGTCCTCCTTTTTTTGAATAGGATCCACCCAAGAGATATGGTTCAAGACTCTAACTTCACACTAACAAGCAAGTGAAACAACTAAAATCCCTAGATTGCTAATCTAAGGTGCTTACAGAAGTAGTGATGTGTTCTAGTATTTTTCTATCTCTTTCTACCCTTAATTCTCAACTCATGAGAGTGTAGGGAAGAAGATGGAGGAGGAGCTCAAGAGAAAGAGAGAGAAAGGACAGGGTTAAATGAGAAAACCTTTTTGAGATAAAATGAGCTAGCATGGATTTGATAAAATCATTTTCCTAATAGAAAATAGCCACCATACTTGAATAATTGAAACAAAAGAAATGGACAAATACAAAGCCATTTCCTTCACCATACTTCCTTTACACCTCAACCCTCCACCTCATTTCCAATTTCCATAAATAGAAATTCATACAAATGAGGTGTCCTCCTTCTAGAATGTGTTTTGTATAAATACAAAATACATTCCCCGTATTTGCATACCCGTATCGTATCAAAAATCCGATTACTAAAAGAGATAGAATAATACAATGAACATAATCCTAGAATATACGTATCATAATATATATATATATATATATGTAAATTATTAAATCAATACTTGATTTAATAATCCGGCTTAAAGCTAAGCCGGCTAGTATTACCATCCGTCCGATTGAAATCCGTATAGCAAGTACACGCATTTAATCGGAACCCTGCACATATCAAAAATACGGCCACTACATCATTTTGCTTGAACCAGGAAAACTCTCTGTGTGGGACTCTAAAGACTCGATAGTATGCTAACAATGACTTTAATCATAAGCATGTCAGCGGCACTAACTGTACGTAACGGCTATCCAGGTACATGTTGAAAAGAAAGGCCGACAAGCAAACTCATCCAAACCCTACTAAGCCTATCCATGACAATCTCCGTACAGTCCGGTCTCTTCGTCCGAAAGTATCGCATACCGGGTCTAAGGGTGGTAAACGTCAGACCTTAATAACCCGATAAGTCATACCGATGTGGCTAAGGACCGATCTGAGAAAGTACTGATCTAACCATCAGTAAATCCAATCTTCCTTGAACAAGGTCCTATGGTGCTGGCAAGCCAAACACAGTGCAATATCGACTCCCTATAATGGGAGAGACGAATCCTTAACAATTGCTCACTGCCTTCATGTGGCTCAGGACCATACCCAACTAAAACCTATTCGCACAACTTAGTAGAGCTGTAGTAGGGTAGTAATCTAAGTACGGTGGGAACTCACACGAGACAAATGACGATCTCAGGTCTAAGGACTAACCTATACTCATGTCACCTGAGAGCTGCTATATGATGATAGGTATAATACCATTTAAAAGTTCTCGGCAATTCTGTCTAGTATACTCACCCCAGTGAGCACCTGTATACGATCTTAGGTGCCAAATACCAATGGCTTTAGGACCAACCATCGCCCCACGTCTGGGTACATATACACCAGTCTACTCCGGAATATCGATTCCCAGTCTCGATACTCCTACGACCAGGTACATTTAAGGATGTGCTTATGGACTACCCAGCCCCTGCATGTATGATCGCCATCATAACGCTGGTAGTCAAGCAATAATCCTAAGAGCTTTATCAACATGTTTTAGCGATATGTAATAACAAGTAAAACATATACACATGTTAAGATAAAGACAAACCAAATAGCATATTATCATATCAAGCCCTGTACATACATATGTATAAGCATCCACTACACACACACAAAAAAAATAATGGCCTCTAGAGCATATATATCCAACAAACCGTACATTGCGCGACATCAAATCCTAATACCGGGAGAGACGAATCCCCGCAATTGCTCACTACCTCCAAGTGATTCTAGATTGCACCCAAAAGCTACCTATTTGAACGACTCTTTAAAACAGTGGTAGGATACCAATAAAATTACAGTAGGAACACACTCGAAACAAATGATGATTTTATGTCGACAGACTACCCTGTACTAATGTCATCTGAGAACTACTATCTGACAATAGGTATAATACCATCTAGCATGTTCTCGGAGAGTCCGTCCAGTATAACTCATAATCCAATGAGCACTTGTATACAATTTTTGGTGACTAACTAACACCAATGGCTGTGAGACTGTCACGACCCGAAATTGGCACGTGACCGGCACTTAGATCACGTAACGTTTAAAGATGTCGACGCGATCTAAGTAAGCCGAAAACCCAGAATCTAAACCTTTTTATGAAAATAGTATAGGTGAAGTTTAAAAAGAATTATTAAATGGAATCAAGTTTCGTTCTTAAAGTTGTAAATAAGTTTGTTTGAAAAACGCCTATGTCGTTTTAAAATCGAGCAGCACCTCCTTTGTAAATTTTGAATAAAACTTAATACAAGCATAATATATATAAAGCATCCCAACAGGAGCTAGCTTCCACGCCTAAAAGGCGGAGCAACCACAAAAATAATATACGATGCTCAAGGCAAAGAAAAGAAAGCGAAACATGAACAGAAATAATATAAGTCGACTCCAAATGAGCACGACACCCACAAACACATAACCTCTAAGTCTCGCTTCTAAGTCCATAAATATACAACTTTTGGTCGATAGAGTTTTTAACTAGATACAAAAGAATATACACATATACAATGTATGGTTAAGATATGACATGTAACATACCTACCAACACTATTACCGTAAAAAGAAGTGTGCCAGCAAGCCACTACCGATCCGAGCGGTAAATCCTGCAAGAAACTAGGGCACAACGGGGGTCAGTTGCTAACTCGATGAATAAAAATATATCGCAAGGTAGAAATCGAAATGCACAATGATCTACCTAGGTCATAAAATATAGTACTATCATATCATATAATAATATATGTATAGTGCACAAGTACTATAAACGCATCATCATCGATCGCATAAACCTGTAAGAACATCATCTCATATATATATATATATATATATATATATATATATATATATATATCGTGCATCCAAGTATAAGCCTATAAAGTAGCCGAAAGATATATGTAAAACCCTTTCAAAATAGTCGTATGGTAAGTATGTCACGGCACAAGTAGTAGACGTAGTTTTATAAAGTATTATATGTATTTTGTTTAAAATATACGTCTCGCTTTTTAGAAATGAGTTTTAAGAGGGTTACCGTTTAAAAGATCCTTGTCATCCTAGACACGTCAAAATAGTGAGACTATGGCTCATTTGAAAACCTCTTATGTGTATCAACATATGAAAATAGTATTCAGGCCTTATCCCAGTCCTGTTCAGCTACTATGTAACATAAACTATAATAGAGTATCTCGACGGATTGCACAACATCAATATAAGAGTGTCTAGCATCGACACTCCAAATCCCACGAGTGTCCAGCATCGGCACTCAACTCAACATCTACCGAGTGTCCATCACCAACACTCAAATCATAATAATCTTGTGTCTATCACCGACACGTAAATCAAGATATCATAGGCACCGTCTCATCAAACCAGTCCCCCCTCGATATCAATAGCCCTGGTCGGTATCCCCTATATATCCACCATGCTCAAATCTATCTCCGGTATTGAGTGTACTTGCTAGGCTCCCCGCCTCAAATGCGGCTTTCCTGCCTCTCAGCCTCGACCGGGTCCATCTTATATCCGACTGTATACTACCCCACTCAGTCCGGATATGTAGCATGTCCGCAACCATATAGCTCCCCTATTCGGTTCAAAATAAAATCAAATCCGAAAACATCAAACTTATGGTGGACGTCAATTCATCGTATCCAGATAAAACATCAAGTGAAGAACAATAATTGCAAAATTCATTTTGATGATATAATATATATACATATATATATATATACATACATACATATATATATATATAATCACATTTATATAGTAGTGCCCCATACCACTGCGATATATCATCGCAGATAAAAATATCATAAAACTCATAACAATCATATGCGAATACCTATGGTAATGATATTCACAACTCAATCAACACATAACAAAATGCGTCGTACGTAAATATAGTCAATCATGAAAACAAATGCGATAATTCTACTATGTCTTGGCAATACTAATGATGTGTAGTGTAGCATACGCGTTTGTGCTCATGCAGCATGGCAATCATTAGTATTTGTGAAAGTGTTCTATAAATGTATTCATAGCAAAATAGAATTCAATCCATATCCACAGCATACACACACACACACTTATCAATCCCCCAGATATAGGGAAGTCATACTAAACTATATCAACATTTACGTGAATATAACGTAGTATAGCAGTCCTATAGTGTCTTCGCAGTACTAATGTGGTATAGTGTAACATGTGCGTCTGTGATTTATGCAACGTAATACTCATTGGTAGTTGTGCAGTATTCTATCAATGTGTTCGTATAAGAATAATAACGCAACTAATATATATAACGCAACAAACTTATATAACCGATAATCGTATCATGAGCGTATAAAGGTAATTTAATCGTATCGTGCATAATTATTAAATGTAACTAATTATTATGAGCTATACCGTTACCATTGAAAATGGAACGAAACGTTATTTTGCAACTAAGGAAGCTGAGGTATATTTAAATAGATATCTCTTTTCGAAATAGCAGTGTATCCTTTTCATTTACCATTTAAAAGTGGAAAGGAATCGTTGGTTTTAAAAGTATATACCTCAAGAAATCGTAATGTCCTAAGTCGGGATAAACACATGACTCCGTGAGTCCAAATGAATCTCGGCCATATTCGGCACACTATCCTCATCATCACAATTACGGTATGATCCCTCATACAATATTCATCCAATGTTACATCCATATCGTGCGGATCTATAGTCACGTACATATGTCACAATAATCATATATTAAGATATAACCATACCTATATGTAATCTACTAGATACCTACTATACACTAATTTAGTTGTAGGCTAAGTTATCTAACATATCATTATAGACTAGCTATATAACATAAGTATTCTAATTAATTGGTTGTGGAGGTGGTATACGTCATCCATCCGATTTCCCTCATATATATAATCTACTCACAGACATATCGAGCTAGTTGAAATCAACAATCGCTTTGCCCGTCCTTGCTGTCTTGGAAATCCGCTCAATCGTTCCTATAATCGTAATTATGATATAACGGCGTAAATATCCAATCAAAAACGATACAGCAAGCTAAGCGCACATAGGTTAGAACATATAGCTCACTTACTTCAAATACGACCAAATACCCTAGACGTCAACATACGAACATCGAACAATTCAGTCGAGATATAGAAATACGAAAAACTAAGTTTTAAATGTCGGAAACATTGCCAAAACCATACTAAAACACTCCCAAATTTATCTGCATATAATCTGAAACAAAACAAACAATACAGTAGCCTAATTACTACCAAATGAAGCTACAGAACAAAATTCAAAACCCAATTCAACAGTAAACCGCCGGTAGCAGGGATTTTGGATTTTCTGGCGGTTGAAGTGAGGTGTTAGGGACTCAGGCTTTAAGGATGGTCTCCTACCGGTCTCACTATATCACAGTATTATTAATTTTTCTTATAGATAAATTTACTAGTTCCAGATTCAATTTGATCATCACAAATATCACAAAAAACCTATTTTCTAATATTTGAACTAGGAAAACTGATATTTAACAAAATGAAACTTGCAAGAAAGAGGATATTTACCACTAAAGAATGTGCGCAAGGAATTTCCAACTCATGAAGTGGTTGCTTCAGACTTCTTGAGGTCGTAGTGGCTCTACCTTGATGATATGAACAATATTCATGAAGTAACCATCAAATTTCCATTTGGTATGGTAAAGAAATAGCAACTAAGGAATTGGGGCTTGAAAGAAGATGCTTGCTCAGTTTGAGAGTGATAAGTCCATAAGAATAATGATTATGAGGGGAGGAGGAGGTGTAAAGAATGGAGTAGAGCAAGTAGGAGGTGTAGGGAGGTGAGGGTGCATGTGAGGTGTGGTGTTGTGAAGGTTTATTCCTAGCCTAAGATATAACACCACTCTTAAAACAAATAAAAACCCTAGTACAAATACTTATCAATACCCTTAAATACCACAATCTTATAATAAAATCTCATATCACTCTAAAATAATTTAGTTATCATTTTTATGATATCGTATATTTTTCCTTTTCCCCAAAATAATTACATTTTTACGGATACCAATCCGAAACCCAAAAATACATACACGATATTACTTTCGTAAACTCATAATATTCTTATTTAAATTATAAATTAATATTTATAATTTTCTAAAATATTACAGTATCCCCCCTTAAAAAACTTCGGTTCCTGAATTTAAATTCAACCCCAATCTAAAAATATTTTACTCAATCAAATCAAATCATCAGGGTTCAAATTATGAAAACATATTGTCCGCTCCAATAAACAGAACTCTAAAGTCCCTCACGAGTCAGGACTACACTAACGCAACACGTGCGCATGAAAAATTAAAAATATATACTCCAATAACTGTAACTCTAGCAGATACTATGAGAATTACACCAGTTATGATGTAAAGTAAAAAAACGCGAAATCAACGGTGTACATTGAGTACACAATCATTGCCATAACCATAGTGCAATATCTATAGCACACGACCAAGCGAAAATATAAAATCAAAGTTATAAATTAATATCTCCTCAAGTGCAATACACGAAAACGAAATCAACCCCAACGGGTATGCACAAAAACTAAATCACATGCCACGGGTGTGCATGAAAACAATGTCAAGTGCAACGGGTGTGCACAACAAAAACATCCAATGCATCGAATATGCATGGAACCAACATCAAGTGCGTATAGAGTGCACGAAATCAACATCGGGTTCATCGGGGCGCACAAAATCAACATCAAGTGCATCGGGGGCACAAAATTAATATCGAGTGTATCGGGGGGCACAAAATCAATACCGAGTGCATCAGGGTGCACAAAACATCAACACGTACAACTGGTGTGCACAAAATAATATCAAATGCATCTAGAGTGTACAAAAATCTTAATCAAGTGCAACTGATGTGCAAGAATATATCAATCTAGTTTAACTACTGTGAACGAAAATCTCAATCTAGTACACCTGATGTGCACCAATCATATGTGTGACCGTCAAATCATCAAAACACATAAGTTAAAATAACGGATATTGAATCAACTTTTCTTCAACGTCGAAAACGTGATATTCAGATCACCAAAATGCAAATAAAAACAAATGACATTAAAGCACACCTTTTTCAATGTCGAAAGGTGTCTGTTCACCCGGAACTGACAGGGCAATGATTCCCACTTGAGTTCTGCCCACGGCCTAGCATTCTTTATCTCTGGATTCTTGTTCTCTCTGCGAACCACTAAAACCATGGCTTCACTATACAATCTCCTGGTGAGGAGTAGCGACACAAACAGTCCCACGCTGACACCTCTCAGGACACTTCCTTGCCAAGTAACCTGGCCTCTCACAATGAACCCGTCAATGATGATGGCCTCTGGCCCTTTGAGTACGCGCCATACAACCGGACCTGGGTCCAATCTTTATCACAATAGAATCACGGAAAGAACTTGTCACGGCTTCTGCCGATATCACTGCCTGGAAACTAGCACTCCTTAATGAATCCACTTCTGTTTCGGAACAACTGCAATCTCATGAAGACTTTCTTCTACAAATGTGGCCATATACAACGCCTCTGCATACATATCAAAACTCCAGTATCGATGGAGAGGAACAACTGCGCGTCGAGACTTCACACAAATCTCATAATCCATTTCTCTTCAGTATCGATTAAATAGGGATCATATCACGATAGCTATGCAAACTACAAGTTATACTCGGCCAAGATCATGCACGGAGTCTTACACAAAGACTCAAAAGTATGAATTCGGCAACTCTGACATTCTGTGAAAAAAATCTGGCCAAGTACACTATCGAAAACTCATTCCAAGACATCGGAGGAAGACTCACAACTTGGTCTCTCTCACGATCGACTCACACCAGGTCAGAGCAAGACCCCTCAATAAAAAGCTAATCAACTTCACCGATCTTTGAGGTGTGGTATTGTGAAGGTTTATTCCTAGCCTAAGATATAACACCACCCTTAAAACAAATAAAAACCCTTCTATAAATACTTATCATTATTCTTAAATACCACAATATTATAATAAAATCTCATATCACTCAAAAATAATTTAGTTATCATTTTTATGATATCGCGTATTTTTCATTTTCCCCAAAATAATTACATTTTTGCGGATATCAATCTGAAACCCAAAAATACATACACGATATTACTTTCGTAAACTCATAATATCCCTATTTAAATTATAAATTAATATTTATAATTTTCCAAAATGTTACAGAGACCGAACGCCACCCCTCGTCGAGGTCAAGAAACATATACAGTCTACTCTGGAATATCGATTCCTAGTCTCAATATTCCCACGACTAAGAATATTTAAGGATGTGCTTATACACTACCCAGTTCTCACAAGTCTGATCACCATCATAACCCTGGCAGTCAAGCATGAATCCTATGGGCTTTATCAATATGTAATAGTGATATGCTATACCACACAAGACATGTACATAATGATAAAGTCAAACCAAATAACATACTATCATCTCGAGTAAGACTATTCTAATCCTATATATCTTCCCTCAATCATCATAATTGCCTGTTTGTGATTACAATAATTGCCTTGAAAGTCCTATATCCAACAATCTCCCACTTGCATTTAAGGCTAATTATTGCGGTATCGCGTACCCACAGCTTGTGTGCCACCGAATACCCAACTTCTTTACTAATCAGTTTCACAAACCGTGTTATTCAAACACTCGTGTTCGAGAAATAACCTCAGTAAGTGGACCCACTCCAATATTTCTATCTTTATCTCTCTATATCTCAATTTCATGGAGAATGTCTATCTCCCGAAATGAGTGATACATGTCTTAGAACTTGTCTGGATATCTAATGGGACCAAGTTCATAATGTGAACACCAAATCCAACAAATTTCTTAGATTATATCTTCCATTGAATTTAATCATTATCCTGCACCATGCCTACCTCAATATTTGCTTAGATCCCTGTACAACACACTGCCCCTCAGAAGAGGGTAAACTTATAACTCTGGCAGTCACTCTGTCACCTAAGTAGTCTTGGAAACCTGAAACAATAACGCCTCCCGCGGGATGTTGCCATTATCATATACCAAGAATATCCTCCTATGTTCAAACCCGCTTCCTATTGTTTCTCCGGTATTGGATTATACTTGCTAACTACATTAAATGCAAGAGCAACATTATCCGGATCCTGTGCGGAGAAACCCTTGTGACATCCAAAATTTGACCGATTATAGTATAGGAATCTCACTTCCTATTCGGAGTATATCATCCAAATCCCTGGATAGTACTCCCTATTACCTTCTTACCAGGTTTATCTATTGTTGTCACGTCCCAAAGTTGGCCCGTGACCGGCACTTAACCACATAACGTCTACAGGCGTAACACGACTAAGTGAACCGAAAACCCAGAAATCAAACCAGTAAAAGTATAGAGTGTTATAAGTTTTAAATGAAAGCACTTACTAACATGCTAAGAAATCTAAGTAAACAATCACCAAGATAGCAATATACGACGCTGTAGCGAAGATCAAGATCCACAAGTGGGAACATCACAGGTAGAACAAACTGCAAGTACAGTCGGCTCACAACGAGCTCGACACCAAAATACAAATAATATGCATCACCGTCCTCACACTGTCTCTAAGTCAAATACATACATGGTAGATGGAGAATACTAGATACAACAATGTACATAACTGAAAGATAAACAGATACCGCACAATACCCACCTATCAGCAAAAGAGCTAGTACACCAACTATGGGGGTATCTGTGTCAAAAGATGCAAAACGCAGCCTGCCGCGACTACTCCGAGGGGCAACCTGCAAACACTGTGGCACAATGGGGGTGAGTTGCCAACTCATGAATAGAGATAACATATAAAGGAAATCGCGAGCATGCAAGTACTGCGCTACTCTATCATATGCCAACAGATGATATCAATGCGTGATAAGCAGTATGTGCAATAATCATGCAAGTGCTCTATCAGGTAATATAACTACAGGATGAGGTACAATAATAAATGCTGAGTATGGGCAATATAACATCTACACGGAATGTCAACGTGGAGTATATAATCGGTGTCCATCAATGCACCCAGATCCCCCAAATAGCTCAAGCGCCGGCACTCTCATCGGCCCTCCAATCCTGTAAATCTCTGAGAATCACGAGTGCCCAATATCGGCACCCAAATATCATAAATACTCGTGTCCAGCATCGATACGCAAATCCTCATCCATCGGGCCCCGTCAGTCCGGGTCAGCCCACGGGCTCCGTCTGCGGTATCGGCCCTCGGCCCCGGCAGTACGGATAACCCCGCATCCATCTATCGACTCTGACCAGTATCCCCCGGATAACTGTCAGGTCCAACCAATCACCGGTAGGTAGTAGTCCCTCTGCCAGGCTCACCGTCTACTACACACGAAACCGTTCTCACCCCGGGATACCATACCGGGTCCACCATGTACCCGTAATCGGCCTCAACCAGCTCCTCGATTCGGGTTCACATATATCACTCTAGCACCGAGGAAACACATGGTGAACACACCGAAATATCATATCAAGGGAACCGGGTTTTTAAATGATTACGTATTTGAAATAGCCACGGTTCCCAAATCCAGAAATCACACGTAATCCAAACAAATATGCAAGTCAATGATCCGATATGATATGTGCATCAAGTATGAATATCATGTCAAGTCACATAAAGATGAGCTACAACATAATGATCCAATGTGATATATGCATCAAGTATGAATATCATGTCAAGTCACATGAAGATGAGCTACAACATAATGATCCGATGTGATATTCTACAGTGTGAGTGTCACGGCAATTACTAACGGTGTATGTGTAACATGCAGGATAGTGCTCGTGCAACATGAACCATTAGTAAGAGTGCGGTGTCCTATCAATTCTAGTTTATATACATATATCAGGGAATGTGGTATGCACTAAATAGTAGTCATGAACAGTCAATGTATGGAAATGTAGCTATAAGATCCTATCAGCCCTGACGTAGAACGCCATGCGGGCGATATCCCCGTAGATGTTAAATCTACTCACCGTAGTCTCTCGCTAGGTATAGCCGACGACTTGTTCCCCTCCTTCGCGGCGCCCGTCGCACTCGCCTGCGAATCCTAGAATTTCACAATATATCACTCATAAGCTCAAAACTGTACAAACACGACATTTAAAGTCAACTAGAAACCCGTGTCGCAAACCAAGCGTGCGTGTGCGCGATACGCTAAAACGTGTGATTACGCGCCTGAAGCCACTCTGATGCGTCGCGATACGCAGAAACCCCAAACCCACACACGCGTATCACGCGTGTCGCGAAAGATTAAAAATACGGAAAATAGGGTATTCTACTCCAGATTTTGATACAGAACAGATATTACAAATATATATATACCAAAATAACCCACATAGCAGCAGACTCCAGTGGACCAAACTCCAACCGCCATCTCACCCATCTGGCCGCAAATTGCGGCCAGAACGATTATTCCGACGGCCTCACTTGGGAATTGGGCCCCCAGGTTTGGTGTGTGCACTCTATACCCCCCATACATACTACAGAAAAATTTAGTTTCACTCTGAAATATCTCGGGTAGTAGCAGATCCTACAGAGCCTTATTTCTAGTTAAAATCCACACTTTTGCACAAAAATAAAACTTTAGGGTATTTTTGTGGAACCTGAAACAAACCCAGGTCTAAACCCACACTAATAACTCCTTAACAAGCTAATCAAGCCACAACAACATAAATTTTAACATATCATCACTAAATCCCTTCAATAGCACTAAAGTTGCATAAAAAGGTGACATTTTGAAACTAAACATGCAAGTTATGGAGATAGGGTGCTAGGAGTGAGATTTATACCTTCAAAAGACCCTATGAAACACCAAAAATTCCAGCTCCTCCTTCAAGTATGCAGATTTGCCTCCAAACACCTCAAAAACTCATTTTTCCTAAGGTTTTGTGAAGGAAAAGAGTGGTTTTTGTGTAGGATTTGTGTAGAGATCAAAGAGAAGTGAAAAGGAGAGGGAAAAGTGAAGAAAGCTAGGGCTTTGCTGCTGAATTTCTGCTGGATTCAGAAATGAGGAGAAGAGAGAGAAGAGAAAAAGAAAAAGGGGTCAAAAGTCAAGTTCTCACCTAACCACCATGCCTCATTTGTTTATTTGGATTTTAGAATTCTAAAAAGGGTTTTGTTTTGATTGAAGGGTGGGGAATTAACAAGGAAACATGCAAGGAAAGAATGGCTAACACTTTAACCTAGGTCAAGGAAAATTATGCTAAGTGTGCATGTGTGCACTAACACAAGAAAATTCCCAATTAGGGTAAACACGATTAATTATAACTAATAATCCTATGAACACATATATAATAACACGCACAATTACTAATTATCACGAAAAACATTCTAACGGAAATGCAAAGTGTTACAGTTGTTTTAATGAAGTCAAACATTATAACCGTCACATCAAAACAGATCATCCATCTTCGCTTTACCTGCTTTTGTCTATAAATAGACATAAGCTACCTGCCCACTACGCTTCCGCTGCTCCCACTGACTACAACAACCCTCTGGCAGAGTCATATACACGTGCACTTCTAAAGCACATTTAGAATGACGTTATAGTCATCCACCTGCCATGTCTCATAGTCAAGGACAACAGTAGTGATAAGCTTGTGTCATCATAACCTCCCCGTGACCGTCTTTGAGGAAACTGAAATACCTCTCAGGTGGCTGACGTTACCAACTAATTCTGCGGAGTAGCTAAATGGATCATCGAATCAATTGAATCCTTAGGTTCAACTAAATTTTCAATTATCGTTTGTGATTCTGGAATCACTTCCAGTTCTACCATACTCCCACTAATGTTTTCTATAAAGAATTCATTTTACTAAAAATTATGGCGAGTCAAGAACAAAACAACGTTTGATCATGAAAATGGTAAAATGTTAACGCTCATCTATGCACGGGATAACCCACAAACTGCCATTACTGAAACGTGCCTTGAGTTTATCCGGATTCTGGTTTTAAGCATAAGCCGGACAACTCTATATACCGTAACATCGTTAAGATATGAAACCATTGTATGTCCAATATAGGAAGAAAAGCACTGATTTAGATGAAATCATATTCAAATAGTATGCAGCTATTTCTAGTGCACATCACCTAAATAGAAGAAGGCAAAGCATCATTACTCATTAAGGAGTGCATCCACGAATGAGTAACCTGTGAGAGTAACAGTATTCTCATCATTACTTTAGCGGAATACTTAGCATAAGTATGGACATCTTCGATCACCTCGAAGAATCCTAATACTTCAAACGAATGGTTTCCTACTTTATTCCCATGCCTATCAACTTCTCAAGGTTTTGAACTTTGTATAAATGCGTGTCCAGAAGAAGAGAAGTTATAAGTAAACGGAATATAGTACAACCACCAACCCCTTATCCTTATAGACATTAGACAACATACTATACTTTGTATAAGTCCCTCGAGTTTACAATCTCAAACTCTGTGTGTCATAAGTTGAAAATTGTATTTTGGTTAAAAAGAATTACACCGTTATTGAATGCACTTTACGTAATCATCAACTAATAAAGGTAAATTTTGTAAACATAATTTCAAAATTTTATATCCCACTTTATGAAATAAACGTAGAGATATATCACATTGAAATTGTAGCAAAACAACGGATATTCAAAACTAACAAATCGCCAATAGGCAAACCGAAACATCAACAATTATAACGAACTGTGATATTGAGGATCTAATCATCCAATTCCCAATATTCTACTCCAACTCATCATCTATAATACCATACAGATATGAGAATCTAAACCAGTATATACATACCCTGAAGTCGGAATGTAATTACGGAAGAGTTTTTAATAACTACTGCACAGGAAAACTGAAACATAGGAATGTTTCGAACGAGTGGCCGGGTATTCCTAGTAACGTCTCTTCCAACACCAGATTCATGATAGCCGTCGCAATTTCCTTTGCCCTTACTTCACTTCTTTATATGTCTCTACAACTTTCCTACTATAAACCATACTTAGGCTAGTTGGTTTTCTTCCTTCCCTACCTTTCAGTACATGTCTCTACAACTTCCCTCCCTAAGGTTTGGAAGAAGACTATCCAATAAGTATAATATGTGTACTCTTCTAATACAAGAAGCTCTTGCAATCTGAAAGAAGGTGAAATAGAAACAACCAAATAATCTTATTCAATTTCCCCAGAACCGAAATCTATTCTCGAACTGAAAAAAATTTCTTCGAGTTCGTATGTAATTATACGATATAGTTTTATCCATTCTATCAGGATCTTCGTAGTGATACGAAATGTTCTAGAGAAAGCTAAAGGTAAAGTAGGAGAGGCATGGATATACATGATTTTGTCGTGAATCTAGATGATCCAAAATCTTGATGGTAAAATATTCGGTTTAAATTAGTAATGAGTTTTAATTTAAAGCAAGTCATAGTCGCTACCAGAGAGGGAGAAAAGAAACACTCAGCGTGCACTCTAACCTAAATCAGAATGGTTAATTAATAATTTATCTAATCTGGATGGCTCCCAATATTTTCTTGAATTCTCCTTCAAAGCCTAAAAGGAGAATTAGTCGGGATAACCCAATATTTTACCCCTAAGACCCAAGTGACCTTAACTGAGTCAACAAGTCAAAAGGTCCTAGTCAAGTTCTACCAGTCATTATCTTCATTGCATTAAACCCATCAGTACGAGCCCTTAACTAAGTCAACAAGGTCGTACGACCCTCCTAACCAATCACATTTAATGCTTCAAACAAGCAATACTCAGCTACAGCAAACTACGCCTTAACTTAGTCAACAAACGTAGCACGAATACTAAGCATTACTCGTAGGAAATAACAGAGGGCTGCAGCTAGTTTTTGGCGAAAAACTTTTAACGTAATGAACTTGATCTCGTTATAGGAACCGTGTAATTTTGAAAAGGAGTGGTTTAGCCTCCACATTTAAAATGCTGGTTTTGAAGAAAACCGAGTAGGTAATAGTACCGTAAACTTTTACTAAAGCGGTCATTCCCTGTGAAGGGATCTAGGCTCTTTCCTTATCGAACGAGCTTCGGGATATTCCTAAACAAATACCGCTATGCAAAGAAAAAGATTACAACTATTGTTTTTAAAACTGAGCTTCCGACAATATCATTTTATTAGGTTTGTTTTCTTACATTAATGAGGATTAATGCAGTCTCATCAATTAATAATATCACACCAGAAGAAACGAAAATAATCATGCACATATATGCCATCCGCATTCGCCACAGGGTCCCGGGTCTTCACCATAAGGTTACTTAACTTACAGCAGGGTAGGGACAGGACCAGCACGGATGCAAAAACATATATAGTATCTACTAATATATATGCAAGTATATATAAAAATATTCGTCTCAGGTATGATAGTATAGCAAACACAGAAGCAAACACAATATGGAAATACGGATAAACTAGGAAAAGTACATTTCAGTGAATCCAAATATGAAATGCAATTTTCCCAGTCGTATGGACATCCCATGGTATCAGACCCTAGACCCCTACGAGTGCAGCAAGCCATCCGCCAATCCGAGAAGGGATGCAGCCTCAATCAACGACGTGGGTGGGCCACCCAGCACTTCCAAAATCCGGTGCCTAGGGCACCCCTCCGCGGGACAATCCTTTACCCCCTACAAGTGTGGCGAATAGCCCGCCAATTTTAGAGTTAAGCATCCTGGTCTCAACGCCATGAGATGGTGGCCCGTTGCCCTCTAGAATCCGGCTACTCGAGCACTCCGCCATGGGGTAATCCTAGCACCTGTAATGAATACATGAATATACAACGGCGACTACATCCGCAACAAGGACGCGCCCAAAAGAATAATATACAAACCGCTATGACGGCATTCCACATGTCGGATGCTCGCCACGCAATATGAATATACATTACATCATCACAGAGCTTCTAATACTACATACACCGGATTTTCCATCACGACAATCCAACACAACCATAAATAAGCAATATCATAGGATATTGCATATAATGTAAGTAAAATATACGCACCCTCAATGTCATTGACATATAGCAATAAGATTGGAGAATACTACCATATATCTACACTTACAAACATTACAGAACAAGCATGCATATAACCAATACAACTCATAATCCATAAGCCTCAATTTTCAAAAGTTCAAACAAAATAACATTTCCAAAAACACCCCCGGCACAAACAAAAACACATTTCCATTGAAATTTTCGGAATCAGCGTTCACCGATTAAACCCCGAAGCGCCAAAATACAGAAAATAACCAAAGTACGACGTACCCTAAGGTTCTGCCGGGGGAGTTAGGGCGGACCCCCAACCCAAGACCAATCTAGGTAGTCTTGGGTGGGGTAACCCCCACCACCCCTCCTCGATCGCTCCCCGCCGTAATTTCGCGTTTCCCGGCTCAAGTGGCAGCACTTCACAAGTCCAAAATGGGATTCAATTTCAATGGAGATGATTTATAAGGTGAATTAGAAACTAGGTTTTGAAAAAATGGAAAATATGAGTTGAATAAGTTGTAATCTTTAGTTAGGCTCTGATACCACTTGAAAAAACTATTGCGCTCTTGTATGCGATTCTAAATAATGATAACATAGGGTTTTAAAAAATTGTAGAGAGCTATTAGTCCAAACCATAGGATCTTAGTTAGAAATAATAACTTATAACAAAGAAAAGAGAGCAAATAAGTTATAAGGTTGAAACCACAACCTTTGTAGCATCTTCAAGAGCTCTATTTTGTGTTGGACTCCATTGTAGGCTCTTAGAAACTCCATGGAACAAACTTGCTAATTCATCTCCTCCATCAAAGATGATCCACCATGAAGGCACAAGTGCAAAGGCTCTAAACTCAAACTAGAATTAACTTAAGTAGTTAGGTTACTAAGCTAACTAGTTTGGAGTTGTAGTTCAAGCTCACTACTAATTTTCTCTCTTGTTATTTCCTTTTTTTTTAATCTGTTTTCTCATAAATGAGGAGGAAGAAGGCAACCTTCATGGCTCAAAAAGAGGAAGAAGAAGAGAATAGAATTTATCAACCATTCACTTAAAAAGAAAAGGGTTACAAATACCATTCTCTACAAAATCCTAACTATAGGATTTAATCAAGAAAACAAGTGTCCAAGCTCTACTCCCTCCTCCACATGTCGCCACATAGAGATAGACACAGGATGTGTTATTCCTTTGGAATAACATTTGCTTAAGAAAACAAAAGAAAAAGAATAAACAAAAAATATATATACATTTATATGTAATGAATTATACTAAATACGTATACTTGTAATTATTATCTAAGGTATTTAAAATACATAAAAGAGTGATTAATTAATAGTGACATAATACTATTAAATACATATACAATATATACGTTTAAAATATTAAATCGGCATCCGATTTAATATCAGTTTTTCTAAAAAGACCGGTTAGTATTACAACCGTCTGATTACCATCAGTGTATAAAATACACTAGTTTTAATCAAACCCAAGCGCACGCCAATATACCCCAACTATAACATTTATCTAAAGCCAGAAACCCGTTGTGTAGGACTCTAAATACTCAAAAATATACTAGCAGTGGGTTTAACCAAAAGCAGGTCAGCGGCACTAGCTGTACATAACGGCTACCCACATATTGTTAAAAAGGAGATCGACAAGCAAGCTCATTCGAAACCCTGCTGAGCCTATCAGCGATATCTATCATACAGTCCGGATTGTTCGTCTGAGAGTATCGCATATCTGGTCTATGGGGTGGATAACGTCAGACCCCTAATAACCTGATAAGTCATGCCGGTGTTAAGCCATATCACCAATCGAGAAACTACTGATCGCAATCAGTAAATCACATCTTCCTAGGCCTACATCTTATGGTGACGGCTAACCGTACACTTGGCGACATCAACTCCTAAAACTGGGAGAGACGAATCCCCTCAATCGCTCACTGCCTCCATGTGTTTCGGGACTACACCCAAAAGCTACATGTTTGTACGACTCTTTAAAGTCATGGTTAGGTGGTAATCAAAGTATAGTGGGAACACACTCGAGACAAATGAAGATTTCGGGTCGACAGACTACGCTGTACTGATGTCATCTGAGAACTGCTATCTGTAAATATGTATAATACCATCTAGTATGTTCTCGGCGAGTCCGTCCAGTGTAACTCATAATCCAATAAGAACCTGTACACAATTTTTGGTGACTGAATAACACCAATGGCTGTAAGACTGGTTATCGTCTCTCGTTGGGGTCAAGAAACGTATACACTAGTCTAATCTGGAATATCGATGCCCAGTCTTTATATTCCCATGACTATAAAAATTTAAGGATGTGCTTATAAACTACCCAGTTCTCGCAAGTGTGGTCGCTATCATAACCCAGGCAGTCAAGCATGAATCCTATGGGCCCTATCAATATGTAATAGTGATATCCTATACCACACAAGACATGTACATAATGATAAAGTCAAATCAGATAGCATACTATCATCTCGAGTATGACTGTTCTAATCGTATAGATCCGCCCTCAATCATCATAATCGCATGCTTGCGATTATAATAATTGCCTTGATAGCACTATATCCAACACCCTTGCTCTTTTGTTGGCTCTATATTTAAGCCGTTTCGGCCTCAGTTTTTCAGTTTTAAGGACCAAGTGGGTACCTGCTTTCTTGTAAGCTGTCGTGGGCCAATCGACGGAAAGACTAGAGAACACGCATAAGCATGCGGTCATTACGGGTATCGCCTTGGCTTGCCCGGGACATCTCTTTGTCCCCTTTGAATTGACGTCCTATCCCCTAGCTGGAGCGACAGAAAGCCATTCAAACACAGATTTATGTGTTTGCTCATGTATCTTAGTGATGATAGCGTTCGGCCTTCTTCTTTTTAATACTGGCTTGATCACTTGGCTCACTGGAGCCTCCACGGTAGTAACACTGATAGAAATAGGGTTGAACATGTTGGACAGGAACTGAAGTGGTTGTTCAGTCCATTGCTGTATAAGACTCAACGGAAGAGTCACCTTGGCAGTTGCCTTGAGCATATATGCAACGATGGTCACATCAGAAGCCGTGCTTGACTTCTGAGACATCGTTGTTGATGATTGTTGAATGTTGTTAATCTGCATGAAAGAACATGATTTCAATACAAAAAATGTTTTTTATGTTGAATGAGTTCGTATGAACGCTTGACCCGAAATATAGAATGAGAGATCTGACCTACTGGGCATGCCAGAATCTGCAGAGTATTATTCATCACCCACTGGGATGGATGAGATAGCATGTAAGGCGCTCTATAAATTTCCCCTGCTTAAGGTAGGCAGGAGGCAAAAACCCAAGTATTTTTGTGGTAATTGGAAAACTTAACAATTCATCATATGTTGAGGTTTAAATACCTTACAAAATTGCATATTAGCCTTTGGGCTTTACAATTTTGGGTTTTTGCCTCATTCTTTACATCAATGTGCACACATTTTGCACTTTGGTCATGAACTTTAGATAATTTGGCTTTTTGCCCATTTTCATAACATTTTTCTACTTATTTATATATAAAATCTATTTATTATAATTTTCTCTTCTTTTCTTTCTCTTTCCTCTTGATGGTCGGCCGGCATCGCTAGAGCTCGAGACGATTTGGTCTTGGGCCTACTTGCTTGGTCTTTGTCCCAGGATGGTTAGGTTTGGACCCACTTGTTGGGGGTTGGCTTCGACTTTTGACTTTAACTTTTGGCAACGGGGTGTATTTTTTGACCCCAACATCTATCAAGACCAATATCGAATGTTTTTGAGTTGTTCACTAGAAAACTAGATTTCCAAACACGTTCAAACATATCTCATGTCCTCTAACACGACTGTGGAGGAAAACCACATCCCAAAATGGTATTATGTTTCTAAGTCACTTTTAGTCATTACAACATCGTCCACATAATAAGATCACGAAACTTACAGTTTTTGCATTCGATATCGTTAATCCATAACTATATATACGAATAGGCAATATCTTATATTCAACCACTTGAAAAACTGTTTTAAGTCATAAATTGATTTTGAAAAACCGCAGGCAGATCTCATAGATCTCCTTATCCAAGTCTCATACGAGAAATACAATCCAAGTCTAATTAGACCGGTTCAAGATCATTAAATGTAACGATTCATTAGGAAAGGTGGGTAGACATGGTCATCACCTCAAGCAAGAATATTTATTCCTAGTCTGTCTATCCTTGAACAGATAATTTCACCATAAAAGATAACATGCATCTTTCGACAACATCTTTCTTTGGCGTGACTTTGGAAAAATTAATTTTCAACGAAGCCTTGCACCTGACAGGAAAGTCGATCAATTTCTAAACTTGATCATCTACATTGACTCTTTCCCTTATCCATCGCTATTATTCACTCCCTTGGTAATAGGCCCTTAAGCAGCATCATTACTTGACTTGGGTTCCGCAACACATGCGATGCCATCATGAATGATTCTTATTTTATATTAAAATATCTCTGAGATGCTATTCTACAGGCTTTATGAGGTTTCGAGCTTCTGCGATTGGCTCAAAACTATCACCAAGAATCTCGCTACTATTTATTTTAGCTGCTGGAAAAAAACTGATTTCTCTTATGCTAACCGACAAAAATGGCTCCCACTGTCCCTAACAGCTGGAGAAAACTAATTTTTTCTACGCTATGAAACAAAGAGATTCCCACAAATCTCCAATTGCTAGAGAAAACCATTTCTCCCACGTTAGTTGACTAATAGGGCTCCCACTGATCCTAGCTGTTGGAAGAAAACATAAACATCCTGCGCCGGTGGACTCAGAAGTATATATGCCTCGTAAGAACCTAAATCCTGACATACTTTCCCTTTTGTGGTTGTTACTTCTGAGGAGCTCAACTTTGCACGACCTATTGCAGCCACTGTCTAAATCTACTAGCCTATAAATACGTGTCCCTTCGAATTATCTCAAGGGGATAACTTCTCATATGAATGCGGAGTAGTAAATGTATTAAGGCAGTACATAATACGGGCACAAGAGACCTTCTTGGTCTCTCGCTTGTCCATATTTAATAGGTGCTGACAATTATTAAATTGTGAAGATACACGGTTGAGAAATATAAGCTGCTCTCTAGATCTCACTTTCCCAAAACTATATAGGAAAATCGGCTTGCACCGTCATGTTGCTTACCATACTTAAAGTATCATATTTCATTTACCTGCAACACCGTTGGTCATTTCATAATATTGCATCCGAATACCACTCATTCATAATCATGCTGCATGTGAACGGTGCTTTTAATCCGTGTCTGCTATATAAGTGCAGGGAAAGAGGTGTTGGAGCAGTTGATGGATTTTCAAGATTAAACCAGACCAATTTGGACCCGGTCAAAGTCAATGGTGAACAATTCAAACTTGTAGATTACAAAGTTGCCAAAATCAAAATATCAAGTGCTAGATAACCATTAAAAATGCTGAAAAGAACATAAGAAAAATCCTGAGAACCAACTCCTTTACTTGGATGCTAAGTCGCGGCCAAGTCAATACATTTGGCCGGTAAAACGCGTCCGTCTTGGTACCTCGGGACAAAAATTTAAGGGTTATTTTGGTCTTTCCATATGCTTCCAGAATTTTGCTAGGGTTTCACCCTTCAGTCCCTATAAGTACCTCTGATCAGCCAACAAAAGGATCTTAGGTTTTATTTTTAGGTTAAATAAGTGTTTAGAATTTGTAGCCTCTTTTTTTCTCTTAGCCATTAAAAATTGTAGAAGCTTGAGTTCTTAATAAAAGGTTGGTTTCTTTCTATCTTGATTTAGTATCTTGTCATTTTCTTATCATGTCTCATTATTTAAATTCATTAGATAAAATTGTATTTGATGTGATGAATGGATATAATAATGTAGTTGTTGGTTTTTATTTATTCTATATTCTTTTTCTCTTAGATCTAGTTTTTTTAAGCAATGATACTCGATGGTTGCTCCTTACTATTGTGAGGGGCCAAGTGCTTAGCTTTTTCCATTATTTTCATCTCTTCTATCTTATTCTCTTCTACTTGTTTTATTTTTCTTTTAACATGAGTGATTAGTGTAGGGAGTTTTTCGTCACCCTATTGAGATGGGGATACGCGCGCACTTGTCAGGCGCATTACAGATTCCCCCTGCCTAGGATAGGCTGGGGTTTATTGATTGTGGGGATCCAAATCTCCGGCAGCCGCGAACTAAGTTGTCGTTAATTACCCCTCGCTTTTGGGGCGAAGGAACCTCCAATTGACGGGTTAAACTGGACATGCGAACTCAATGCGCAGTGTACAGTGCTGTGGTGTGTGTGTATGTATAAAAAAAAAGGGAAGAATAGCGTCCAAACGACGCGTCGGTGCCAGCGCCTCACGTGCTTGGCACGTAGGTGCTGAATGCTAGCGCCCCACGTGCCTGGCACGCGAGCGCTGGGCACCACATGTTCTTGGCATGCGTGCGCTGGACGCCAGCGCCCCACATGCTTGGCACGCAGGCGCTGAGCATCAGCAGGAAAAAGGACTTGGTCCTTGCACTAAGAGTTGTGCTCCCGATTTGACTTATGGAGTTAAACTCCTAAAAAGATATTGATTTATGGAGTTGAACTCCAACAGATCTTGAATGGAGTTAAACTCCTAAAAATCTTTAGAAATGATTAAAGGGGCCCATTTGTTTCTCTCCCCTTTGGCCCTGGATTTTCCCAAGATGGGATTTTTGGAGATGGGTCATCTTCTTCTTCCTCTCGGTTGGACGGATCTTGATGAAAGGGGGCGAGATTTAAAAATCTCCCCCTTTTGAGATCTGATAGAAGATCTGAGCTCCCCTTTGTGAGTTTTGTGGTGAAAAACTATTTAATTTTGGAAAAAGGAAGAATAAAACTCTTGATTTAATTGAAAAGGGGACGAAGGTTTAGAACCTTGAGGAAGGAGAAATATGCACAAAAACCCTAAATTTTTAGGGGAATGAAAAGTATGCTTTTTTTATTATCATGTTACCTTATATAAGCTTACAAAATTACACATAGCCCCTTGGGCTTTACAAAATGGCATTTTGCCCATCCCATGCCTCATATGCTCATTTCTTTTGTGCACATGAGCAATGGGCTTTACAAAAATTTGGCTTTATGCCTATTTTTCTTACATTCATGTATGAAAATTATATCAAAATTATTTATTACATAATTTTCATTTTGTCATGGAGGAGGCTGGCCGTGGGGCTCGACTTGGGCATAGGCTCACTTGGCCTGGGCTTGGGCCCACCTAGCTTGGGGTTGACTTTGACTTTGACTTGGTCAACCGGAGTGTAATTTTTGACCCCAACAAAGTGTCCTACATCAATAAATGCACACCGCACATGTGGGTCGTGTGCATGAAATTGATGGATCTTCTTTCACGTGGAGGCGACTTGATTTGGTTCCCGCTTTTTAGGAAGCTGGCACTACCCTTTTTACGACATGGACGGTCGATGCTTGACATTTCCCCAAGAAGGAGTGTCGGTGTATGACGTATCCCCGGCACGGAATGTCGCTAGTCGACGTTTTCCAGGCCTGAAGTGTCGCTTGTCCGCTTACGACGTTCGGTGTACGTATCGGAGGGACTGGAAGCTGATCGTGTCCATTTTTCGCGAAGGTGCTCCTCTCTTGGGAAAAATGGGGTGTCGGTTGGCTACCTCCGGGTATCAATCCCTGGCTCATGAACGTTGCAATCAGGCGATTTGGGTCGTGAGATCTGCCACGACGTTTGCCAACTCGTCGACTTTGGAATGGACCTTGACCAACTTCTCATCCATGTCCTGAAGATGCCGTTGAAGCCATTGGAATAACACTTGTTCTATAGTTCCTGACATGACAACAGGGTCATCTTTACCGCCTGAGCTCGATCCGGCGAGAACCGCGGGCTCCTTTGGCTTATCGGCCTGAGCGGGCTCTTCATTATTTAGACCTAGTCGACGTTGGGTAGTGTCAACCATATCAACACCATGGCTGTGAAGCATAGGAGAGTTTGTTTCTTCATGTCCGACCACATAGACAGTGTGGACCACATATCCAGTCATCTCTTTATCTTTGGTGGCTGATTTTGTATAGTGGTCTGGGATTTGGAAATTCACAAATTTTAACATGGCCAAAGCCCTAGCCCTTTTATTGGCTCTGTATCTGAGCCGCTTCTACCTTAGCATCTCTGTTTTCAGCGCTTGGCAGGCTTCTTCTCTCCGGGAAGCCGCCATAGGCCAAGTGATGGGGAGTCTTGAGAAGACATCCGCTCGCGTGTCAGTTGAAGGTATCGCCTGGGCTTGCCTACGACGTCTGGCAACTTTTTTTTGTTCTGACGGCTTTGCCCCCAGCCGGGGCTATAGAGAGCTGTTCAAACACCGACTTACGTTTAGGTCGGGGCGCCCTCGAGACCACCACATTTGGCCTCTTGCCTTTCGAGGCCGGTTTATCGGTTACCGGACCTTGAGGAACTGGGATGGTGCTAGCTGACATGAACAGAATAGAGCTTAACTGTAGCAGCGGCTCCTCTCACTGTCGCCCGAGACTGGCCAGAAAGATCATCCTGTCGTCCACCTTCATTGTGTAGGAGATGGGAGCGGTGTTGAGGGCTGAGCTTGTCCTCGGATACATTTTCGCCGCGTCCGAAGATTGCAATTGGCAACTGTTAACTTACAAAAAGAGGCACGATTTCAGTACAGGTAATCGATATGTATATTGATTGAGTTTGCATGAACGCTTAACCCGAAATATGGGAGGAGAGATATGTCCCACCGGGCGTACCAAAATCTATAGAATGTTTTTCGTCACCCCATTGAGATGGGGATACGTGCGCGCTTGTCAGAAGCATTACAGATTCTTCCTGCCTAGGGTAGGCCGGGGTTTATTGATTGTGGGGATCCGAATCTCTGGCAGCCGTGGACTAAGCTGCCGTTAATTACCCCTCGCCATTGAGGCGAAGGAACCTCCGATTGACGTGTTAAACTGGACATGCGAACTCAATGTGCAGTGTACGTATTTCGAAAGGGTTTTGGATATATCGGGGACCCCGCAGAGTTTTACGGGGGTCCCGCTATCCGGATAAAGTGCTGGGGGTCAAGGGGGCTAGCAGCCCCCTTGCGGGGTACGGGGCAATGCCCTGTTAGAAATTTTTTCTAACGGGGACAGTGTTGTGGAGTGTGTGTGTATAAAAAAAAGGGAAGAATAGCGTCCAAAGGACGCGTGGGTGCCAGCGCCTCACGTGCCTAGTACGCGGGCGCTGGGCGTCGGCGCCTCATCCTACGTGCTTGGCAGGCGGGCGCCGGCGCCCCACATTCTTGCCACGCGGACGCTGGGCATCAGCAGGAAAAAGGACTTGGTCCATGCACTGGGAGTTATGCTCCCAATTTGACTTATGGAGTTAAACTCCTAGAAATCTTTAGAAATGATCAAAGGGGCCCTTTGTTTCCCTCCCCTTTGGCCCTGGATCTTCCAAAGATGGGATTTTTGGAGATGGGTCACCTTCTTCCTCTCGGTTGGCCGGATCTTGGAGAAAGAGGGTGAGATTTAAAAATATCCCCCTTTTGAGATCTGATGGAAGATGTGAACTTCCCTTTATGGGTTTGGTGGTGAAAAACTATTTAATTTTGGAAAAAGGAAGAGTAAAACTCTTGATTTAATTGAAAACGGGAAGATGGTTTAGAACCTTGAGGAAGGAGAAGGAGGCACAAAAACCTAAGATTTTGAGGGGAATGAAAAGTATGCTTTATTTTATTATAATGTTTCCTTATATAGGCTAAAAAATTACACATAGCCCCTTGGGCTTTACAAAATGGCATTTTGCCCATCCCATGCCTCATGTGCTCATTTCTTTTAGACATGAACCATAGGCTTTACAAAATTTTGGCTTTATGCCCATTTTTCTTACATTCATGTATGAAAATTACATCAAAATTATTTATTACATAATTTTCATTTTGGCATAGGGGAAGCTGGCCGCGGGGCTCGACTTGGATATGGGCTCACTTGGCCTGGGCTTGGGCCCACCTGGCTTGGGGTTGACTTTCACTTTGACTTGGTCAACCGGGGTATAATTTTTGACCCCAACAATTAGTTTTCTTACTTGTTAGGGTTTAGGAGAGGGTGGTATGAGAGATGAAAATATCCCTTATGCTTCCTTTTGCCCAACATCATAAACTTAAACTTCGACCAGGGAGGCACAACCCTCTCTTTTTAGGCACACTATCCTTCATGACAGTTGTGAACTTAATTGGAGACACGTTGTGTTTGCTTGGCCGAAAGCAAAAGTTAAGAACAAAGAACGGAAGAACAAGGGTCAACAAAAAGGGACTTAGCGTTTGGAAGTTATAGTCTAAACTCGCAAGTACCCTTCTTAAGAAGCCCAATTCATATTGTTTCCGATTACTTTAGCATTAATTCAAAGAGAGGAATAAATGAGAGTATAAGGAATTCCTAACTTAACTACCTAATCCAAAACCCTAACAAGCTTTTTCTTTGACATAATACACTTCACATAGGTTAGAAACGAACACCCTTGAACATTTCGACATAACTCGTCTAAAACAAGAAAAAGAACATACCATCTCTTCGTGGACGGTCCGTACTCATCTCGACTAGCTTATGTGACACCGTCTTGATTGCAGTATTTAGAACTTCATAGATCACAAACGATCAATCAACCTTTTGTGCAGTGTACATGTTTCGAAAGGGTTTTGGATATATCGGGGACCCCACAGAGTTTTACATGGGTTCAGCTACCCAGATAGTGGGCTGGGGGTCAAGAGGGCTAGCAGCCCCCTTGTGGGGTGCGGGGCAACGCCCCGTTAGAAATATTTTTAACAGGGACAGTGTTGTGGAGTGTGTGTGTGTATAAAAACAGGGAAGAATAGCGTCCAAAGGATGCATGGGTGCCAGCGCCTCACGTGCCTAGCACGCAGGCGTTGGACGTTAGCGCCTCACAAGCCTAGCACGCGGGCGCTTGGCGCTGGATGCCAGCGTCCCACGTGCATGGCACGCTTGCGCTGGGCGCCAGCACCCCACGGTCTTGGCACGCGGGCGCTGAGCGTCAGCAGGAAAAAAGACTTAGTCCCTGCACTGGGAGCTGTGCTCCCGATTTGACTTATGGAGTTAAACTCCTAAAAAGAGATTGATTTATGGAGTTGAACTCCAACAGATCTTGAATGGAGTTAAACTCCTTGAAATCTTTAGAAATGATCAAAGGGGCCCCTTTGTTTCTCTCCCCTTTAGTCATGGATCTTCCCAAGATGGGATTTTTGGAGATGTGTCTCCTTCTTCCTCTCGGTTGGTCGGATTTAGAGAAAGGGGGTGAGATTTAAAAATCTCCCCCTTTTGAGATCTGATGGAAGATCTGAGCTCCCCTTTGTGGGTTTTATGGTGAAAAACTATTTAATTTTGGAAAATGAAAGAGTAAAACTCTTGATTTAATTGAAAAGGGGAAGAAAGTTTAGAATCTTGAGAAAGGAGAAGGAGGCACAAAAACCCTAGATTTTGAAGGGAATAAAAAGTATTCTTTATTTTATTATAATGTTGCCTTATATAGGCTTACAAAATTACCATAGCCCCTTGGGCTTTACAAAATGGCATTTTGCCCATCCCATGTCTCATGTGCCCATTTCTTTTGCACATGAGCAATGGACTTTACAAAAAATTGGCTTTATGCCCATTTTTCTTACATTCATGTATTAAAATTATATCAAAATTATTTATTACATAATTTTCATTTTGGTATTGGGGAGGCTGGCCGCAGGGCTCGACTTGGGTATGGGCACACTTGGCCTGGGCTTGGGCCCACCTAGCTTGGGGTTGACTTTGACTTTGACTTGGTCAACTGGGGTGTAATTTTTGACCCCAACAATTAGTTTTCTTACTTGTTAGGGTTTTGGAGAGGGTGGTATGAGAGATGAAAAAATCTCTTATGCTTCCTTTTGCCCAACATCATAAATTTGAACTTCGACCAGGGAGGCACAACCCTATCTTTTTAGGCACACTATCCTTCATGATAGTTGTGACCTTAATTCGAGAAATGTTGTGTTTGCATGGCCGAAAGCTAAAGTTAAGAACAAAGAACGGAAGGGCAAGGGTCAACAAGAAGGGACTTAGCGTTTGGAAGGTATAGTCTAAACTCGCAAGTACCCTTCTTAAGAAGCCTAATTCATATTGTTTCCGATTACTTTAGCATTAATTCAAAGAGAGGAATAAATGAGAGTATAAGGAATTCCTAACTTAACTACCTAATCCAAAACCCTAACAATCTTTTTCTTTGACATAATACACTTCACATAGGTTAGAAACGAACACCCTTGAACATTTCGACATAACTCGTCTAAAACAAGAAAAAGAACATATCATCTCTTCGTGGACGGTCCGTACTCATCTCGACTAGCTTATGCGACACCGTTTTGATTGCAGTATTTCGAACTTCATAGATCACAAACGATCAATCAACCTTTTTGTCGCAATGCATAGGCTTATCGGCTTTCTAACAGTTCCAACTTCTCACATAGCTTCCAAAACTGCTCAAATTGATACTCATGTATTGAGTTCAGTTTCAAACTGACCAATCAAATACGCACATCCTAGTATGCATAAATTCAGCACTCCACTGATGTAGCAGTTGATTCAAATCGGCGCTTCAGTTCCATACAAATATAGCAGCCATGTGTTGAGGAGACTTGGAAGTGAAACTTTCTTCCCTTGAATTTTGGAATTCAAGTTAAACTGGGCGTAAGTAGATGGTAGGGACTATAGAATCAAGTCGATACATAACTCGTTCTCCAACGTAGTCCCATGGTCCATGAGCTGTTCAATATAGCTAATCATCATAAGGACGTGGTCCCCTACAGATGAACCGACAGCCAACCTCGCTTGAAGCAATATCTTCGAAGTCTCATATTTTGCGATACGAGATTTCTCTCCATATAAAACTTTGGAATTGTCACGCCCCGCTTCCCAATGTACGCTAAACTGGGCACAAGACATAGCCAACCATGCTACCTGTGGATAGGAAAAATCCTTCCACAGTCACATTACGGCTGTGGAGATATCAAGAACAGGAAAGTAAACTTACTACCTAGTACATGTCCATAAGCCAGAGTAAAAGAATCAAGAGATAACAATATGCGGAAGCCAAAAGATACAATAAATGAAACACCTGGAGTGAAACTACGTACCGACAGGAACCTCACCGCTCGTCTAACAGCGGCAAAACTCCTAATCAGTCTGCAGCAAGGTAGAAGAATCTGGGCCATGCAAAACCCAGACGTCAGCGCGTCAAGTCATCAAGTAATAACATAGTAAACAGGCAATGCGAATATAAACATGAATAAAGCAAGGGTAACAATAATATAAATCAGAGCAGTACAGGGTAGTGTGCAGTGGGTAAACTAAACTGTTATATCAGGTTTTCTATTCTAGAGTCTTTTAAATCAATTGATGAATTGTCGATGTAACTCAAGAGTATCCCGTGCATGCCCGGGACCACGGTCAAGATCCTCGGGGCTGAATCCGAGACGTGCCGCTAGGCAGTAACAGGTAGCAGGATGGGCGAGTGATGTCAGCATCATCACTCCGGGGCTGGCCTAGCCCGTAAGACTGATCAGAACAGGTATCGAACTGTTGAGTTACAAGTCGGTTTCACCTTTGATTTCCCCATACCCCCAAGTTATGTATGTCGAGTCAGGTATTCAGTAATCAAGAACTAATGCCAACACAGGATCAGGTAAAAGCAGGTTTGTCTGGATAGACAACAGGAACGGTCCATGAGGACTACATGTTATGTTTGTTGGCATTAGACACAAGATCAGGTAACAGGTAAAGCCATGGTACATCAGGTCCAGCCAGGTAATTTATAAAGGTATCATGTCATGTCAAGAGTGTACGGTACCATGTCATATCAAGTAGGAAGTGTAACGGGTCATGTCAGGAAGCACAAGATGTCATGTGGGTGCTCATAATCAAACTAATATAAGCATGTGTATAAATAAACAAGCATGAGTACTATCAGAACAATAAACTGGAACATGTAATATGATATGCAAATAGATATAATTTCAAGGATATGGATGCACAGTTATCGATTAGGGTTACATTTATAGTTCTAATATTAATTAGGATGTAATTTATTAAACATGGAGTGTTAATATCACATTATTATGTAGTAATGTGATCTATGGATGCAATTATACGTATCTTAAATGCGATGGATGCAAACGGGTATCCGAAAGGTTATAAAACTATAAAATGGTAATGTGGGATGTACAACTAAGCAATATGTGATATAAATATTGATGTAATAATATTAATATGGATAGCATATTCAAAGCGATTAATAACTATAAAGGTGGTATTGATTAACCATGCACAAGAAAGTTCCGTTCAGAAATTCAGCGTCACCCTAATTTGTAAAATAGGTTAAAAATAACAAACGTTCTCCAAAAGGGACGTGTCTTATACCAAAACAAAGATAATTCAATAAGGTTTTCAGTTTTATAAGTATAAGCATCTCAGGTTGTCCCTACAAAAAGTTATGAACATTCGAAGTTGAAAGTTTGCTGCTGGAATTTCCCTGGACAGCAGTTTGGAGACATTTTCATTTGCATTTTACGTTATTTAAACAATTTATTTTGCAAGTAAATATTTTATAGAGTTATAGTATTCTAAGTTATCTTCGTAACGAACTAAAGAACATATACTAATGATTTTTATATGATTTATAATGAATTTTATAAGGTAAGCTGTACAGTAAATTTCAGATTTGTCGTATCCGCTTTTTCAACGACGTTTCATGTGTAAACTATAATATTTTCAAATATATAATATTATAAAATGCAGATTATAAAATAATTAAAGATAATAATAAGAAATATTACGACGATATATATTTTAATTGATATGGATGCAGTATAATGTACTCTAGTATGTCACAAGATAAGTTTTCATGATCTAGATTTAATATGATATAAACGGATGCAAACGGAACATCGAAACGTTATAAAATTAAACATGGGGCACTAGATTTAAACTATAGGTATGGTATTTATTTAAATAGGTATAAAATGAATTATATAGCATGTAGCAAGATTAACTTGCCTCGATGGGTCGCGAATCGGGAAAACGGAACGTTAACCGTCGGCGGGGAAAACTCGCGACGGTCGCACGGTTCACGGAATGAACCCAAACGACGAACAAAGGAACCACACGGGTCGGGGTACCTCGCTGGAACGTCGAGAAGCATCACCGGCACGACGGAATTCCGGCAACAAAAGAACAGTTAAAAAAATGAGAAACGAGACATGAAGTAAGAAGAGAAAGAATGATAAAGAGAAGTACGAGAGAATATATGAGAGAGAGAGAGAAAAAGTGGAGAGAGAGAGAGATTATGGGGGGGAGAGAGAGAGAGATAGAGAAAGAGAGAGTTGCAGGTGGGGCCCACGGAATTAAAAGGAATGCGATTGGCTAAAGGGGAATCGTTAGTTAGAGATAAATATTAATTAAAGATTCAAAACATTTTAAGGAACAGTAGGATATATATATAGGTTAATTTAAAGATTTAAAAGATAGGTAATGAACAGTAAGATATCAGGTTAGTTAGAAATATATGCGATGGTTTTAATAATATTAAAATCTGGGATTTTGGCGCAAAGTAAAACATTTCCAAATCGCGCCCGGGTCGGGTCCAAAAATTTGAAATTGAAATAATAGAATTTTAGGCGGGATCCAAAATTTAAAATGAAGTGTTTTATGATCAAAAAAGCATACCCCCAAAACGGACACACGTACGTGCACGTAGCCGTCCAAACTCGCCCGTTTCACTGAACGGGACGAGAACACGATGCACGGACGCTACCACGAGACTAGGGGTGTCAAGTAGGCCAAGATGAATATTTTCAATTTTATTTTAGATGCCAAAATTTGTTATATGCAGAAATTAATTTCCGGGTAGAATTTAGAATAATTAACCATCAAGCAAGATAAATGAAATAAGTGCCACACTACGTTCGAACGGTAACTGAAATTAGTAGTATTGGGCTCGGGTGTTACATTATACCCAACTACAAAAAGAATTTCGTCCTCGAAATTCCAAGAATACAAAGATAGATAACTACAAGAAAAGGTGAGGAAACTTCTGCCGGATTGCATCTTCTCGTTCCCAAGTGGACTCTCCATGCGAGCGATTACCCCAAGAAACAAGCACAAGAGGGATTACCTTGCTCTTAAGAATCTTTTCCCTTCGATCCACGATTCTAATCGGTCGCTCCTCAAAAGTCAAGTCTTCTCGTACTGTTAGCTCCGAATGATCCAATACGTGTGTTTCATCTCGAACATACCTATGGAGTTGAGATACGTGAAACACATCGTGCACATTCGCCAAGGACTGCGGTAACGCCAAACGATACGCTACCTCACCAACACGCTCCAAGATCTCAAAGGGTCCAACAAATCGAGGACTAAGCTTTCCTCGACTTCCAAAACGACTCACCTCTCTAGTCGGTGATATCTTCAAGAATACCAAATCACCCACGGCGAACTCTAGAGGTCTTCTTGACGTATCTGCCCAACTCTTCTGTTGGTCCTGTGCTGCCTTCATATGATTTCTGATAGGGTTAACCTTCTCAACTATCTGCACAACCAAATTTGGTCCCACTAATCTTCGTTCACCGACATCGTCCCAACAAACAGGTGAACGGCATTTACGACCATACTAAGCTTCAAATGGAGCCATCTGAAAAGTTGCCTGAAAACTGTTGTTGTAAGACAACTCCACCAAATGTAGATGATCCTCCCAAGACCCCTTGAAGTCCAACCTGCATGCTCTCAACGTATCCTCAAGAGTTTGGATCGTTCTCTCCGACTGACCATCAGTTTGAGGATGATAAGCTGTGCTAAACTTCAATCGAGTCCCCAAACTTTCCTGTAGACTCCGCCAAAAGTGTGATAAGAACCGAGTGTCCCGATCGGACACGATGCTCACCGGTACTCCATGCAATCTTACAATCTCTTGCATGTACCGCTCTGCCAAAGTCTCTGTTGGTTGACCAACCCGAAAAGGAATAAAATGAGCTGCCTTGGTCAATCGGTCACAATCACCCATACAGCATGGTTGCCTTTTGGACTTCGCGGTAAAGCCGTCACGAAATCTATGGTTATTTGTTCCCACTTACACTGAAGAATCGGAAGTGGTTGCAATAAACCAGCAACCCTTTGATGTTCAGCCTTAACTTGCTGACACACCAAGCACTTTGCCACAAAGCGAGCAATCTCCCGTTTCATGCCTTCCCACCAGAAATGCTGTCGAATATCTCGGTACATCTTTGTGCCTCCTGGATGCACAGAATAAGCTGAACTGTGTGCCTTCTTCATAAGCTCTTCACGAATATCTCCCTTTGGCACACACAAACGGGTACCAAACCTCAACGAACCATCTTCGGGGATTAATAAATCTGTTCGTAGTCCGGCTTCAACCTGTCCTCGAAACTTTTGCAGTCTAGGATCCTGCGATTGAGCTGCTTTAATATTCTCGATCAAAGAAGAATGTACTTGCAGCTGCAACAACTGTCCCGTAGAACGCGGTAGCACAACCTCCAAGTCAAATCTTCGAAAATCTGCTACGATCTCCTTCTGCGTAGTTAACACCTGAATTACTGTTAACCGACTAAGCGCATCTGGCACAACATTAACCTTCCCCGGATGGTACTTAAGATCAAGATCGTAGTCAGCCATCAGCTCCAACCATCTGCGCTGCCTCATGTTAAGCTCCTTCTGTGTGAACACATACTTCAAGCTCTTATGATCTGTAAAAACTTCGACTCTTTCGCTCAAAAGATAGTGTCTCCAAATCTTCAAAGCGAAAATCACAGCCGCAAGCTCCAAGTCATGAGTTGGATAATTCTTCTCATGGGTCTTCAACTGTCTCGATGCGTATGCTACAACCTTCCCATGCTGCATCAAAACAGATCCCAATCCTTTCCCAGATGCGTCGCTGTGAATCACCAATCCTCCGGAATTTTCTGGCACGGTCAGAATAGGGGCGGTTATCAACTTCTGCTTCAACGTCTCGAAAGCTAACGCACACTTATCCGCCTATACAAAAGGTACCTCCTTGCGCGTAAGCTTGGTCAACGGCTCTGCCAGACGAGCAAAGTTCTCCACAAATCTCCTGTAGTATCCGGCTAATCCAAGGAAACTTCTTATCTCAGCAATATTCTTTGGAATAGGCCAATCTCGAACTGCTGCAATCTTTTCGGGATCGACGGCGATTCCATCGCCCGACACAACATGCCCCAGAAATTTCACTTCCTCCAGCCAAAATTCGCACTTACTTATCTTCGCATACAAGTTCTCCTATCTCAACGTCTGTAGTGCGATCTTTAAATGCTCAGCATGCTCCTCAAAACTCTTCGAGTAAACCAGAATATCGTCAATGAAGACCACGATAAACTGGTCCAAGAACGGTGAAAAGATTCGGTTCATCAAGTCCATGAATACTGCCGGCGCATTCGTTACTCCGAAGGGCATCACTAAGTATTCGTAATGCCCGTACCGAGTTCGAAACGCCGTCTTGCAAATATCTTCTGTTTTCACTCGGACCTTATGATATCCGGATCGCAAATCCAGCTTCGAGAATACCCTCGCGCCACTAAGCTGCTCGAAAAGTTCGCCAATGCGAGGGATCGGGTACTTGTTCTTAATAGTCACCCGGTTTAATTCTCGATAGTCGATACACATCCTTCTTGTGCCATCCTTCTTCTTTACTAGAAGAACTGGAGCTCCCCAAGGCGAGTTACTGCTTCGAATCCAACCCTTCTCAAGCAATTCAGCAACCTGTTTCTTAACTTTTTCCAACTCTACTGGTGCCATTGAATAATACGCTTTAGATACTGGCGCTGCACCAGGAATAAGATCAATTGCGAACTCCACGTCTCGCTTTGGCGGTAAACCCGATATATCTTCAAACACGTCCATAAAATCATGAACAACAGCCGGCTTTTACTTTCATCACTTCCATTGATGCAAGAATATTGTTTGTCGGCCTAGCCCTAAACTCGACCGGCCCGACCGAACTGCTTCCTTAATGCAACTGCTGTCTGCTGCAAACTCCCTTTCATCCCAGATAAACTCTGCTGCTCTTGGCTGCTGCACGTATTTGTGTGAAAGTGGTCAAACCCAGGGAGACAATCTGCCTCTGGATGTCCACATCCAGTCTGCGCATGAACCTCCGTGCCCTGTCTGCATCGTTGGCAACTAAAGGTCCAGCGAAACTACTGAGTCTCGTCCATTCTGCTACATGCACATCTACGGGTGCTCCCTTCTGCCTTAGCCCAATAAACTTCTTTTCCATTTCCTCCCGTGCAGTCCGCGGGAAGAACTTCTCCAGAAAACTCTTAGAAAAATCCGCCCACTTGATCGGCTTGGGCAAGCGGGTCTCCTCCATAAGCCACCATTCTCGGGCGTAGTCCACTAACTGAATGCGTACCACATCAACTCTTTTGTCATCTGGAATCTGTGCCGCAATCAGCAAATTCTCCATGTCAACTAGCCACTGCTCCACTGGCAACGGCTCCTTTAAACCAGTAAATGTAGACGGACCCAACCGCTTGAAATCTACTACGGTCCCTACTCGGTCAACTGGTCTAGCTCCAACATTGTTCACAGACTGCTGAACGATCTGCAAACCTTCCCGAAACGAGTCCGCTTGCTGCTGGATCAGCTCGGTCTGTTTCTTTGATTCTCCAGCATTCCTCTTATCACTCCAAGCATGGCGACTTCGTCCACACGCCTCTGGTATGTCTTCAATTTCTTACCGGCCATAATCCTGAACTCAAAATACCTAACATTAGCATGATGATAGATTTTGAATATAGATCAAGGCTAGAACTCCAAGATACTTAAATAGAGTACCGCATTGTAACTATGCCGCGGTATCATAGCCACAATTACATAACTCCATCCAAGTCGCCTAAGTCTTAGAGATAACAAGGAATCAGGTTTTCGAATCGATATGCAAAGGAAGTTTGCACATCGTAAAAAATATAATCAGGAAGAATGTGATTCAAGAATGGTAAAACGGTCAAGGTGGCAGGACATGTTTCCTAAACACGGGTATTCTGATTCGTGTATTGGGTACAATACCCAACTACAAAAGAATCAACCCGACTATCCTATGGCTCTGATACCAAAAGAACCATGTCACGCCCCGCTTCCCAATGTACGCTAAAGTGGGCACATGACATAGCCAACCATGCTACCTGTGGATAGGAAAAATCCTTCCACAGTCACATTACGGCTGTGGAAATATCAAGAACAGGAAAGTAAACTAACTACCTAGTACATGTCCATAAGCCAGAGTAAAAGAATCAAGAGATAACAATATGCGGAAGCCAAAAGATACAATAAATGAAACACCTGGAGTGAAACTACGTACCGACAGGAACCTCACCGCTCGTCTAACAGCGGCAAAACTCCTAATCAGTCTGCAGCAAGGTAGAAGAATCTGGGCAATGCAAAACCCAGACGTCAGCGCGTCAAGTCATCAAGTAATAACATAGTAAACAGGCAATGCGAATATAAACATGAATAAAGCAAGGGTAACAATAATATAAATCAGAGCAGTACATGGTAGTGTGCAGTGGGTAAACTAAACTGTTATATCAGGTTTTCTATTCTAGAGTCTTTGAAATCAATTGATGAATCGTCGATGTAACTCAATAGTATCCCGTGCGTGCCCGGGACCACGGTCAAGATCCTCGGGGCTGAATCCGAGACATGCCGCTAGGCAGTAACAGGTAGCAGGATGGGCGAGTGATGTCAGCATCATCACTCCGGGGCTGGCCTAGCCCGTAAGACTGATCAGAACAGGTATCGAACTGTTGAGTTACAAGTCGGTTTCACCTTTGATTTCCCCATACCCCCAAGTTATGTATGTCGAGTCAGGTATTCAGTAATCAAGAACTAATGCCAACACAGGATCAGGTAAAAGCAGGTTTGTCTGGATAGACAACAGGAACGGTCCATGAGGACTACATGTTATGTTTGTTGGCATTAGACACAAGATCAGGTAACAGGTAAAGCCATGGTACATCAGGTCCAGCCAGGTAATGTATAAAGGTGTCATGTCATGTCAAGAGTGTACGGTACCATGTCATGTCAAGTAGGAAGTGTAACGGGTCATGTCAGGAAGCACAAGATGTCATGTGGGTGCTCATAATCAAACTAATATAAGCATGTGTATAAATAAACAAGCATGAGTACTATCAGAACAATAAACTGGAACATGTAATATGATATGCAAATAGATATAATTTCAAGGATATGGATGCACAGTTATCGATTAGAGTTACATTTATAGCTATAATATTAATTAGGATGCAATTTATTAAACATGGAGTGTTAATATCACATTAATATGTAGTAATGTGATCTATGGATGCAATTATATGTATCTTAAATGCGATGGATGCAAACGGGTATCCGAAAGGTTATAAAACTATAAAATGGTAATGTGGGATGTACAACTAAGCAGTATGTGATATAAATATTGATGTAATAACATTAATATGGATAGCATATTCAAAGCGATTAATAACTATTAAAGTGGTATTGATTAACCATGCACAAGAAAGTTCCGTTAAGAAATTCAGCGTCACCCTAATTTGTAAAATAGCTTAAAAATAACAAACATTCTCCAAAAAGGACGTGTCTTATACCAAAACAAAGATAATTCAATAAGGTTTTCAGTTTTATAAGTATAATCATCTCAGGTTGTCCCTACAAAAAGTTATGAACATTCGAAGTTGAAAGTTTGCTGCTGGAATTTCCCTGGACAGCAGTTTGGAGACATTTTCATTTGCATTTTACGTTATTTAAACAATTTATTTTGCAAGTAAATATTTTATAGAGTTATAGTATTCTAAGTTATCTTCGTAACGAACTAAAGAACATATACTAATGATTTTTCTATGATTTATAATGAATTTTATAAGGTAAGCTGTACAGTAAATTTCAGATTTGTCGTATCCGCTTTTTCAACGACGTTTCATGTGTAAACTATAATATTTTCAAATATATAATATTATAAAATGCAGATTATAAAATAATTAAAGATAATAATAAGAAATATTACGACGATATATATTTTAATTGATATGGATGCAGTATAATGTACTCTAGTATGTCACAAGATAAGTTTTCATGATCTAGATTTAATATGATATAAACGGATGCAAACGGAACATCGAAACGTTATAAAATTAAACATGGGGCACTAGATTTAAACTATAGGTATGGTGTTTATTTAAATAGGTATAAAATGAATTATATAGCATGTAGCAAGATTAACTTGCCTCGATGGGTCGTGAATCGGGAAAACGGAACGTTAACCGTCGGCGGGGAAAACTCACGACGGTCGCACGGTTCACGGAGTGAACCCAAACGACGAACAAAGGAACCACACGGGTCGGGGTACCTCGCTGGAACGTTGAGAAGCGTCACCGGCACGACGGAATTCCGGCAACAAAAGAACAGTTAAAAAAATGAGAAACGAGACATGAAGTAAGAAGAGAAAGAATGATAAAGAGAAGTACGAGAGAATATATGAGAGAGAGAGAGAGAGAAAAAGTGGAGAGAGAGAGAGAGATTATGGGGGGGGAGAGATAGAGAAAGAGAGAGTTGCAGGTGGGGCCCACGGAATTAAAAGGAACGCGATTGGCTAAAGGGGAATCGTTAGTTAGGGATAAATATTAATTAAACATTCAAAACATTTTAAGGAACAGTAGGATATATATATAGGTTAATTTAAAGATTTAAAAGATAGGTAATGAACAGTAAGATATCAGGTTAGTTAGAAAAATATATGCGATGGTTTTAATAATATTAAAATCTGGGATTTTGGCGCAAAGTAAAACATTTCCAAATCGCGCCCGGGTCGGGTCCAAAAATTTGAAATTGAAATAATAGAATTTTAGGCGGGATCCAAAATTTAAAATGAAGTGTTTTATGATCAAAAAAGCATACCCCCAAAACGGACACACGTACGTGCACGTAGCCGTCCAAACTCGCCCGTTTCACTGAACGGGACGAGAACACGATGCACGGACGCTACCACGAGGCTAGGGGTGTCAAGTAGGCCAAGATGAATATTTTCAATTTTATTTTAGATGCCAAAATTTTTTATATGCAGAAATTAATTTCCGGGTAGAATTTACAATAATTAACCATCAAGCAAGATAAATGAAATAAGTGCCACAATACGTTCGAACGGTAACTGAAATTAGTAGTATTGGGCTCGGGTGTTACAGGAATGGAGGAAGATGGAAGCTAAGTCCATCTTCTCATGCTGCCTCCGGTGTTCGCTATCCATTGAGGCTAACATCACGCACTTAGCTCTCGCACAATCCTTTTCCCATGTCTGACGGATATCCATATCCATGACGGTGGAATCTAGACCTAGGACGGCGGGGTGTTTTGTAGTAAGGAGATAGTCCAGCTTGTCATGGGTAAGTGCCATCTGGACATACCTTAGCCAATCAATATAGTTCGGCCCAGTCAATTTATTATCTAATAATCTAAGTCTGGTCATTATGGTCGCTGCAATTAGGAGAGAGAGAAGAAACACCTAGCATGATGATCTTACAAATTTAGATTGGTTATTAGTTTATCTAAACAGGATGGCTCCCACTGTTTTCTCGAATCCTTCCTCAAACCATAAAAGAAGAATTAGTCAGGATTAATCTCACTTTTACAATTCTTGCTTAACCTTTCCGCCAGGCTAGTGTGGGTACTTCAAGAGAGGTTTTCCAATGCTTTCGTGAAATTTCTTAATTACATAACCTCTTTTCCCTGGAGGCGTAGCCCCGCTAACACTGTTCTAGACACCTACTTGGTTTATAGCGTTGATCATTTAGTGAAAAATCTCCCGAAGAGTTGCGGATACTCGCAGTAGAATCGGGATCCAAATATCATTATGTGATAATCTTGAAGGAATCATACCAAAATTATCACACTCCAAATGGTATGCAATACTAGTAAGTTTCAATTTCCTTAGAAACTCCCGATGTAGATTTTTGCCCCATGCTCTTATAACCTTGACAAAGGCCAACATATCATAAGTCACATGTCAAGTTCTATCCAGGTTAATTTGAATTCACCCATACATACCCTTGACGAAGGCCAAAATAGTAATACGACTGTCTCAAACCAATACATCTATCTATGCTACATATAAATACCCAGCAGCTACCAATCACTATGCCTTGGCGAAGGTCAAAATATATAGCTTGAATACTACTGAATACCCATATGAAATGACGGAGGGTTGCGAATGGTTTTGACCAAACCGTGAACGTAGTGAACTTGATATAGTCGAAGGAACCATGATAGCTTTTTAAAAGGAGTGGTTTAGGCTCCGCATTTAAAATTGCTTTTTGAAGAAAACCGAGTGGTTTTGAAACTGTTCTAACAATTAAGCTTTTGTTTGTTTTTTCCTTGCATTAATCAATGTTAATGTGGTCCCATCATTTAACACCTATCATTGCAGCAAAAGAAACGAAAATAGAATGTACGCTTATGCAATCCGCATTCGCCACTGGGCCCCAAAATGTACCGTTAGGTTATTTAACTAACGGCAGAGCGGGGGCTGGACTAGCGCGGGTGCAAAACATAAGCAACGTTTATTATATATCAGATATATATAGCCATTCGTCTTACGCAATAATAGGCATTCCAGATCACAGATGAATATATTGGACATACTAGGAATTCTGCATTATCTTTTAGCCTGTAACGATAGATGGATTCCACGATCATGATGAATAGCCAAACCCCCACCGTAGACCCCTACGGGTGTGGCAAACTATCCGCCAAATTCCCAAAGTTAAGTAACCTCCCTCAGTAAAATGAGTAGGCCACTCGGCACTTCAAGAACCCGGTAGTTTATGCACCCCACCTTGGGTCTATCCTAGGAGCAAAAACAGTAAAAAGAAATAACATACAATGGTGGCTACAACTTCAATCCGGATATGCCCCACAAAATAATATTACATCACTTTTACAAATTAAATGAATGAAAGAAAAGAAAACACTTTTCTCACAATCCCCCGGCTATTCATCAACGATGATCCAATACTTCATATACACAAACCATCACAGATCATATCATAGATATATGCAATCCCCACTAATCGACGTATAACGATTAGCAGACGTTCAGCATATATATCAAACACAGAAAATCCGATTAGCCAAAGTACTTAGAATTTCGATCGATAAAATAAATTTGAGTCTACCCCATGTACAATGAAGCACACAATCAATACTGGGCAGAAATAAAATATTCCCAAAATCACAACTCAACAAAATAGACGCACTACAGAAAATCGAGTCGAGTCACCCTTGACTCAGCCGTGGAATGGCTGCAGAACACACCGTTATACCGCGGTTCCGCGGCGGTCTTGGGGATTCAAGAGCCCAACTTTCTGCAATGTTCTAAGAAAACCCTGCACGTATTTTTAAGGCCTCTGAAAAGATTTTTATACCTGTTTTAAAAATCGACAGAAAGTGGGTTTTCAGGTTGTGTTTTCGGAATTTTTCCGTGATCGAATTTCTAAAGACTTTGTTAACTAGGTAGCTAAGGTTTTGTAGGCTCTGATAACACTGTAAGACGATGTCGCGCACCCCACGGTTCGCGGGGAGGCGGAATTTTCAAAAATCGGTTTTGATGAACTACACAACACCGGCTAAACTTTAGGATCTTTACTAAATCCTTAACAAGCTAATCTATCTAAGATATTTAACTACCATGTTAGATGGTTATACCTCCCAGAACCGGTCCTTCGGGTCTTCAAGTCCTCCTCTCCTTGACTCCTCGGTGAATGGAAGAAGGTCGGCAACATCGGCCTCCTCGCTTCAAAGATGATCCACCGCGAGAGAATGTGCTTCAAGCTCCAACCTCTAAACCAAGATAACTAGGGTAAATGGTTCGCTAATCCAACTAACCTAGGTAATGTAGAGAATGCTAATAGATTGTTTAGTCCCACTAAACCTTATGGCTCACAATACATGCGAAGGATTAGGGTTTAGTCTTGAGGAAGAAGGAGATGGAGAAATCTCAAAAGAGAATGAGGAGAGCAACCAAAGAAAAAATCAAAAGTGTAGAATAACTAAGTGTGGAGAATGGCTAACATATATCACAATTCACTTATTGAGTCACGGATAGAAAAACAATAGAATATTGCTCATATGCTTCAATAATGAGTCAAGATGAATAAACAAATCAAAATAGCCATTTCTCGCCCATGCCATGAATGTCTCCTCCAATTCCACCTCATTAATCCATTTAAGTAAATAGATAAAACCAAATAATGAGGTGGCTCCTTTTAGAAGCATGCCTTGCCAAATTACAAGAATTCCCCTCACCGTATATATATACCCGTATCCGTATTTCGAAAAATACGAATACACTGAGACGATAACAATCTAATAATACAATACTTTGATTCGGCTTAAACCAAAGCCCACTAGTATTATCCGCCCGATTAGCATCCGTGTACAAGTACATGTATGTGATCGAAGCCCTTCCGTAAAACCATGCGGCGTCTACATCAATTGCCCGAAGCAGGAAAACCCTCTGTGTAGGATTCTAAAGACTCGATGGTACGCTGGCAGTGGGTTTAACCACAAGCACGTTAGCGGTACTGGCTGCATGTATAAGCTATTCAGGTATCTGTCGATAAGAAGGACGATGAGCAAGCTCATACGAACTCCTACTGAGTCTATCTGTGACAATCTCCATACAGTCCGATCTGTTTGTCTAAGATACTCGCATATCGGCCTAGGGGGATGGTAAACGTCAGACCCCTAACAGCACGATAAGTCATGTCGGAGGAGAGCATAATACACCCTGAGAAACTACTGGAGAACCTACCAGTATTTCTCGACTGCCCTGCCAGGGACTTTGTATAATGGCTTTCCGAACACTGCGCGATATCAACCCCCTATACCGGGAGAGACGAATCCTATCAGATCGCTACTTTCTCTAAGTGCTTCGAGACTACACCCAACTACAACATGTTTGCATGACTCCTTTGAGTCGTGGTAGGGTAGTAATCTAAGTGCAGTGGGAACACACTCGAGACGAAGTAGCGATGGCAAGTCAACGGACTAAACTGTACTCATGCCACCTAGGAACTGCTTCCTGACGATAAGTATAATACCAACCAGCAATTCCCTGCGTGTCCTGTCCAGTGTAACCCATAACCTAATGAGCACCTGCATACCATCTCCAGTAAGGAGTATAAATGGCTGTAGGATAGACCATATTCCCTGCTGGGATGACAAGCGTATACACTAGTCTACTCTGGAGTATCAATGTCCCGTCTCGATAATCCAACGACTAAGAAAATGTATAAGGATGTTCTTATACACTACCCAGCCCCTACAAGTGTGACTGCCATCATAACACTGATAGTCAAGAAAATATCGTAAGGACTCTACCAATATATATAAGCGATATGCTAAAAGAAACACATTCACATATTGAGTTAGAATCAAACCAGGTAGCATACAACCATTTTGAGCAAAACTGTTATTATAACTGTTAATATCTCAAGCTTCAAATATGTAATATACAATCCAGTATGATACAATAATGGCCTCTGGGGCATATATCACTAACAGTCCAAATCCGCATGATCTTAACACCGGCGGAACTTCCTTCTGAACCTCCAGATGAAGTGCCCGAAGAAAATATTCTTCAAACAGAAGAAGAAGAAGAGGACTGGCGGGGAGTCTTTATAGACTATTTCAAGTCCCAACGAGTGCCCGAAAACGCATCTCAAAGACATCAGCTCATGAAACGAGCTTTGTCATTCACCATCATCAATGGTACTTTATATAAAAAGTCCTTCGATCATATATGGCTAAGATGCCTAGGACCGTAAGAATTTAAAAAGGACGTTCAAGAAATACATGACGGACTTTGCGGATATCATCAAGCTAGTCCAAAGATAAAGCTGAAGATCAAAAGGATGGGCTACTACTGACTGACGATAATTCAAGACTGTATTGAATATACGAAACGATGCTACTCGTGCCAGATACACGGGAACTTCATCCATCGGCATCTAAATCCGCTACATCCAACTGTATCCAGCTATTTGTTCGAGATGTGGGAAACCGACATGGTGGGCCCTATTGAGCCGCCATCATCTAGAGGGCATTAATTCATATTGGCCACAACTAATTACTTCTCTAAATGGGTAGAAGCGATACTGTTAACGGAAGTGAAAACAGAGAATATCCTCTATTTCTTTAAAACGAATGTTATATACCGGTTCGGAGTTCTATGGCGGGTAGTCTCAGACAATGAACCACCTTACCGAAGCCATAAGATAATTCATTGTGAACAGCAACATAAGATAGAGTGGAGATATTCCTTCGTCGACAATTCCCGAGCGAACGGTTTAGCAGAAATCTTCAATAAGACGCTAACCAATCTCATCAAGAAGATAGTGTCGATAAATAAGAAAGATTGGCATGAAAGGCTGCATGAAACTCTTTGAGCATATCGAACTACGTTCAAGACAGCCTTAAAGACAACACCTTATGCGCTGGTGTTCGGCGTCGAAGCAGTGCTCCTATTGGAGATCGAACTCACCTCGGTATGAATGGTTGTCCAACACAAGCATACGGACGAAGAAAAAGCTCATCATTGGCTAGAAGAACTCGACGCTCTCGACGAAACCCGTCTCGTAGCTCAACAAAGCTTGGAAGCCTACCAGGAAAGGATGACCGAGAACATTTCGTAAAGGCGAACTCGTGCTGGTCGTCAAAAGACCGATGATCCCCAACCTTGCAAAACGCGGAAAGTTTGAGATGAATTATGAAGGCCTATATATCATAGAGCAAATATATCAAGGTGGAGTTTACATGTTGATAGACATGCACAACGAAAGACCTTTTTGACTAATAAACGGCCGATTCCTCAAGAAATACTTTGCTTGAAGGGTCATGACTTGGGTCAATGACAGATGACGACGCCTATGTATGCTCGCAGTCTTCCTAAGTCAAGACTCCGAATGTCCCATCAGGTAAAAACACTCCTCTTAAATATATTATGCCCTACGACTGATCTCCATATTGATCACCGTATACAATCCGTAGGCATAAGAAAGCCATACCACATCTAAGTTTTCTATGGACCGCTATGTTCCTAAACTGGCATCCTGCCCTATGCTCAGTCTCCTTATTAACTACTGTATACAATGTAAGTCCATATTGCGACCCCCGGTTCTTACGGGGAGGCGGAAACGGTATAAAAAAACAAATTTTTATCGCAAGAGGCAACATGGACTAAACAAGGTCGGGATCGTGTCTAAACTAAAACTAGCATGCTTAGCTAAAGAGGGTTAGCTACTCGGATGGAGATGGTTATACCTAAACTTGAACTCCTTCTTCTTCAAACTTTGTAGAGGTTGATGGTTCTCTTCTTGTCGCCTTCTTCCGTCGAAGATGGATCCACCTCGAGAGTTCGACCTTTGGGCTCTTCCTCGTGCTTTGAGTGAACTAGGGTTTCCGGCTTGCTAAAGTTTGGACCTAGAATGAGTAGAGAGTGACTAGGGGTTGTCTTTCTTTTCTAAAGAGAAGGATTCTCAACACATGAGAAGGGTTCTCTTTAGCTTAGAGGAAGAAGAAGATGAAGTGAAGAGAGAGAGTGAATATGATAGAATGAGCTATTCTTTTTCTTTCTTGCAACCATAATGCAAAAGAAAAAGAATTATCAATAATAATAATAATGAAAATGAAAAGGTTGATGAAAAGTTTTAGAATGACCATTATCATTACAAACATTAAATGAATTTGCTAGAATCAAAGAGCATCTTTCTTTTGTGATGATGATGGTCAAAAGTTCAACCATGGTCAACAAGTCAACCATGGTCAACAAGTCAACAAAAACTAACCATGACACAATTTCATTTTATTATATATTATTAATTGATATAACATAAATCCATTAGGGTTTGGAAAAAGACGACTGTCAACTGTGCATACGCACCCGTTCCGAAACCCTAATGAAAAATCATCTTCCTCCTCCTCAAAAAGAACTGTGCATACACACCTGCATTCTTGTTCCGGGGAACATGAATACTGAGAGATAAAATCAACCCCAAAACAAATACCGGTATCTGACTCAAACCAGAGCCAGCCAGTAATATCCGTCCGGACTCCAAACGTGCACAAGTGCGCGGATGAGAACGAACCCTGTCGCAAAACCATGCGACCTCTACTCAGTTTTGCCCAGAGGCGAATACCCTCTGTGTGGGACTCTAAAGACTCGACACTACGCTGGCAGTGGGTTTAACCACAGACCGCAAGCGGCACTAGCTGTGCGTAACGGTCCCCAGGTAGATGTCGACAAGAAGGCTGACGAGGTGAAACCCCATCTGAACTCCTACTGAGTCTGAATGTGACAGTCTCCGTACAGTCCGGTCTGTTCGTCTGATACATCGCATGTCGGGCCTAGGGGGCGGTAAAACGTCAGTCCCCCAATAGCGGTACAAGTCGTGTCGGAGTGAAGCCCAAAACACCCTGAGATAACACTGGAACCTACCAGTATATCTCGCTTGCCCTGGCCAGGGACTACTCGTGTAATGGCTCTCCTAGACACAGCGCGATGTCAACCCCCAATACCGGGAGAGACGAATCCTATCTAACTGTCACTGCCTCCAAGTGCTTCGGGACTGCACCCAACTACCACCTGTTTGCACGACTCCTTTGAGCCGTGGTAGGGTAGTGATCAAAGTGCAGTGGGAACACACTCGAGGCGAAGTGCCAGTGTCAAGTCAGCGGACTAAGCTGTACTCATGTCACCTGGGAACTGGTAACTGACGATAGGTATAATACCAACCTGTCAGTTCCCGACGAGTCCTGTCCAGTGTACTCGTAACCCAACGAGCACCCGTATACTATCTCCAGTACGACGTACTGATGGCTGTGGGACAGACCATCTCCCACACTGGGATGAGAAGCGCATACGCTAGTCTACTCCGGAGTATCGATGCCCTGTCTCGATAGTCCTGCGACTAGGGACCTGTATAAGGATGTGCTTATAGATTACCCAGCCCCCACTAGTGTGACTGCCATCACAACACTGGTAATCAAGCAAAGATCCTAAGGGCTCCACTAATGCGTATAAGTGATATACTGAAATAAACACAAGTACACATTGAAGTAGAAACAAACCAAGTAGCATACTACTATATTGAGCAAGATTGTTTATACAAGGTGAATATCCCAAGCTTCCATCAAGTAATATACAAACTAGTATGATACAGTAATGGCCTCTAGGGCATATACACTAACATACAATCCACGATTCATATCATCCCTAAGTCCCATCGACGAGTAACGTTGGAAGCTACATCCAAAAAACGGTACGTCCACAAGCAAAAAGGGTACGGATGAAAATCCAAAAGGGCGCCATGAGTAAAAACAGCGGGACTATCGGCGGTCTTGTGAAAACCCGTAAGGACACAAACTCGTAAAAAGAAAAAAAGGAACGCACTTGCAGAATCCTCTCGACTTGGAAGGAGAAAATACCTGAGTATGATCCTTACGACTTACAAAGGCGAAGTACACTTAGAAATCCCCAAGATTTCTAAGGAGAATATACGCTTACGAGAACTTCTCAACTTGTAATGAGAAAATACTCCTATGAGACCCTCAAGGCTCATAGAATTCAAAAGCCTTAAGTTTAAATGGATATAAACATGTTTCCCAAGCCATCATATTCTCCAAAATTACCCTACAGGTAGTTCAAACCAGACTCTTGTATACAATTCACGGGTACAAACAAACAACAAAAGTCCTACCAAAGGCAGGAAATATCCCTATACGGTGAACGACACTTGCGAGATCCTCTCGAATTGCAAGGATAGGATCCTCTCGACACTTGCGAGATCCCCAGCTGAGATTGCAAGGCAGCTTCCCACACAAAACCCTAGATGCTCTATCCATGCTGGATAGGATCCTGAGGCTGCTGGCTAGCCACAATTTCTTGAGCTGCACAGCTGAGAGTATAACAAGTGATGATGGCAGGATTATTGAGAGGAGGTATGGGGCTAAGCCTGTGGTCAAGTACTTGACCAAGAATGAGGATGGGTCTCTATGGCTGCTCTGAGTCTCATGGTGCAGGACAAAGTACTCCTTGAGAGCTGGTATTATATATAATCCTTTTATTTTTATTTTTCCTTTTTTTTATTTTGCTGCCTTTTTAAAGTGTTTTGACGGTTTTAAATTAATTTAATTAATTGAGAGTTAAGTGGCAGCAGTCGCCCACGCCTTAGCTGTGGTCGCCTCACTCCCTGTTTATGGTGTGTGGCCGCAGCGAAATGGCAGCTTGCGACTGTGGCTACATTTTATTATTACTAATTAGATATATAATATTACTTCCACCTCTTTGATATATATTAATGCTGGTCTTTTTTCCTCAGCCTGTGCCTTTGAAATATCGTGTGATATGTTTTAAGCTAAGCTTCTAAAATCAATGCACTTTAGATATGAAGGGCCAAAATGATCTTTAAAGATGATAAAATGGAACAAGTTTCAAGAGAATTAACGAAGATTATCATAATTGGGGTTAAACTAGAGACTGCACATCTATCCTATTTCAGATTTTAGAAAAGCTATGATTTTCTTATTAATTTCTTATTAAGTATGCTAGAGGTACCAACGAATATTTTAATAAAGGCTTTTTATTTAAATGCTCCCCGTAATTTGCTAATTACTAGAACACCCCTCATACTTTGTATTTACTTAAAAGACCCCTCATACGTATAAGTTCCACTAAAAAACCTCATCATTTGTTTTTCATTCAAAGTTAGCGTCCAGTAGAAAGAAAGAGTTGGAGGTTGAGCATGAGATGCTCTCTTTAGTTTCTAGATATTTAGGTAGGTTTTTTTTCCAAAAAACCTCATGTTCTGGTCTAGTTGAAGTTTCAATTTAGCGCAACTAAAGAATCACTCTTCTTTCATATGAGGGTTGCTCATTATCTCGAAATTGTAATTAAAGAGACAAAGGCTTTCCACAAGCTTGTTGATGGAGAAAGTTGAGAAAAACGAACCGGTTTATCAATTTAAGGGATTTTTTTATCGAAACCTAACCTTAAAAACAAGTTGAAGGAAACATTAGGAATTTTGATAGAAGAATAGCGGCTCGGGGGATTTTAAAACCCTATCCCGATACAAAGCGTTAACCTCTAATGGAGTAATGAAAAGTGCAAAAAAATTCTCTTTTTGACATGTTGGGGGATTTTTTTAGAGCAACTTGGATGTATTAGGGTCTTTAAGTAAATAAGAAATATAGAGAGTTTTAGTAATTAGCGAAATAAGGAAGGGGTTTTTAGTAAAAAGCCCTTTAACAAAATGAAGGGAGTAGTATTTTTTTTTTTTGAAGAGGAAAGTGTTTATAAGGTGGCACTTCATTCTAAGAAATGAGGTGTCATTTTAAATTTTGACGATTCATCCATTTTTTGAATAATTGGCACCGTTCATCGTGTTCTCCATGGTGTAAAACATGGGAGCATTAAGTTTCATATGATTTCGGCAATATTGCCCATTCATATCTAGCTTTCTTAAATATTCTATTGTCGGAAAACCGTTAATTTTGCAACCACCCGGCCAATACGTGGTTAAACATTAACGAAAACAGATGAAATCCAGTGTAACTATGACTTAGATCATGGAAATCAAGTTAAATGGTGCCGATCATCGAAAAACATGGTGTAAAGTTAGATTTTAAGATGATGCCTCATTTCTTAGAATTTCAGACATGATATTTCAGGAGGGTTTTATGGCATTTTTAAAGTTGGGTTATCTCAAAAAATTTATTGTGAAAATTTGTCGGTGTTTTTTAAAATTTAGTATACTTCACTCATCGGTTTCCCTCGGCTAGTTTTCGTTCCCATAGGCACTACTTGAAGGATGCGGTCCTGGACGGAGGCATCCCATTCAACAAGGCTCACGGGATGAGTGCATTCGAATACCCAGATATAGACCCCAGGTTCAACAAGGTATTCAAAGAAAGGATGAGGAGCCACTCGACTATCGCCATGAAGAAGATCCTCGAAACCTATAGCAGTTTTGAACATCTCAAGGTGCTCGTCGATGTTGGAAGTGGAGTCGGAGGAACCATTTGCATGATCCTCAAGAAGCATCCTCATATCAAAGGGATCAACTTCGATCTAGCCTATGTTATATCAGAGGCAAAACCTATTCCAGGTATTCTATTTGTTAGGATATTTATAAATTCTTCAATTCTCATGGTAACGTTGGATTTATTGTGCTATCAAAGCAACCCACATCCAATTATTAATCGGATCAATTTAAATTAAAAATGTCGTTGTGCAAAATCTCAGCCCAATACTTCTTCGACTTGCGGGGACATGTTAGAATATAAATAAATATAGATCCTTTAACCTTCGTCATAACTTTAAAGTTCTGATAAAGTATACAAAATAGAATCCAGAACTTTTAAATTAGAATTCAAATAAAAGTGACACTCATGGTTAAGATGTAGTGCACCGAGTAGCTGATCTGTGCACTTCTTTAAACACCTCCTCTCGAATATCGCCTTTTGGCACACACATCCGATTATCAAATCTCAACGAACTATATCTTCGTGTATTAGTAATTTTTCTCAATCCGGCCTCTACCTGACTTCAGGACTTCTGTAACTGTGGGTCTCTAGTCTGTGCAGCCTTAATACGATCAATTAAAGAAGATCACACCTGTAGCTGCCAATACTGTCAATGTGTCCCCTGCTTTACCACCTCCAAATCGAGTCTCTGAAATTCATCGAGAACATCCTTTTGATAAGTCAACATCATAGCTGCTGGTCTCCGGCTAAGAGTATCGGGTACCACATTCATCTTACCGGAGTGATATTGCAAATCAATATCGTAATCGGCCATAAACTCCAACCACCCGTGTTGTCTCATATTTAGCTCCTTTGCGTGAATACGTATTTCAAGCTCTTATGGTCCATATAGTGTTGGTGTCAAATTTTACACCCCTTGCCCAAAAAGCCAAAATCAGAAAGTCGATAAGTCAAAGGGTCAGAGTCAGCACCCAAGAGGACCCGAGCAAAGTTCGAGCCCAAGTGAAGCCGCCTCCATACCAAGAAGAAAAATATGCGACAAATAAATTTAATGTAGTTTCTTTTTTATGAATATATTTAATAGGCAAAAGGGCAATTGATAAAAGCCTAAAGGCGCAAATAAAATGTAAAGGCTATATAAAACCAATCATATGATGAAATGAAGAAGATTATAATCTCCTAAAAATTTCTAGGGTTTTGTGTCGCTCTCTCTTAAGATCTCCTTCTTCTCCCTCATCTCTTTTTCAATTAAATCCAAAGCAAATTCTCTCCCTTTTCCGAAAACAAAATTAATTTTGACCACCAATCCATCGAGAGGAACACGGATCTCCTATTAAGATCAACAAAGGATCAAATTTTTTCTCTCCATCTCCCTCTTCACGATCTAACAGAGGAGAGAAAGAAGAGGGGAAAACCCACGTCAATACCCACCTGTGCACATCCTGAGACCTCGTAGAAGAGGAAAGGAGCCCCCTTTTTTATCTTTAGGCATCAAAATTTTTGTTTTGGGGTTGTAGCTATACTGGATTTTGAACCTTGCCTGTTCCGTTCTAGGTGTGCATCTTGTTAGGTGCCCATTTGGCCAGATGCATACCCTGTTGGGTGCACATCCTGCCAAGTGTGCATCGGCCCAGGTGCCAACCTCTCTATATGCGCACTTCCCTAAATGCTTATCTTACTGGACCTTTTTGCCCATTTGGAACCCTTCGGCCCCAAACTCTCGCATCCCGATAGGTGTGCACCTACCAAAGTGGGCACCTCACTGGACCTTTTAGCCCATTTCGGATCCTTCGGCTCCTAACTCTCGCACCTTGCCAGGTGAGCACCTCGTCAGGGTGCGCGCCTCAATAGGTGCGCATCTCATCAAATCGAATTTGGATGTGGGCAGTTAGAATAACCGTTCCCACAGTTTTGGACCGTTGGAGACAGTTAATAGCCATTGGGATTTGAAATTCAAATCGAAATAGAAAATTTGAGAAAGAATGTAACTGTCATAGACGTATTTATAGAAGTTTGTAGTCTGATATATCAAATATAGACGTCTCCAAAGACGTCTATACTGATATTTCTGATATTTTTATAAAAGAAGGATGATGTTTGAAATTCAAAATGATAATCTGGATATCCCTTTTAAGTAATGAGATATCTAATATAGAAAATTAAGATTAGAAAAAGATTCAAACTGTTAATATCGACTCTACACTCAAAGAAAATAAAAATTCTTCAATATGTTCGTTGTTCGACTCCTTTTTTATTTCCTTTGAAATGTTCTTTGATCTTCAGAGTCTCTTAATGTTACTATTGAGATTCCAGTTGCATTTTTTATTGTTCTCTTGCTTTAATAATTTTATTGTTTTAGCAGTTTAACTTATCCGACATGGTTAGTAACATTTGATATTTTTGAAATATGGTTTTTTTAAAATAATCAAAATTAAAGAGAATGAGACTCATAGATCAAAAAATCTATTTATTACAATTTTTCTTCTTTTCTCTCTCTTTCCTCTTAATGGTCGGCCAGCTTCGCTTGGGCTTGAGACGGTTTGGTCTTAGGCCAACTTGCTTGGTCTTGGGCCCAGGTTGGTTAGGCTTGGATCTACTTGTTGGGCATTGACTTTGACTTTGACTTTCAGCAACGGGGTGTAATTTTTGACCCCAACAAAGTGCCTCAATCAAAAATGCACACGATATATATGTGTTGTGTGCATAAAATTGATGGATCCTTGATCAGTCGAAAATACTGCATTATTAACACGGCAATTTCCCTATCATTTGCACTCATCTAGAAGTGTTCGGTATTCATATTGCACATATTAGCAAAACAGTCCTGAAATACCAGATTACATGTGTTATACACTTAAACCGACATTTATTAGGGAAATTGACTGTTTATCATGGCATTGCATCATCCCTATATTGCGCAACACTTGTTTCGAAGTCTGTGCAGGATATTCCAGAAACCGATCCAAAATTGTGAAACGGTGCTGATAAAATACGCCAACTCAAAGGCTAGAGATCTGGCAGAGATCAGGGACTCAATTGGAAAATCAACATATCATAAAAAGGCCCAAATATCAGCATCAGAAAAGCCCAGAAGTTCCAACCCCTAAAGTTTCAAATGAGCCGCGGTTCCGCGGCGGGAGCTGGCTTGCGCTGCGGAACCGTGGCGGCTTGATGGCTTCAGTTGCTCAAATTTCCTCACGTGCTCTAAAATAACGGCTAAAGCTTCCAGAACATTGTAGAAATGCCACGTGGCTCATCTAGAAGGCTCGGCTTAACAAACTATTTCTAGAAGACTCTCCTTAACAAACTTTTGGAGGGAAATTCAAATTTGAAATCCTAGATGTAGGGTTTTGGATGGTCTATAAAAAGGAGCCTAGATCTAGGGTTAAGGTTGTTCTTCATCTTCCCCAAAATCCTCCTGCAAGTTGAGTGACACATCTTGTATCCCTAATTCTAAATCCAAGCCAAATTCAAGATCCCGAGAACCATTCAAGCGAGAAGCCTTCAACCATTTAGGAGCGGAGCCGATCTTCAATCGAGCAAGTAATCCAAGCCGATCCGCGACTCAAGAAGACGAGCGAAACCAAATCGACGATTGAGTTCTTCCTCTTGTAGTTCTTGAGCGATTTGTAACGAAATTGTTAATATAAATAAAAGGTGAAATTCTTTAATCTTACTTTCTTTAAATTCTTGCATCATGATTTGATCTCAATTTATAATTGTGATTCTTGTTGTGATGTTTGAGTAAAACTCTGCTCGTAAAGGAGTCGAGACGATCAATAGAATGATGATGTAACAAATCTTAAAACGATTCTTAAGTCCTACGAGTTTTGTAAAACCTAGCAAATTGAAGAATCGACGACCTAGTTTCGTTGCGATACTTTCTTGATTGTGATCGCTCAAAATTAGGGATCCACGATCGATTCTTGAATTTACTAGAGGCTAGATTGTGAATGATATCGATGAAGGAACAAGGGATAAATGATGAAACCCTAGTTTCACTAGAAATCCCTAATTCTTATCGATCATCATCGATCTAGTATCAATTCATCGAAGGATAAGAATACGTAATCGCTAGATTTCATCATATCTATAGATCCGATCGATTCCTATGAGCCTCACTTCGATTCTTGATATTTGCTTTGGAAATCATCACAAACATCTCAATTCTTGATTTTATCGTTTTCTTGTTATTAGATCTAGATTTTCTAATTCTTGAAATTCAATTACAAATCATGAATTGTTTTCTTTTCTTCTCTTTAAAGTTTCAACTCATCTAATTCAAAACCCGAATGATTACACTTTCCCTGTGGACGATCCGCACTTACTAACGCGCTACATTTGACACCGTTATTGATTGCGGTCAAAATAATTTTTGGTTGTGATATATCTTTACAATTTTCAAAACCGACACAACGGAAAATCAAATCAATCCAATCAAATGGCGCCGTTGCCGGGGATAGTGCGCTAATTGTTCGTATTTTGAAATTTGAGTTGAAAAGTTTATTCCATCTATATTTTTCCATCAAAATTCGCGCAAACACTAATTCGAGTTGTTGTGATTTGTACGAGGAAATCTGGAATCATTGGAGCTGAGGAAAAAATTTTCAGAGAATTCCAGAGAGCTGAGGAATTGAATAGGAGCTTGCTGAAGAATTTTTGTGCAGTGAACAACACAATAGACCGCGATTCCGCGGCATTAGGGCGCTATTGCGGCGGATCCGCCACAAGTTGATTTGCTCTCTGTACAAAATTTTGCAGGTATTCTTCTTACTTTCTTATCTCCTTCCTCAGCTGCTCCAAATAACAATTTTCTGCGGGCTTCTTTGCAAAAAATCGCAGTGCCGCAAAAAGCAAAATAAATTATGCGTGTTTTTGATTTCTTGGTTGTTTGCATAATAATACGTACTTTAAGGGGTACGGCCAAATTCAGATTAGGTGGGGAGTTCATTACCCTTCCTAAGCCCCAAAAATCACAAACTTGCATCCGCATTTACCCTCATTAACTAAAAAAGATCTAAAGATGACTCTAAGGACCGTCGCGCTCACTTAGGACAAGAGAAGGCCGTAGGTAATTCATTGCTTATCCGCGTTTCTTTTGTGGTGTCTAAGGTAAGTGTGTCGAAGGCTAGTGGTTACTTAATTAGGCCCACTACTTACGTAGTGGAGAACCTCCCACTTACCTGGCACTTACCTGGCCACAGGAGAGACAAAGAGGCAGTGGAGGATTTATCCTGCGACTTGTCTTTTGGTAGTTAGGAGCGGTCTAGAGCTTTGACCTAGGTGGCCACTAGATTTTAGGGTTTTGCTTGTTGCATTTGTTGTGATCGCATCATTTTTAAAAAAAAAATCCGTATACTTTTCAAAACAAACACCAATCACATTCATTTCCCCTAATTATATCTACGCTGCCACTTGTACTAACCCTTTTTAGTACAAGAGAGGCTGGACACGGGATTCTAGTGCCCGTTTAGTCCGCGTTCCCCCTATCGACCCAAAAGTCGGTATTTCTACATTTACCTCTTCTTTACCCACCACCACACCCATTTCGATGGACGATTTTCCATCGAACTTCTTTACCACTACTCTGCCGCCGTCCGTTGGTGTGCAGAATCCACTCCGCATCTCTCTCCAAGAGAGGTGCTATCCTACACGAGGTCCTCTTTCGACCTGTCTCTCCATTCCACCAGCCAACGGGGACAATTTTCAAATAAAACTACAATACATCAACCTTCTACCCAAATATCACGGTCTCGAGTCTGAAGACGCATATGCCTTTATCACCAAATTTGAAAATGTATGCGCAATGATAGGTACCTCACAGCTTTCTGTGGATGCTATGCGTCTTCATCTTCTCCCATTCACCTTGTGCGATATAACCGAGAAGTGGTTGTATAACACTACCGCACATTCCATTTCAAATTGGGAAGAATTCGTCAAAGCATTCCTTAAGAAATTCTACCCACATCATAAAACAGCTCAAGTCCGTAGCGAAATAAATCAATTCACCCAGCTTCCAAATGAAACATTTTCACAATGTCTTGAACGCTTTAAGGATCTGTTAGTTCAATGTCCACATCACGGAATCCCCAGATGGGATCTGTGCCGAATCATATATGAGGGCATTAATCCTAACACAAAACAGACCCTTGAATTAATGTGTCAAGGCAATTTTATGACCAAAGATGATGGGGAAGCCTGGAAATTTTTAGAAGATTTCGCTGAAAAATCTTTATAGTGGGAGGGTGTGAGTCAATCGTCTAGGGAGAGCAATAACCAATCGGATGTTTCCATAGGAGTTAGAGCTGAAATTTAAGCTATACAAAAGAAACTCGAGACTATAGAAAATAAATTTTTAGCTGCCGCCCTAAATCTAATGTCACTCTCCAAAACTGTATGTGGATGCTGTTCCGATCCATCACATCTCACGGAAGAATGTCCACTAAATTCTCCGTTTCAAGGTCATGAGCATACCAATGCCGCATTTCAAAGACCTAGAAACGATCTATTTTCTTCCACATATAATCAGGGTTGGAGGAATCACCCTAACTTTGCTTGGAACCAATCACAATCTCAAAATACGGTTCCAAACCAACACAATTTCCAAAGGGTCTCTCCACCACAACAGCAACCACCACTTCCATTGAGTCAGCATCCCTACCAATCACAAAACTTCCAAAATCAGGCCAACACTTTTGCACCACATGAAAACTCTTTGCAATTGACCGGTACAGATAATACCTCTGCACTAGCACAAACCTTGGATACTTTCATGAAACAATATATCCAAGGGATGGCAAGTTTGCAATCTTCCGTCGAGAATGTGATAAAGATCATTATCTCTCAAAATGAGAATATAAAATCGATGGAAGCACAAATTGCACAACTAAAAGCCGAAATGAGTGCAAGAGAGAAAGGGAAACTTCCAGCTCAACCTTTACCCAATCCTGGTTATTCACATCATGTGGATGCAATCACCACGTTGAGATCTGGAAGAGTGCTTGACAATCACGTTGGGGAAGAGATTGATGACACTGAAAAATCTATCGATGATACCCCGGCTGAGACCTTTCCTTCCACTTCTACTTCTAATTCTGACCCCAGTTCTTCTACCCCACCACCTTTCTGCGAGCCTATTCTTCGTTTCCTACAAGGCTCGCCACCTCAGCCCATCTCTTCTAGTTCTCCACAGACGATCCCCACCTCTATTCTGGGATCGGGTCCACACACACTTCCTTCTCCTATGATGGACCCAGCGCTTATTGCTAAAGCACCTTATCCTAATCGGTTAAGGGCTAAAAAATTGAGTCCACATATGGAGAAGATTATGGACATGTTTAAGCAAGTTAACATCAACATCCCTTTCCTAGATGCTATACAACAAGTTCCGTCCTATGCGAAAACTCTTAAGAACTTGTGCACTAGGAAGAGGAAGACTCAAGTGCCCAAGAAAATTTTCATGGCAAAGACTGTAGACACGGTTTTCCCCCAACAATTACCGAGGAAACGTAAGGACCCTGGATATCCTACTATTTCCATTTCTATCGGGGAAAAACAGATTAACCATGCTCTACTAGATCTGGGCGCAAGTGTTAACCTGCTTCCTTTCTCGGTTTACGAGCAGTTAGGTATCGGAGAGTTGAAGCCAACCCATTGCACTCTCCAGATGGCTGACCAATCAATCACCAAACCTAGGGGTGAACTGGAGGATGTGTTAATAAAAATCGGGGAATTCATATTCCCTGTGGACTTTATTGTACTTGATACACAGCCTGTAGCGAACCCACGGAATCAAATTCCGGTGATTTTAGGTCTCCCCTTTTTGGCCACTTCCAACGCTATCATCAACTGTCGTAATGGTTCTATGACCCTATCTTTCGGGAATAGGTCAATAGTGTTAGTGTATATGCCCTAGAGGCCATTACTGTATCATACCAGTATGTATATTACTTGATGGAAGCTTGGGATATTCACAGTTGTATATACAATCTTGCTCGAAATGGTAGTATGCTACTTGGTTTGTTTCTGCGTTAATATGTGCATGTGTTTCTTTTAGCATATCGTTTATATACATATTAGTAGAGCCCTTAGGATCTTTGCTTGATTAACAGCGTTGTGATGGCGCTCACACTCGTGGGGGCTGGGTAATCCATAAGCATATCCTTATACAGGTCCCTAGTCGTTGGACTATCGAGACAGGGTATCGATACTCCGAAGTAGACTAGCGTATGCGCTTCTCATCCCAGCGTGGGAGACGGTCTGTCCCACAGCCGTCAGTACGTCGTACTTGAGATAGTATGCGGGTGCTCGTTAGGTTACGAGTACACTGGACAGGACTCGTCGGGAACTGTTGGTTGGTATTATACCTATCGTCAGTTATCAGTTCCCAGGTGACATGAGTACAGCTTAGTCCGCTGACTTGACACTGTCACTTCGCCTCGAGTGTGTTCCTACTGTACTTTGATTACTACCCTACCACGGCTCAAAGGAGTCATGCAAAAAGGTAGTAGTTGGGTGCAGTCCTGAAGCACTTGGAGGCAGTGACGGTTAGACAGGATTCATCTCTCCCGGTATTGGGGGTTGACATCGCGCTATGTCTAGGAGAGCCATTACACGAGTAGTCCCTGGCCAGGGCAAGCGAGATATACTGGTAAGGTTTCCATGTTATCTCAGGGTGTTCTGGGCTACACGCCGACACGACTTGTACCGCTATTAGGGGACTGACGTTTACCGCCCCCTAGGCCCGCCATGCGATGTATCAGACGAACAGACCGGACTGTACGAAGACTGTCACATACAGGCTCAGTAGGAGTTCAGATGGGTTCACCTCGTCAGTCTTCTTATCGGCATCTACCTGGGGACCGTTACGTACAGCTAGTGCCGCTTGCGGTCTGTGGTTAAACCCACTGCCAGCGTAGTGTCGAGTCTTTAGTGTCCCACACAGAGAGCTATTCGCCTTTAGGCAAAATGAGTAGAGGTCGCATGGTTTTGCGACAGGGTTCGTTCACATCCGCGCACTTGTGCACGTTTGCTGTCCGGACAGCTTATACTAGCGGGTTTTGGTTTAAGCCAGATCCTAGTATATGATTTGGGATTGGTTTTATCTCTTTGTATTCGTGTTTCTCGGATCACGAATACGGATGCGTATGCACAGTTGATTGAGACAGAGGGAGAGGACTTTGATTAGGGTTAATGACCATTGTCATTTTGCTAACCCTAATGCTTATGTGTGTATTATGGTTAATTGATATTAGTTATATATAATTGTGTATGGTTAGGGTTGATGACTATTTGACCACTTTTGACTTGCTGACCTAGGTTGACACTTTGACCATCATCATTCCATATAAAAGATGCTCTTTGATCCTTGCAATTAGCATTAAATATGAAATGATAATGGTCATGTCTTGATTAAGCCATGACAATTATCTCACTAATTATCAATTTACAATAATTCACACATATATGTAAGAAAGCTTCATTATTCTCTCATTCTATCATATTCATTCTCTCTCCTCCTCTTCCTCTCTCTCAAGCTCTCCCCTCTCATGTGTTGAGAAACACTTGAGCTTGAGAAAACCACTTCTAGATAATCTCTACTCTCATCTAGGGTTCTAGGATTAGCACTTCTAGCACCTTAGTTACTTCTAGCTTGAAGTTGAAGCCAAAGGTTGAGGCTCTCGGGTGGATCCTTCTTCGACTAGAGAAGGCGACAAGGTGATCCCTTTCCACCACTCCAAGGAGTAAGGAGAGAAGGACATAAAGCCCAAGGTATAACCTTTCTACCCTATAGCTAAATCTAGTTAGCTTTTAGTTAGTTTTTGTTTAGCAAAGATCCTCCTTTGTCTAGTCCATGTTGCCTAGCATGATAAAATCCGATTTTTATTCCGTTTTCCTCCTCCCCACAAGCACCGGGATGGGCAACGTGGACTTACAGTGGTATCAGAGCCTAACTAAATATAAACTAGCTAGGTAGTAAAGTGTATGGAAGTTTGATCGAAAAAATCGCAAAACCTAAACATCAAAACCCTAAGTTTCTGTTGAAATTTTTTCTGCTCTAAAAATAAAAAATCATACGTCAAAAATCATCTCAGGGTTTTGTTAAGAAACTCACCAAACCCGGTCCAGTGAATCGTTCAAAGCGCCGCGGTTCCGCGGCAATAGCAAGCTATTGCCGCGTAACCGCGGCCGAGTTGACTCGGTTCTGGATCGAGTTTGGTGCAGTGTTCTTCTGACATGGTTTTGGGATTTTTAAGATGGTTTATTTGTGCCCTGGTTTTCCAGAAAAGAAATTTGTTTTTGGGGGCCTATAAATCCGTATTTTTGATCGAACTTCACTACACTTTGACTAAAGGGTTATATCTGTGATGTTTATATGTATTGAACGTCTGCTAATCGCTATACGTCGATTAGTGGGGGTTATACATATCTGTGATCTGTGTTTGTTGATGGTATATGTATATGAATGCGTTGGATTGTCGCGGGTGAATAGCCGGGGTGGATGTGAGATGAGTGTTTCTTTTTCTTTCATTCATGTAATATGTAAATTGATGTATTATTATTTGTTTGGCCGCACAACCGGGTCGGGGTTGTAGCCGTCATTGTATAATTCTTTTTACTGTTTTTGCTTCTAGGATAGACCCATGGAGGTGGTGCACAAACTACCGGGTATCTCGAAGTGCCGAGTGGCCTACTCACGGTGTTGAGGGAGGTTGCTTCGCTTCGGGTACTTGGCGGGTAGTTTGCCGCACCCGTAGGGATCTTGGGTGGGGTATTGGCTATTCACCGCGACCGTGTAATCCGCTTTTCGTTGCAGGCTCGAACGGATTGCGGATTCCTAGTATATCCAATGTATTCATCTGTGATCTGTAATGTCTATCATTGCTATATATCTATATACTATAACTATTTAGGCGTTGCTTATGTTTTACAGCCGCGCTAGCCCAGCCCCCGCTCTGTCGTTAGTTAAGTAACCTAACGGGTGATGACGGGGCCCCGTGGCAAATGCGAATGGCATAAGCGTACGTAATACTTTGGTTGTTTTCTGCAATGGTAGGATTAAATGATGGGACGCATTAAAAGAACTAATGCAAGAAAATAAACCAAGTAAAAGTCGATTGGAACACTTTGAAAACCACTCGGTTCTTTTCAAAACTAAACTTTTAAACGCGGAGCTCGAACCACTCCTTTTAAAAGCTATCTCGTTCCATCGATTATATCAAGTTCACTACGTTCACGGTTTCGCCAAAACCATTCGTAGCCCTCCGTCATTCCACATGAATGGTCAAAAAGTATTCAAGCTATGTATTTTGGCCAAAGTCAAGGCATAGTGATTGGTAGCTATTGGGTATTCATATGCAGCATAGATAGATGCGTTGGTTTGGGACAGTCGTGCTGCCATTTTGGCCAAAGTCAAGGGTAGTTATGGGTGGGTCCAAATTAACCAGGAGAATGACGGGTAGAACTTGACATGTGACTTATGATATTTTGGCCAAAGTCAAGGTCATAAGAGCATGGGGAAAAAATCCACATCGGGAGTTTCATAAGTACTGAAACTTGCTAGCGCTGCATACCATTTGGAGTGTGATGATTCTGGTAGGATTCCTTCGGTTTTATCACGCGATGATATTTGGATCCCGATCCTACTGTGAGTATATGCTACTCCTCGGGAAAACTCTCACTTAACGATCAATGCTATAAACCTAGTAGGTTTCTAGAAAGGTGTTAGCGGGGCTACGCCCACAGGGAAAAGGGGTTACTTAATTAAGGAACTTCGCGAAAGCGTTGGAAAACCTCCCTCGAAGTTCCGACACTGGCCTGGCTGAACGGTTAAGCAAGTATTGTACGGTGAGATTGATCCCGACTAATTCTTTTTTTATGGTTTGAGAAAGGATTCGAGAGACAGTGGGAGCCATCCTGTTTAGACAAACTAAAAACCACTCTAAACTTGCAAGAGCATCATGCTAAAGTGTTTCTTTTCTCTATCCTAATTGCAGCGACCATTCAAGATGACCGGACTTAAGTTATTACTAGATAAAAACATACTGACAGAGCCAAATTACAAAGATTGGCTCAGGAATGTCAAGATAGCAATCACTTACGACAAGTTGGGGTATCTCCTTACCACCAAAGCTCCCCCTGTCCCAGGTCCCAAAACCAGTATCGCGGATAGGGAAATCCGTAAGACCTGGAAATAGATTGCGCGAAGGCCAAATGCCTCGTACTTGCCTCGATGGACAACGAACATCAGAGGAGGCACGAGAATATGGACCTAGAGTCCATATTTCTTCATACAAAAGAACTGTATGGAGAGCAGTCTCGTATCGCCAGATACGAAGTGTCGAAGAAGTTGTTTTCGGCAAGGTTGGCCGTCGGATCATCGGTAGCGGAACACGTGCTTAAGATGATTGGCTACATAGAGGAGCTCGCGGAACTTGGGACCACGTTGGAGAATGAGCTCTATACGGACTTGATTCTCCAGTCCCTTCCTTCCACTTACGCCCAGTTCATCCTGAACTTCAACTTACAGGAAAAGGAAGTTGAACTTTCAGAGCTCCTTAACATGCTGAGGAGTGCAGAGGGCACCCTACAGAAAGGTAGGGAGACATCCACTTTGTTTGTAGGAGGATCTTCCTCTTCTAGGTCCAGGGCGAAAGCCAAGGGCAAGAAGAAGAAAGCCCCCGCCAAACCAAGAGGCGGTGTCAGTAAAGTGGATACGAAGGGAAAAGGAAAGGCAAAAGCAACAAAGGTAGCGGGGAAGCTTGTGGGGAAAGAAAAGTTCTTTTACTGTCACAAAAGTGGACACTGGAAACAGGATTGCAAGGCTTGGAAGGCCAAAACCCAGGATCTGAAGCAAGTTGCGGCTTCAGCTTCAGGTGTGTATGTTATTGAAAACTGTCTATCAATAAACTTTACATCCTGGGTATTGGATACCGGATCAGGATCTCATATCTGTAATTCTTTGCAGGCGTTGAGAAAGCGTAGAGTTTTGAAGGCAGGTGACATGACCCTCAAAGTTGCAAACGGAGCTAGCATGGATGCTGAGGCCGTGGGGGACTATCACCTGGGATTGTCAGATGGACACTTTTTGGTTTTACGTAGTTGTTATTTTGTACCAAATGCAACCTGTAATATCATTTCTGTATCTTTATTATCTAAAGAAGGTTATGAATTTGCATTTGTAAGTAATGTAGTGAACATTCACCTTAATCAAGTTTTGATTGGGTCAGGTACATTAAACAATGGTATATACGTATTGAACCAACCACAGATTTTCAATGTCCAGAATACACACAAAAGAAAGTCTCCAGAAATCAATAAAACTTTCTTATGGCATTATAGACTGGGTCACATCAAAGAGAGAAGGTTGACTAAGTTACATACAGAAGGATATTTGGATTCGTCCGAATATCAATCGTATGCAACTTGTCAATCCTGTCTCAAAGGAAAGATGACAAAGACTCCGTTCACTGGACACGGAGTAAGAGCGAGCGAGCTCTTGGGACTCGTACACAGCGACGTGTGCGGTCCAATGTCTATACATGCACGAAGCGGTTATTCTTACTTCATTACTTTTACGGATGATTTTTCAAGGTACAGATATGTCTTCTTAATGAAACATAGATCCGAGGCTTTTGAAAAATTCCAGGAATACAAGAATAAAGTAGAAAAACAAACAGGCAAATTTATCAAGGCACTGAGACCTGATCGAGGTGGTGAATACTTGAGTGCCGAGTTCCTGGGTTACTTAAAAGAGAGTGGAATTCTCTCTCAGCTTACTCCTCCATACACTCCGCAACATAACAGTGTATCGGAGAGACGGAACCGAACCCTATTGGATATGGTACGGTCCATGATGAGTAACGCTGAGTTGCCGCGATCATTCTGGGGATATGCGCTAGAATCAGCTGCATACCTTTTGAACCGAGTTCCTACTAAGACTGTGCCTACTACACCATATCAGATGTGGTGTGGGAAGAGACCCTATCTTAATCACATTAAGACATGGGGATGTCCAGCTTTTGTCAAAAAGCAGCATGCGGACAAGCTCGAGGCACGCTCAGTACAGTGCAAGTTTGTGGGATATCCAAAGAACTCCAAGGGATATTTCTTCTATTGCGAAGAGGAACAAAAGGTTTTTGTTTCTCGCCATGCCCACTTTCTAGAACACCAGTTCATAGAAAAAGAAATATGTGGGAGCGCAATAGAACTGGAAGAAATTCCAGAACCACGAGCTATTACTGAAAGCTTAGTAGAACCAGAGGGTTCGAAAGATCAGGACATTCCCACGCCACTCCGCAGGAGTAGTAGGCAGTCTCATCCGCCCGAGAGATACTACGGTTTTCTCATTGACGGGGATAGAGAGGATTGCATCATAGATTGTGATGAGCCTACTAACTTCCAGCAAGCCATTCAGAGCGTCGACTCAGTAAAATGGCTGGATGCAATGCGGACCGAAATGGAGTCCATGTACACCAACAAAGTATGGACGTTGGACATTGCTCCAGATGGGGTAAAACCCGTAGGATGCAAGTGGATCTTCAAAAGGAAGATTGGTGTAGATGGACAGGTTGAGACCTATAAAGTTTGACTGGTTGCAAAGGGTTTTCGTCAGCGACCTGGTTTGGACTATGACGAAACTTTTTCTCCAGTAGCTATGCTGAAATCCATTCGGATCCTTCTTTCCATTGCTGCCTTCCACGATTATGAGATTTGGCAGATGGACGTAAAAACCGCTTTTCTAAATGGACATTTAGAGGAGTGTGTCTATATGGACCAGCCAGAGGGTTTCATTTAGAGTGGGAGCAGCGGAAAGGTGTGCAAGTTGCTTAAGTCCATTTATGGACTAAAGCAGGCATCGCGGAGTTGGAACATCTGTTTTGATGAGACGGTCAAGGAATTTGGCTTTATCAAAAATCCAGATGAACCATACATCTATTGTACATTTGTAGCGAGAACTGTAGTATTCCTCGTTTTATACGTGGATGACATTCTCTTAATAGGAAATGACATTCCTATGCTACAATATGTCAAGGGGTTCTTGTCATACAGGTTCTCCATGAAAGACCTGGGCGATGCCTCGTACATTCTAGGGAGCCGGATCTACCGTGACAGATCCAAGAGGATTTTAAGACTCTCACAGTCCAGGTACATCGACACCATACTGAAAAGATTCAGTATGGAAGATTCCAAGCGCGGTAATTTACCGGCTTGTCACGGGATCACCCTCTCCAAAGAGATGTCTCCCAAAACTGATTTGGAGAGGGATCGCATGTCTATTATACCCTATGCTTCTGCGGTAGGCTCTATAATGTATGCGATGTTGTGTACCAGACCAGATATGGCTTATGCACTGAGTGTGGTAAGCAGGTATCAGTCAAACCCTGGGGAGAAACATTGGATAGCGGTAAAGAACATTCTCAAGTACCTGAGAAGGACTAAGGAGATGTTCTTGGTGTATGGCGGAAAAGACCTCCAGATTGAGGCCTTTGCTGACTCCAGCTTCCAGAGTGACAATGATGATTCCAAGTCCATGTCGGGTTTTGTCTTTACCCTCAATGGAGGGGCGGTGTGTTGGAAGAGCTCCAAACAGGAAATCGTTGCTGACTCGACTATGGAAGCGGAATACATCGCTGCATCTGATGCCGCAAAAGAAGCAGTCTGGATGAGGAAGTTCTTGAAAGAACTTCAGGTGGTTCCGTCCATTGTTGATCCAATACCTCTGTATTGCGACAACAACGGGGCTATAGCTTTAGCGAAGGAACCCAGGTCCCATCAGAAATCCAGACACATCTTAAGGCGGTATCACCTGATCAGGGAGATCGTGGATCGCCAGGAGATCGAGGTTCGGAGGGTTGCTTCAGAAGATAATACAGCAGATCCATTCACGAAGGCCTTACCCCAGACTCAGTTCGAGCGGCTGATCGAGATGATAGGTCTTCGATACGTCAGTACATGGCCTTAGTGCAAGTGGAAGATTGTTAGTGTATATGCCCTAGAGGCCATTACTGTATCATACTAGTATGTATATTACTTGATGGAAGCTTGGGATATTCACAGTTGTATATAAAATCTTGCTTGAAATGGTAGTATGCTACTTGGTTTCTCTCTGCTTTAATATGTGTATGTGTTTCTTTTAGCATATCGCTTATATACATATTAGTAGAGCCCTTAGGATCTTTGCTTGATTACCAGCGTTGTGATGGCGCTCACACTCGTGGGGGCTGGGTAATCCATAAGCACATCCTTATACAGGTCCCTAGTCGTTGGACCATCGAGACAGGGCATCGATACTCCGGAGTAGACTAGCGTATGCACTTCTCATCCCAGCGTGGGAGACGGTCTGTCCCACAGCCGTCAGTACGTCGTACTTGAGATAGTATGCGGGTGCTCGTTAGGTTACGAGTACACTGGACAGGACTCGTCGGGAAGTGTTGGTTGGTATTATACCTATCGTCAGTTATCAGTTCCCAGGTGACATGAGTACAGCTTAGTCCGCTGACTTGACACTGTCACTTCGCCTCGAGTGTGTTCCCACTGTACTTTGATTACTACCCTACCACGGCTCAAAGGAGTCGTGCAAATAGGTAGTAGTTAGGTGCAGTCCCGAAGCACTTGGAGGCAGTGACGGTTAGACAGGATTCATCTCTCCCGGTATTGGGGGTTGACATCGCGCTGTGTCTAGGAGAGCCATTACACGAGTAGTCCCTGGCCAGGGCAAGCGAGATATACTGGTAGGTTTCCAGTGTTATCTCAGGGTGTTCTGGGCTACACTCCGACATGACTTGTACCGCTATTAGGGGACTGACGTTTACTGCCGCCCTAGGCCCGCCAGGCGATGTATCAGACGAACAGACCGGACTGTACGGAGACTGTCACATACAGGCTCAGTAGGAGTTCAGATGGGTTCACCTCGTCAGCCTTCTTATCGGCATCTACCTGGGGACCGTTACGTACAGCTAGTGCCACTTACGGTCTGTGGTTAAACCCACTGCCAGCGTAGTGTCGAGTCTTTAGAGTCCCACACAGAGAGCTATTCGCCTTTAAGCAAAATAAGTAGAGGTCGCATGGTTTTGCGACAGGGTTCGTTCACATCCGCGCACTTGTGCACGTTTGCTGTCCGGACAGCTTATACTAGCAGGCTTTGGTTTAAGCCAGATCCTAGTATATGATTTGGGATTGGTTTTATCTCTTTGTATTCGTGTTCCTCGGATCACGAATACGGGTGCGTATGCACAGTTGATTGAGACAGAGGGAGAGGACTTTGATTAGGGTTAATGACCATTGTCATTTTGCTAACCCTAATGCTTATGTGTGTATTATGGTTAATTGATATTAGTTATATATAATTGTGCATGGTTAGGGTTGATGACTATTTGACCACTCTTGACTTGTTGACCTAGGTTGACACTTTGACCATCATCATTCCATATAAAAGATGCTCTTTGATCCTTGCAATTAGCATTAAATATGAAATGATAATGGTCATGTCTTGATTAAGCCATGACAATTATCTCACTAATTATCAATTTACAATAATTCACACATATATGTGAAAATGCTTCATTATTCTCTCATTCTATCATATTCATTCTCTCTCCACCTCTTCCTCTCTCTCAAGCTCTCCCCTCTCATGTGTTGAGAAACACTTGAGCTTGAGAAAACCTCTTCTAGATAATCTCTACTCTCATCTAGGGTTCTAGGATTAGCACTTCTAGCACCTTAGTTACTTCTAGCTTGAAGTTGAAGCCAAAGGTTGAGGCTCTCAGGTTGATCCTTCTTCGACTAGAGAAGGCGACAAGGTGATCCCTTTCTACCACTCCAAGGAGCAAGGAGAGAAGGACATAAAACCCAAGGTATAACCTTTCTACCCTATAGCTAAATCTAATTAGCTTTTAGTTAGTTTTTGTTTAGCAAAGATCCTCCTTTGTCTAGTCCATGTTGCCTAGCATGAAAAAAATCCGATTTTTATTCCGTTTTCCGCCTCCCCGCAAGCACCGGGGTGGGCAACGTGGACTTACAAATAGAGCTGAACATTTACAGGTTGGGAAGTGTACCCTCTGAACCTACTGCTCAGGTTTGTTCTGTCGACTTAATGGATGTCGACAGCAGCGAATTTGATGATCCTCCTGATACCGATCTAGACTCTTTTCATATGTTGTTGTTTGAGCCAACTATGTATCATACACATACGGACTCTTCCACCGAGATGTCCGGGTCAACAATAAACACTGATTATGAGCCGTTCTTAGAGTCTGAAGATCACCCCGCACTTTGTGATGACATTATTCATCGGGGTATTGATAGAACTTTTGAGGAGATCTTCGCTGATGAACTCGCATTTTTGAATGACATGGGTGTTGAGATGAGTCATCTCCCAATCAATGAAATTGAACCTCCACCCCTTCTTCTGAACTGTAAAAAGAATGCGAGCAATCCATCACATTCACTGCATCGTCTCTCCAAAACGAGACGCACCGACATTCTATTCCACCACTTACCCTTTCCCCACTTCTTCTTCCACCAACCAGAGCGCTGCATTGATAAATTTTTTGAATGGTTGGTGTTAACCTTCGGTCTTTGCAAAGCTTGGCATCGACCAATGATTTTTGACCCCCTCATGTGATTTTCAAAAGATTGACATTGCATAACTCAAGTTTAGGGGGGCATTTTTTTCTGGCTCTTGAAAAGAAAATTTTTACAAAATGATGAGCCAAGAATAAGTTTGGGGGAAGATCTTCACTTATATATTTTGCTCCCATTAATAAATTCCCTCCCAAGCTTACAGGTTTTTCGAGATTTAGCTGATGGCAACAGTGAAGACACTGTTGAAAACAAGTTTGGGGGAGGTTTGTGCTTATTTTCGCATCATTTGCATCATACTTTGCATAAGCACAAAACACTTTTGTAAACCTATAAAAATTTAAAAAATTTCAAAAGATAAAAATATTTTTGTACATAAATAAGATAATAAAAGATTAGATAGTGAAAAATTACATCCCAAAGATTGGAAAAATTTAAGAAAACCAAGAAAATTAGAAGTTTTCTTATACGAACTAGTAATAAGTAGTTATGAGCCGTTGTCCGAAGGGTTAGTAAGATGAAGGAAGTCACTAATCTGAGAATAAAAATAAGTCTGAAAAATAGTTTCTATTCTGGAAGCCAAACATTTTGAACGTTGATACCCTGCTATTCGCACTTACACACGTCTTGAAGCCCGGGATAGTAGAGGATACCTTGAAATACTCTTGTCTTAAAGCCGATGTATGAAGGAAATAAAAAAAATGAATAAAATATAAAATGGTGCAGAAAAATGGACACTGGTTTTGTTATCGCCAAGGGCAATAAAAAATATATAACGAAGGTGCATCTTCACCTAGTGCCCTAAGGCCAACTGGTCTGGGAGTCACTGCTATACCTTAGGTGGTGCAAGACGAGGAAAATACACCAAATAAGCAAGCACATGAGTTATCGGTCGGTTAGTACCTCAAGAAGTATTAACGGTCGCATGAAAGTGTGTGAGCAATTTCATCTAAATATTCATTAATTAAAAAGTACTGAGGCAGATGGGCAAGAGTTTGATAGCTTGAATTGAATTCTCCGGGTGTAGGGATGTCCTTTAAACACACGCAGGGTTATATGATCGATATTTGGAAGAAAGATAGGAATGAAGAATAAGACGATGTTTTATTGAGGGGGGACGTGATTTCTGACATCTTTTCATGACTATTAAGATAGGGCTCATGACAACCGAAAAGCTAGCTTAGTTGGAAACCCTAATTTTCAAGGCTTTTCTTTTACGATTCTTTTCTTTAAATGTAATATTCCTGATCTTTCTTTTATTATTGGATTTTGTGGGTGCAATCCGCTGAAAACCTTCAGGAGACAACACTCCTCCTACTAGGGACACCTAGAGGTTTAAAGGCTTGTTGCACATGCTCAGTGCAATCGTGTTGCCTACGAAAGTGTGCTAGTTAGTTTTTCTCTTTCTTTATTTTCTCCTTCTCTTTTTAATAAAACAGTTCGCTCAGGACGACCGAAAATAAGTTCTGGGGAATTTGATCAGTCGAAAATACTGCATTTTTAACACGGCAATTTCCCTATCATTTGCACTCATCTAGAAGTGTTCGGTATTCATATTGCACATATTAGCAAAACAGTCCTGAAATACCAGATTACATGTGTTATACACTTAAACGGACATTTATTAGGGAAATTGACTGTTTATCATAGCATCGCATCATCCCTATATTGTGCAACACTTGTTTCGAAGTCTGTGCAGGATATTCCAGAAACCGAGCCAAAATTGTGAAACAGTGCTGATAAAATACGCCAACTCAAAGGCTAGAGATCTGGCAGAGATCAGGGACTCAATTGGATAATCAACATATCACAAAAAGGCCCAAATATCAGCATCAGAAAAGCCCAGAAGTTCCAAGCCCTAAAGCTTCAAATGAGCCGCGGTTCCGCTGCGGGAGCTGGCTTGCGCCGCGAAACCGCGGCGGCTTGATGGCTTCAGTTGCTCAAATTTCCTCACGTGCTCTAAAATAACAGCTAAAGCTTCCAGAACATTGTAGAAATGCTACGTGGCTCATCTTGAAGGCTCGGCTTAATAAACTATTTCTAGAAGGCTCTCCTCAACAAACTTTTGGAGGGAAATTCAAATTTGAAATCCTAGATCTAGGGTTTTGGATGGTCTATAAAAAGGTGCCTAGATCTAGGGTTAAGGTTGTTCTTCATCTTCCCCAAAATCCTCCTACAAGTTGAGTGACACATCTTGTAGCCCTAATTCTAAATCCAAGCCAAATTCAAGATCCCGAGTACCATTCAAGCGAGAAGCCTTCAACCTTTTAGGAGCGGAGCCGATCTTCAATCGAGCAAGTAATCCAAACCGATCCGCGACTCAAGGAGACGAGTGAAGCCAAATCGACGATCGAGTTCTTCCTCTTGTAGTTCTTGAGCGATTTGTAACGAAATTGTTGATATAAATAAAAGGTGAAATTCTTTAATCTTGCTTTCTTTAAATTCTTGCATCATGATTCGATCTCAATTTGTAATTGTGGTTCTTGTTGTGATGTTTGAGTAAAACTCTGCTCGTAAAGGAGTCGAGACGATCAATAGAATGATGATGTAACAAATCTTAAAACGATTCTTAAGTCCTATGAGTTTTGTAAACCCTAGCAAATTGAAGAATCGATGACCTAGTTTCGTTGCGATGCTTTCTTGATTGTGATCGCTCGAAATTAGGGATCCACGATCGATTCTTGAATTTACTAGAGGCTAGAATGTGAATGATATCGATGAAGGAACAAGAGATAAATGATGAAACCCTAGTTTCACTAGAAATCCCTAATTCTCATCGATCATCATCGATCTAGTATCAATTCATCGAAGGATAAGAATACGTAATCGCTAGATTTCATCACATCTATAGATCCGATCGATTCCTACGAGCCTCACTTCAATTCTTGATATTTGGTTTGGAAATCATCACAAACATCTCAATTCTTGATTTTATCGTTTTCTTGTAATTAGATCTAGATTTTCTAATTCTTAAAATTCAATTACAAATCATGAATTGTTTTCTTTTCTTCTCTTTAAAGTTTCAACTCATCTAATTCGAAACCCGAATGATTACACTTTCCCTGTGGACTATCCGCACTTACTAACGCGCTACATTCGACACCGTTATTGATTGCGGTCAAAATATTTTTGGTTGTGATTTCTACATAATTTTCATACTACACATCCGAAATCGTTTTCAATCAATCCTCTTTCGTGGAGAAGTTGATTTGGCTTGGTTTCCGTTTTAGGAGATTGGCACTGCCCTTTTTCCGCTTGAAGGGTTGATACCTGACTTGTTTCCAATATGGAGGTCGTTGTTGTTTGATGTGGTTCCAACGTAAGGGGTCGCTATTGGTGTGCTTTCGACGTAGGAGTCATTGTTGGTGTCTTCGACGTAGGGGTCAATGCTGGCATGCTTTTGACGTAGGGGTTTCTGTTGGTGCCTTTGATGTAGGGGTCACTTATTGGCGTTCTTTCGACGTAGGGGCCGTTGTTGGTACCTTCGACATAGAGGTCGTTGTTGGCATACTTTTTACGTAGTGGTCGGTGTTCGCATGTTTTCGACATAAAGGTCGTTGTTGTTGCCTTCGACATAGGGGCCGCCGTTGGCGTGCTTTCGACGTAGGGGGAAATATTGTTGCCTTCGACGTAGGGGTCGCTATTGTTGGCGTCGACATAGGGGTCACTTGTTGGCATGCTTTCGATGTAGAGTTTGTTGTTGTGGCCTTCGACGTAGGGGTCACTGTTGGCGTGATTTCGACGCAGGGGTCGCTGTAGTTGCCTTCGAAGTAGGGTCGCTTGTTGGCATGCTTTCAACGTAGAGGTCGTTATTGGTGCCTTCGACTGTCACGCCCTGCTTTCTAATAGACGGAAACGGTGAAGTGGTAAGCCTGCAATATATTTACTATAAAATAAATACGTTAAGCGTAATTAAGCAATATAAAAATGAACAAGAATGACAAGAGTAACAAAATGAACAGCAAATTTATTTACATTCAACTTTATATATAACTGTTTGCAAATAAAAGATACAATAAATAAAGCAATGCCTAAACAATGGCATACAGAAAGTAAGTTCATGCTGGAAGGAGCTAGTAATCTGGCCGTGCAGCAAGCTGGTCCAAGTCCTCCTGGCTCGGCTCTATCTCTTCAGTGTCTGGTCCTCCTGATGAACATTGCAAAGAAAGAAACAGAAAGGACTGTCGTCCGTGAACTAGTGCTCGGTAAGTCCTAAAAGAAGAAATAGAAGATAGTATGTAATGTGAAATGAACAGGTAAAATTGTATATGATCGTTTACAGGTATAGGATAGTTATTCTAACGTGGTTATTTGTAGTTTGATAAAAAAAGATATGCATATATACGAGAAGAGTCCATCTTACCCTATGAACTATTGGAACATGTAGTACAAGGCCCCATCATAACCTACGGGACAACGACACGTGAATTCATATCGGTGTCTTTTAAAGTGACCTCCCATGCCACGATATACGTTCCGTACCAATCTACCCATTTATCCCTGAATAATGTATTGTATAAATTATGTTTACAGGTTTTAACCAGAACCATGGATATAAAATATTAAGGTTCATGTTTAGGATGTAATCATGTGTTCAAGTAGTCATGTTGAGTTCATGTCAAATTATAACCATGGTTCGGTCAAGTCAAGTCAAGTATACAAGTTTGAGCTTGATATTGATTTCGAGTATTCATGTTCATGATCAAGTATTCAAATTCATCTTTGATTTTGGATTCAGGGTTGAGTTTAGACTCAGATTGAGTCAGACACTTGTAAACTGATTTAACTCTTGAATTCTTAGGTTCGGGAGTAATCGACAACTGCTACACATGGATGGCAGGATTTGTGTCTTTCCCCAAGACAATTGTCATTGATAACTCCGTTAAGTTGTCAAACCTAAATAGACAAGCACTCACTTTCTCCGGCTTTCTAGGACTTAAGAGAATTGATCCTGCTTAAACCTATATTTACTAGACTCTTTAAAATATTGTTTTGTATATCTCGAGAGGGTTTTATGAAAATATTTAATATAGTTTAAAAATAAATCTCGAGGGTGATTTATAACATTTAAGGATTTCATGAGCATGTGTTTTAATTTATTGGGGTATTTTAATGATAAATACTTAGTTTTTAAAAGTTTATTGTATTTTATTGAAAACTAGTCCTTTTTGGTAATTTGATGGTATTTTATTAACATATTTTAATCTTCCATTTTTAGAAAAATGTAGTTTCATAATATATTGAAAATATGGATTTATAATTTTATTTAATTTTAAAAATTAGTTTTCTTTAGAAAATTCGCGGTTCTTAAAAATCGTATTTTATTTCATTTTGAAATCGAATATTCCGTAAGGTGTTTTGCATCTCGCTCTACTATCACAAGGATTTGCAATAATCTGCACCATCCATTAATGGATCCCCTAACGAGGGTTGTAGAGGCGTATTTACCAAGGATTACAAAATACTGCTTTTAAAAGAAATCCGGTTTTTAAAAGATATGGTATTTTATTGCAAAGGTTATTCTTTGAACCAAATATACATATAAATAGGCATCGTGCTATGAAACCAAAGTGTGCGTGTAAGGTAGGTCGTTACCCCCATGAAGTTTTCCTAAAATTATTGTTTTAACAATATCGAAAATATGTGATAATAAAGATCAAGATATTTTAATGAAAGTTCGATTATGTTCGTTTCACATGAAAATTTTGGTTAAACTTGAATTCTAAACATTAGTAATTGAAGTTACAAATAATGTGATAAAATTATATTGACCAATATATAAAGGAAAAGGGAGTTCTAGGTTTTAGAAAAGAAAGGTATCGGTAATAACTCCATTTTACCGATATATGACTTGGAGATGAATTTCAATGAGAAGAAAGAGAGTTGGAAGGAATTTACGGTTTAGAAATCCTAAGAAAAGGTTAAGTAAGAAGAGGGAGGCTTTATGGCATCACGGGAGCTCCGAAATTGGTTTCGATATTCGACGGAAGGAGCTTGGTTGCTAACTCCACTTGACTCCACTTGCACTTAGGAAATTTTTGAGAGAATTTTTGCTAGAATTTCAGAATGGTGAAGAGCTAAAGCATGGGGTGGTATTTATAGTAAGAATTAGGGTTTGGGAATTAAAATTTTAGAATAAAAATCATTAAAATGATATTAAATAGTGAAATGAAAGGTCTCTACTTGATTGCAAGGAAATCAAACAGTGTGGAGGAGTTGAGGGGAGTTGAAGAGATGATTGTGCAAAGCACAGATCAAATTGAGTGCATCAGGACCGTCGCCGTCGGCCCATAGGGCAATTTGGCCGGTCGGATCTCGAGCTTTAGCCTCGAGATTCGTGCCTCGTAAGTTTTTCTGTATTTACTCCATTTTGCGCTTGTTTAATTTTTCTGAAACTTTTCCTTTTCCCGTGTATTGCATGGGCAACTCTTGGGCTTACAAAAATTAAAAGGAAAAATCAGAAAAAAATAATTGTGTCTGATGGGAATCGAACACACAGGCTACGTCACAACAATGTAGAGGCTTCACCAGTGAGCTACAAGTTGTTTCTTACTGTTATTTAATAAATTTAACTTTTAACTCTTACACAGGATATAATACTCTTTTCTGTATATTAATAGGAAAATTTCTGTACAAAGATTTCAGAGTCGTTACATTCTACCCTCCTTATAAAAATTTCGTTCTCGAAATTTACAATTATATAGGGACTAATTTTCAAATATGTAAGAGTATCGTGCACACATATATTCTTCTTGTTCCCATGTTGATTCTCCTGGCGAATCCTTTCTCCACATCACTCTGACCAAGTTCACCTCCTTGTTCCATAATGTTTTCACATTTCGGTCCATGATCTCAACTGGTTGTTGCTCGCAGATTAGGTCAGACTATACTGTAAGCTCTGAGTGATCAAGTATATGGCTGGGGTCACTCACATATCGTAGCTGGGATATGTGGAACACATTGTGCACTCTTTCTAATGAGGGTGGTACTGCTAAACGGTATGCCACTTCTCCAAATCGTTCGAGTATGTCAAACAGTCCTATGTATCTTGGACTGAGTTTACCCCTCTTACCAAAACGGATCACTCCTCTGTTTGGAGAGATCTTTAGGAATACATGGTCTCCAGGTTAGAACTCCAGATGTCGACGTTTTGCATCTGCCTAATGCTTCTGTCGGTCTTGGGCTATGCGCATCCTTTCCCTGATCGTGTGAATCACGTCCATAGTTGCCACGGTCATCTCTGGTCTAAGGAGTTTACGATCTCCAACGTCATCCCAACTTAGCAGTGAACGACACTTCCATCCGTAGAGTGCTGTGAATGGTGCCATTCCAATACTTGCCTAAAAGCCGTTGTTGTATGAAAACTCCATAAGGTGTAGGTGATCTTCCCACGAACCTCCGAAGTCTAACATACAGGCTCTTAGCATGTCTTCCAGAATCTGAATTGTTCGCTCGGACTGTCCTTCTGTTTATGGATGATAAACCGTGCTGAAATTCAGACTCGTTTTCAGGCTAGCTTGCAGACTCTACCAAAATTGTGATCGGAATCTTGTATCACGATCGGAGACGATGCAAACAGGTACTCTATGTAATCTCACGATCTTCTGCATAAGTTTATGGGTATAAAAAATGGTACATCTTGAAGGGTTAAATCTTACTTTAGATTTATGCTTACCTCTATATACTTCTTTGTTAACATCTCGGTTGACTGGCCAACTTGGAATGGAATAAAGTGAGCCGACTTGGTGAGTCAATCCACAATAACCCATATTGCGTCATTACCCTTCGTGCTGTGAGGAAGGGCAGTCATGAAGTCTATGGTAGTGTGATGTCATTTCCATTATGGGATTGGTAACGACTGAAGTACACCTGCAGTTCTGTGATGTTCAGCCTTCACTTGCTGACACTCCAAACACTTGGCTACGCTGATAGCTACTTCACGCTTCATTCCATACCACCAGTAGTGTTGTCGTAGATCCTTGTATATCTTCGTACCACCGGTGTGTACCGAATACGAAGAGCTGTAAGCTTCTTTCATCAACTCTTCTTGAATAGGTCCGACTGGCATGCATAAACGACTTCCATATCATAAGGATCCATCTTCGTGGATGATGAAGTCAGTTCGTAGTCCACTTTCTACTTGTTCTCTAATCTTCTGTAGCTTGGCATCATTTGCTTAAGCTGCCTTGATCTGATTTACAAGAGTGGACTGGACTTGTAAGTTCATCAAAGATGAAGCGTTACCTGCCACAACTACTTCAATCTCCAACCCATGCAATTCTTGTTGTAGTCTCCACTGAGTGGTGAGATTCATTGCTAATGGCTGGCGACTAAGAGCATCATGAACTACATTTACTTCCTAGGATGATACTATATGCTGATGTCGAAGTCCGCCATGAGTTCTAGCCATTTTCTCTGCCGCATATTTAGTTCCTTCTAAGTAAATGCATACTTCAGAATCTTGTGGTCAGTGTATATATCCACTCGTTCTCCTAAGAGATAGTGGCACCAAATCGTAAGTGCGAAAATGACGGCTGCCAATTCTAGATCATGTGTTAGATAGTTGCATTCATGAACCTTCAATTGTCTTGACGCAAAAGCCACAACTTTTCCATGCTGGTGTATAACACATCCTAATCCTTTACCGGACGCATCACAATGCATGATGAATCCTCCAGATTGATCTGGTATTAGAAGGATTGGTGCAGAGGTTAACCTCGACTTGAGTTCTGCAAAAGACTTTTCACATGCTTCTAACCACACGAATGCTTCGTCTTTACGTGTGAGTTTAGTCAGGGGTGCTGCGATATTTGAAGATCCTTCAATGAATCATCGATAGTATACTGCTAATCCTAAGAAACTTCGTATATCTTTCACCGTCTTTGGTGTCGGCTATTCACTGACAGCTAATACCTTAGCTGGATCTACTGAGATTCTTTCGCCTAAAACGATATTTCCGAGAAATCCGACCTGATCTAGATAAAATTCACACTTGTTGTACTTGGCGTAGAGCTGATGTTGTCGTAATGTTTCCTGGATAATCCGTAAGTGCTCGGCGTGTTCTTTCCGATTCTTTGAATACACTAGGACGTTGTCGATGAAGATGACAACGAACCTGTCTAAGTACTCTCAGAAAACTTGGTTCATCAGGTTCATAAAGATGGCAGGTGCATTGGTTACTCCAAATGGCATTACGAGATATTCATAATGACCATACCGAGTCCTAAATGCCGTTTTCCGAATGTCGGACTCTTTGACCTTCTCCTAATGATAACCAAAATGAAGATCTAGTTTTGAAAAGACACAAGACTTACTTAACTGATCGAAAAGGTCATCAATGCGCGGTAGTGGATACTTGTTCTTAATCGTCACTTCGTTCAGAGCTCGATAATCCACACACATCCTATAAGAACCTTCCTTCTTCTTTACGAGTAATACCGGAGATCTCCAACTTGAAGTACTGGGTCGGATCCAGCCTTTCTTCAGCAATTCGTCCAACTGAATGCAAATCTCCTTCAATCCTTCCGGACTTAACAGGTATGGATCTTTGATTACAGATTGTGCACCAGGCTGTAAATCAATACTAAACTCAAGAACTCGATCGGGAGGCAAACCTGATATGTCTTCAGGGAACACATCCTCAAACTACTTCAGGATTTTCTTCTTCTGTAGGTAAAGAAAACACTTCTGCATTCTTCGGTTTAGCACTGTAACTTCCTGGCTCCAACGTCTTATCTCCACTTTTGAAATAGAAGACTGGATGATCTGGTATTTCATATACTACCCTTCTTTGACAGCAGTCAATAATAGCATAGAATACTCCCAGCCAATCCATTCCCAACACAACCAGTACTTTGAAATTTGCGTAGAATTCTCGACCGCAAACTACAACTTGGCACTTATCATACCCCAAAGTTGCCTTCAAGACTCCATTCTCATAACTAACATTCCAGCTTGAAATGAGTGGCTTCACAGGAATCGCATGCGTTCTCACGAATCATTGTGACATGAAGCAGTGTGAAGCTCCAGTGTCGAAAAGTGCGAGTGCAAGAAGGGTCGCTACTAGTATAGTACCTAAGTTGTGTGAGGTTGGTTTATATATAGGAAAGGTATAGTGATACACAATGATTGAAAGGTTGTGTAGGGTATTTTTCGTCATCCCATTGAGATAGGAATATATGCGCGCTTGTCAGGCGTATACAGATTCCCCCTGCCTAAGGTAGGCCGGGGTTTATTGATTGTGGGGATCCGAATCTCCGGCAACCGTGAACTAAGCTGCCGTTAATTATCCCTCGCTTTTAGAGTGAAGGAACCTCCGATTGACGAGTCAAACTGGTCATGCGAACTCAATATGCAGTGTGCGTATGTTTTGTTTTGAAGGGTCTTGGGTATATCGGGGGCCTCGCAGTGTTTACGGGGGTCCTGCTATCCGGATAGCAGGCTAGGGGTTAAGGGGGCTAGTAGCCCCCTTGCGGGGAGGGGGGCGCGCCCCGTCAAAAAAAATTTTCTAACGGGGACAGTGTTGTGGAGTGTGTATATATAAAAAAAGGGAAATAGCGTCCAAAGGACGTGTGAGCGCCAGCGACTCACGTGCTTAGCATGCAGGCGCTGGGCGTAGGGCGCCAGCCCCTCACGTGTTCAGCACGCAGGAGCTGGGTGCCAGCGGGAAAAAAGGGGGCTTAGCCCCCTATACTGGGAGTTGTACTCCCAATTGACTTTTGGAGTTAAACTCCTAAAAAAGGGACAAAGGGGTTTAGCCCCTGCACTGAGAGTTGTACCGCTGCATTGGGAGTTGTACTCCCAATTGACTTTTAGAGTTAAACTCCTAAAAATGATTTATTATTATTATTATTTTTGTGGAGTTAAACTCCTAAAAGAATTTTGGAGCTGATGAAAGGGGACCCCTTTCTTCTTCCTTGAGCCCTGTATCTTCCCAAAGTGGAATTCTTGGAGATAGGTCTCCTCTTCCTTCTCTCTGTTGGCTGGATCTTGGGGGAAAGGGGGGTGAGATTTAAAAATCTCCCCTTTTAGAGATCTGATGGAAGATCTGAGCTCCCCTTTGTGGGTTTCAAGGTGAAAAACTATTCCTTTTTGGGAAAAGAAGAGTGAAACTCTTGATTTAATTTAAGAAAAACAAAGAAGGTTTAGAATCTTGAAGAAGGAGAAGGAGGCAAAGAACCCTAATTTTTTTAGAGAGAAAAAGTTGCTTTTGATTTTTTCATCATGTCGCCTTTATAGGCTACACACTTTATATATAACCCCTTGGGCTTTGCCAAATCGCACTTGTGTCACCCTATACCTTATGTGCTTATTTTTTTTTTTTGCACATAAAGCATGGGGTTTTACAAAATTTTGTCTTTCTGTCCATTTTACATACATTTATTTCTAAAAATTACATTTAGACTAATTTATTGCATCCTTTTTGGCATGGAGCCGGCCTCTTCCAATCTTGGTCTTGACTTAGGATTGACCTTGGTTTTGACTTGGTCGATCGGGGTGAAACTTTTGACCCTAACAAAGTGCCCCCATCAATACATGCACACCACATATATGGGTTATGTGCATGAAATTAATGGATCTTATTCTATATGGAACTTGATTTGGTTGGGTTCCCTTTTAACGACGTGGAGGGTCGATGCTGCCGTTTTAGCGACTTGGATGGTCGATGCTTCCATTTTAGCTATGTGGACGGTCGGTGCTGCCATTTTTGCGACTTGGACGGTCGGTGCTGCCCTTTTTGCTACTTGGACGGTCGGTGCTACCCTTTTTACCGACGTGGATGGTCGGTGCTGCCATTTTTGCGACTTGGACGGTCAGTGCTGCCCTTTTTACGACTTGGATGGTCGATACTGCCCTTTCTGCGACTTGGACGGTCGGTGCTGCCCTTTCTGCGACTTGGACGGTCGGTGCAGCCCTTTCTGCGACTTGGACGGTCAGTTCTGCCCTTATTGCGACTCGGACTGTCGGTGCTGGCCTTTTTGCGACTCGGACGGTCGGTGCTACCATTTTAGCGACGTGGAAGGTCGTTGCTGCCCTTTTTTGCGACTTGGATGATCGGTTCTGCCCTTTTTGCGACATAGACGGTCGGTGCTGCCCTTTTTGCGACTTGAACTGTTGGTTCTGCCCTTTTTGCGACTTGAACGGTCGGTACTGCCCTTTTTGCCAGTTGGATGGTCGGTGCTGCCAGTTTAACGACGTGGACGGTCGTTGCTTCCCTTTTTGCGACTTGGACGGTCGGTGCTACCATTTTAGCGACGTGGAGGGTCGTTGCTTGCTCCGCTTCTTACGGTGTCGGGATTTGGTTTGACTTTCTCCGCTTTCTACGGTGTCGGGGTTGAACTTGATTTGCTCCACTTTCTATGGTGGCAGGGTTGATTTGTTTGATTTGATTTATTTTGGGAGTTCCCTACCCGTCCAGTGGGACTTTTGAGCTTGGAAGCGTTGCCGAGTGGGACATTAATTTGATCTGTTTGATTTCTGCCTTATTTGGCGGGACTTTTGAATTTGAGAGGAACTTGGAATTTAGATTTTGTTTAGCATCAGCATTGCTGCACTGGAATAATGCCAGGAGAAACTCATCATTTTCCCCGTAAGGACTTGGGATTTTGTTTTTGGGTTGGCATCAGCACCGCTAACACTAAAGCGTAGTGCCAGGAGCGACTCATCATTTGCCTTTGGGAAGACCTAGGATTTGGGTTTTTGGGTTGGCATCAGCATTGGTACACTGGAATGATACTAGGAGCAACTCATCATTTGCCCCGAGGGGACTTGTGATTTAGTTTTTGGGTCGGCATCAGCACCGCTAACACTGAAACATAGTGCCAGGAGCGACTCATCATTTGCCGTGCCCGTTAGGGAACGATGGCTTAGGAGACAAGTTTAGATCCCTATCACCTACGGCTTTTCAATTTTATGAGCCGTAAGGGTCTCAAAAAAGCATTTTCTCCCTACGAGTCGAGTGGATCTCGCAGGTGTATTTCTCCCTAGGAATCATGGGGATTCCTAAGTGTGTTGCTCCTTTGTGAGTCGTAAGGATCTCACGTGGGGATTTTTTTCATAAGGTCGAGAGGATTTTGCGAGTGCATTTCATCTCGTTTCACGAGTTTGCGCCCTTTTGGGTTTTCACAAATTCACTGGCAGTCCTGCTGTTTTTACTCATGGAGCCCTTTCGGGTTTTCATCCATGCCCGTATTGCTTGAGGACATACCCTTTTTTTAAGTCCATCGCTGGCGGGACTTTAAATGTAGCCTCGCTGGTAGGACTTGGGAGAGATAGGGGTCATTTGCGCCCGTGGATTGTATACGGTTCTACAGAATGTATGACCCAGACCGTAGGGCCGGGGTGCTCAATTCGCCTGCGACTTGGAGTATTCACACGTAGTATTTCTTGAGGTATCGGCCATTGATGGGTGGCATAGGCCTTTTTACCTTGGCATTTATCAGCTGGTAGGATCCTCCATCAATCACTTTCCCTATACGTATGGTCCTTACCAGTTTGGCTCGAATTTTCCTTTGGCATGTCGATTGGGGATGATCGGTCTTTTGATGACCAACACCAATTCTCCTTTCTTAATAGCATGGAGATGGGTCATCTTATCATAGGCCCTTGACATTTGGGCTCGGTATAGCTCCAGATTTTGCTGTACTGTGAGCATCTTTTCTTCGAGGGCATCGAGCTCTTCGAGCCAAATGAAGACGTTTTCCTCCTCCGTCAACCCATGTTGGACGGCCATTCTTAGGCTTAGAACTTCGACTTCGAGCGGGAGGACTGCTTCTACTCCGAAGAGTAGTGAGTATGGAGTGGACTGAGTTGGAGTGCGGTGTGTGGTACGATATGCCCACAACGCCTCATGGAGCTTGAGATTCCAGCCTCTATTATTGGCTGAAGCATTTTTCCTCAGGAACTTGCATAAAGTCTTATTGAAGGCTTCAGCTAGCCCATTGGCTCTTGGATCATAGATGGAGGAATATCTCCAGTCTATCTTGTGCAGAGTAGTGAACCTTGAGACTTTGAAGCTCTTTAAGGATGGCCCGTTGTTAGAAATGATTCTTCTTGGTGTACCGATGCGGTATAGAATATTGTGCCTTAAGAATGTTAGAATATCTTCCGTCTTGACTTCTTTTGCGGGACAGTTTCAGCCCATCTGGAGAAGTAGTCTGTGTAAGCTAATATGAACCGGTGGCCTTTGGATGATAGAGGATCAATTGGGCCAACTATGTAAGTTCCCTAAACTTCGAAGGGCCACGACGCCACCGTAGGATGCAACGGATTAGGATGCTTGTGAATGAAATCACCGTGAATTTGGAAGATATGACATTTCTTTGCATAATCTTTGCAATCCCTTATCATAGTGGGCCAGTAATATCCAAGTCGTTTGATCTGAAGCCGCATTTTAGGGCCAGACCGATGAGCCCCGCAGACACCCGAGTGAGCTTCTGTCAAGACTTTTTAGGCTTCGGCCAATGACAGACACCTGAGCCAGAGTTGGTCATATGATCTGCGGTATAGCATATTATTTACAAACACATATCGGAGAGCTCTCTTCTTCAGCTAAACCCTTGCCGATTTTTCTTCGGACAGCTTGTCGTATCGGAGGTACTCTATGAAGGGCTCTCTCCAATCGGGCTCCTCTTGAATGATCAGAACTTCTTCGACAGGATTGCTCTTTTGTTCTGTGCTTCCCTCTTCTTGTAAAGAGACTGGGGGCAGAATTTGCCGGCTCCTGACTGTGATCAGAATTTCATCCATATCGGGATCAGCCAGCTCTTTGGCTAGGCGAGCGAGTACGTCGGCTTTTCCGTTCAACGTCCTAGGGACTATCATTAGTTCAATATGAGTGAACCTTTTCACGAGTTCCACTACCCGGCCTCTATATCGAGCTAACTCGGGCTTATATATCTTATAGTCGCCGCATACATGGTTGACGACAAGCTGGGAATCACTGTAGACTCACAGCTGAAGGATTTCCATTTCTATGGCGAGCTCCAGACTAACTATCAGAGCTTCGTAATCAGACTCGTTGTTTGTGCGAGGCTCGGTGAGAGAAAAAGAATGTTGTAGGGTTCCCATCGATAGCATGATGAACACCAATCATATCGCTGCTTTTATCTATGGGATTCTTGATTTGCTGGAGGTCCTGATTGATGAAGCTCCGTCGAAGTAGAGCTCCCAACATGGTTCGTCATCCTCGAGGAGCAGCACTTGTTCGTCGGGTGACTCGCAATTGAGCGGTGACCCTTCTGGTATGGGATGAGCAGCAAGGAAGTCAGCGAGGGCTTGCTGTTTTATTGCTTTCTTATGAGTATAGATTATGTCAAAGTCAAGCAGCATGACATCTCCTCTTGCCATTTTACCGGCTAGGCTTGCTTTGGTCATTATGTGTTTGAGCGGGTCAACCTTGGAGATCAGCATAACCCGATGGGCGAGAAGATAGTGTCTTAGCTTTTTCACAGCAAATATCAGGGCTAGGCACTGCTTTTCGATTGGAGAATAGTTATGATCCGCCCCGACTAACATTCGACTGAGGTAGTAGAAGGCATTCTCTTTTCCTTCCTCATTGTTCTGGGCGAGAAGGGCACCGAGTGACTCATCTAGCGCGACAGTATAGAGAATCAACGGTTTATTTAGAATGGGAGCAACAAGCACTGGAGGGTGCGGCAGGTATTGTTTGATATTTTCGAACGCTTCTTGACATTCGGCATCCCAGACAAAATGAGCTCCTTTCTTCATGAGCTTTGAGAAGGGCCTACATCTCCCCGATAAATTTGAGATAAACCTTCGTATATAAGCAAGCTTTCCTTGAAAAGATCTCAGCTGCGTCAGATTGTTTGAAGGGGGCATCTCCATGATCGCCATTATCTTTGATAGGTCAACTTCAATCCCTCGATGTCGGACTATGAAGCCTAAGAATTTTCCCGATGACACGCCAAAAGTGCACTTCAGAGGATTCATCTGCAGATCGTATTCCTTCAGTCGGGTGAAGACAGTCCTGAGATCTCGGATGTGATCGGCCTTGGCTTCGGTCTTAACGACCAAATCATTAACATAACATTCAACGAATTTATAGATTAAGTCATCAAAGATTTGTAGGGTTCCTAGGCACACTAATGAGGTCTCACAATGCATCAACCATGCCAATTTCAAAATTTTACAAGTGCCGGGAAACCCTAATACGGATCGTTGACTAGAGTTTAGGCGAAAAAAGAAACTAGTTAACAACTTAACTAAAAGAAAGAGGCTACAACCTTTGTAGATCTGGTTCTCCACATCCATGGCTCCGTGATGAAGTCCCCTCGCTGTCCATATCGGATCCCGGACTCTAGCGTCAGCTTCATCGGAGAAATGGGCGGGCTAGGTCGTCGACTTCGATGCCGAAGATGATCTACGTCGAGGCATCACAAGATCAAGCTCCCACTTCACCAAGTCATGAAACTTGTGAAGAAAACACCCTATACTACTTGGCAAGAGGTAGAGGATGAAGAAATAGGAAGTGGGTTCACTTTAGAATTGGATTTCTCACTCTTTTTCACTAGTTTCCATTGATGGAGGCAAGCTTTCTTCATGTTGAAGAAGGAGAAGAAGAAGATAATATGATAAGTATTTTTCCAAAAGAAAATAAAATCAATACTTATCATACTCTAACCATGGTCAAGTGTAGAGAGTAAACTAGGGTTAGGTGAATGGTTAGGGTTAAGCATGAAGACAAAAATGGTGACTTAGTCAAAGCTTCATGAAGCTTCAACAACAAACAAAGAAAGCCACCATTTTCTTTTTATCTTTTCCATAATAAATAAACAAAATAAATAGATATGAAAAAACAAAACCCTAACCATTTAAGTAACCATGGTTTAATCTTTACACAAACTCAAGTAAGCATGTATCATCAAACATGATACAATCAAGTGCACACAAAAATATATCACATATACAATGTGCACATCAAGTGAGAAAATCCTTTTAAAGTGAACAAATATTAGTTAATGCAAAGTAATATATCAAATATATAATTATACATTAAATCATTAAATCAACACTTGATTTAACGATCCGGTCATATCGCATATAACCGACTAATATCTAATGTATCGGCTTATCGAATCAATCCTCGATTCGATAACTAGGTTATATCGCATACAACCAATCGATACATTCATCGCGAGAATAGAATACGGTATCATATACACGCATTATTCTCGGTCCCGCACATATCTCATATGCGCTCCTATTTCGTTTCACTTGAGCCAGGAAACCTCTGTGTAGGACTCTAAAGACTCGTCAATACGCCGGCAGCAGGTGATGATCATATCAAACACCCACAAGCCGCAAGCGGTCTGCTAAACGTAACAGCCACCCGGGTATTGAGCGATCAGAAGATCGACGAGCAAGCCCGCTCACACTCCTGTGAATCCAACCAGTAACACTTACCGTACAGTCCGGTCTCGTCGTCTGATATGTCGCATATCTCGCCTAGGGGTGGTAAACGTCAGACCCCAATAGCTCTATAAGTCGTGTCGATATGAGGTCTATAACAGTTCGAGAAACTACTGGTAACACTTACCAGTAAATCTCAACAACCCTGGCCAGGGATTTCCGGTTATAGCCAATCGAACACAGCGCAACATCAACTCCCTATACCGGGAGAGACGAATCCCCTCCTATCGCTCATTGCCTCCGTGTGACTCGGGACTGTACCCAAAAACCACCGTTTTGCATGCCCTCTTGGACATGGTAAGGTGGAAATCAAAGCACAGTGGGAATCACACAAGACTCTATGACGATCTCGGGTCTTCAGACTAACCTGTACCAGTGTCACCAGAGAACTGCTATCTGACGTAAAGTATAATACCATCTGGGAGTTCTCGGCGAGTCCGTCCAGTGTACCCAGTCTCCACTGAGCACCCTCCACTGAGCACCCGTATATCATCTCTGATGTCAAACACCAATGGATATGGGATCATCCATCGCCCATCTGTATGGGTCGAGAAGGTATACGCTAGTCTACTCTGGTATATCGATGCCCCGTCTCGATACACCCACGACTAGGGACCTTGAAGGATGTACTTATGGACTACCATGTCCCCACTAGTATGATCCGCATCATAGTCCAAGTAGTCAAGTACACATCCTAAGGGCTTTACCAACATGTAATAGAGAGACAATCAGTGTACACGTTAAGGTAAAGAGTAACCAGATAGCATACTATCATATCGAGCAAGAAAGTCCTCCCTATATATATCCAAGCACCCACTACAATATACATCCTATGTATAGTAATGGCCTCTAGGGCATACATATAACTAACAATCTCCCACTTGCACTAAGGCCATCTGATAGCAGTGGTTGTAGTATCTCATACTCAACCATCCCATAAAAGTCTCTCTCTGGGAAAAGGCCTTTGTGAGTGGATCCGCCGTGTTGTCCTCTGAGTCTACTCTCCTAACCTCGATCACCCTGGAGATCAACCATCTCCATGATCAGGTGATACTACTTTAGAATATGTCTGGATCACTGATGGGACGGACGTTCCTTGGCATAAGCCACAACTCCATTGTCACACAATGGGAGGAACTAAGTTCATCTCATGAACAAATATACATCCAGACTGCCTCTTTGGTAGCATCTCAAGTAGCGATGTATCGAGCCTTTATCGTCTAGTATGCCACGGTATCTAGCTTGGAACTCTTCCAACATACCGTCCCTTTACTGAGGGTAAAGACAATGCCTGTGACTGACATTCAGTCGTTCTCATCACCCTAGAACACTTCCAGTGATTCTCCCCAGGATTGGTTGATACCATCTCACTACAACTAGTGAGAATCCTAACATCCAATTAGATCTATCTCATAGATCCAAAACCCAGGATTTAGGAGGCATCACTTTGATCCTATATGGAGAATCATTGTGATAAGCGGAGATTGACCGAGCGTAGCATAGGAAACTCCTTCCCTATCAAGAGCATGTCATCCACGTACTCTACGAGGATCGTCACTTAACTCCCTACTACCTTTTTGTTTATATAAGGTTCATCTACCATTTTGATGATGTCAAACTCTTTGACTAACACATCAAAACAGATGTTCCAACTCCGCGATACCTGCTTTATCCTATAAAGCATCTTGTACACATTTCCGCTGCTCCCACTGTCTACGAAGCCCTCTGGCTGTGTACTTATATACGTTCTTTTCTAAAACATCATTTAGAAAAGCAGTCATGGCACCCAACCGCCAGATATCGTAGTCATGGTATGTAGCCGTGGCAAGTAGGATCTGGATGGACTTAAGCATAGCCACTTGAAAAGGTTTCATCATTATCCACGCCTGGTCGATGACGAAAAGCTTTAACAAGTCTAGCTTTGAAAGTCTCAACTTTTCCATCTACACCAAGTAATCTTCTCAAGATATACTTTCTCCTGATGGGGATTTAACCCTTCAGATATAGCAACCAAAGTCCATACTTTGTTGGTGTACATGGATTCCATCTCAGATCGCTAAGCATCCAACCATTCTTACAGAGTCCCACTCCTGATGGCCAGCTCGAAACTAGTTGGGTCATCATCTCATGATGCAATCCTCGCTCCCACTGTCATAGAGTAACCGAAGTATCTCTCAGGCGGGTGAGGAACCTTACAAGATCGGCGGAGAGGCTGAGGTTCGTTGGTAACTATTGAATCCTTTGGTTCTTTCAAATCATCAGCTGCAGTGTGTATAGCTGGAACATTTCCAGTTCTACATAACTGACCTTGCCTCGAGCTTGTCCGGATTTTGCTTTTAGACATAGCCCGGACAACCCCAAATCTTAACCAACTTAAGATATGGGCTCTTCCCTTATCATATCACATATGAAATGGTTGGCAACTGATTTGATTTGAACCCTATTCAATAGGTATGCAGCTTCTCAAGCGCATAACTCCCAAAAGGAAATAGGTAACTCAGTAGTACTCATCATAGAGCACACCTTATCATATAAGGTGTGATTGCTCCGCCCTGATATACCATCGTGCTATGGTGTATACGGAGGAGTAATGCTAAGAGAGAATCTCATTCTCCTTTAGAAAAGTTCAAGAATTCCGTGCTCAAGTATTCTCCTCCTTGATCTCATCAAAGGACATAATACTTATACCCGTATTTTGGTTCTCTACTTCTAACTTATATTCTGTGAATATCTCAAAAGGTTCGGACTTGTGTTTCAACAGGAACATATGTCTGAATCAAAAAAGATCATCAGAGAATTTAATGAAGTACAAAGAACCGGTCTTGGCATATGTAGACAGGGGACTTTACATACATCAACATGTATCAATCCCAAGAGTTTACTAACTCTTTCTCTGTTTCCAGTAAACAGAGCTATGGTCATCTTATCTCTGTGACATGACTGGCAAGTTGCACAAGATGTAAATTCAAACTGATTTAAATATGCATCTTTATGCAACTTAGCTAGTCGGGTCGCATCGATATGACCTAGTCTACAATACCTCAAGAAGGATTCGTTCATTTCTGAACTCTTTCTCTTGTGTGTGTTCCGTATACTAAAGAACTGTAGTTTGATTTAGAACATCAATGCTTTTAGATAACGTGCCTGAACCGATCAACTTTTGATATAGGAAATGTTCAAAACATTATCCAACAATACAAAATTATATCCTTTCTTTACTAATAAAGAGACTGATATGATTTTGTATATCAGGTTCGGTATCTAATAACATTCGTTCAGAATCAATGTATTGATAATACAGGGTGACAGTGACCAACAGACTTGGCTGCAACACTTGCCCCGTTTTCCGCCTCATGAAACTTATCACCCTTTCTCAGTTCTCTACCTTTCTGTAGCCCATGTAACGGATTACATTTGCGGGATCCTGATCCGGTATCTAATACCCAGGACGTAGAGGATACTGAGAAACAGTTCTTTGTAATGAACATACCCGAAGATGATGCATCAGCATACACTCTCTTCGTTTGGGCGGCACGGGAATTCTGGTAATCCCCTATTTCCTGCTCTGTCTTATAACAATTATAAGTTGGAGCGGGACCAACGTTCCCCAGCTCGGTATAACAAGCGGGTTCGGTCAATACATCCGTATTATTATCTTGATTAAGGCGTGATTTGGTCGCTATTTGGAGAGAGAGAGAAGAAAACACTCAGCGTGCGCTCTTGCAAGAATAGATTGGTTATTATTTTATCTAATCAGGATGGTTCCCACTGTTTTTATCAAATCTTCCTTCAAACCCTAAAAGGAAAGACTAGCCGGGATTAATTACACACTACAAGTTCGCCAATATTTCAGCCAGGCCAGCGTCGGTACTTTGAGGGAGGTTCCCCGTGCTTTCGCACGGACCTAATTACAGTAAAGCTCGTTTTTCCCAGAGGCATAACCCCGTTGACACCTTTCTAGACACCTACTTGATCGGCTAATTGCAATGTATAAAACTCTCCCAGGAGTAACTCTTACTCGCAGCGGGTATCGAGATCCAACTATCTCATAGAAAGTATGCAATCTCATTGCAAATTTCAACACTTGAAATTCCCGATAATATTTTGCCCCTAGCGTGCTATGACCTTGACGCATGCCAAACAACCCATAGTCCGCTAATCAAGTTCAACCCGTACATTTCTTGATTGAATTAAACCCACTCGCACGACCCTTGACGCATGCCAAACAATGCCGTACGAATACCCTAATCCAATCGCATCGTATGCTAGCAGATAAGCACTAGTTAGCTACCGTACACTACGCCTTGACGCATGCCAAACAACCGCAGCACGAATACTAACTAGTACTTATCTGAAATGACGGAGGGCTACGACAGGTTTTTCTGAAAAACTATTGCGTAATGAACTTGATATCGTTGTAGAATCAAATGATTTTAAAATGGAGTGTTTTTGAGGCTTTTCTAGTTTTGCTAAAGGGGTCACTCCCGGTGAAGGGATCGTCGGCCCTTTCCTCGTCGAATGAGGTGCGGGATATATCATATATATCACTGTGCAAAGCAGAAACTATAGAAGCAATCAAAAGACAAACCGAGAGTTGTAGCATCTGCCAGTTATTGCTAAAGGAGTCACTCCCGGTGAAGGGATCTCGGTCCTTTCCTCATCGAATAAGGTGCATGATATATCATATATACCGCTGTGCAAAGAAAGAACTGTAGCTACCTGTTTTTATTTTTGAAATTCGATTCTACAACATCTTTAGGTTTCTTTTACTTTCATTAATCATATTAATGAAGTCCCATCATTTAAGTCACCTAAACATCATAGATAAATACGACGTACACTTATACCATCCGTGTTTGCCTCGATGTCCCCTCGTGCACCGTTAGGTTAGGTAACTAACGGCAGAGCGGGGCAGGGCTAGCGCGGGTGTAAAACATAAGTAACGTCTATATAATATATCATATATACTATATACAGTATCCATCACAGAACATCACATGATCACATCACAGATATCGCAGCAGAAGAATCATATGAAACATTGGATATACTAGGACGTCCGTGTTTTCAATACGAGCCAGTATAAAACACGGATTCCACGGTCGCTATGAATAGCCAAACCCACACCCCTAGACCCCTACGGGAGCGGCAAGCAACCCTACCAATTCTAGAGTTAGGAGACCCGGACTCGACTCCTCGAGTTGGTCTCCCACTGGACTCCAGAACCCGGTTACTTGTGCTCCCCTCCTTGGGTCTATCGTAGTGCAGAAAAGTAAATAATATACAAATGGTGACATCATCCGCAACCTGGAAGTACCCTAATAAAAGAATATTACATACAAGTTTTTACATGAATGAAAATGAAAACACTCATCTCACATAAAAACCCCCGGCTATTCAAACACGACGATCCAATATAACATATCCAGCAACACATAACACCACATGTCATCAACGTAAGTAAATATGCGCATCCCAATTGTCGTTGACATATAGCAACGAAACCGGCGATATCACATATTACACTTACGGTCACAGAAAAGAAAGTGTAAAACTACAACATTTGGAATCCGCAACCTACTTAGCATCGCATGCCTAACCATCTGAATACCTTAGACATCACATGCCTAACAATTATAAACCCCGCATTTTAGTCTCAAAATCGAAAACACTTTTCAATATCAAGTCGGGCAATTCAACAGGATTCCCGACATTCTGATCGAATGCTCGTCGCAAACTTTAGTAGGCGGCCGCACCCCCGATACCGTCGACGAAGTGTACCAAGGCGGAATACCGCTACCGCGAGCACCCGGACGGATGCTTTCGGCGACGGGGTTCTCCTACAGTCACTTGGTCAGGGCTAAGGGGTGTAGCTGTCTATTAAGTTTATCCGGCGAGTATCCGCGTACGCTACGTGATTGCGACGGACTTTTAATCGCATCAAAATTCCGTGGCAACCGATCAAGTGAGACTAAAGTGCTATGTTTATAATATTCAGATCAGTTATCTCATAACTGCTTGTGAATTCCAATTATTGTATCTCATTCCAGATAAATAGAAAATGTTAAACTTTCCGATCGAACAATCAAACAACCAAGTTTTCCCGAAATAGATCAACACATGAAACAAGTTTAAAAACATCCAGTTCATGCCTCAGTACCAACGGTCCAGCCGCAGAAGGGTCAAGCCAACGCCTCACATGTGGCACGCCGTACTGCCCCAAACCCGAAGGTTCAAAGGGCAGTTAAAGACGGTCACATAATCGAGTTAAGGTTTGTTGTCTTCTAGAGGGACCATCGCGTTACTTGCACTACTTAGAATGTCATTAAACCACGGAAAAATCCAACACTTGGAAATTTCCCGACAGGGGAAAAATTGGGTATTTATATCCGGTCGAACTTTTTAACATATTCTAAAATATCAGGAAAAGCACGCAGACAAAATTAGAAAAATCCGATCGAATCATCGAAGCCCCAAAGCATCCCAGAAAACTCAACTCTTGAGTACAAATTAAAAATTCCCAGAAAACTCAGCACCACAAAATAGGAATTACTGTGCAAAATTCAAAAGCTGATGTGACTAATAGGCCGCGGAACTGCCGCACAAGCCATGCTTGTGCCGCGGTTCCGCCGCGCTCTGGTTGAATCACGAGTACGTGCTTCACAGTAATTCATCAATTTCCCTGCTGAATTTTCTGCAAATTTTTAATGTGGAAAAATGCACAGTTTACAAAAATGTACAGAAAGGGGTGAAAAGCGGGGATTTCGGGTTCGATCGGACTTCTAATCTCGTCTACGCATTGCCTAATGCTCTAGCTAGGCTCTAATACCACTGTAGGGTTCCTAGGCACACTAATGAGGTCTCACAAGACATCAACCATACCAATTTCAAAATTTTACAAGTGTCGGGAAACCCTAATACGGATCGTTGACTAGAGTTTAGGCGGAAAAAGAAACTAGTTAACAACTTAACTAAAAGAAAGAGGCTACAACCTTTGTAGATCCGGTTCTCCACCTCCATGGCTCCGTGATGAAGTCCCCTCGCTGTCCATATCGGATCCCGGACTCTAGCGTCGGCTTCATCGAAGAAATGGGCGGGCTAGGTCGTCGAGTTCGATGCCGAAGATGATCTACGTCGAGGCATCACAAGATCAAGCTCCCACTTCACCAAGTCATGAAACTTGTGAAGAAAACACCCTATACTACTTGGCAGGAGGTAGAGGATGAAGAAATAGGAAGTGGGTTCACTTTAGAATTGGATTTCTCACTCTTTTTCACTAGTTTCCATTGATGGAGGCAAGCTTTCTTCATGTTGAAGAAGGAGAAGAAGAAGATAATATGATAAGTATTTTTCCAAAAGAAAATAAAATCAATACTTATCATACTCTAACCATGGTCAAGTGTAGAGAGTAAACTAGGGTTAGGTGAATGGTTAGGGTTAAGCATGAAGAAAAAAATGGTGACTTAGTCAAAGCTTCATGAAGCTTCAACAACAAACAAAGAAAGCCACCATTTTCTTTTTATCTTTTCCATAATAAATGAACAAAATAAATAGATATGAAAAAACAAAACCCTAACCATTTAAGTAATCATGGTTTAATCTTTACACAAACTCAAGTAAGCATGTATCATCAAACATGATACAATCAAGTGCACACAAAAATATATCACATATACAATGTGCACATCAAGTGAGAAAATCCTTTTAAAGTGAAAAAATATTAGTTAATGCAAAGTAATATATCAAATATATAATTATACATTAAATCATTAAATCAACACTTGATTTAACGATCCGGTCATATCGCATATAACCAACTAATATCCAATGTATCGGCTTATCGAATCAATCCTCGATTCGATAACTAGGTTATATCGCATACAACCAATCGATACATTCATCGCGAGAATAGAATACGGTATCACATACACGCATTATTCTCGGTCCCGCACATATCTCATATGCGATCCTATTTCGTTTCGCTTGAGCCAGGAAACCTCTGTGTAGGACTCTAAAGACTCGTCAATACGCCGGCAGCAGGTGATGATCATATCAAACACCCACAAGCCGCAAGCGATCTGCTAAACGTAACGGCCACCCGGGTATTGAGCGATCAGAAGATTGACGAGCAAGCCCGCTCACACTCCTGTGAATCTAACCAGTAACACTTACCGTATAGTCCGGTCTCGTCGTCTGATATGTCGCATATCTCGCCTAGGGGTGGTAAACGTCAGACCCCAATAGATCGATAAGTCGTGTTGATATGAGGTCTATAACAGTTCGAGAAACTACTGGTAACACTTACCAGTAAATCTCAACAACCCTGGCCAGGGATTTCCGGTTATAGCCAATCGAACATAGCGCAACATCAACTCCCTATACCGGGAGAGACGAATCCCCTCCTATCGCTCATTGCCTCCATGTGACTCGGGACTGTACCCAAAAACCACCGTTTTGCACGCCTTCTTGGACATGGTAAGGTGGAAATCAAAGCACAGTGGGAATCACACAAGTCTCTATGACGATCTCGGGTCTTCAGACTAACCTGTACCAGTGTCACCAGAGAACTGCCATCTGACGTAAGGTATAATACCATCTGGGAGTTCTCAGCGAGTCCGTCCAGTGTACCCAGTCTCCACTGAGCACCCGTATATCATCTCTGATGTCAAACACCAATGGATATGGGATCATCCATCGCCCATCTGTATGGGTCGAGAAGGTATACGCTAGTCTACTCTGGTATATCGATGCCCCGTCTCGATACACCCACGACTAGGGACCTTGAAGGATGTACTTATGGACTACCATGTCCCCACTAGTATGATCTGCATCATAGTCCAGGTAGTCAAGTACACATCCTAAGGGCTTTACCAACATGTAATAGAGAGATAATCAGTGTACACGTTAAGCTAAAGAGTAACCAGATAGCATACTATCATGTCGAGCAAGAAAGTCCTCCTTATATATGTCCACGCACCCACTACAATATACATCCTATGTATAGTAATGGCCTCTAGGGCATACATATAACTAACAAGATTTTGGTCATTGCCCTTTGATACGTTGTGCCTGCATTCTTCAGTCCGAACGGCATCACCTTGTAGCAGTATATTCCGATCGGGGTTCGGAATGCTGTGTGTTTCTCATTCTCGGGCAACATCTTGATCTGATTATATCTAGACGAGCCATCCATGAAGGTGAACAGCTCATAATTTGAGGTATCGTCGATCATCATTTCCATGACCGGTAGCAGGAAATCATCTTTAGGGCATGCCTTATTAAGGTCTCTGAAATTGACGCAGGTTTGAATCTGCCCATTCTTCTTTTTCACTGGGACGATGCATGTGGTCTGGTCCGCATATTTCTCTTCTCTGATGTAACCGGCATCGATGAGTTTCTTGGTTTTCTCGATGACCTTTTCTTCTAGCTCCCTTCTCATTCTTCGAGATGCTTGTTTGACTGGCTTAGCATCAGGAGATATAGCCAGCTTATGCACGGCCACTTCAAGGGAAAGGCTAGGCATTTCTTTGTATGTCCAAGAGAAGCAGTCGGCGAACTCATGTAGCAGGGTGACTATCTTCTCTTTCATATCCTCTGTCAAGAGCGAGCTGATATAGGTCGGCCTTGGAATATTAGGAGTTCCCAAATCAACCTCGGTTAGCTCATCGAAGATTGCTTGTCCGCCATCTTCGTGCTCTCGAGAAGCTTTTTCTGGCTCGGCTATCTCGTTGTCATTATTTGACCTTTCGCTAGCTTCACCAACATGGTTCATGTAGCATACTTTGGAATCAGATTGACTAAAACCTATGCCCCGTATCTCTGGAATTCATCCATCGATGAGTGCTCGGATCTGAGGCAGATGCCATAGGCCCTCATAAAACTTCGCTTCGGATTCTGTTTGATATAACCAGCATCCGCACTTTTTAAAATATTTCCACATCTCGGGCGAATAATAGCTGGGATTGAGGAAGACCCTTATGCCTCTCTCATAAGGAAGACATGTGATAGACAAATCATCTGGGTGCACGACAGGATTTGACCCATAAAACAAAATGCCCATCTATCCACTTTTCCTTCCGCGAACGTAGAAAGTTTGTAGTTGGTTCACGGTAGAGACCGACAAAGCATCTAACTCCTTGCACATCTATTCTGGCACCCTTGTGATAGCTAAGGATCCTTCTGTAATCTCGAAGGTCTCTCTTAGCTTCGTTTTTTTTCATGAAGGCCCAATCCGCATAGCTGTTGTGAGGCGGGTCCTCTTCCTTCGACTCTTCCGTGTCGCTGCCAAGATAAGGGCGTACTTTGCTGCTAGATGAGCCTTCAGTATCAGACTCGTCCGTATCGCTACCGAAACGAGGGTGAGTTTTACAGAAGGACGGACGTCCAGTGTCAGACTCATCAGTGTCACTGCCGAAACACGAGCGCACCTGGGGGTTTCTGCTTTTGAAAGTGACAGCGGGCTCAGATTTTCTTTTGAGTGTCATGACCGCTCTTTCCTCGATCAGTAGCGGCTTAGCACTTTGGGAGTTCACAAAGTACCGAGAATCTTCATATCAGATTTCATGCACGCCGAACGGCTGGATGTCTCCGTCAATGCGTCTTTCTTCGCCATTTTTAGTATACTTCATGCATTGATAGAGAGTTGACAGAACGATGCCGTAATCATGGAGCAACGGCCATCCTAAGAGAATTTTATAAGACGTGTCAGCGTCGATCATGTATATCTTAGTTTCGGTTTACAGATCCCTAAATTTGATTGGCAGAGCTATGGATCTCGGAACTTGCTGGAAATTTTGATTGAAACCTTGAATGACAATCCTTTCCCTTGACAGGTGTCGGACGTCTATTGACAAACTCTTCAGAGTCCGCAAGTTCATGATGTTAACTAAGGACCCTGGATCAATTAATATGCGATTAATCCGGTCTCCGTCGCTGTACCCTGTCACGTAAAGTGGTTGGTTGTGCTCAGCTATTCCTAGTAGCGGGTCTTCATCTTTAAATGTGACTGCGGTTGTATGCAGAGTGTACTGGGCTTCTTTCATATCAATTTCCGCAAAGCGAGCCTGGTACCGTTCGGGGTTTTATGAAGCATGAATGAGAACATCTCTAAGCTCCTTATATAGGACCAAGGTATCGTAGATACTCGGGAGAGACGGAAGCTTTCGGAGATGAGCCAAGACATTATAGTCCACCGAGGAAGGACTCGAATTTTTATGAGCCGTCTCTCCGCCATCTTCTTCATTAGCGACTTTTTTCCTTTCCCTTTTGGGGCGTTGCCCTGATTTGGCGGTAGAACCCTGCCGCTTCCGAGCTGGATTTTGTTATCCTTTATGGCGAGCTCCTCGTCCTTTTCAGGAAAATAGTGCTCCTCCTCAGAGTTGCTTCTAAGATAGATGGCGTAGCAGGTCAGTATAGGGATGTCTTCATTGGAGTCTTCTTCTAGCTCCTCCAGAATTTCAGCTGCTTCTACTGGGAAGAACTCCTTTAATTGAATTAGAGTTCTTTCTTTTTGTTCATAGTCTTCGAGGGAATCGATATATTTTTGAATTTTCGATCTCCCTGCAGACACTTTTTCACATCGAGCTGCACTTTTCTTCTTCTTGAGCTTTTTGGATTTTGAGCCTGATTGAGCAAAATTGGTAGCTGGAATGGTAGGCTCCTTCTGCCCTTCCCATTCCGTTCTGGGCTCTTTCTGAAGTGGCTTTAACATCTTCTTCATCTTTCTATACATGTGCATGCTCCATGGAGGTTGTGACAAGTCAGTTTCATTCTTCAAGGTAGCAGGTTCAGCTGTCTGCTCCCAGAAGGTTTTAGCTTGTGTCTGTATGAAGTTGGTGGGTGCAGCTTGATTGTTCACCAACACACTCTTGGACAACTCGATCTCCCCGGTCTTGTACTGCTTTTCAACCCGGTCTTCGAAAATAAAGCAATCCTTGATTGCATGGCTCACTATTAGGTAATACGGGCAATATAGAGGATTGTCGGTCATTTTTGCTTCGTGAAGACTTTTCGACTCTAGCAACTATAGACCGTTGTTCAAGGCATCTTTGAATATCTTGCGGACCTTGTCCCTTCTGAAAGAGTAAACCTTGTTCTTTTTCTCCTCCCAGCACTGGCTTTCAAGACCGGTTTGTCTTGGATTCACCTACCTTTCACTTGTCTTCATTGTCGGATGTATTGAAGATATTGGTATTGCTGGAATTCCCGCTTCTACGGTTGTCGTCCCTCTCGCTCTTCCAAGTCTTATCTCTCTGAGAGTCAGAGATAGATTTTTTCATTGAGCGTTCCAGCATTTGGAGTTTCTTGGTCAGCTCTTGAAACGTCTTGAGGACTGTTGTACATACGAATGGGACCATCCAATTGCTGAGGTTCCCAATGAGGAGGCTGACAGACTGGTCCTGCACTAGCGGCGGTTCGCACTTGATAGTGAGGTTGTGCCATCGGGTAATAAAGTTCGTGTTGCTTTCGTTTTTCCCCGGCTTGGTTGTCATGAGGTCAGTGTTCATCTCAGAAAACTGCATTTTAATACCACTCATTCATTATCTATTTTGTTATATTTCGGTGCTATTAACAAGTGTCTGCTCAGTAATTACATATTACATGTATTCGTGATTCAACACTGAAGACACACTCAATATCACGGATATAGTATTTGGGAGCCGACACTGTAATCAGAACAGAGAATTGACCGATATCCAAAGAGCACTTTTGCAATACACAAGTGTGCACACAATTTTTAGTCTAACACAATATATGTGTGACACTAGCTCTTTGGCACGGACCATGGTGGGGCTGCCCATGGCACATAAATGATGGCTTCTGCAAATGAGGGGACATGTGTGATAAATGCTAAAAGTGTTGATGTGATATATTGCTTCAAGTTTCCCTCCAAATCTCTAAATACAAATCAGGTTATTTTAGACAAATCAAACAACACCAGGATGATTTTGGAGTTGACACAAGACCACACAACCAACACGAGCACGTTAGCTCGGATTTTGGCCGGCCAAACCCCTAAATAATCCGAGCTCGCAGCCCCCCTTGCCCTATTTGTCCCCTTCTTTTCTCTGTCCCTTCCTTGCAGTCATATCACCTTATTTTTATTACTTGTTTAATCTTTTTTGGTGCCTATAAAAGCCATATCAGTGAGCAAGGGAAGGGCACTTTCATACGCTCTATCATACACTCTCTCATATTCACATAGTATATCCTTTTTTAATAGTTTCTTTTGTTTTTGGTTTAGGCTTGAGAGTGAGTGGGATTTAACTTGGTCTCTACTTCTTCTTCCCTCTTGAAGGTTTCTCTTGAGAGCTTCATTATGTAGGTTGAATAAGTTACCAATATCTTGTACCTCTTCTTTAAGTGTTAATAATATTGTTGTTTCTTTTATTTCTTGTTCTTTTTCTTATTTTCTTTTCTTTTTATTATGCTTAACTAATATCTTTGGTTGTGGTAATAGTAAGGAAGTGAGATGAAAGGCTTTGCCTCCTCCTTCTCTTGCTAATGTTTAATGTGCTTTAATATGATTCTAACTTAAAAATTGTTTATGTATTGATGTGATATGGTATTTTGAAACATGGTTACTTTGTAACATCCTCATATACCATATTCACTCCCTTTCCCCGTTTTAATGTTTAAGTTAAAATCAATTTAGTGTTAAGGTTGCTAGGTTTAGATATGCTATTTTGTGATCAAGTGCTTGACAATCTCTTGGTTTCATATACTATATACTATCACAAACACTTAGCAAACTCAATACTAAAATTATTTGTTCTTATTAATTAATTTGTGTTTTTGATGTTGTGGTAAGCTTGCTACCCCTCGTGCTTAATGTTGATACCCCAAGCTCGGACATACAAACAGTAAGTGAACAAAACGGTCTCGTTTCGTATTTTGCGGCGAATATCGGAATTTGATGATTTGTGCTTCGCAACCGCCTTGACAAGTCATGCTTCATGCCGGGATCGATGTAAGGACGGACAACTCATGATCAAGGGAGCGTCGAAGGAATCGTCGCTATTCGACCTTCCGAGCCAAAGCCACAACCACTTCTTTCTTAGCTTCTTTTCTTGCTATTCTTTGTTTTCGTATTCTTTCTATTTTTAGTGACAAAACCAACCCATTCGTTATTTGTTGAACCTTAAATCACAAGACCTAATACACAATTCCCTGCGGATCGACCCATACTTGCCAGCTTGCTACAACGTGCCGTGCACTTGCGGTTTATAAATTTTAAAACGAGAACGATCTCGCGTGCGTATTTCATTTCCTTAAAATCTTATCCGTTTCCAAAACATACGCGTTTACACGCGGGGGTGAATTCCCAACAAGTTTTTGGCGCCGTTGCCGGGGAGTTGGTTGTATTGGGTATTGTTATTTCTGGTTCTTACTAACAAAACTAACTTTTAACTCAATTTTTTTCAAAACTATTAATACGAAAAAAATTTCTAACTTGTTCTCTGTCCTTCAGACCTGCTAACACCCTGATATTTATTTTAAAAATCAAGTTATACCATAAGAGCACTTAGCTAGCCTAGAGAACACACACAAAATTCGAGCACAAACCAACTTCATTTGGCTGGCGACATCAACGAAAAATCCGAGCTCGCCGGGTTAAGTGTGGAGCTTTTGATTTTTTTCTTTTTGTGTGATCTCCAGTGTGTTGTCAGTACTCTAGTGGTATTGTTTGATTTTTATAATTTTGAGTGTGCAGGAATTGGGGCATATATATCGTTTTTTGACACTAAATATCGTATTTACCGACATTTCAGGTTTTTTACGGAACTACGACTAGCGATCATGCGGAGCGAGGCTCAAACTCAATTTCAAGACGTTAGTGAAGTACAATGCCAAAGATCCTGGTAGTTTGACCCGCGCAAGTGAACAATCAAAGACTCGGATCACTTCAAAAGGGTTTTTTAACCAAATCACATCGGTACGTATTTCCTAACACACTCTTCTTGAATACGACACAGTCCAATATTTCTAACTTCTACAGGATTCTTCGCATAAGCTTGCCACTAATTGAACAAAGAACTAACCATATTTTTTGCAGCACTTAAATTTAAAACAAAAAAGAATTGCTTAAATTGCTTGATTTTTTGAAATATTTTATTGATTGCGCATTTGCATCTTAATACGGATTTAACGTCAAAAAGACCAAACAAGATACGGTAAAGGATTTCATCACCTTTTTCCGTAGCCCACAAATCACAAACTGCATTCTTGCATACCAACAGTAATTTAAAATCAACTAGAACTTTGACTTTAAGGACTTCGCGCTCATTAGGAGAAGTAGACTGTGTTTAGAACACCGCTTAACGGTATATCGTTCATAGGGTGTCTAAGCAAGTGTTCAAGAGAAAGGGTTATCTAATTAAGGAACTTCGCGAATGCGTTGGAAAACCTCCCCTTCTCTCTTGCACTTACCTGGTTTCTTGATCCGTATATCTTGAACCCATTTCTCGACACAGTTTTACTTCAACAATCAGGTTCTTGAGCAGGTCTAGTTGACTAGAATACCATAAACTGCTAGGAGTGTGTTATTCTTTATCTTTATGACATTTGTGAATTCTTGTTGATATGGGTGATACACGATTTAATTCAATTTCTCATGATTCTTATTCTTTTGTTTATACTCAGTCCCAATTCTTTTGTTCAAATTTCCACGATTCTTCCTACATTCATGAAAATTGTCCTTTTCTAGGGGGTGACCAGCCGTCCCAGATTTTTGATAATGGTCACCCACCTAACACTCTTGAACCCAGTCTCACTTCAATTAGAGACATAATGATTAAAGATTTATATAAAGAGGTCAATAGATTGACTGCTTTAGCATCACCACCGTTACAACCCTCTCTTCCTGAAACAACTGACACATCCTTAGGGAATGATGGTGAGATGGATGCTAGATTGACCGCTTTAGAGAAAGGTATTGAAGTGATGATTACAGTCAAGAATCAAACAGCTGCTACGCTAGCCCTGTTTATACAGCAATCTAAGCAATTGTTTCACGCTCAAGCTCAATCTTTAGCTAGAATTGAAGAGCATATAGCTGTAGTGATTCTAAAGAGTGAACATAGTCAATTAGAACCATATAGTGTTAATATCTGTCATATAAGAAGTCACCCAAGTAAGATAAACGATCAATTCAATTTTGATGATTTCACAGATGACGATGCAATTGAATTGACTAAGTGTTATCAGGACACACAAGAAAAACCACCGACTGATGTTTGCATTCCAATTTTAGAGGAGGAATCTTGTGATTTTGACGGGTATGGTTTGGATAGATTGTTAGAAGAGATCAATGATCAGGAACCCATGATTTTTGTATCGCCTAGTGATATTGTTTTGGAAGAAACATTGGGGTGGGAACCTACCTTTTTAAATGACATGAACCTACCCAGATATGAATGTGATAAAGAAGAACGTGCTTTGGGAATTGTGAGCTATAGCAGTAAATATAAGATTGTGCAGAATTATAGGAAGGAAGACAGCCTTGAAAAACAGTCTTTCATACAGAGTTTTGAAGAATTATTTGCGGATGAACTTGATATTCTCAGTGAGTGTGAGTCAGGATCAATTAGGAAATATCTCATAAACCTTTCCTTTTCTAATTTTTTTGCGGATGAAATCCAGTTTTTAAACGAGATTGACTCCGAAACTCGACATGTGCTTTTTGAACATTCAATTCATCCGGTCAACAATTTATTGACCTCTTTAAAACTTCATTTTCACTTTCAACGTCTTCTGATCCTTACTCAAACACACCCATGCCCTTCACTAACAACTAACATATTCTTTTTTCTTTTTCATATACTTATTCTTTTACTAGCCTCTGCATTATATCGACAAATTTTTTCATTGGCTGGTATTAATTTCTGGACTAATAATGTCGTTTAGCTTGTGAATACTGTAATTAATCTTTGTTTTTCTCAGTTTTTTTTAAAATAAGATCTCACCCGTTAGGTGGTGAGTGCTGAAATTTGGGGACAGCGCTAATTTAACTTTTTGTTTGAGTAAAATTGTAAAAAATGGGGTTTTCTTTTTATTGGGCTTTTTTTTTGTAAAATGTCCTTTATATAGTCATAACATCCCTGACCCGACCCCTTTATTCTCAGTTCTCAAGAAGCACCATATCCTTTCTTTTCTTTCCCCTCACCTTCCTCCAAAACCCTAGCCCCTCTACTCCAAAACCGACCGGCGAGTACCTGCAAAATTCCGGCGAGGCCGGCCGTGCTTCCTTCGATCACCATTTTCCTTTCTCAGAGCTGTAAGATTTTCTCTTCCCCCCTCTCCTGCACTGTTTAAATTTTCTGCAAACTTCACCAACCCACAGATCATGGCCCCTTTCGAATTAGAGCGAAATTTTGTCGATGTATTCACCCATGAGGTGTTCGGGAGCTATTTCCATGATGTTATCCGACAGTTGGGGTGGGAGTTTTTGCTGTATGGGGAAGAGGGGTTATGTGCTTATGAACACTTGGTAGATGAGTTCTACGACACGCTTAGAAATGGTGAAATACTCCAGGATTGCATTAGATTTCACTTTCACGGTAGACGGGGGGTATTTTCAGCTGATACGATATCCAATGTCACCAACATCCCTATCCGATCTGGTTTTCAAAAACCATTAGAGCTGGCCCAGTATAGGACGGTTATGGGCGATAGGTGTGAGTTACGAGATGTTGGGTTAAATGCCCAGCAGATTTATAGAAACATCTATACGGCTTGCCGCTGGGCTTACCGTAACGTCAGGGGGATCGCTCAAGTTTCATCTTTTCCAGCGATTGTGGGGCACATGGTTCATTGTTTAATGACCAAGGATTATCAATTTTGCATGGCGAGCATGCTCTTCGCCACAATCAAGGAAAGTGTCGCCGAGCGCAAATCTTTACTTCAAGTCCTCATCACCCAAATTTGTCGCTACAATATGGAGAACGATGATTTCACGGCCTGCCTCACGATGTATGACACCGTCCCAGTGGAGATAGAGAGGGTCTCACCAGTCTATACGGACGGCAGGAGTGAGCAGCAGATTCGGCCACCCACTGACCCCAGCGAGCATGCGGCACCGCAGACTTCCTCAGAGATTTACTTGGGAGAGGACGTTCTGACAAATCCCTATTAATTACACAGGATGGAGGTCCATAGCATAAAAACTTTGATCAGGCAAAACAAGGAAATAAAAGACCAACTCAGCCAGATCTTAGCAAACCAAGAAGAAGCAAGCGGGAGCAGCAGAGCCAAGGGCAAAGCCAAGAGACGATGAGGACATCGTCATATTCAGTTTGGGGGTGGAGCTGTTTTGGTTGTATTTTGTATCTGCATATAGTTTGCCTATCCATATTTCCTGCATTTCGGCACTTACATTAAGTATTTTTCTTTTCCTTTGCATGTAGTCACATTTCATATCTGTTTTTGTATTGCATTGTATTGAAAAACATATAAAAATTGAAAATTTTCTTCAAAAATATAAAAACTTTGTCATGTTAATTAGCAGGGGAACTTTGATTCGAAGTCTGACGGTTTGGTTGATAAGTTAGAAATAACTAAATCCTTGTTGTGAGACTGACGACCCGAAAAATAACCCTCCTTTGTGTTTAATCATAGCTGATATAAGTCTTTTATAACACTTTACACGTGTCATATGTGTTTTGAGAATTTGATAAATGTCTGATATGTCTGAAAAACTTTTAAAAATTGATAAACATCGTTAGGATCAAGCAGGTTTGTTTTGAGTTAAGCAAATATCAAGAATAGTTCATACAGTTAAGTAGATATGAAGAATTTTATTGATGCTTTAATAGAAGCTATATGTCTGAAAAATAACCCATCTGGAACCTTGTTGGAGTAATTACATACCTTATCCACATGTAACGTCTTCGGATTTAAAAGAAAAGCTGGCTATATCTCCGTTTTCACTGAGTTCAGAATATTTTAAAATAAAATGAGTCTTTTGTTTTGTGGCCTTGGAAACTTGGGTAATTAAGTCATTGGGGTGTCTCCACACCTGATACCCTAAAACCATCTGGTTTGGGAGTCATTGACCCAAAGCTCGCTATGTTTCTAATCGCCAAATAAAACAAGCTAAGTATGTGTTCTCTCCGAGTTAAAAATCCTCATGGTTCTTTGTGGGAGAATAATCTTGGCGGAGACAAGTTTTCTTATAAAAGTTTATATTTATAAAAACGTTTTGCACGATAACGAAGGGTGTGTATGATCAAAAACAGGTGAAAGGTAGGAGTGAAGAATAAGACTTAGATTCTCTGTTAAAAACGATTGAAATTCTGACTTGAAACCTAACTTGAGAACAAAAACTTAAGAAAATCTTAACTCCTTTCAAACTTGTGTGATCCTTCAGAAGTGTATCCTGGTCTGTAATTATGATATGATGACCCTAATCATAGTTCTTAAAACATTATGAACACTATCCGCACAATCACGTAAAGACACGTATAAGCTTATGTTAAACAAATTACGAGGAGTGAAAAATAGGGTTTAACGTTTCTGATTTGGGTGATAGAACTTCTTATTTTGATCTCTAAAATTAACATTAGAATCAACAGTTTCTCCACGACGCTAACTTAACTGGATTTTGTGGGTGTAATCCGCTGAAAACCCTCAGGAGACAACACTCCTCCTACTAGGGACACCTAGAGGTTTAACGGCATGTTGCACATACTCAGTGCAATCGCGTTCCCTGGGAAAGTGAGGATAGGATTTTTATTTTTCTTGGGATGAGCAAAAGATAAGTTTGGGGGTATTTGTTCATCTCAGAAAACTGCATTTTAATACCGCTCATTCATTATCTATTGTGTTATATATCGGTGCTATTAACCAGTGTCTGCTCAGTAATTACAGATTACAGGTATTCGTGATTCAACACTGAAGACACACTCAATATCATGGATATAGCATTTGGGAGCCGACACTGTAATCAGAACAGAGAACCGACCGATATCCAAAGAGCTTTTTTGCAATAAACAAGTGTGCACACAATTTTTGGTCCAACACAATACATTTGTAACACTAGCTCTTTAGCATGGACCATGGTGGGGCTGCCCATGGCACACAAATGATGGCTTGTGCAAGTGAGGGGACATATGTGATAAATGCTAAAAGTGTTGATGTGATATATTGCTTCAAGTTTCCCTCCAAATCTCTAAATGGAAATCAGGTTATTTTAGACAAATCAAATGGCACCAGGATAATGTTGGAGTTGACACAAGACTACACAACCAACATGAGCTCCTTAGCTCGGATTTTGGCCGGCCACACCCCTAAATAATCCGAGCTCGCCGGCCCCCCTTGCCCCATTTGTCCCTATCTTTTCTCTGTCCGTTTCTTGCAGTCACATCACCTTATTTTTATTACTTGTTTAATCTTTTTTGGTGACTATAAAAGCCAGATCAGTGAGCAAGGGAAGGGCTCTCTCATACGCTCTCTCATACTCTCTCTCATACTCTTTCTCATATTCACATAGTATATCCTTCTTCGATAGTTTCTTTTGTTTTTGGTTTAGGCTTGAGAGTGAGTGGACTTTAACTTGGTCTCTTCTTCTTCTTCCCTCTTGAAGCTTTCTTTTGAGAGTTTCATTATGGAGGTTGAACAAGTTACCAATATCTTGTACCTCTTCTTCAAGTGTTAATAATATTGTTGTTTCTTTTATTTCTTGTTCTTGTTCTTATTTCCTTTTCTTTTTATTATGCTTAACTAATATCTTTGGTTTTGGTAATGGTAAGGACGTGAGATGAAAGGCTTTGCCTCCTCCTCCTCTTGCTAATGTTTAATGTGCTTTAATATGATTCTAATTTAAAGATTGTTTATGTATTGTTGTGATATGGTATTTTAAAACATGGTTACTTTGTAACCTCCTCATATACCATTTTCACTCCCTTTCCCATTTCAATGTTTAAGTTAAAATCAATCTAGTGTTAAGGTTGCTAGATTTAGATATGGTATTTTTTGATCAAGTGCTTGGCAATCTCTTGGTTTCATATACTATATACTATCACAAACACTTAGCAAACTCAACACTAAAATCATTTGCTCTCATTAACTAATTTGTGTTTTTGATGTTATGGTAAGCTTGCTACCCCTCGTGCTTAGTGTTGATACCCCAAGCTCGAACATACAAACGGTAAGTGAACAAAACGGACTCATTTCGTGTTTTGCAGCGAATATAGGAATTTAATGATTTGTGCTTCACAACCGCCTTGACAAGTCATGCTTCATGCCGGGATCAACATAAGGACGGATAACTCATAATCAAGGGAGCATCGAAGGAATCGTCGCGATTCGACCTTCCGAGCCAAAAACACAACCACTTCTTTCCTAGCCCCTTTTCTTGCTTTTCTTTGTTTTTGTATTCTTTCTATTTTTAGTGACAAAACCAACCCATTCGTTATTTGTTAAATCTTAAATCACAAGACCTAATACACAATTCCCTGCGGATCGATCCGTACATGCCAGCTTGCTACAACACGCCGTGCACTTGCGGTTTATAAATTTTAAAACGAGAACAATCTCGCGTGCGCATTCCATTTCCTTAAAATCATATCCGTTTCCGAAACATACGCATTTACGCGCGTGGGTGAATTCCCAACAGTCGGCGATGGAGATTTTGTCACTTACACTCATTAATCTTTGCCGAAACAGAGACTCCATTTGGGCGAAAGTAGTGACGGAACCGTCTGGTATACTTGCGTAGCAGTCGAAACCGACACCGGTCAGGCTGTTGACAAACTGACGAAGAAGGAGTGCATCATTTCCCCCTGTATTTCCGCACGACGCTTTAAAGTGGGCGACGTGCTGATTTGCGTTTCCTGTCCCATCAAATCTTCCGAACTTAGGAATGACGTAGCCGCTCGGGAACTCGATCAGATCATACTGTGCGGGATATGGCCACTTACTACTACCGATTTCTTTCTGAGCTTCGGCTTCGGCCACTAATGTTTTAACCTTGCTGGTGACCAAATCCATTATCCGATCTTGTGTTAGCGGGATAGTGCTATCTGGGGCCAAGGCATCCCAGAAGCGGAATGTGGCCGGCTTTCATTCGCCTCACCCAATCTTAGACCTAAGAAGACATGCATCGGTTGTTTCGGGTTGTCATCACCTGGCTCATGAGTAGAAACATGTGCCTGATTGGAAGGCACTCGATCAATTTGAGCCATGAGCTGCATCACAACATTCGTCAAGTTGTCGATTTTGGAGTAAAGCTTGACCATTTCTTTATCTTTGCTCCTGAGCTGTTTTCGAAACTCTTGAAGAAGCTCTTGCTCTGCGGTCCTGGGACGGAAAGTCGGCTCTTCTTCGCTGTTCAAGCTTGATTTTACATGGACTGAGGGGTCCTTCTTCCTATCGGTCTCATCGAGAGGGTTTTCATTGTCCAGCGGAGGCGGCTGATCTTGGGAAACGGCAACCACATTTAAGCCAGGTTGGGCTTGAGATGTGGTGGCCCCATCCCTGCTTTTGTTGCGCAAGTTATCGCTGGGCCGCGCGCCCGCTATATAAACCGTATGGATAACATATCAGGCCGTCTTTTCATTATTAGCAGTAGATTTCATGGACCGCTGTCGTGGCCCTTCTGTTTTGGTAACGGACAATCGATTAAAGATGGCTGGCCTGACTGGATTCTTGAGTAGTGCCGGCGCTTCTTTTCTGTATTTGCCCCGCTGCTTTCGTGCGGCACAGAGCGCTTGATAGACTCTTGAAGAGACAGTGTCATGCTTCCTCTATTGGGGCTGGGACACGTCTCTTTGTAGTAACGTTCGGACTGATGTCTCCTTAATTATGGCGATCATGGCATTTTTCTAAACCTACTTAAGAGGTTCAAAAGAATTGCTTACTTTATGGCCGACTCGGTGATTGTTAGGATACGTGCGTGTTCAAGTTCTAGTTTAAATACCGCAATCAAGACGGTTTCGCTTGTAGCTAGCCGGTTGAGTACGGGTCGTCCGCAGGGAGATGGGAATCTTTTTCTATGTGTTTTTCGACGAGTTAAGTCCTGTTTTCAGATTTTGTTTTAGTTATCTAAGTGTAAGTTGATATTTAAAGAGAGCTTGTTAGGGTGAGGATTAGGTTAGTTTGAGTTAGGAGTCTCCACATCTTTCGTTGCCCTACTTAATATCGGTGTTACGGTAATCGGCAACAACGGGGATTAGCACGACTAGGAAGGAACTTGCGAGTATAAGCTAGGCTTTCCAACACATAGTCCTTCCTTTTGGTGCTTGTCCGTCCGTTCTTGGCTCTTATCCATAACCTCCGGTTAATTCAACCACAACCGGTCTCACTACGGAATCACCGCTATCATGTAGGATAGGGTGCCGTAAGGAGCGGATTGTGGTTCAATTAACGGGAGTCGATTTAAGTTGTTGGGCAAGGAAAGAGTGAGAGAGATTTCCTTCTCTCAAACTACCCTTATCCTACCCTAACAAGTATAAAACTACTCACACTTCATAATACGGAAAAATAAAACAAACAAAAGAGGAAGATAGAAAGAAGGAGGCTAGAAGAATACGACTAACTATTTGCGACCTCACCTTGGCGAGGATCAAGCGTAAGTATCATTGTCGTATGAATGATAAAGGAAAAGAGAGAAGAAAGAAACAATCAAACAAATAACAACAACTACTTAACAATTAAAATTACAACAAATTAGGACAAGTAAAGAAAGAGACAAGCATGATAAAAATTGGTCTTCTTTATTCATCACTCTTCACTCAAAAGCTCACTACAAGTTTAATGGAGAAGAGGTGAGAAGAGGAAGAAGAACAAGTGAACTAAATCCTAGAAAAAGAGAATACAAGAATGGACCCTTTCTTCACAAAATTCTGGGCTATTTATAGGCCAAGAAATGAAACCCTAGGGCAACCACCAGAACCCTGATGCAATGACCAAACTGCCCCCAAAAGCCCATGCCCTGACCTGACTGTACGGCCGCGGATCCGCCGCCTAGACCACCCTATGGCCGCGGATCCGCGCCCCTACAGTGGTCTTAGGCAGTGGGCTTCTGTGCACTTTTCCTGTTCTCCTGTCCCCTCTTGTCTGCTGTGTGTATTTTCTGAAAAATCATTCCTATTTCTTCCAGAATTTCTATTGAGCAAAGGTGGACTTTTTTGTGGATGGTTGCCTCGAGCTCCGCGTAGATCTCTTGGATTTTGTGCTACCATTGAGCCTTGTGCTTGAGAATGACATTGATTTGACACTTTGTCTTCCTAAACTGGTATCTGGCAACATACGGATGAAGAGCGGAGACCGTGTTTTTATCTGTGGTTGGCAGGAACCGGATTTTGTCGTGTTTTCCATGAATTTCTCCGTTTTAGAACCGGGAACCTGTATCCTGCAATTGACTAGCAAACACGGCTCAAGAGTATCTACCGATATGCAATGTGATAAAAATTGGGCGGTATGAAAATGCAAAAATCTGATATGAACAAATACCCCCAAACTTATCATTTGCTCGTCCCGAGCAAAACCCATTTATTTACAAAAAATTTCCTAACCTCACTTTCGCAGGGAACGCGATTGCACTGAGCACGTGCAACAAGCTGTTAAAACTCTAGGTGTCCCTAGTAGGAGGAGTGTTGTCTCCTGAGGGTTTTCAGCGGATACTACCCACAAAATCCAGTCAAGTTGGTTTTGTAAAATAACTAAGCTTCAAACCCTAAAGTTTTGTTTTAGAAAATAATAATTCTATAATCCTAAGTCTAGATCATCAAACCTTTATTTTTCACACCTCGCTTTTTATTTAACTACAGATTTTATATGTCTTTACGTGCAGTGCAAATAGTGTCGTTAAGTTCCCGAAAGGTCGAATAAAGTCATCATGTCTCGCAATAAAGTCCAGATAACAATTTTAAAAAGATCACATAAGTTTTATAAAGAGTTAAGCATTTTTCAAGTTTCGTTTTCCAGTAAGGTTTCAACTTCAGAATTTCTATCTTCCATAACAGGAAACTAAGTCGTATTTTTCACTCCACCTTTTTCTTGTTTTCATTTCATACACACCTCTGTGAACGTGCAATAGTCTTTATCATAGAATAAAACCTTCATATCTCCGCTAAATTTTTTTTTATAAAAAGCCTGTCTTTTATCAAGATTATTCTCACACAAAGAACCGTTAGGAATTTTAACTCGGAGAGAACACTTGCTTGACTTTGTTTTAACCTGGACTTTCTAGGCTTCTTAGCGAGCTTTGGGCCAATGCACCCAAACCAGTTGGTTTTAGGGCATTAGGTGTAGAAACACCCCAGCGGACTTAATTACTCAAGTTACCTAGGTCCAAAAACAAAAGACAGTTTGGCGTAAAAATCAGATGATTTGATACAAACGGAGATATAACCGGCAGTTCAAATATTTTTTGGATAAAAGACGTGTTTAGTGGGTTTGGTGTGTAATCATTCCAATCAAGTTTTAGATGGGTTATTTTTCAGACTTAGTTCCAATTACGACATCAATAACATTCCTTCCTATTCGCTTTACTTCATAAACTATTCTTGACATTACTTAATTCAGAACAAACCTATTTGATCCTTAGAAAATCATTTATCTGTTTAAAAGTTTTTTAAACATAAAAGACTTGTCATCTAATTCCCAAAAACTTACGACACGTGTAGTGTGATGTAAAGACGTATATCAGCTATAGTTAACTTCAAAGGAGAGTTATCTTTCAGGTTTTTCAAAATCCAAACATAAGATCTAGTTATTCCTATTTTTTCAAACAAAAACCGTCGAATGTTGAATCCGAATTCTTCCATAAGCTAACTTGACAAAAAGTTTTTATATTTTTTAGAAAATTTTCAAATTTTTATGGATTTTATGGATTTAAATATGCAGATGCAAAATATACATATGAATGCGAAGGTAAGAAATGCGTACCGAGCGTATCCCCAAACTTAAACTGGACAGTGTCCTCACTGTCGTTGCATGAAGAGATCAGTTTGAAGGTTCAAAATTGTCGGTTAGTGATATACAAATTTTTTTTGTTTTTGTTTTTAAAGAAAAGAAAAAGAATATACACAAATAAAAACGGTTTGTACATACCCCCAAACTTATTTGGAACAGTGTCCGCTGTTCGTGGCTGGATAACCGAAGTTTGGAGGTAGGCAGAGGAAGATCATTCAGGGTAAACCGGCTCCTGTAAGAACAGGAGCTCCTCTGTTGGTTCGGCGCTAAGGTACGGTTTGCATCGGTGTCCATTTACCTTGAAGAGTGAACCGTCCTTTGGATTTTCCAAATCCACAGTGCCCTGCGGATACACATTCCGCACAAAATACGGCCCTTTCCAGCGAGATCGGAGCTTTCCAGGATGGAAGTGAAGTCGGGTGTCGTAAAGTAGTACCTGCTGACCAGGTACGAAGGTTTTGCGCAAAAGGTGTTTATCATGAAACACCTTCGTTCGATTCTTAACGACAACCGCGTTGTCGTAAGCCTCATCCCTAAGCTCGCTCATTTCGTTCAACTGCAGCTTCCGATGGCTGCCCGCGTCCTCAAGAGACAGATTCAGCTCCTTTATCGCCCAAAAAGCGCGATGCTCAATTTCGACAGGAAGGTGGCAGGCTTTTCCGTACACAAGCCGATAGGGAGACATGCCAAGGTCGGTCTTATAAGCGGTTCTAAATGCCCAAAGGGCATCAGTGAGTTTCAGAGACCAATCCTTACGGTTCTTGGAAACCGTCTTCTCCAATATCTGCTTGATTTGCCGATTTGAAACTTCGGCCTGCCCGCAGGTTTGGGGGTGGTAGGGCGTAGAGAGCTTATGATTTATGGAGTATTTCCGCATCAAGGCTTCGAAAGTTTTATTGCAGAAATGACTTCCATTGTCGCTAATGATCGCTCGGGGGTGCCCAAACCGTGAGAAAATGTTTTCTTTAAGGAACCTAATGACAACCTTGTTGTCGTTAGTCCGGCTGGGCACAGCCTCGACCCATTTAGAGACGTAATCAACAGCTAGAAGAATGTACAAGTTCCCAAAAAAGTTGGGAAACGGCCCCATGAAGTCTATCCCCCAAACATCGAAAATCTCCACAACCAAGATCGGTTGGAGCGGCATCTCGTTCCTCCGGGATATCCGGCCCATGTGTTGGCACCGGGAGCAAGTCTTGCAATAATCGTGAGCGTCTTTGAAAAGTTGTGGCCAGTAGAAACCACATTGCAAGATCTTCTCAGCTGTCTTTCTGGGCCCAAAATGCCCGCCACACGCTTGATCGTGGCAAAATGACAGCACACTCTTGAATTCCTCATCAGGGACACACCGACGAATAATCTGGTCGGGACAGTACTTGAACAAGTAGGGTTCGTCCCAGTAAAAGTGTTTTACTTGGGATAAGAAGCGAAGTCTGTCCTGACTTGACCATTCGGTCGGTAGTAATCCCGTGGCCAAATAGTTCACAATATCTGCAAACCAGGGTTCGCAAGATACTGTCAAGAGCTGTTCATCCGGGAAAACGTCATTGATCGGAATTGGAAGCGAAGGCGAAGAAGGAAGTCGTGAGAGATGGTCGGCAACCACGTTTTCACATCCTCGTTTGTCCTTAATGACAAGGTCAAACTCTTGAAGCAAGAGGATCCAACGGATTAACCGAGATTTTGCATCTTTCTTCGCAAAAAGATGGCGCAAAGCTGAATGGTCCGTGTAGACAATGACTGGAGAGCCGATGAGGTAGGGCCTGAACTTTTCTAGAGCAAATACAACAGCTAAGAATTCCTTCTCAGTCGTTGTATAATTGAGTTGGGCGTCGTTCAGGGTTCGGCTTGCGTAATAGATTACATGCGGCATATTGTTGATGTGCTGTCCAAGGACAGCACCGATGGCAAAGTCGGATGCATCGCACATAATCTCGAATGGGTGCGTCCAGTCAGGAGAAGAGAGAACGGGAGCAGAAGTGAGTGAGCGTTTCAGTGACTCGAATGCAGTCACACAGCTCGAGTTGAAGTCGAAAGGCGTGTCCTTGGCCAGCAAAAGTGTCAAGGGCCTAGCAATCTTGCTAAAGTCCTTGATAAACCGTCTATAGAAACCGGCATGGCCAAGGAAGGCTCGGATATCTCTGACGCATCGGGGAGGAGGCAGATTGGAAATGACCTCAATCTTTGCTTTGTCAACCTCTATGTCATTTTGCGAGATGATATGTCCTAAGACAATACCTTCGCGCACCATGAAGTGGCATTTCTCCCAGTTCAAAGTGAGATTCTTGTCCTTACATCGGGTAAGGACAGCGTCAAGATGCAGCAAACACTCGTCAAAGGAGTCGCCGAAGATGGAGAAGTCATCCATGAAAATCTCCAGAAATTTTTCCACCATGTCAGAAAAAATTCCCATCATACACCGCTGGAAGGTAGCGGGCGCATTGCATAACCCAAAGGGCATGCGTCGATATGCAAACGTGCTGAAAGGACAAGTGAAAGTTGTCTTGTCCTGGTCTTTTTCGGCGATGGGAATTTGATTATAGCCAGAGTAGCCATCAAGAAAACAATAGTACTCATGTCCGGCCAATCGTTCCAGCATCTGGTCAATGAAAGGTAGCGGAAAGTGGTCTTTCCGCGTTGAGGCGTTGAGTTTTCTGTAATCAATGCAAACTCGCCACCCAGTTTAGGTGCGAGTAGGGATTAACTCATTCGCCTCGTTGGTTATGACCGTGATGCCCGACTTCTTGGGGACAACATGAATGGGGCTAACCCACTGGCTATCAGAGATAGGGTAAATGATACCACTATCTAGACATTTGACGATCTCCTTCTTCACAGCCTCCTTCATGACTGGATTAAGACGTCTTTGTGGATCCCGGGCTGGTTTGGCATCATCCATCAGATGAATATGATGCTCAACGATCAGGGGACTAATCCCCTTGATGTCCGCCATGGACCAGCCAAAAGCTTGCCTGTTGCTGTGCAAGACCGCGAGAAGGGCTTTCTCTTGCTCTGGAGCTAGAGACGCCGAAATGATGACAGGGAGGGTCTCGTTCTCACCTAAGTAAGCATACTTAAGGTGAGACGGCAACGGCTTGAGTTCGAGCGTTGGAGGTGAAATGATGGAAGGCAAGACTGGTGCAAAGGTCTCGAACTCAAAGGACTCCAGCAAAGGTTCAAAACGAGTGTAGGCAACCGAGTCGGATGGTTCAGGTAACTCATCCGAAAAGTCGAAAGATTCAAACTCGGGTTGTGCGCGGCTAAGATCGTTCAAGAATGTGAAACACTCGTATTCGTTGTCGGGCGCAGAAGCAGCAGCAGGTTCGAAGAGAAACGCACTAGTGGCGTCAAGATTATCGTGTTCAAACAGAAACTCCTCGAATTCACACTCTTCTGGTGTGATCTCCTGGATCGAGCAAACATCCAGTATATGAGCATTAGGTTCGGCGGGCTGATTCCCCAACCTAAAAATGTTGAGTTCAATCGTCATATTTCCAAAAGAGAGGTTCATTGAACCATTGCGACAATTGATCACAGCATTTGAGGTTGCGAGAAATGGGCGACCGAGTATCACCGGAATTTGATTCCGGGGGTTAGCTACAGGCTGTGTATCTAAGACAATGAAGTCGACGGGGAATATGAAGTCCCCGACTTTTATTAACACATCCTCTAGCTCACCCCTAGGATGGGTGATCGATCGGTCGGCCATCTGGAGAGTGCAGTGGGTGGGTTTCAGCTCTCCGACGCCTAATTGCTCGTATACTGAATACGGAAGCAAGTTAACACTGGCACCAAGATCTAATAGTGCGCGGTTGATGTTCTTATCCCCAATAGTAATTGAAATCGTAGGACAGCCAGGGTCCTTCCGTTTTTGTGGTAAAGATTGGGTAAGGGCATCACTCACAGCACTAGCCAAGAAAACTTTCTTGGGTACCTGAGACTTCCTCTTTTTCGTGCACAAGTCCTTTAAGATTTTCGCGTAAGATGGGACTTGTTGGACAGCATCTAAAAGAGGAATGTTAATGTTAACTTGCTTGAATAACTCCAAAATCTTCTCCATTTGTGGATTTTGTTTGTTAGACCTCAACCGGTTTGGAAATGGAACATTTTGAAAATTGGTTGAGTCTAATGCTGGAGGAGGAGATTTTGGAGTTGGAACGGATCCCAGAATAGGTGTTTTCGTGGAGTGAGAAGTGGGTCCGTTCAGAGCAGAAGAAGAAGAGGGAGAGCCTTGTGAAGAACGGAGAATAGGCTCGGAAGACGAAGAAGAAGAAGGAGAAGAAGAAGAAGCAGCGGCCGGGGCATCATCGTTGATCCGTTTGCCAATGTTGTTTGGCAGCATCCTCCCTGATCTCAGTGTGGTCACGGCACTCACATTATGGTTTTGTTGTTCAAGAGCAACATGTGCATTATGTGGGTGACCGGGATTTGGAAGTGGCTGGGACGGGAGCTTCCCCTTCTCTCGCTCGCTCAAGGCCGCGTTCAGTTGTGCAATCTGGGCCTCGATGGTCTTGATGCTTTGCCCGTGTGCGGCAGTGTGTTGCACTAAAGATTGAATCGAAGACTGGATGTTGGCGGTGGATTGGGTCGACTGTTTAACGAACGCCTCCAGACTTCGCTCGAGCGAGGAAACCTTATCGTTGTTGGACGGAACAAAGTTGTTGTTTGGTGGAAAAGAGTTGTTGGGTACAAAGTTGTTCGTCTGGTTTTGGTAAGGTTGGGGTTGGAAGGGCTGCTGATATTGAGTTTGTTGTTGCGCTTGTTGTTGCGGCGGAGGGGCCCTTTGGAAATTGTTGCCCTGGAATTGATTCTGATTCTGATTCCAGGCGAAATTGGGGTGGTTCCTCCAACCGGGATTGTAGGTGGAAGAGTATGGATCATTCCTCGATCTTTGCTGGAAGGCAGCATTAACCTGATCCTGTCCTTGCGAGGGTGGATTGTAAGGACACTCTTCGGTCAAGTGGGAAGGGTCGGAACAACAAGCGCAGATGGTACGAAGGGGGAGAACAGGTGTGGGGGCAGGAGCAGAAAATTTGCTCTCTATCGCTTCAAGCTTTCGTGTTATTGCAGCCATTTCAGCTTTCATCGCAATAGAGACATCGAGTTGGTGGATTCCTACCCTAGACTGACCGGTAGAAGTGGAGGTAGAAGAAGAAGAAGTCGGTCTGGTGCTCTCCCACTGTAGCGTTTTCTCCGCAAGATCGTCAAAGAACTGCCACGCTTCCTCGTCAGATTTGGATAGGAAGTGGCCCTGACAGATGGTTTCCAGCAACTGCTTCGTTGCTGGGTTCAGTCCCTCGTATAAGGTTTGGCAGAGTTGCCATTTCTCTATACCGTGGTGAGGACACTGAACAAGAAGGTCTTTGTACCGGTCAAAGCACTTCCAGAAGGGTTCAGAAGGAAGCTGGGAGAATTGGTTGATCTCATTTCGAATTCTTGCGGTCTTATGATTTGGGTAGAATTTTTTCAGAAACGCTTTAACAAACTCGTCCCAGCTGGTGATTGAGTGGGAAGCGGTGCTATACAGCCATTTTTCTGCGAGATCGCATAAAGTGAACGGAATGACCCGTAGACGTATAGCATCGTCCGACAGCTGGATTGTTTTCATCATGGCACAGACGTTTTGAAATTTGTTAATGAAGATATAGGCATCTTCAGATTCAAGCCCATGAAAACATGGAAGCATGTTGATGAAATGGGGCTTAATTTCAAAGTTGTCCCCATTGGCCGGAGGAAGAGAAAGGCAGGTGGGAAGTGCAGAACGCGTAGGGTAGAAACGATCCTGGAGCGCAATTCGCTGCGGCGCTACAACAGGCGGAGGTGGTGGAAGATTGGTCTCCGTAGGAGGTGGAGCCAATCCAGTGGTGGTCAAAGAGATGTTCGGATTAAATCCCGACATCGCGGAAGAAGAGGTTGGTGAAGGTGAAGGTGAAGGTGAAGATGTATGAACCGAATTCCGGTCAACGCCGGAGTTGGCCGGCAAAGGAAGGGGTGAAAGAGGAGTGGACGGAGTATCGACTTCGGAGTCGATCGCGTAGTCGGTCGCGACTAACGTAACGCGGACTAAACGGGCGCTAGTGTCCCGAGTCCAAGCGGACATACACTAAACGAGTTTAGTATAGTCAAAGCGAAGAAGGTGAGGGTAAGAAAACGTCAATGGAGAAAGGCGATGGGTGGTGGGTGAAAATGGATTTGGCGACAAAAGGGCAAGTTTTTATAAAAGTTTTTTTGATTTTTTCTTTTTTTTTTTTTGTTTTTAGAAAAAGATTTACAGAAGTATGTACGGAAATACGGCTTAAGCAATCACAAACAAGATATGCACAATCACACCTAGATCTAGGGTAACCTAGGTCTACTAGACCTGCTCCTGAACTTGATTGTCGAAGTTAAACAATGTCGAGAAACGGGCTTAAAAATACACTGATCACGAGGCCAGGTAAGTGCAGAGATAAGGGGAGGTTGTCCAACGCTTTCGCGAAGTTCCTTAATTAAATAACCCTTTCTCTTTCGGCGGTTGCGCCTTTAACACTTTCCTAGACACCCCGTAAACAATATACGGTTAAGCGAGGTTCTAAACAAGGTTTATCTTCTCCTAATGAGCGCGAAGTCCTTAGGGCTGAAGTCTAGTATTTTTTAATTTACAATGGACAATGCATATGCTTTAGTGATTTCCGGGGTCCTGGGAAGGGTGATGAAATCCCCACCCAATCTGGATTGGTTTCAAGCCCCTTAAGTCCGTATTAAAGAAATGCAAAGCAGTAACAAATCAACTGCAAACAATTTTTATTTGCGGCGCAAAGAATCCTGCACAAGAACAGTTTATTGGAAGGGGGAGAAGAGTTTGCGCAAAGAAGGCTGCAGAAACACAGTTCAGTGGAGTTCAGAGGAGTGGAGAGAGGCAGAGAGACTTACAGAGAGAAAAATTGCACCCTGAAGGCACTGAATGGCCGCGGATCAGCGGCCAAACACCTACTTAGGCCGTGGATCCGCGGCTAGGTTGAGGAATTGGGGCTCTGAAATTTTGGGGTGTTCTCTGTTGGGGTTCCTCTGCTTGTCTGAATGTACTGAATCTTGAATGGCTCACTGTATTTGCTCCAGATTTGTACAGTAGACCGGATGCTTCTTTTTGTCCGTCGCGGTGTAGCCGCGAAAATGTGGGTCTATCTTCCCACGTCTTTGGCACTGTACTTGAACTCCGTATTTCCAACGTCTTTGGCGTCGATCTTGAGCTTCGTATTTCCTGCACACTTGCACAAAAACTAATCAAGAATAACAAGATGGTTTCTTTTACAAAGTATATATTTTTTTTCGTTTTTTTTTTTACTTACAAATTAACCCGAAATTACACAAGGAAATAAACTACCGTCTCCCCGGCAACGGCGCCATTTTGATTGTTAGGATACGTGCGTGTTCAAGTTCTAGTTTAAATACCGCAATCAAGACGGTTTCGCTTGTAGCTAGCCGGTTGAGTACGGATCGTCCGCAGGGAGATGGGAATCTTTTTCTATGTGTTTTTCGACGAGTTAAGTCCTGTTTTCAGATTTTGTTGTGGTTATCTAAGTGTAAGTTGATATTTAAAGAGAGCTTGTTAGGGTGAGGATTAGGTTAGTTTGAGTTAGGAGTCTCCACATCTTTCGTTGCCCTACTTAATATCGGTGTTACGGTAATCGGCAACAACGGGGATTAGCACGACTAGGAAGGAACTTGCGAGTATAAGCTAGGCTTTCCAACACATAGTCCTTCCTTTTGGTGCTTGTCCGTCCGTTCTTGGCTCTTATCCATAACCTCCGGTTAATTCAACCACAACCGGTCTCACTACGGAATCACCGCTATCATGTAGGATAGGGTGCCGTAAGGAGCGGATTGTGGTTCAATTAACGGGAGTCGATTTAAGTTGTTGGGCAAGGAAAGAGTGAGAGAGATTTCCTTCTCTCAAACTTCCCTTATCCTACCCTAACAAGTATAAAACTACTCACACTTCATAATACGGAAAAATAAAACAAACAAAAGAGGAAGATAGAAAGAAGGAGGCTAGAAGAATACGACTAACTATTTGCGACCTCACCTTGGCGAGGATCAAGCGTAAGTATCATTGTCGTATGAATGATAAAGGAAAAGAGAGAAGAAAGAAACAATCAAACAAATAACAACAACTACTTAACAATTAAAATTACAACAAATTAGGACAAGTAAAGAAAGAGACAAGCATGATAAAAATTGGTCTTCTTTATTCATCACTCTTCACTCAAAAGCTCACTACAAGTTTAATGGAGAAGAGGTGAGAAGAGGAAAAAGAACAAGTGAACTAAATCCTAGAAAAAGAGAATACAAGAATGGACCCTTTCTTCACAAAATTCTGGGCTATTTATAGGCCAAGAAATGAAACCCTAGGGCAACCACCAGAACCCTGATGCAATGACCAAACTGCCCCCAAAAGCCCATGCCCTGACCTGACTGTACGGCCGCGGATCCGCCGCCTAGACCACCCTATGGCCGCGGATCCGCGCCCCTACAGTGGTCTTAGGCAGTGAGCTTCTGTGCACTTTTCCTGTTCTCCTGTCCCTTCTTGTCTGCTGTGTGTATTTTCTGAAAAATCATTCCTATTTCTTCCAGAATTTCTATTGAGCAAAGGTGGACTTTTTTGTGGATGGTTGCCTCGAGCTCCGCGTAGATCTCTTGGATTTTGTGCTACCATTGAGCCTTGTGCTTGAGAATGACATTGATTTGACACTTTGTCTTCCTAAACTGGTATCTGGCAACATACGGATGAAGAGCGGAGACCGTGTTTTTATCTGTGGTTGGCAGGAACCGGATTTTGTCGTGTTTTCCATGAATTTCTCCGTTTTAGAACCGGGAACCTGTATCCTGCAATTGACTAGCAAACACGGCTCAAGAGTATCTACCGATATGCAATGTGATAAAAATTGGGCGGTATGAAAATGCAAAAATCTGATATAAACACTCGGCCGTCATCGCAGGTGACGATGCTCTTGAAAGCTCACAAGATTCCACTTGGCCGGAATCATGGCCTTCTTGTTGGCGCTATATCTGAGCCGCTTCTTCCTTAACTTTTCTGATTTGAGCACTTGGCAGGCTTCGGCTCTTCGGGGAGCCGCCGTAGACCAAGCGGTGAAGAGCTTTGGAGATATGCCTGATTGTGCAATTGTCAAAGGCGTCGCCTGTGCTTATCCACAACGTTGGATGATGCCCTTTGTTCCGGTAGTTTTGCCTTAAGCTGGAGCACCAGAGAGTCATTCGGACACCGTTTTACATTTGGGCTGTGGTGCCTTGGCGATCACAACGTTCGGCCTTTTACCCCTTGACACCGGTTTGGCCACCTGCTTTGCTGTGACTTCCATCAGATGAGCACTTCCGGCAGAGCAGATGATGATAGAACCAAATTGATGGGATGGCTCCTCCCATTGCCGGTTGAGACTTGCAGGGAGAACCACGCAGGCATTAATCTTGACTACGTACTGGATCGGAGTCGCATCAGATGCGAAGCTCGTCTTGGGAGACATAATTGTTGAGTTCGAGATTGTGACTTAAAATTTGTTAACCTGTACACAAAAAAATGACTTCAGTACAGGCAATCGATATATATGTTGATTGAGTTCGCATTAACGTTTAACCCGAAATATGGGAGGAGAGATAAGGTCCCACCGTGCATGCCAGAATCTGTAAGGTTGTTTTCATCACCCTATTGCGATGGGAATACACGCACGCTTGTCAGGCGCATACAGATTCCCCCTGCCTAAGGTAGGTTAGGGTTTATTGATCATGGGGATCCGAATTTCCGGCAGCCGCGGACTAAACTACCGTTAATTATCCCTTGCTTTTGGAGCGAAAGAACCTCCGATTGACGGGTCAAACTGGTCATGCGAACTCAATGTGCAGTATGCGTGTGTTGTGTTTTGAAGGGTCTTGGGTATATCGGGGGCCTCACAGAGTTTACGGGGGTCCCGCTACCCGAATAGCGGGCTGAGGGTCAAGGGAGCTAGTAGCCCCCTTGAGGGGTAAGGGGTAGCGCCCCGTTTGAAATTTTTTTCTAATGGGGACAGTGTTGTAAAGTGTGTGTATATATAAAAAAAGGAAATAGCGTCCAAAGGACGCGTGAGCGCCAGCGCCTCACGTGCTTGGCACACGGGCGCCCAGCGCCTCACGTGCTCGGCACGCGGGCGCCCAGCACCTCACGTGCTCGGCACACGGGTGCTGGGCGCCAGCGGGAAAAAAAGGGGGCTTAGCCCCCTATACTGGGAGTTGTAATCCCAATTGACTTTTGTAATTAAACTTCTAGAAAGGGACAAAGGGGTTTAGCCCCTGCACTGGGAGTTGTACCCCTGCACTGGGAGTTGTACTCCCAATTGACTTTTGGAGTTAAACTCCTAAAAAAATGATTTATTATTATTAATTTTTTTTTATGGAGTTAAACTCCTAAGAGATTTTTGGAGCAGATGAAATGGGACCCCTTTCTTCTCCCTTGAGCCCTGGATCTTCTCAAAGTGGGATTTTTGGAGATGGGTCTCCTTCTTTCTCCTCTCTGTTGGATGGATCTTAGGGGAAAAGGGGGTGAGACTTAAAAATCTCCCCTTTTAGAGATCTAATGGGAGATCTGTGCTCCCCTTTGTGGGTTTCATGGTGAAAAACAATTCCTTTTGTGGAAAAGAAGAGTGAAACTATTGATTTAATTTAAATAAAAGGAAAAAGGATTAGAAGCTTGAGGAAGGAGAAGGAGGAACAGAACCCTAATTTAATTTTTTGAGAGAAAAAAAAAAGTTGTCTTTGATTTTTCCATCATGTTTCCTTTATAGGCTACACACTTTACATATAACCCCTTGGGCTTTTCCAAACGGTACTTGTGCCACCTCATGTCTTATGTTCTTATTTCATTTTGCACATAAGCCAGGGGATTTTACAAAATTTTGGCTTTCTGCCCATTTTACATACATTTATTTCTAAAAATTACATTTAGACTAATTTATTGCATCCTTTTTGGCATGAAGCCGGCCTCTTCCATACTTGGTCTTGAGTTGGGGTTGACCTTGGTTTTGACTTGGTCGATCGGGGTGAAACTTTTGACCCCAACAGGTTGAAAGGATGGGAAATTACCAGTGATGACTTGTCTTGTGGCTTCGACTTCCTTGACCGTCATTGTAAAGGCCTGACGTCTCGGTACATTCCTCCTTGCCAGAGGCACATTCTTCTGTCCTTAAGGCACGTTTCTCTGCCCTTGAGGCATGTTTCCCTATGCCTGATGGAATTGATGATGAGGTTGTGCGGGTGGTCCACATGGAGCTGGTGCAGGAAGAGCTAGAAGAGGTGCGGGTGCCTGAATGGCTAGCCTCTGCGGGGCTGTGATTGCGGGTCTAGGTACTGGTGTTATGTTGATACGATATGGGTATGCTCTTATAGCGTAAGTAGATACGCCACAAATCAAACACGGTCATTTGCATGCCTGCAGTCCTTCGCCAAGTGTCCATTTCTTTTGCAGTAGAAACATAAATCTGGACTGGACTGATTAAATGATCCTCCTGGCCTCCTAGGTGCAAAAGTTGTCCTAGAAGAGGCTCCTACTGTCTTATGTGTGGCAGGGCGTTTGATTCCAGCTGTTTGGGGCTTACCCTTCTTCTTTACCACAGCTTCATAACGGTGTGCTATCTTCAAGGCGAGTTCATGAGTTGGGTAGTCGCCTGTAGCTAATGCCACCTAAATATTCGGGTCTAAGCCCTGTTGGAATCGTCTAGCCCAAATCTCATCAGTCGGGATCAAATGTGCCGTGAACCTGATAAAATATGATGTTAGGATAGTGATGTGTTTTACTGAACAGAATTTGATGTGAATTCTTTACCTGCTAAGCATGATGAATTCGGCGTCATATTCATCCACCGATTTTACCCACATGGAGCTTTGTTGCATGTGGATGAACTGTTGCTCCATCTCAAAGCGGGCAGTCTCGGGGAAGAACTTCGCATCAAATAGATCGTTGAACATCTTCCACTATATGGGTTGTGTGAGACGGCTTTCTTCAGCCTTCTACCAGACTCTTGCATTGTCGGTGAGCTGGAGCTTGGCCACACGAACCCAAGCTATGCCTGGTACCTGTGCTGCGGTGAGGTCATCCTCTATAATGGGCCCATTCTTCAGCCTCAAGACGACTTTCTTTCCCAGAAAAGTTCCTAGGATGCAACGCATGGAATTGCTTTATTCCAGGTGCTTTAGCTTCCGGGGGGTTCATAAGAATAGTAATCTGCTGCTGCTGGCCCTCCAGAAGGCTTTTGATAGCTTCTAGAAGCACGGTCTATTCGTTAATCGGAGCAACAACGGTTGGGGGAAGTGGTAAAGTAGGTGGCGGTGTGTTACCATTGATATTTATGCTGGTGTTGTTAGGAGAATCATTACCTTGGTAGAAAAAGGAATGGTTAGGATGGATTCAAGAAATTTGAAATGTAAGGAATGTATAGTTGATGATTCTTATAATTCTTGTGATATATTGCTTAAGACTTCATGCAGAACTGACCTGTATGGGCCGACAACAAAACCTGTCACGCTCCGCTTCCTAATATATGGAAACGGTGATGTGGAAAGCCCACAACGTATTTACTATGAAATAAATACGTTAAGCGTAATTAAGCAATATAAAAATGAACAAGGACAAGAGTAATAAAATGAACAGCAACTTTATTTACATTCAATTTTACATACAACTGTTTACAAATAAAAAATACAATGAATAAAGCAATGCCTAAACAATAGCATACAGAAAGTAAGTGCAGGCTGGAAGGAGCTAGTAATCTGGCTATGCAGCAAGCTGGTCCAAGTCCTCCTGGCTCGGCTCTATCTCTTCAGTGTTCGGTCCTCCTGACGAACATTCCAAAGAAAGAAACAGAAAGGAATGTCGTAAGCGAACTAGCGTTTGGTAAGTCCCAAAAAAAAGAAATAGAAGATAGTACGTAATGTGAAATGAACAGGTAAAGTTGTATATGATCGTTTACAAGTATAGGATAGTTATTCTAACATGGTTATTTAAAGTTTGAAAAAGAAAGTATTCATTTATACGAGAGGAATCCATCTTACCCCATGGACTATGGTAACATGTAGTACAAGGCTCCGTTATAACCCATGGGACAACGGCACGTGAATTTATGTAAGTTTCTTTTAAAGTGATCTCTCATTCCACAATATACGTTACGTACCAATCTACCGCTTTATCCTCGTGTAATGTATTGTATAGATTATGTTTACAGGTCTTGGCCAGAACCATGGATATAAAATGTTCAGGTTCATGTTCAGAATGTAATCATGTGTTCAAGTAGTCATATTGAGTTCATGTCAAGTTATAACCATGGTTCGGTCAAGTCAAATCAAGTATACAACTTTGAGTTTGATATTGATTTCGAGTATCATGTTCATGATCAAGTATTCAAATTCGTGTTTGATTTTGGATTCAGGGTTGAGTTTGGACTCAGATTGAGTCAGACACTTGTAAACTGATTTAATTCTTGAATTCTTAAGTTCGGAAGTAATCGGTGTTAGTGTATATACCCTAGAGGCCATTATTGTATCATACTAGCTTGTATATTACTTAATGGAAGCTTGGGATATTCACAGTTGTATTAACAATCTTTCTCAAAATGGTAGTATGCTACTTGGTTTGTTTCTACTTCAGTATGTGCATGTGTTTATTTTAGCATATCGCTTATACATATTAGTAGAGCCCTTAGGATCTTTACTTGATTACCAGCATTGTGATGGCAGTCACACTAGTGGGGGCTGGGTAATCTACAAGCACGTCCTTATAAAAGTCCCTAGTCGTAGGATTATCGAGATGGGGCATCGATACTCCGGAGTAGACTGGTGTATACGCTTCTCATCACAGCAGGGGAGATGGTCTGTCCCACAGCCATTAGTACGTCGTACTGGAGATAGTATACAGGTGCTCGTTAAATTACGAGTACACCGGACAGGACTCGTAGGAAACTGCTGGTGAGTATTATACCTATCGTCAGATAGCAGTTCCCAGGTGACATGAGTACAGCTTAGTCCGTCGACTTGACACTGCCACTTCGCCTCGAGTGTGTTCCCACTGTACTTTGATTACTACCCTACCACGGCTCAAAGGAGTTGTGCAAACAGGTAGTAGTTGGGTGCAGTCCCGAAGCATTTGGAGGCAGTGGTGGTTAGAAAGGATTCGTCTCTCCCGGTATTGGGGGTTGATATCGCGCTGTGTCTGGAGAGCCATTACACAGTCCCTGGCCAGGGCAAGCGAGATTTACTAGTAGGTGTTCCAGTAGTTTCTCACGGTGTTCTGGGATACACTCCGACACGACTTATACCGCTATTAGGGGTCTGACGTTTACCGCCCCCTAGGCCCGATATGCGATACTCTTAGACGAACAGACCGGACTGTACGGAGATTGTCACATTCAGGCTCAGTAGGAGTTCGGATGGGTTTTCCTCATCGGCCTTCTTATCAACATCTACCTGGGGACCGTTATGTACAGTTTTTATCGCTTGCGGCCTGTGGTTAAACCCACTGCCATCGTAGTGTCGAATCTTTAGAGTCCCACACAGAGAGTTTCCCTGCACTTGGCAAAAGGTGTAGAGGCCATATGGTTTTACGGCAGGGCTACGATCACTTACGTGCACTTGTGCGCGTATGATGTTCAGGCGGATAATGCTAGTGGGCTTTGGTTTAAGCCGGATCCTAGTATTATATATAGATGGATCGGTTGTTGTCTCTTAGTATTCGTATTCTTTGGAATACGGATGCGGGTGTGTATGCACGGATGTGAGGAGCAAAAAAGGAGATGCCTCATTAGGGTTTTGACCATTGACTTGATTAAAACCATTATGAGGTGGAGGAAAATGTTTACTAATCTTTTTAATGATAATTGTGTCATGGCTAATTGGTTTGACCATGTGACCATGTTGACCATGATTGACTTAGATATTTTTGTTAAGGACTAGATATTTTGCTTAGCATTAATGGTGACATGATAATGGTCAAATCAAGATTGCCATCACAATTATCATGATAAAAGATTTGTTTTCTTTTTTCCATGGATCATTATCTCATACATCTTCTCTCTCTTCAAGAGAGCTCCCATGTTTTCTCTCCTTCTTCTTCCTCACTAGAAATCCCTTAAGCTCTCATGTGTTGAGAAAATTAGGGTTTCAATAGACAAACAAATCCATATTCTTACTCTACATCACCTAGGCTATCAAGTTTAGCAAGCTTGTTGCCCTAGTTACCTCGGTTGAGGTGGAGCTCGGACTATAGACTCTCGGGTGGATCATCTTTGACTCAAGGAGGCCATTGAAGAAGCCACGATCCGGATCGATCCTTGGAGCCAACGTAGACGAGGAGGACAGCGGAGAAGAACCGAAGGACTTGTATCATGAGGTATAATCTTCTAGCATAGTAGATTAAACCTCTAGTTAGTTTGTTAGCAATGGTTTAGCAAAGATCCTTATGGTAGTCTATGTTGCCTTGTAAGAAAATTTTGATTTTTACCTATTCCGCCTCCCCGTTAACTAGCGGGGTGTGTAACATAGACTTATGGTGGTATCAGAGCCAGGTTAAACCATTACTAACATGTTAGCAAAGTGTTAGAAATTCGATCACGGATAAATCCCGAAAAAACGAACAAAAAAGCACGTTTTCTGTCGATTTTCAAAACTGGTCCAAAAATTTTTCAAGGGGCCTTAAAAATACGTGCAGGCTTTTTTATGGACACCCAAGAAAAACGAGCTCGTGACTCGGTTAGACCGCCGCGGAAGCACAACGAAGCCATGTGTTTCGCCGCGGATCCGTTACCGAGTCGACTCCGAGTCAACTCGTTTTTCCTGCGGATTTTCTATCTTGGTGTTTTGTGATTTTTCTGATACTTTGTTTCCACCCAGAATTTTTGAGTGTTGTGTTGTACTTGGGGTAGATTCAAATCTGGTAATCGATCGAAATTCTAAGAACTTTGGTTAATCGAATTTTATCTGTGATGTGATATATGTACTGAACGCTACTAATCGCTATACGTCGATTAGTGGTGGTTGTACATATCTGTGATCTGTGATATTGGATTGCGTATATGAACTTGTTGGATTGTCGCAGATGAATAGCCGGGAATGTGAGATGAGTGTTTCATTTTTCATTCGATGTAAATTGTAAATTGATGTAATATTATTTTATGGTCGCACATCCTGGTTGAGGTTGTAGCCACCATTGTATACTATTTCTTTTACTGTTTTCTGCTCTTAGGATAGACCCAAGGTGGGGTGCACAAACTACCTAATACTTTGAAGTGCCGAGTGGCCTACTCACTTTGTTGAGGGAGGTTGCTTTACTTCGGGTATTTGGCGGGTAGTTTGCCACACCCGTAGGGGTCTAGGGTGGGGTTTGGCTATTCATCACGACCGTGGAATCCGATTTTCGTTGCAGGCTTAAACGAAACGCGGAATTCCTAATATATCCAATGTGTTCATCTGTGATCTGGAATGCCTATCATTGAGTCTGATGAATGTATATATCTATATATGATATCTAGTAGACGTTGCTTATGTTTTGCATCCGCGCTAGTCCAGCCCCCGCTTTGTAATTAGTTAAGTAACCTAACGGGTGATAACGGGGCCCCGTGGCGAATGCGGATGGCATAAGCGTACGTTATATTTTTGTTGTTTTCTGCAATGGTAGGATTAATTGATGGGATGCATTATATTAATGCAAAGAAAACAAACCAAAGCTGAATCGTTGGAACAATTTCAAAACCACTCGGTTTTTTCAAAACAGCAAAACTTTTAAAATGCGGAGCTTAAACCACTCCTTTTAAAAGCTATCAGGTTCCTTCGATTATATCAAGTTCACTACGTTCACGGTTTCGCCAAAATCATTCGTACCCCTCCGTCATTTCATATGAATATTCAATAGTATTCAAGTTATGTTTGTTGGCCTTAGTCAAGGCATAGTGATTGGTAGCTGCTGGGTATTCATATGTTGCATAGATAGATGCGTTGGTTTGGGACAGTCATATTACTTTGTTGGCCTTAGTCAAGGGTATATACGGGTGGGTTCAAATTAACCTGGACAATGACGGGTAGAACTTGACATGTGACTTATGATTTGTTGGCCTCAGTCAAGGTCATAAAGCATGGGGCAAAAATCTACATCGGGAGTTTCTAAAGAAACTGAAACTTTCTAGTACTGCATACCATTTGGAGTATAATAATGTTGGTAGGATTCCTTCAGCATTATCACACAATGATATTTGGATCCCGATCCTACTGTGAGTATCACACAAGGATGCGCAATAATCCGTAGCATCCATTAGCGGGTCTCCTAACGAGGGCTGTAAAGGCGTATTTGCCAAGAATTATAAAATACTGCTTTTAAAAGAAATCCGGTTTTAAAAGATGTGGTATTTTATTGTAAAGGTTATTCTTTGAATCAAATATACATATAAATAAGTATCATGCTATGAAACCAAAGTGTGCGTGTGGGGTAGGTTGTTACCCCGTGAAGTTTTCCTAAAGGTATTGTTTTAGTAATATTGAAAAGTGCTGATAATAAATGTAACAACCCTAACTTTCTGTACAGAATTTTTTCAAAATACAGAAAAGGATACCTAAGCCTGAGCATGAGTTATAAGTTTGTTTTGCTTTAGAAAAGCAAGAAGGGGCTTGTAGCTCATTAGTAGGACCTTGCACTACAGAGACATAGCACCCAAGTTCAAATCCCATCAGCCACATATTCTTTTTATTAAAATTTCTTTAATCTTTTTAGAAGCCCAAGGATTTACACGTGCACTACACGTAAACTGAAGAGACACAGAAAATTAAACATGTACACTGAAGAAAACCAAGCGACCCCGACACGTGGCACCCAACCTAACCCCCTCTGTCGGTGTTGGCCCGGCAAAAAGATACTTTTGGCCAGCGCCGCCGAGCTTGCCCGTTGGGAATGCCCCCATTCTTTTCCCCTGCAACCCTTGGCCTACCCCACTCCCTCTCACACTGTTTGTTTTCTCTGCATTCATACAGAGAACATTGAATCATCCATTTAATCTAATTTTAATGCATTTCTTTCACCCCCTAAACTCTAATTTTCCCTATAAATACCACACCCCATTCCATACATTCTCACTCGCAATTCCTTGCAAAAACTTTCAAGTCCTTTTTGTGTACAAGTGGAGTTAGCGAAGGCCGAAGCTCCGACGAAATTCCAAGGAGATTCCGACGACGAAACGATACCCCGACGCTTCCCAATCCTTCTCCTACCTCTTCCCTCTCATTGAAACCAGTAATTCCCCTCTTCCCCTCTCTTCTTCGTCTATAAAAAACTTTCATTTCTAAAACCCAACGGAAACGGAGTTAATCCGACTTCCGATTCGGTTTCCCTTTAAAAATCTTATTTTTCTTAAACAAGAAAATACCAAACTCTCATATCATGTTTAATGAACATTAAAAAATCATATTAAACAAGTTTCATATCAAAAGAATTTATATTGCAATTTTTATGGCAGTTTTACAGTAAAATACCATATACTTTAGTTTCCGACATAAACAACATATTACCTTTATATAGTTCACGAGGTAATGACCTATCTCATCACAACACACATCTTTATCATAGCATGATGAAGTTTTGAGAATTTATTCTTGGGATAAAATGTCTTTGCAAATAAAAACCTTTAACTTCTAAAACCATTCCTATAAAAAGATGTATTAAACATTTCCATGCATTTGCGCCTCTACACCCCACTTTTGGGGACCCCGTTCGGGATGGTATGGGTTATCGCACATCCTTAGGCATAGTAGAGCAAGATGCAGACCTCCGCAAGAAGCATTCGATCTCGATGGAATTTTTATATATTTTTCTTTAGAAAATGAGATTTCTATAAGAAAATAAATAAATTATTTTCATTAAATATATATATATATATTATCAAAATATCTATTTTAATTATATAAATATTCGAAGTTTTCAAAAGGAATCACCTTTACATGAAAATACCATCCAAATACAAAACAATATCCATATTACAAATAAATACCATATACAATGAAAATTAGGTTTTACTCACTAGAAATTTCACATTTATAAAATATAAATCTATGAAAACTCTAAAGATGATAATTAAATTCTTGAGGCGTATTTTGAAATTATACCAAAATTATTTTTACATAAACCCCCTCAAGTTGTACTAAATTACAATAAGGACCCTAGTAAACATAGGTTTAAGCGGGACCAGTCTCTTGAGCCTCAGGGAGTCGGAGATATGGGTTCTTTCCTATTTAAGGTAGATAACCTAACAAATGGTGTTATCAACCCGGTAATTGTCTTGAAAAAAGACACAAATCATGTCGTCCATGTGCAGCATTAACCGATAACATCAAAATTAATTCAGGATTTCAAGTTCTTTTACAGTGTCTGACTCAGACTGAGTCTTAAATCTAATCAATCTAACTTGAATGTGATTCAAGGATAAACTACAATTCAATATGAATCTATGAATCCGTCTATACAATCTATATCAATCTATATTGACTGAACCAAACTATGGATATATTCTGTTTACATGACTATCCATTTGCATCCATTCCATTTACTGATATCATGGTTTCAAAAAGTTGTCCATTTACTACAAGACAATACAATTCCATCAGTACAATCAATACATTAAATATAATAAGACATCACGGGGTTTATAAAGGGGTAGACTAGTATGGAATATGTTAAAGGTGGCACGATGTGGTCACTTAAGACGTAATTACATCCATGCCGTTATACCATAGTATTTTCGACGGAACCTTGTACTATGGGTTACCAAAGTCCACGGTGTAAGTTGGTGTCCTCTCGTATACACTGGCATTTTCTATACCAAGCTACAAACAACAGCGTTAACACTATAATCAAACATTATAATTATATTCTTCTTCTGTCTATTCTATCCCTACTCATCTTTGGGACTTACCGAGCGCTTGTTCGCTGACGATATTCCTTTACTTTTTTCTTTGGAATGTTGTCAGGTGGATCGGACCTTCTTGAGACAGAGCCCAGCAGCGAGGACTTGGATCAGATAGCCTTCGACCCAGAGCTTTAGATTACTTTTACATATTTTTATTTCTGTTATGCCATTGTTTAGGCATTGCTTTCATTCCATGTATTTACATTTCAGCTGTATTGTAAAAAGAATGTTTAATAAATAAAGTTGTTCATTTACATATTGTCTCTTGTGTATTTTACTTTATATTGCTTAGATACGCTTAGCGTGTTTATTTCTGAGTAAATACGTCGTGGCCCGTCGCGCCCTCTGCCCGTACACTGGGAAACGGGGCGTGACAGGTTTTGTTGGTGGCCCATGCAGGTCAGCTCTGTATGGGCATGCAGGTATGTTCGGCGTGGACAACCTAAGCAATATAACACAAGAACCAGAAACTGAAAACATCTTTACAATTCATTGAATCTTCTAATTTCTTATATTTTGAATCTGTCCTAACCCAAATTTTTCTTTCAAGGTTATGGATTTCCCAAACAACACCAACACAAATGTCAACAACAATCCCCCACTTTTACTTCTTATACCTGTCGTAACTGCTCTGATCAATGAGTAGACGTTACTGCTTGAGGTGATCCGCAGCCTTCTGGAAGGACAGCAGCAGCAAACTGCTATTCTGATGCACCGACCAGAAGCGGAAGCCCCAGGGGTAAAGCAATTCTGAGCTTTACACCCCAAGCAATTATCAGGAAAAGAGAGCCCTCTAGAAGATGAGTAATGGGCTTAAGGTATTGAGGATGACCTGGAAGTAGCACAAGTGCCAGAGATAGCTTGGGTTCGAGTTGCAAAGCTGCAGCTCACTGACAATGCACGGGTCTGGTAGAAGGGGGAAGAAAGCCGTCTCACCCAGCCGATCGAATGGAGGACTTTTCGTGACATGTTCGACGTGAAATACTTTTCTGAGACTGCCAGATTTGACATGGAACAGCAGTTCATCCACCTGCAACAGGGTTTAATGTGGACCAAATCAGTGGATGAATATGATATTGAGTTTACCATGCTCAATAGGTTTGCGGCCCATCTCATACCGACTGCTAAGATCAGGTCTAGAAGATTTCAGCAAGGGTTGGACCACGATATCCAAGCTGCATTAGTTACAGGGGATTTCACAACCCATAATTTGGCTTTGAAAGCTGCCCGAAGATACGAGGCAGTAGTCAAGAGGAAGGGCAGACCTCAATCTGCCAGTGTGAAGCTCCCTGCCATCCAGAAGGCAGAAGGAGCCTCTTCAAGGCTAACGGTCGAACCTAGAAAACCGGAAGAAACCAATAACCAGCCGAGTTCAGATTTTTGTTTCTACTGCAAAAGGGATGGACATTTGTGGAAGGACTGTAGGCACGCAAAAGGCCTGTACTTAGTTTGTGGCGCATCCAATCATGGAATTGGAACATGTCCTTATACAAGCAACTCAGCTCACACACCCACCAACTATCCACAGCGGCCAACTATCCAGGCTCCTGCACCTCGTCTGGCACTCCCAGCTCCACCTCCTGCACAGCCTAATCACCAATTCTAATAGGTACTGAGGAGTGATTAGTCGAAAATATTGCATTTTTAACACATCAATTTCCCTACCATTTGCACTCATCTATAGGTATTCGGTATAAGTATAGCACATATTAGCAAAACATCTGTAAAATACCAAATAACATGTGTTATACTTTATAACCGGCACTTTGAGGGAAACTGAGTGTTTATCATTGCATCGCATAATCTTTGTATAACGCAAAACTTGTCTCGAGAATCACTGCAGGTAATTCTAGGGAAAGAGCCAAAACAGTTAAAAAGTGCTGATCAAAGTACGCCAAGTCCAAGACTTGAGATCTGGCAGTGAATTAGAGAGATTTATAAAAGTACACACATCAGAAAACTGCTACAAGGCCAGAACCAAAACACCCAGAAATTTGCAGACACCAAGGCCAGTAGAGAGCCGCGGATCCGCGGCCAGAAGAGCATTCCCGCGGCGAATCCGCGGCCGCGTCATCATGATGTCAGCAGTTGACTTCTCCAGAATTCTCTATTCAAGGTCCACACTCCTTTCAGCCACTCCAAACTCCAGAGAACTCCAGAAGCTTCTGCCAGAACAGCAAGGCTCCTTGTTCAAGCTAAACACTCTCAAGCTTCCAAAGCAAGCTACTTAACTACCTAAGCCTAGAAGCTTCTCCCTAACCTCCAAGCTTATGAAGGAAGATAGTTCTAACTAACTAATTCTAGAAACTTCATCCTAACTACCAAGCTTACAAGGGAAGCTAAACTAAACCTAGCTTCTAAAGGAAGCTAATCTTAATCAAGGCTACAAAAGCGACCCTAAGGCTTCACTCTCAAGGTTGTTGAATCTCTATCATCTCTTCCCATAAGTTGAGTGACACAACTTGTACCTCCAAACCCTAACCCTAATCCAATCACCAAGCCAAAGTTCAAGATCTTCGAGTTCAAACCAAGCAAGAAGCCTTCAATCCTTTAGAAGCGACGCTGGACTTCATCGGAGCAAGTGATCCAAGGAGATCCGCGACTCAAGGAGACGAGCGAAGCCGAAATCAACGATCAAGTTCTTTCCTCTTGTAGATCTTGAGAGAATTGTAACAAAATTGTTGATAAATAAAGGTGAAATTTCTATATCTTGCTTATCTTTCTATTTGAGCATTATGATTCGATCTAGATTCTTGAATGTGTTCTTTGTTATAATGCTCAAGTAAAACTCCGCTCGTGAAGGAGTCGAAAGAATCAATAGATGATGATGATTAGATCTTGAAACGATTCTTAATTCCTATAAGTTTTGTAAATTCTAGTGAATCGAATGATCGACAATCTAGTTTCGAGCGAGATGCTTTCTTGATTATTTTCGCTCTTAACTAGAGATCAATGATCGGTAATTCGATTAACTAGAAGCTAGCTTTTGAATGAAATTCATCGAAAGGACAAAGGATGAGATGAAGAAACCCTAGTTTCTTCAAAAGATCCTTAAACCTCGTTAGATCGTCATCGATCTAGCATCAATTCATTAATGGATAAGAAAACGTAATCACTAGATTTCATCACGTCTATAGATTCGATCGATTCCTACGAGCCTCATTTCGATTCTTGAAACCTAATTCGATTAGATATCATCAATTCTTGATTCTTGATTTTTAATGTTTTCCTGATAATTAGATTTAAATCTAGATAATTCTTGAATTCACTTTTAAATCTTGAATTGAATCGTCTTTTCTTTTCTGTTTATTCTTCAATTCATCTAATTCAATTACGAACGGATCTCACTTTCCCTGTGCACGATTCGCACTCGCTAACGCGCTACAATCAACACCATTATTGATTGCGGTCAAAAATTTCTTTGGTTGTGATTTCTTACACTTTTCTTACACAAACACCGAGAAAACATTCAATCAAATGGCGCCGTTGTCGGGGATCGTGTGCTAATTTGTTCGTTTTTGAAATTAGAGTTGAAAAAATTTTTCCATCAAAATTTTTAGATCAAAATTTGCGCAAACACTAAACGATTCGTTGTGATTTGTTGCGAGAAAATCTGCAATTTGTGGAGCTTGGGAAAAAAATTCTGAATATTCCAGGGAGTTCAGTGAATCAACAGAAACAGTTCTTGAATTTTTTTTGCAGTGATCAAATAACTTCACCGCGGTTCCGCGGCATTTAAGCGCATCTGCGGCGGATCCGCCGCATGTCAGAGGCTACAGTGCACTAAAAGTCTCAAGTGACTTCTTGACTTTCTTATCTCTTTCTCTGTCTGCTCCAATAACAAATTTCTGCAGGGTTTCTTTGCAAAAATTCGCAGCGCCGCAAAAATAAAAAAAAATTATACGTGTTTGATCTTGGTTGTTTGCATTTTTAATATGGAAATTAAGGGGCAAAGACCAAATTCAGATTAGGTGGGGAGTTCATTACCCTTCCTAAGCCCCGAAAATCACAAAATTGCATCCGCATTACCCTCATTAACTAAAAAAAATCTAGACATGACTCTATGGACCGTCGCGCTCACTTAGGACAGGAGAAGGTCGTGGGTAATCTATTGCTTATCCGCGTTTCTTTTGTGTTGTCTAAGGCAAGTGTGTCTAAGGCAAGTGGTTACTTAATTAGGCCCACTACTTACGTGATGGAGAACCTCCCACTTACATGGCACTTACCTGGCCACAGGAGGGACAAAGAGTCAGTAGAGGATTGATCCTGCAATTTGTCTTCTGGCAGTTAGGAGCGGTCTAGAGACCTGACCTAGGTGACCATTAGACTTAGGGTTGTGCTTGTGCATTTGTTATGATTTGCATCATTTTTTTCAAAATTCCGTATCTTTTTCAAAACAAACACCACTTCATTTTCCTTAATTATCTTAACGCTGCCACTTGTACTAAACCCTTTAGTGCAAGATAGGCTGGACACGGGATTCTAGTGCCCGTTTAGTCCGCGTTTCCCAGATCGACTCCGAAGTCGGTATTTCTACGTCTACTTCTTATTTACCCACCACCACACCCACTTCGATGGACGGTTCTCCATCGAACTTCTTTACCACTACTCTGCCGCCGTCCGCAGGTGCACAGAATCCACCCCGCATCTCTCTCCAAGAGAGGTGTTATCCTATGCGAGGTCCTCTTTCGACCTGTCTCACCGTTCCACCAGCCAACGGGGATAATTTTTAAATAAAACCCCAATACATCAACCTTCTACCAAAATATCACGGTCTCGAGTCTGAAGACGCATATGTCTTTATCACCAAATTTGAAAATGTATGCGCAATGATGAGTACTTCACAGCTTTCTGTGGATGCTATGCGTCTTCGTCTTCTCCCATTTACCTTATGCGATATAGCCGAAAAGTGGCTGTATAACACTACCGCACATTCCATTTCAAACTGGGAAGAATTCGTAAAAGCATTCCTAAAGAAATTCTACCCGAATCATAAAACTGCTCGAGTCCGTAGCGAAATCAATCAATTCACCCAGCTTCCAAATGAACCATTTTCAAAGTGTCTTGAACGCTTCAAGGATCTGTTAGTTCAATGTCCACATCACGGAATTCCATCTGTGCAGAATCATCTATGAGGGCATTAATCCTACCACAAAATAGACCCTTGAATCCATATGTCAAGGCACTTTCATGACCAAAGATGATGGGGAAGCTTGGAAATTCTTAGAAGATTTTGCTGAAAAATCTTTACAGTGGGAGGGTGTGAGTCAATTGTCTAGGGGTGGCAATAACCAATCGGATGTTTCCATAGGAGTTAGAGCTGAGATGTCAGCGATGCAAAAGAAACTCGAGACTATGGAAAACAAATTTTTAGCCGCCGCCCTAAATCAAATGTCACTTTCCAAAACTGTATGTGGATGTTGTTCTGATCCGTCTCATCTCACAGAAGAATGTCCACTAAATTCTCCGTTTCAAGGTCACGAGCATACCAATGCTGCTTTTCAAAGACCTAGAAATGATCTGTATTCTTCTACATATAATCAGGGTTGGAGGAATCACCCTAATTTTGCTTGGAACCAATCATAAAATCAAAACACTGTTCCAAACCAAAACAATTTCCAAAGGGCTCTTCCACCACAACAGCAACCACTTCAATTGAGTCAGCACCCCTTCCAATCACAAAACTTTCAAAATCCGGTCAACACACTCGCACCGAATAATCCTTTGCAGTTGACCGGTACTGATGAATGCTCTTCATTCATGAACTTGCTTTTGACAATAAAGACTTCCGTCGATGATATAAAGAGAAACTCCACTTCTCAAGCGGAGAGTATAAAATCGATGGAAGAAGAAATTGCACGATTAAAAGCTGAATTGAGTGCAAGAGAGAAAGGGAAACTTCCAGCTCAACCTTTACCCAATCCTGGCTATTCACAACACTACAATGTGAGTGCCATCACCACATTGAGATCTGGAAGAGTGCTTTACAATCACATTGGGGAAGAGATTGATGATACTGAAAAATCTATCAATAATACCCCGGCTGAGATTTTTCTTTCCACTTCTACTTCTAATTCTAACCCCAGTTTGTCTACCCCACCATTTTCTTCCGAGCCTATTCTCCGTTTTCCCCAAGGCTCGACACCTCAGTCCATCTCTTCTAATCCACCGAAAACGATCCCCGCTCCTATTCTTAGATCGTTTCCACCCACACGATTTTCCCCAGTATTGGACCCTGACCTTATTGCTCAAGCTCCTTATCCGAATCGGTTAAGGGGAAACACACTGAGTCCACAAATGGAGAAGATCACTGAAATCTTGAAACAGGTTAACATCAACATCCCTCTTCTAGATGCAATCCAACAAGTCCCCGCTTATGCGAAAACTCTTAAGGACTTGTGCACTAGAAAGAGGAAGACTCAAGTGCCTAAGAAGATATTCATGGCAAAGACAGTAGACACAGCCTTTCCCCAACAATTACCGAGGAAACGTAAGGATCCTGGCTATCCTACTATTTCCATTTCTATCGGGGGAAAACACATTAACCGTGCTCTACTTAACCTTGGCGCAAGTGTTAACCTACTTCCTTTCTCGGTTTACGAGCAGTTAGGGATCGGAGAGTTGAAACCAGCTCCTTGCACTCTCCAGATGGCTGACCGATCAATCACCAAACCTAGGGGTGAACTGGAGGATGTGTTAATAAAAATCGGGGAATTTGTATTCCCTGTGGACTTTATTATAATTGATCCACAACCTGTAGCGAACCCACGGAATCAAATTCCGGTGATTCTTGGTCGCCCCTTTTTAGCCACTTCCAATGCTATAATCAATTGTCGTAATGGATCAATAATCAATGACCCTATCTTTCGGGAATAGGTCAATTGAGCTGAAAATTTACAAGTTGGGAAGTGTACCCTCCGAACCTACTGCTCAGGTCTGTTCTGTCGAATTAATGGATGTCGACAGCAGCGAATTTGATGATCCTCATGATACTGATCTTAACTCTTTTCATATGTTGTTGTTTGACCCAACTATGTATCATACACATACGGACTCTTCCACTGAGTTACCCGGGTCAACAACTAACACTGATTATGAACCGTTTTTGGAGTCTGAAGATCACCCCGCGCTTTATGATGACATTATTCTTCGGGGTACTGATGAGACTTTTGAGAAGATCTTCGCTGATGAACTCGCATTTTTGAAAAGCACGGGTGTTGAGATGAATCCACATCAAAATAATGAAATTCAACCTCCACCCCTTCTTCTGGACTGTAAAAAGAATGCGAGCAATCCATCACATTCACTGCATCGTCTCTCCAAAACGAGACGCAAACACATTCTATTCCACCACTTACTTTTTCCCCACTTCTGCTTCCACCAACCGATGCACTACATTGATAAAATTTTTGAATGGTTGGTGTTGACCTTCGGTCTTTGCAAAGCTTGGTATCGACCAATAATTTTGACCCCCTCTTGTGATTTTCAAAAGATTAACATTGCTTAACTCAAGTTTGGGGGGGTATAATCTGGCTCTCGAAAAGAAAATTTTTACTTAAAATTGTGAGCCAAAAATAAGTTTGGGGGAGGATTTTCACGATCATATTTATTGCCCCCATTAATAAATTTCCTCCCAAGCTTACAGGTTTTGAGATATAGCGGATGGCAACGGTGAGGACACTGTTGAAAACAAGTTTGGGGGATATTTGTGCTTATTTTCGCATCATTTGCATATCACTTTGCATAAGCACAAAACACTTTTAAAACCTATAAAAATTTTAAAAATTTTAAAAAAAATTAAAAAAATAAAATTTGTACATAAATAAGATAATAAAAGATTAGATAGTGAAAATTACATCCAAAAGATTGGAAAAATTTAAGAATACCAAGAAAATTAGAAGTTTTCTTAAACGAAACTAGTAATAAGTAGTTATGAGCCGTTGTCCCAAGGGTTAGTAAGATGAAGGAAGTCACTAATCTGAGGATAAAAATAAGTCTGAAAAATAGTTCTTATTCTGGAAGCTAAACATTTGAACGTTGATACCCTACTATACGCACTTACACACGTCTTGAAACTCGGGATAGTAGAGGATACCTTGAAATGCTCTTGTCTAAAAGCCAAAAGTATGAAGGAAATAAAAATGAATGAATAAAATGGTGAGAAAAATGAACACTGGTTTTGTTATCGCCAAGGCAGCAATAAAAAAATATAGCGAGGGTGCCTCTTCACCTAGTGCCTTAGACCAACTGGTCTGGGAGTCACTGCTAAGCCTTAGGTGGTGCAAGACGAGGAAAATACACCGTATAAGCAAGCACATGAGTAATCGGTCGGTTAGTACCTCAAGAAGTATTAACGGTCGCATGAAAACTGTGTGAGCAAATTCATCTAAATATTCATCAATTAAAAAGTACTGAGGCAGATGGAAAAGATTATGATAGCTTGAATTGAATTCTCCGGGTGTAGGGATGTATATTACACACACGTAGGGTGATATGATCGGTGTTTGGAAGAAAGATAGGAATGAAGAATAAAGACGATGTTTTATTGAGAGATAATGTGATTTCTAACATCTTTTCATGACTATTAAGATAGGGCTCATGACAACCGAAAAGCTAGCATAGTTGGAAACTCTAATTTTCAAAGCTTTTCTTTTACAATTCTTATCTTTAAATGTAATATTCATGGTCTTCCTTTTATTATTGGATTTTGTGGGTGCAATCCGCTGAAAACCCTCAGGAGACAACACTCCTCCTACTAGGGACACCTAGAGGTTTAAAGGCTTGTTGCACATGCTCAGTGCAATCGTGTTGCCTACGAAAGTGTGCTAGTTAGTTTTTCTTTTTCTTTATTTTCACCTTCTCTTTTTAATAAAACAATTTGCTCGAGACGGCCAAAAATAAGTTTGGGGGAATTATATCAGTCGAAAATATTGCATTTTTAACACATCAATTTCCCTACCATTTGCACTCATCTATAGGTATTCGGTATAAGTATAGCACATATTAGCAAAACATCTGTAAAATACCAAATAACATGTGTTATACTTTAAAACCGGCACTTTGAGGGAAATTGAGTGTTTATCATTGCATCGTATAATCTTTGTATAGCGCAACACTTGTCTCGAGAATCTCTGCAGGAAATTCCAGGGAAAGAGCCAAAACAGTTAAAAAGTGCTGATCAAAGTACGCCAAGTCCAAGACTTGAGATCTGGCAGTGAATTAGAGAGATTTATAAAATTACACACATCAGAAAACTACTACAAGGCCAGAACCAAAACACCCAGAAATTTCCAGACACCAAGGCCACTAAAGGGCCGCGGATCCGCGGCCAGAAGAGCATTCCCGCGGCGGATCCGCAGCCGCCTCATCATGACGTCAGTAGTTGACTTCTCCAGAATTCTCTATTCAAGGTCCATAGTCCTTTCAGCCACTCCAAACTCCAGATAACTCCAGAAGCTTCTGCCAGAACAGCAAGGCTCCTTGTTCAAGCTAAACACCCTCAATCTTCCAAAGCAAGCTACTTAACTACCTAAGCGTAGAAGGTTCTTCCTAACCTCCAAGCTTATGAAGGAAGCTAGTTCTAACTAACTAATTCTAGAAACTTCATCCTAACTACCAAGCTTACAAGGGAAGCTAAACTAAACCTAGCTTCTAAAGGAAGCTAGTCCTAATCAAGGCTATAAAAGGGACCCTAAGGCTTCACTCTCAAGGTTGTAAAGGGACCCTAAGGCTTCACTCTCAAGGTTGTTGAATCTCTATCATCTCTTCCCACAAGTTGAGTGACACAACTTGTACCTCCAAACCCTAACCCTAATCCAATCACCATGCCAAAGTTCAAGATCTTCGAGTTCAAACCAAGCAAGAAACTTTCAATCCTTTAGAAGCGACACCGGACTTCATCGGAGCAAGTGATCCAAGGAGATCTGCGACTCAAGGAGACGAGCGAAGCCGAAATCAACGATCAAGTTCTTTCCTCTTGTAGATCTTGAGAGAATTGTAACAAAATTGTTGATAAATAAAGGTGAAATTTCTATAACTTGCTTATCTTTCTATTTGAGCATTATGATTCGATCTAGATTCTTGAATGTGTTCTTTGTTATAATGCTCAAGTAAAACTCCGCTCGTGAAGGAGTCGAAAGAATCAATAGATGATGATGATTAGATCTTGAAACGATTCTTAATTCCTATAAGTTTTGTAAATTCTAGTGCATCGAATGATCGACAATCTAGTTTCGAGCCAGATGCTTTCTTGATTATTTTCGCTCTTAACTAGGGATCAATGATCGGTAATTCGATTAACTAGAAGCTGGCTTTTGAATGAGATTCATCGAAAGGACAAAGGATGAGATGAAGAAACCCTAGTTTCTTCAAAAGATCCTTAAACCTCGATAGATCGTCATCGATCTAGCATCAATTCATTAATGGATAAGAAAATGTAATCACTAGATTTCATCACGTCTATAGATTCGATCGATTCCTACGAGCCTCACTTCGATTCTTGAAACCTAATTCGAATGGATATCATCAATTCTTGATTCTTGATTTTTAGTATTTTCTTGATAATTAGATTTAAATCTAGATAATTCTTGAATTCACTTTTAAATCTTGAATTGAATCGTCTTTTCTTTTTTTTTTAATCTTCAATTCATCTAATTCAATTATGAACGGATCTCACTTTCCTTGTGGACGATCCGCACTCGCTAACGCGCTACAATCGACATCGTTATTGATTGCGGTCAAAAATTCCTTTGGTTGTGATTTCTTACACTTTTCTTACACAAACACCGAGAAAACATTAAATCAAGGAGCATACCTCGAGGGTAGAGAAACATGCCCCACAGAAAGAGGAATGTGCCTCTAGCTAGGAGGAATGTCCCCCGACGTCAGGCTTTCACATTAGCAGCCGTAGAAGCCGAGACTGTAGACCAAGGTAACACTGGTAATTCCTCTCAATCTTTTCAAATCCTTGTTTCATCTTGTTACTTTTCATGCAATACCAGTATTTCTTTCACAATCACGATCACCAAATTGTTTTGAATCTGTTACACTTTCCTTTTACAAATTTTGAGAACGAAATTTTTTAAGGAGGGTAGAATGTAACAACCCTAACTTTCTGTACGAAATTTTTTCAAAATACAGAAAGAGATACCTAAGCATGAGCACGAGTTATGATTTTTTTTTTGCTTTAGAACAGCAAGAAGGAGCTTGTAGCTCATTGGTAAGACCTTGCACTACTAAGACATAGCACCCAAGTTCAAATCCCATCAGCCACATATTCTTTTTATTAAAATTTCTTTAAATCTTTTTAGAAGTCCAAGGGTCGACAAGTGCACTACAAGTAAACTGAAGAGACACAGAAAATTTAAACATGTGCACTGAAGAAAACCAAGCGACCCTGACACATGGCACCCAACCCAACCCCCTCAAAACGGTGTTGGCCCGACGAAAAGCTCCTTTTGGCCGGCGCCGCTGGGCTTGCCCGTTAGTAGTGCCCCCATTCATTTCCCCTGCAACCCTTGGCCTACCCCACTCCCTCTCACATTGTTTGTTTTCGCTGCATTCATACAGAGAACATTGAATCACCCATTTATTCCAATTTTAATGCATTTCTTTCACCCCCTAAACCCTAATTTTTTCTATAAATACCACACCCCATTTCACACATTCTCACTCACAATTCCTTGCAAAAACTCTCAAAAACATTCAAGTCCTTTTTGTGTACAAGTGGAGTTAGCGAAAGGCGCAGCTCCGACGAAATTCCAAGGAGATTCCGGTGCCGAAACGACGCCCTGACGCTTCCCAATCCTTCTCCTACCTCTTTCCTCTCATTGAAACCAGTAAGTCCCCTCTTCCCCTCTCTTCTTCGTCTATAAAAAAACTTTCATTTCTAAAACCCAACGGAAACGGAGTTAATCCGACTTCCGATTCGGTTTCTTTTTAAAAATCCTATTTTTCTTAAACAAGAAAATACCAAACTCTCATATCATGTTTAATAAACATTAACAAACATATGAAACAAGTTTCACATCAAAAAAATTTATATTGCAATTTTTATCGCAGTTTTATAGTAAAACACCACATACTTTAGTTTCCGACATAAACAACATATTAGCTTTAGATAGTTCAGGAGGTAATGACCTATCTCATCACAACACACATCTCTATCATAGCACGATGAAGTTTTAGGAATTTATTCTAGGGATAAAACAACTTTGCAAATAAATACCTTTAAATTATAAAACCATTTCTATAAAAAGATGTATTAAACATTTCCATGCAATTGCGCCTCTTCAACCCACTTTTGGGGATTTCGTTTGGGATGGTGCGGGTTATCGCACATCCTCGGACCTAGTAGAGCGAGATACAGACCTCCGCAAGGAGCATTCGATCTCGATGGAATTTTTATACATTTTTCTTTAGAAAATGAGATTTCTACAAGAAAATAAATAAATTATTTTCATTAAATATATACATATATATATACATATATATTATCAAAATATCTATTTTAATTATATAAATATTCCAAGTTTTCAAAAGGGATCACCTTTTCATGAAAATACCATCCGAATACAAAACAATATCCATATTACAAATAAATACCACATACAATGAAAATTAGGTTTTACTCACTAAAAATTTCACAATTATAAAATATACATCTATGAAAACTCTAAAGACGATAATTACATGCTTGAGGTGTATTTTGAAATTATACCAAAATTATTTTTACATAAAACCCCCTCAAGTTATACTAAATTACAATAAGGACCCTAGTAAACATAGATTTAAGCGGGATCAGTCTCTTGAGCCTCAGTGAGCCGGAGATATGGGTGCTTGCCTATTTAAGATAGACAACCTAACAAACGGTGTTATCAAAACGGTAATTGTCTTGAAAAAATACACAAATCCTGCCGTCCATAGGCAACAGTTACTGATAACATCAAAACTAATTCAGAATTTCAAGTTCTTTTAAAGTGTCTGACTCAGACTGAGTCTTAAATCTAATCAATCTAACTTGAATATGATTCAAGTATAAACTAAAATTCAACATGAATCTATGAATCCTTCTATACAATCTATATCAATCTATATTGACTGAACCGAACCATAGATATATTATGTTTACGTGACAATCCATTTACATCCATTCCATTTACTGATATCATGGTTTCGGTAAGTCATCCATTTATTACAAGACAATACAATACCATCAGTACTGTCACGCCCTGCTTCCCAGAGTGCGCTAAGATAGGCACGTGACAGAGCCAACCATGCTACCTGTGGATAGAAAATATCCCTCCACAGTCACATTACGGCTGTCTAGAAATATCAAGAACAGTAATAAACTATTTAGTACATGTCCATAAGCCAGAATAAACGAGTCATTAAATAAAATAATGCGGAAGCTAAAAGATCCAATACAATAATAAACTGGAATGTATGTCCCATAATGCGGGCTCACATCAGGAATGAAAATACTGAAAGGAAACTAAACTAAACTAATAATATGTCCTCACTGCTTGGCCTGTGGATCAAAATACTCTTGGATTGCCTGCTATAATGATAATGGACCTGTGCCATGCAAAACCCAGATGTCAGTGCGTCATAATATCAATAATGTTAAGCAAGCAGGATATAATGAGATATGCAGGCGTGAAGTATGAACAGTAACAAGTCATCAGTAACAGGTAAACAGTAACATGAATATATATCAGTGAACCGGATATAAACAGGTGAAGTGCAGTGAGTAGTCTAAATTGTACTATAGGATTAACTACTCTAAAGTCATTTGAAATCAATTAATGCAATCTTCATCGTAACCCATCGGTCTATGCCCCGTTCATTCCCCATAGGACCACGGTAAAATGATGTAATAGACTGTGAGTCTATGTCCCGTTCATTCCCCACGGGACCACGGTAAAATGATATAATAGCCCTTTGAGTTACGTTCAGCTACATTCTTGATTTCCCCATACCCCCAAGTCATGTGTGTAAGTCAGGTATTTATAAATCTGAGACTAATGCCAATACAGGATCAAGCAGGAACAGGTTTATCTGTATAGACAACAGGAAATGTCCGTAGGGACAACAGGTCAAGATTGTCGGTATTAGTAACAAGATCAGATAACTTGTCAAGTAGTGATATATCAGGTCATGTCAGGTAGTGTACATGTATCAAGTCATGTCAAGTAGTGGTGTATCAGGTCATGTCAGGCACTGTACATGTATCAAGCGGATACTCATACAAAACTGTAGCAAGTACAGATGCACGGTAAAGCATGGATGCACAAATATTTTGTCAGGGGTTACATCATGAATATGTAGGATGCACAATTATCGAGCATGGTGCACTAATACAACAGTAACATGAAATAATATGGTCTCGGCGTGCAACTAGATATGTAATAAACCGTACGGATGCAGACGGATACTATAAAACTGTAAATCGATAAAATTTGCTGAATATTAAAACACAAGCACTATTATTTATTAAATAGATATTGATATAATAATATTAATATGGATAACATATTCAAACCGATTAATAACTATAAAAGTGGTATTAATTAACCATGCACAAGAAAGTTCCGTTCAAAAATTCAGCGTCACCCTGATTTGTAAAATAGTTTACAAATAACAAACGTTCTCCAAAAGGGACGTGTTTTATACCAAAACAAAGATAATTCAATAAGGTTTTCATTTTTATAAGTATAAGCATCTTAGGTTGTCCCTACAAAAAGTTATGAACATTCGAAGTTGAAAGTTTACTGCTGGAATTTTCCTGGACAGCAGTTTAGAGATATTTTCATTTGCATTTTACGTTATTTAAAAAATTTATTTTGCAAATAAATATTTCATAGAGTTATAGTATTCTGAGTTAGCTTCGTAACAAACTAAAGAACATATACTAATGATTTTTCTATGATTTATAATGAATTTTATAATGTAAGGTATACAGTAAATTTCAGATTTGTCGCATCCGCTTTTCAACGACGTTTCATGTGTAAACTATAATATTTTCAAATGTATAACATTATAAAAATGCAGATTATAAACTAATTAAAGATAATAATAAGAAATATTACGACGATATATATTTTAAATTATATGGATGCAAACGGGTATCACATAATCGTAAAATGATAAACTAACAAGTGCGGAACATATAACTAAGCAGTATAAAATGTAACTATTCAATTTGATGCAGTATATGATAGTATAGTATGTAACAAGATAAGTTTTCATGACTTAGATCTGAAATGATATGAATGGATGCAAACGGAACATCGTAAAGTTATAAAACTAAATATGGGGTGCATGATTTTAAATACAGGTATTCCATTGTTAAAATAGATGCGTCTAAAGTAATGTAGCATGTAATTAAGATTCGTTTGCATGCCCTAGATCTGAAATGCACTATACAAATATAAATGGAACGTCGAAAGGCTGTAATATGAAACATGCGATACTTGATTTAAAATACAGGTGTGATATTTATTTAAATAGGTATATAATGAGTTATATAGTATGTAGCAAGATTAACTTGCCTAGACGAAACAAGAACGGATGTGTACGGAACGTCCTTCATCGGCGAAATGTCGCGACGCGCGCACGGTACACGGAACGGTTCCAAACAACGCACGAGAGTGATCACGCAAGTCAGGTACATTCACTGGATCACTCGGATCGTCAGTGACGAGCACGGCTCCGGCGGTGATCACCGGAATCAAGAAACAAGATCAAGAAAAAGAAAGAAGAAAAAGTAAGAAGAAGAGGTTGTGTATTAATAAATAAAATATATAAAAATATATATATGCAGAGGAGAGAGAGAGAGAGAGAGAAAGGGGTTGTTAGTTTGTTAGGAAATTAGTTTAGATTTAAATTTAAAAAATCTTTTATTAGTTACTAAATTTTAATTTGTATCAATTTATAAAATTAATATTATATAAATAAAATTTGATATTCTGGTAAATACAAACATAGTCCAAAACATGCCCGGGTCGGGTCTAAAATTCAGTTTTAAAATACGAAAAATATACATGTCGACCAAAATAAAAAATGAATGTCCGGATAACGAAAAATGCATACCCTCAAGAACAGATGCACGCACATGCGCGTAGCCATCCAAACAAGTCTGTTTCACTGAATGGGACAAGAATAAGATGCGCGGATGCTACCACGGGGCTAGGGGTATCATATAGGTCATGCAATGTATTTTTAAAATATTTTATGTGACTTAAAATGTTATATTGTAAAAATGCAAATGCCAGATAAAATGCCAGTATTCAAGATATATAAATTAAAATGAAAGTGCACGAGTCCATGTAACAGGTCAGGATAAATCATAAACATGAATCAAGACTGGTTTCAAGCATGCGGGTTGGGTCGGATGCAAATACAAATGTCAAATACACTATTCGCACCCAAAACACAATAAATCAGGAAAATACCATAAATAAAGAAATACATGAACTAGAACTGGTATAGATGAACTAGGGTATTACAAGTACAATCAATACAATCAATATAATAAGACATCACGGGGTTTATAAAAGGGTAGACTGGTACGGAATATGTTAAAAGTGGCACGATGTGGTCACTTAAGACGTAATTACATCCATGCCGTTGTTCCGTGGTATTTTCGACGGAGCTTTGCACTACGGGTTACCAAAGTCCACGGTGTAAGTTGGACTCCTCTCGTATACACTGGTATTTTCTGTACCAAGCTACAAACAACAGCGTCAACAATATAATCAAACATTATAAGTATATTCTTCTTCTGTCTATTCTATCCCTACTCATCTTTGGGACTTACCGAGCGATTGTTCGCTGACGACATTCCTTTACTTTTTTCTTTGGAATGTTGTCTAGTGGATCGGACCTTTTGGAGACAGAGCCCAGCAGCGAGAACTTGGATCAGATAGCCTTCGACCCAGTGCTCTAGATTACTTGCACATATTTTCATTTCTGTTTTACCATTGTTTAGGCATTGCCTTCATTCCATATATTTACATTTCAGCTGTATTGTAAAAGAATGTTTAATAAATAAAGTTGATGTTCATTTACATCTTGTCTCTTGTATATTTTACTTTATATTTCTTAGATACGCTTAGCGTGTTTACTTCTGAGTAAATACGTCGCGGCCCGTCACGCCCTCTGCCAGTACAGTGGGAAGCGGGGCGTGACAGGTTTTGTTGGTGGCCCATGCAGGTCAGCTCTGTATGGGCATGCAGGTCCGTTCTGCGTGGACAACCTAAGCAATGTAACACAAGAACCAGCAACTGAAACATTCTTTACAATTCATTGAATCTTCCAATTTCATATATTTTGAATCTGCCCTAACCCAAATTTTTCTTTCAAGGTTATGGATTCCCAAAACAACACCAGTACGAATATCAACAACACTCCCCCACCTCTACCGCTTACACCTGCCGTAGCTGCTCCGATGAATGAGTAGACGGTACTGCTTGAGGCGATCCGCGGCCTCCTGGAAGGACAGCAACAGCAGACTGCTATTCTGATGAACCGACCAGAAGCGGAAGCCCCAGGGGTAAAGCAATTCCGAGCTTTACACCCCGAGCAATTCCCAGGAAAAGAGAGCCTTCTAGAAGATGAGGAATGGGCTCAAGGTATTGAGGATGATCTGGCAGCAGCACAAGTGTCAGAGATAGATTTGGTTTGAGTTGCAAAGATGCAGCTCACTGACAATGCACGGGTCTGGTGGAAGGCGGAAGAAAGCCGTCTCACCCAGCCGATTGAATGGAGGAGTTTTCGCGACATGTTCGACGCAAAGTACTTCCCCGAGACTGGCAGATTTGACATGGAACCTGCAACAGGGTTCGATGTGGACCAAATCAGTGGATGAATATGATGCTGAGTTTACCATGCTCAGTAGGTTTGCGGCTCATCTCATACCGACTGCTGAGATCAGGTCTAGAAGATTTCAGCAAGGGTTGGACTAGAAGATCCAAGCTGCATTAGCTACAGGGGATTTCCCAACCCATGATTTGGCTTTGAAAGTTGCCCGAAGATACGAGGCAGTAGTGAAGAGGAAAGGCAGATCTCAATCTGCCGGTGTGAAGCGTCCTGCCACCCAGTTGGCAGGAGGAGCCTCTTCAAGGCCAACTGTTGAACAGAGAAAACCGGAGGAAACGAATAACCATCCGAGTCCAGATTTTTTTTTCTACTGCAAAAGGGATAGACATTTGTAGAAGGACTTTAGGCGCGCAAAAGTCCCGTGCTTAGTTTTTGGTGCATCTAATCACGGAATTGGATCCTGTCCTTTTAGACGCAGCTCAGTTCACATGCCCACCAACTATCTGCAGCGGCTAACTATCCAGGCTCCTTCACCTCGTCTCGCACTCCCAGCTCCACCTCCTACACGGCCTAATCGCCAATTTCAACAGGCACTGAGGAACATGCCTCGAGGGCAGAGAAACAAGCCCCACGGACAGAGGAATGTGCCTATAGCTAGGAGGAATGTCCCTCGGCGTCAGGCTTTCACATTAGCAGCCGTAGAACCCGAGACTGTAGACCAAGGTAACACAGGTAATTCCTCTTAATCTTTTCAAACCCTTGTATCATCTTGTTACTTTTCATGCAATACCAGTAATTCTTTCACAATCACGATCACCAAATTATTTTAAATCTGTTACACTTTCCTTTTACAAATTTCGAGGACGAAATTTTTATAAGGAGGGTAGAATGTAACAACCCTAACTTTCTGTACGAAATTTTTTCAAAATACAGAAAGGGATATCTAAGCCTGAGCATGAGTTATAAGTTTGTTTTGCTTTAGAACAGCAAGAAGGACCTTGTAACTCATTGGTACGACCTTGCACTACTGAGACATAGCACCCAAGTTTAAATCCCATCAGCCACATATTATTTTTATTAAAATTTCTTTTAATATTTTTAAAAGCCCAAGGGTTTACACGTACACTACACGTAAACTGAAGAGACACAGAAAATTTAAACATGTGCACTGAAGAAAACCAAGCGACCCCGACATGTGGCACCCAACCCAACCCCCTCCGTCGGTGTTAGCCCGGTGAAAAGCTCCTTTTGGCCGGCGCCGCCGGGCTTGCCCGTTGGGAATGCCCCCAATCTTTTCCCGTGCAACCCTTGTTAGTTATATGTATGCCCTAGAGGCCATTACTGTACATACGATGTATATTGTAATGGATGCTTGGACATATATTGGGAGGACTTTCTTGCTCGACATAATAGTATGCTATCTGGTTGTACTTTATCTTAACATATACTCTGATTGTCTCTATGTTACATGTTGATAAAGCCCTTAGGATATGTACTCGACTACTGGGACTATGATGAGATCATACTAGTGGGGCCACGGTAGTCGACGAGTACATCCTATAACTGTTCCTAGTCGAGGGTGTATCGAGACAGGGCATCGATACACCAGAGTAGACTAGCATATACGCATCTTGACCCATATGATGGGCGATGGATGATCCCATATCCATCGGTGTTTGACATCAAGGATGGTGTATGGGTGCTCAGTAAAGACTGGGTACACTAGACGGACTCGCCAAGAACTTCCAGATGGTATTATACCTCACGTCAGATGGCAGTTCTCCGGTGACATTGGTACAGAGTAGTCTGTTGACCCGAGATCGTCATAGAGTCTTGTGTGATTCCCACAGTGCTTTGATTTCCATCATACTACGTCCAAGAGGGCGTGCAAAAAAGTGGCTTTTGGGTACAGTCCCGAATTACATGGAGGCAATAAGCGATAGGAGGGGATTCGTCTCTCCCGGTATAGGGAGTTGATGTTGTGCTGTGTTCGATTGGCTATAACTGGAAATCCCTGGCCTGGGTTGCTGAGATTTACTGGTAAGTGTTATCAGTAGTTTCTCGAACTGTTATAGACCTCATATCGACACGACTTATCAAGCTACTGGGGTCTCACGTTTACCACCCCTAGGCGAGATATGCGACATATCAGACGAAGAGACCGGACTGTACGGGAGTGTTACTGATTGGATTCACAGGAGAATGTACAGGCTTGCTTGTTGATCTTCTGATCGCTCAATACCTGGGTGGCTTTTACGTTTAGCTGACCGCTTGCAGCTTGTGGGTGTTTGATATGATCATCACTTACTGCCGGTGTATTGACGATTCTTTAGAATCCTACACGGAGGTTTCTTGACTCAGGCAAAATGGAGTAGGAGCACGTATGTGATATGTGCGAGACCGAGGATAATGCGATATGAGAAACCGTATTCTATTCTCGCGATATTTGATATCAGCCGGGTCATCGGATCAAGTGTTGATTCGATGAATCGGTAAATGATATATCAGTCGGTTATATGCGATATAGCCGGATTGTCGGATCAAGTGTTGATTCGATGATTTAATGTATAATTATATATAAGATATATTAAATTACATTAACTAATATTAGCTCACTAAATGATTCTTTTTCTCACTCGGGTAATACATTGATATATATGCGATATATGTTAATTGTATTATTTTATTTTGTTACAATAAATATTATATATGTGATATATAATATTGTAACATGTTATAATTACTAATGCAACATGATTAATGGAGATTAAACAAGGCTAGGGTTTGATTTGGGTTAGCTCATTCTTGTAGCTTCTAGAAGCTTTTCTTTTTGTCATGAGCAAAGATATTTGTGTTGATATTTTTAAGTGACTCATACTTTAACCCAACCCAAACCCTAACCCTAGTTAAATCTCTACAAAGGTTACATGAACCATGGTTGTATAAATGATTATGACAACATTTCATTATTCATCACAAATGATTATTCATCTTCTTCTTCCTTGAGTTCTTCATGGAAAAGCTTTCTAGCTTTTTCAAGGGTGATGAAAATGAGTGAGAAATAGAAAACAAATAAGAGAAAAAATCCTACTTCATCGTCCTCATCTATCCTTGCCATTTAGATGAGGGTGTTCAATTCATTTAGTGAGTGAGAGCTTGTGTTAATGAAACTTCAAGGTAGATCATCTTTGTTATCGAAGATCGGAAGCAAGCTTGCATCTTTCTCTTCGTGGAGCCTCTCGAGAGTCCGGAACTTGATGATCGCAGCGAAGGGACTACAACACGGAGCTTAAGAAGTGAAGGACAGAATCTACAAAGGTTGTAATCCCTCTCACTTAGTGTTAAAGTGTTTAACATGCTTGTTTTCGCCTAAACTCTAGTATAAAGATCTTGTTAAAGGTTGTTCGGCATGGCTAAATTTTAAATCGGGCATGGTTGATGCCTCGTAGACCCTTGTGCGTGTGCCTAGTAACCCTACAACCCTTGGCCTACCCCACTCCCTCTCACACTGTTTGTTTTCTCTGCATTCATACAGAGAACATTGAATCACCCATTTAATCCAATTTTAATGCATTTCTTTCACCCCCTAAACCCTAATTTACCTTATAAATACCACACCCCATTTCACACATTCTCACTCACAATTCGCTTCCAAAACTCTCAAAAACATTCAAGTCCTTTTTGTGTATAAGTGGAGTTAGCGAAGGGCGAAGCTCCGATGAAATTCCGAGGAGATTCCTACGACGAAATGACACCCCGGCCCTTCCCATTCCTTCTCCTACCTTTTCCCTCTTATTGAAGCCAGTAAGTCCCATCTTCCCCTCTCTTCTTCGTCTATAAAAATCTTTCATTTCTAAAACCCGACGGAAACGAAGTTAATCCGACTTCCGATTCGGTTTTTCTTTAAAAATCCTATTTTTTTTAAACAAGAAATTACCAAACTCTCATATCATGTTTAATAAATATTAACAAACATATTAAACAAGTTTCACATCAAAAGAATTTATATTGCAATTTTTATCGCAATTTTACAGTAAAATACCATATACTTTAGTTTCCGACATAAACAACATATTACCTTTAGATAGTTCATGAGGTAAGGACCTACCTCATCACAATACACATCTCTATCACAGCACGATGAAGTTTTGGGAATTTATTCTGGGGATAAAACGACTTTGCAAATAAATACATTTAACTTATAAAACCATTTCTATAAAAGATGTATTAAACATTTCCATACAATTGTGCCTCTACAACCCACTTTTAGGGACCCCGTTTGGGATGGTGCGGGTTATCGCACATCCTCGGGCCTAGTAGAGTAAGATGCGGACCTCCGCAAGGAGCATTCGATCTCGATAGAATTTTTATACATTTTACTTTAGAAAATGAGATTTCTACAAGAAAATAAATAAATTATTTTCATTAAATATATATATATCTATTATAAAAATATCTATTTTAATTATATAAATATTCCATGTTTTCAAAAGGAATCACCTTTACATGAAAATACCATCCGAATACAAAACAATATCCATATTACAAATAAATACCACATACAATGAAAATTAGGTTTTACTCACTGGAAATTTCACATTTATAAAATATACAACTATGAAAACTCTAAAGACGATAATTAAATACTTGAGGTGTATTTTGAAATTATACTAAATTATTTTTACATAAAACCCTCTCAAGTTATACTAAATTACAATAAGGACCCTAGTAAACATAGGTTTAAGCGGGACCAGTCTCTTGAGACTTAGGGAGCCGGAGATATGGGTGCTTGCCTATTTAAGGTAGACAACCTAAAAAATGGTGTAATCAACACGGTAATTGTCTTGGAAAAAGACACAAATCCTGCCGTCCATGTGCAGCAGTTACCGATAACATCAAAACTAATTCAGGATTTCAAGTTCTTTTAAAGTGTCTGACTCTGACTGAGTCTTAAATCTAATCAATCTGATTTGAATGTGATTCAAGTATAAACTACAATTCAACATGAATCTATGAATCCGTCTATACAATCTATATTGACTGAACCGAACCATGGATATATTCTATTTACATGACTATCCATTTACATCCATTCCATTTACTGATATCATGGTTTCGGCAAGTCATCCATTTACTACAAAACAATACAATACTGTTCATATCATATTCTTGCATTATTATATTCCCCATTCTTATGCATTTTACAATAAAACAGGTGCTTTTGACCCATGTGTGCTACATAGTACAGGTTACAGGTTCTTGGAGCGAAAACAATGAAAAAGACAAAAGACGATACAAAAGAGGGACTTTTGACCAACAAATAGAAGGATCTTAGTCATGCCTAGACGAAGAACAGTTCACAATGTACACGGCAACGCAAGGTCTAAGATTACAAAGCGAACGGTTAAAAGACCACTACAAGTTTTCAATGAAAGATCTGGAAGAAACCTAGAAGCCCATTTGAGAAAAGTACTAAAGAAGTAGGAATTACAAGTCAACAGAAGCCAGCCCACAAAATTCCAGATGATGAGCCAACCAATGGACCGCGGAACCGCGGCCCAACCCCTACCCAGGCAGCGGTTCCGCGGCTATTAAGAGCCCGGGGTGCGTGAATTTTTTACCATTTCGTGAGGCGGCGCTGACTAGTCAACCTAAGGGCAAATTTGTAAATGCAGACGTGCGAATCAATTGTAACCTAGGGTTTCTATGTCCTATAAATAGAGACCCAATTCATTGTATTTTCTCATGCCTCTTTTCATCAATAAAATTTCAGATTTTCTTTGAAGTTTGGAAAGCATCAATCGTAAGTAGGTTTATTTTTCTGCCCTAGTTTTACTTTTAATTTCTGCCCTAGGTAATCTCTTTTCTTGCCCTAGTTTAATATAGTTTAGAATTTTTATTAACTTGTAGTAGATCTTTCTTCTCTTAAATCAAATTAAAATAAAAATTATGACTTTCGTAGATCCCTCAATGAGCGAGTAGTTTCCTTGCTTGTTAGGGTTAGGAATAGGGAAGGGTTTGAGAAATGAAGATCTCTTATCTTCTTTCGTTGCCAATCTCTTATGAAAAAGTTAGGACTCTATGCATACTTTCATCTTCCGCTCCCTACGGCACTCTACCCACGAGATAGCGATGATACCGTAGTATAAAAGCCCGGATCTGTAAGTTTTCCATGAAGGTTAGGGTAAAGATTAAGAAAGGAAGGACAAGGATCTAGAGGAATAAACATCTTCCCAATCATCCTAATCCCCTTTATTAAAATTTACCATAACCCCTAATATGATATTTAATTAAAGGTATTGGAAAGAGGTGTAGATCTTTATTTACCAAACTTGACCTAAACCTAATCCTAGCAAGTTTCCTAATCCTAGTATAACACAACTTAGTTTTTAGATTTAATTAAAAGATCCAACACCCTTTGGAATTAGCTCGTAAGAACATTTAGGAGATTTACAACATCCCTGTGGACCGACCCATACTCACCGGCTAGCTACCAAGCGACACCGTTCTTGATTGCGGTAACAATATATTTTTGATCTATAAAATCCATCTAAATCAAATGGCGCCGTTGCCGGGGATGGCGTAAAAAATTCTCATTTTTTAATTTCGGGCTAATATAAATTTAAAAATCATAAAAATTTGAAAAATCAAAAATATAAAAATTCTATCATCTTTTATTGTTTGAAGGGTTTCTTTTGTGAATCATTGCAGGATTGACAGATCTGGAAAAATCCAGAGTGCGAAACAGAAAAGGGTACATCAAAATAGAGGGAGAAGTCTACAACAAAGCAGTAGAGAAAATCCGGAGACCTGAACCCACCATCTCACCGCGCTTCAGCCGCGGGAGCCTGCTAGTGCCGCGCATCCGCGGTCCCCTGTTGACTTCAGCGCACGAAATTTGCTCAGTTTGTTTCTCTTTCTCCCCTTTGCAAATCCCCACATATCTTTTTGTCAAATCTTCTGCATGATTCTTTGCGCTAAAAATCTTCTTCCCCCTTCCAATAATTGATTTTCTGCAGGATTCTTTGCGCCGCGCTAAAAAGAAAATTGATTGCAAGTGATTTACTGCTTTGCATATTTTAATCGGACTTTAAGGGGCTTTTGACCAATTCAGATTGGGTGGGGATTTCATCACCCTTCCCAGGACCCCAGAAATCACTTAAAGCATTTGCATTAACCACTCTTAATTAAAAAATACTAGACTCAGCCCTAAGGACGTCGCGCTCAATAGGACAGAGGACTAGTTATAGGCATCGGCCGTTTATCCTAACCTGACTTTACGATGTCTAGGCAAGTGTGTCAAAGGCTAGTGGTTTTTAATTAGGCCCACTACTGTGGTTCCTTCCCACTTACCTGGCGCTTACCTGGCCGCAATTGGCAGTGAAGAGGCGCTTTGAGGTTCTATTTCTAGCCCTTTGGAACAGTTAGGAGCTGTCTAGCTGACCTAGGTGACCCTAGATCTAGGCCTGATTGTGCATTTGTGGTTGATTGCATTTGAGTCAAAAGTCTCTTTTCAAAAATCTTTTTGCAAAAATCTCACATAAAAAAGGGAAAAAAAAATCTTTTCAAAACTTGCAACTTGTCGCTAAAGAAATCTTTTTGCACCCACTTACACCACTTTCTTCTCTTTGACGTTTTCTTACCTCCACATTCTGTCTTTTTGACTGCACTACCCTTTTAGTGTATGTCCGGTTGGACTAGGGACACTAGCACCCGATTAGTCCGTGTTTCGTTGGTACCGACCGACGAACCTTTCGATTCCGAAGTCGAAGTCCTTTCCACTTCTTCACTTTCACCTTCAAATTCTTCCTCTGAAGGTATGTCGGGATACAATCCTAACAATACCTTACCGACGGGAATGATTCCACCTCCGTTAGGTGCGAATAACCCGAATCACCCGCCTGTTGAAGCGCCCATACGAGTCGCGCTCCAGGATCTTTTCTATCCCATCCGCACCGCCCTACCTACTTGTCTTTCCCTCCCACCGGCAAATGGGGACAATTTTGAGATCAAACCCCACTTCATCAATATGCTGCCTAAGTTTCACGGTTTGGAATCCGAAGATGCATATATCTTTATCAACAAATTCCAAAACGTTTATGCTATGATAAAAACAACCCAATTATCCGACGATGCTATAAGGCTAAGGGTCATTCCTTTCACCTTATGTGACTTAGCCGAGAAGTGGCTATACAGCACCGCGTCGCATTCCATTAAGAATTAGGAAGAGTTTGTGAAAGCCTTTCTTAAAAAATTCTATCCTCATCACAAAACTGCTAGAATCCGTAATGAGATTATACAATTTTCACAGCTTCCTTCCGAACCCTTTTGGAAGTGTTTTGAAAGATTCAAAGACCTACTCGTTCAATGCCCTCACCATGGGATCGAAAATTGGCAACTTTGCCAAACATTATACGGGGGATTGAACCCGGCAACGAAGCAGTTGCTAGAAACCATTTGTCAAGGTCACTTTCTATCTAAATCTAGTGAGGAAGCTTGGCAGTTTCTTGAGGACCTTAGTGAACAAACAATTCAGTGGGAGAGCACCAAGACCACATCATCATCGTCTTTTATTGGTCAATCTAGGGCAGGCATACATCACTTAGATATGCCGATTGCTATGAAGGCCGAGATGGCCGCACTTACGAAAAAGCTAGAAGTGATTGAGACCAAAATCCCATCGCCTTCTCCTGCCCCTGATGTGCCTCCACGAACTGTTTGTGCTTGTTGTTCGGATCCATCACATCTCACCGAAGAGTGTCCTTACACTGCATCTACTCAAGGACATGACCAAGTCAATGCTGCCTTTCAGCAACGACAAAGAAATGATCCATACTCTTCGACATACAATCCGGAATGGAAGAGTCACCCAAATTTCGCTTGGAACCAAAATCTACAATTCCAAGGAAACAACAACTTTCAAAGGGCTCCTCCTCCACAACAACAAGCACCTCCACAAACTCAATTTCAACAACCTTTCCAACAGTAACCTTACCCTAATCAAGTGAACAATTTTGTGCCTAACACTTCTTACCCGCCAAACAATTTTGTTCCACCTCAGAATGACAAGGTTAGCTCGCTCGAAAGAAGTCTAGATGCGTTCCTAAAGCAATCTACACAATCCGCAGCTAGGTTAGAGACCTCTATTCAATCTTTGGTGCAAAATAGTGCCTCACACGATCAAAGCATCAAATCTATTGAGGCACAAATTGCACAACTCAATACTGCATTGAAAGAGAGAGAAAAAGGAAAGCTTCCGTCTCTACCACTGCCAAGTCCCGGTCACGCACATGTTGCATATGAACAGCAGAATCATAACGTAAATGCTGTGACCACGTTGAGATCCGGAAGAGTGTTGCAAAATAATGTGGGTATTAACAATGACACCCCTGCCGGTGGTCCTTCTTCATCTTCTTCACCTTCTTCTTCTTCTTCGTCGTTAGAGCCTATTCTTCATCCTTCCCATGGCTCTACTTCTTCTAGCTCGAACGGACCCACTTCTCACAACACGAACACATCTACACGGGGTTCCGTTCCAACTCAAAAATCTGATCCGTAAAAATTGGACTCAGCAACCTTTCAAAATGTTCCTTTTCCAAACCGGTTGAGATCTAATAAACCAACTCCACAGATGAAGAAGATTGTAGAGTTTTTCAAACAGGTTAGCATAAATATCCCTGTTTTGGATGCAATCCAACAAGTTCCTTCATATGCAAAAATCATAAAGGACTTATGCACCAAAAAGAGGAAGTCACAAGTACCAAAGAAAGTTTTCGTGGCTAATGCTGTTGGTGATGCTCTTGTCCAATCTTTACCCCAAAAACACAAGGACCCCGGTTGTCCTACTATTTCGATAACAATTGGGAACAAGAACATCAATAGAGCACTCTTAGATCTTGGTGCTAGTGTCAATTTGCTACCTTATTCGGTGTACGAGCAATTAGGCGTTGGAGAGCTTAAGCCCACTCATTGTACTCTCCAAATGACTGACCGATCAATCACCCATCCTAGGGGAAAGTTGGAGGATATGTTAATTAGAGTAGGGGATTTCATTTTCCCCGTTGACTTTATTGTTATGGATACACAACCTGTCGCTAACCCCCGGAGTCAAATTCCGGTGATACTTGCTCGACCATTCCTTGCAACTTCTAACGCGGTGATCAACTGTCGTAACGGTTCAATGAATCTATCTTTTGGCAATATGACAATTGAACTCAACATTTTCAAGTTGGGAAATCAGCCTTGTGAGCCTAATTCTAGCGTACTTGATATTTGCTCGATCAATGAGATCGCGGAGGAGGACTGTGAGTTCGAAAATTTTACGTTTGATCACAGCAGTGTCGACGCCACTAGTGCGTTCCTCCTAGAATCCGATACAGCTTTTACAGCGGACAACGATTATGAGTGTTTCACCTTTGTAGACGATTTTGAAGACTCACCACCCGAGTTGGAGTCTTTTGCTTTTACGGATGAGTTAGTTGAACCATCCGACTTGGTTGCGTACACTCGATTTGAACATTTGATGGAATCCTTCGAGTTTGAAACAGTTACACCATTGTTACCATCAATTGTTTCCCTTCCTCAACTCGAATTAAAGCTTTTGCCGTCGCACCTAAAATATGCTTATCTAGGTGAGAATGAGACCCTACCCGTTATCATATCTGCTTCTCTAGCTCTTGAGCAAGAGAAGGCTCTTTTAATAGTCTTACAAAATAATCGGCAAGCTTTTGGATGGTCTATGGCGGACATCAAGGGGTTAGTCCCCTCATAGTCGAACATCATATACACTTGATGGATGATGCCAAGCCGGTAAGGGACCCACAAAGACGCCTCAACCCCATTATGAAAGAGGCTGTCAAGAAGGAGATTGTTAAATGTCTTGATAGTGGTATCATTTACTTTATCTCGGATAGCCAATGGGTTAGCCCCATTCATGTTGTGCCAAAGAAATCGGGCATCACGGTCATTACCAATGAGGCAAATGAGTTATTTCCCACTCGCACCCAAACTGGGTGGCGAGTTTGCATCGACTATAGAAAACTCAATGCCGCGACAAGGAAAGACCACTTTCCTTTACCTTTCATTGACCAAATGCTAGAACAATTGGCTGGGCACGAGTTCTACTGCTTTTTGGATGGCAATTCCGGCTATAATCAAGTCCCCATAACCAAAGAGGATCAAGACAAGACCACATTTACTTGTCATTTTGGTACTTTTGCTTATCGTCGCATGCCCTTTGGGTTATGCAATGCACCCGCTACATTTCAGCGGTGTATGATGGGGATCTTTTCAGACATGGTTGAAAAGTTTTTGTAGATTTTTATGGATGATTTCTCCATTTTTGGTGACTCCTTCGACGAGTGTTTACGACATCTTGACGCAGTTCTTACCCGCTGTAGGGATAAGAACCTAACTTTGAATTGGGAGAAGTGCCACTTTATGGTACGAGAAGGTATTGTCTTAGGACATGTCATCTCGCAAAACGGCATAGAGGTTGATAAAGCCAAAATTGAGGTCATTTCTAATCTTCCTCCTCCTAAATGCGTCAAAGACATCCGAGCTTTCCTTGGCCATGCCGGTTTTTATTGACGGTTCATCAAGAATTTTAGCAAGATTGCTAGACCTTTGACTCTCTTATTGGCCAAGGACACAACATTTGATTTTGACTCAACTTGCATGGAAGCGTTCGAGTCATTGAAACACTCTCTCATTTCTGTGCCCATTGTTTCATTTCCAGACTGGACGCATCCCTTCGAAATTATGTGCGACGCATCGGATTTTGCCATTGGTACCGTTCTTGGACAGCACATTAATAAAATGCCGCACGTGATTTATTACTCTAGCCGTACATTAAATGAGGCCCAACTAAACTACACAACAACAGAAAAAGAGTTTTTAGCAGTTATGTTTGCACTTGAAAATTTTCGGCCTTATTTAATCGGCTCTCCAATCATTGTGTATACGGATCATTCAGTTCTTCGCCACTTTTTTGCGAAGAAGGATGCTAAATCGAGGCTAATACATTGGATCCTCTTTCTACAAGAGTTTGACCTTGTCGTAAGGGACAAAAGAGGATGTGAAAACGTAGTGGCCGATCACCTTTCACAACTTCCTTCTTCGCCTACACTTGAACTTCCAATCAAAGATATTTTTCCCGATGAGCAACTCTTAACCATTTCTTGCGAACCATGGTTCGCTGATATCGTAAACTACTTAGCCACCGGCTTGATACCTAAAGATTGGTCGAAACAAGATAAACTACGATTCTTGTCCCAAGCAAAGCATTTTTACTGGGATGAACCTTATCTTTTTAAATACTGTTCCGACCAAATCATTCGTCGGTGTGTACCGGAAAACGAGTTTAAGAGTGTGCTGTCTTTTTGCCACGATCAAGCATGTGGCGGGCACTTTGGCCCAAAGAAGACAGCCGAGAAAGTCTTGCAGTGTGGTTTCTATTGGCCACGACTCTTTAAGGATGCATATGAATACTGCAATACATGCTCCCAGTGCCAACACTTGGGCCGGATATCGCGGAGAAACGAGATTCCGCTCCAACCAATTTTGGTTGTGGATGTTTTTGATGTTTGGGGAATAGACTTCATAGGACCATTTCCCAATTCTTTTGGGAATGCTTATATTCTTTTGGCTGTTGACTACGTTTCAAAGTGGGTCGAGGCTGTGCCTAGCCGAACGAATGACAATAAGGTTATTGTTCGATTTCTTAAAGAACATATCTTTTCTCGATTTGGGCACCCTCGAGCGATAATAAGTGGTAATGGTTCTCACTTTTGGAATAGGACTTTTGAGTCCTTAATGCGCAAATATTCTATTACCCACAAGCTGTCAACACCATACCATCCCCAAACATGTGAGCAAGCCGAGGTTTCAAATCGGCAAATCAAGCAAATCTTAGAGAAAACGGTTTCTAAAAACCGTAAAGATTGGTCACTTAAATTGATCGATGCACTATGGGCTTTCCGTACTGCATACAAGACAGATCTTGGTATGTCTCCATACTGGCTTGTTTACGGGAAGGCTTGCCACCTCCCAGTAGAGATTGAGCATAAGGCATTTTGGGCAATCAAAGAGTAGAATTTATCATTAGGAGATGCGGGCAGCAATCGAAAGCTGCAATTAAATGAACTAGAAAAGCTGCGGGATGAGGCTTATGATAATACTGTAATTGTTAAAAACCGAACTAAGGTGTTCCACGATAAACACCTTCTGCGAAAAACGTTTAAACCTGGTCAACAGGTTTTACTCTATGATACTCGGTTACATTATCACCCCGGCAAGCTCCGTTCCAGATGGAAAAGGCCTTTTGTAGTTCACACCGTTTATCCGCACGGTGCAGTCGATCTTGAAAATCATGAGGACGGTACTTTATTCAAAGTGAATCGACATCGATTGAAACTGTTCCTCACGGCGGACCCATCGGAGGAGCTCCTGTTGTTACAGGAGCCGATTTACACCGATTGATTTTCCTCCACTTTCACCCCCGAATTTCCAATCAACTTTTCCAAAACTTTATTTCAAATAAGTTTGGGGGTGTGTATCATTTGTAAATATGTTAATAAACAGGAAATTGCCGACATTATTGACCCGCTTGGTGCAGCATGACAGTGAGGACACTGTCCAGTTTAAGTTTGGAGGTATGCTCGGTAAGTTTTCTTCCTTCGCATTCATATGTATATTTCTGCATTGCATCCTTATATAAAAATCATAAAAATTTGAAAAATTTGAAAAAAGAAAAAAAAAATAGAAAAAGAAAAACCCATAAAAAAATTGAAAATTTCAAAAAAATTATAAAAATTAATGTATTCAATTTTGGCCATATTTGACTTGAGTTTGACAAATAGGTTAACTGGCTAGGAACAACTAGATCTTAGACTTAATAAATTAAAAACTCTAAAAATAACCTTTCTTAAAGTTTAACGGTAGAAAGTATATGTCCTTGTAGTTTATTTAGAAATAGGCAAATTTTGAGTTCACTTCTTGGGCTAAGTCAAAACAAAGGAAAAGTATTGATTTTTTTATTAGAGTATAAGTTTGAAAAATAATTCCTAGCTTAAGTCTAAATTCTGAAAATGTATACCCTACAATTTGCATAATCACGCGCCTTGAAACTTGAAATAGTAGAGGAGACCTTGAAATGCTCTTGTCTAAAGTCCTTAGTACGAAGAAAATAAAATGAAAAATACAAGTGTGAATAAAGAAAAAAAATGAACACTGGTTTTTGTGATTACTTAAGGCTGTAAAAATAGAAAAATATTTAGCGAGGGTGCTTCATCACCTAGTGCCTTACACCAACTAGTTTGGGAGTCACTGCTAAAAGCCTTGGGTGTTGCAAGACTAGGAATTACGCTCTAATGTGCAAACACATCTTGTAATCGGTCTTTGGTACCTGAAGAAGTATTAGCAGTCACATGAAGGATGTGTAAGAAAAAATTCAATTAAAAATTCACCAATTAAGAAGTGCTTTGGACAACGGACAAGAGTATGATTGCTTGATTTGAATTTCCAAGTGTAGGGGTGATTTATACACACACGTGGGGATATGTGATTGGAGTTTAGATGAGAGAAAGGAGTGAAGAATAGAACTTGTATCTTTAGTAGAGTTGATAAAAATTCCTAAGTGGAGATGGAACCCTAGAAGGAAAACTTAAGAAATACCGAAAGCTAAGGAGGTCTGCAGAACATATATAATCTTAAGTTAAATAATGAGAAAGTGTGAAGAATATGGGTGGATAATTTACAAGTCAACGATAATAGAATTCGTTGTTAGAAAACCTAATTGGAGAACAAAAGTCGAAAAGCCAAATTGATAGGATTTTGTGGGTAGTATCCGCTGAAAACCCTCAGGAGACAACACTCCTCCTACTAAGGACACCTAGAATTTTAACGGCTTGTTGCACGTGCTCAGTGCAATCGCGATTCCCTGCGAAAGTGCGGTTAGGTTTTTTGTCATGAATAAAACTAAGTTTGCTCGAGGACGAGCAAAAGATAAGTTTGGGGGTATTTGTTCATATCATATTCTTGCATTATTATATTCCCCATTCTTATGCATTTTACAATAAAACAGGTGCTTTTGACCCATGTCTGCTACATAGTACAGGTTATAGGTTCTTGGAGCGAAAACAGTGAAAAGGACAAAAGACGATATAAAGAGGGACTTTTGACCAACAAATAGAAGGATCTTAGTCAAGCCTAGATGAAGAACAGTTCACAATGTACAAGGCAACGCAAGGTCTAAGATTATAAAGCGAACGGTTAAAAGACCACTACAAGTTTTCACTGAAAGATCTGGAAGAAACCTAGAAGCCCATTTGAGAAAAGTACTAAAGAAGTAAGAAGTACAAGTCAACAGAAGCCAGCCCACAAAATTCCAGATGATGAGCCAACCAATAGGCCGCGGAACCGCGGCCCAACCCCTACCCAGGCCGTAGTTCCGCGGCCATTAAGAGCCCGGGGTGCGTGAATTTTTTACCATTTCGTGAGGCGGCGCTGACTAGTCAACCTAAGGGCAAATTTGTAAATGCAGACATGCGAATCAATTATAACCTAGGGTTTCTATGTCCTATAAATAGAGACCCAATTCATTGTATTTTCTCATGCCTCTTTTCATCAATAAAATTTCAGATTTTCTTTGAAGTTTGGAGAGCATCAATCGTAAGTAGGTTTATTTTTCTGCCCTAGTTTTAGTTTTAATTTCTACCCCAGGTAATCTCTTTTCTTGCCCTAGTTTAATATAGTTTAGAATTTTTATTAACTTGTAGTAGATCTTTCTTCTCTTAAATCAAATTAAAATAAAAATTATGTCTTTCGTAGATCCCTCAATGAGCGAGTAGTTTCCTCGCTTGTTAGGGTTAGGAATAGGGAAGGGTTTGAGAGATGAAGATCTCTCATCTCTTTTCGTTGCCAATCTCTTATGAAAAAGTTAGGACTCTATGCATACTTTTATCTTCCGCTCCCTACGGCACTCTACCCACGAGGTAGCGGTGATACCATAGTATAAAGGCCCGGATCTGTAAGTTTTCCATGGAGGTTAGGGTAAAGATTAAGAAAGGAAGGACAATGATCTAGAGAAAGAAACATCTTCCCAATCATCCTAATCCCCTTTATTAAAATTTACCATAACCCCTAATATGATATTTAATTAAAGGCATTGGAAAGAGGTGTAGATCTTTATTTACCAAACTTGACCTAAACCTAATCCTAGCAAGTTTCCTAATCCTAGTATAACACAACTTAGTTTTTAGATTTAATTAAAAGATCCAACACCCTTTGGAATTAGCTCGTAAGAACATTTAGGAGATTTAAAACATCCCTGTGGACCGACCCGTACTCACCGGCTAGCTACCAAGCGACGCCGTTCTTGATTGCGGTAACAATATATTTTTGATCTATAAAATCCATCTAAATCAAATACCATCAGTAGAATCAATAGAATCAATATAATAAGACATCACGAGGTTTATAAAGGGGTAGACTGGTACGAAATATGTTAAAGGTGGCACGAGGTGGTCATTTAAGACGTAATTACATCCATGTCGTTGTTCAGTGGTATTTTCGGCGGAGCCTTGTACTACGGGTTACCAAACTCCACGGTGTAAGTTGGACTACTCTCGTATACACTGGTATCTTCTGTACCAAGCTACAAACAACAGCGTTAATAATATAATCAAACATTATAAGTTTATTCTTATTCTGTCTATTCTATCCATGCTCATCTTTGGGACATACCGAGCGATTGTTCGCTGACGACATTCCTGTACTTTTTTCTTTGGAATGTTTCCACGTGGATTGGACCTTCTGGAGATAGAGCCTAGCAGTGAGGACTTGGATCAGACAGATTTCGACTCAGAGCTCTAGATTACTTGTACATATTTTCATTTCTGTTATGCCAATGTTTAGGCATTGCTTTCATTCCATGTATTTACATTCCCACTGTATTGTAAAAAGAATGTTTAATAAATAAAGTTGTTGTTCATTCATATCTTGTCTCTTATGTATTTTACTTTATATTGCTTAGATACGCTTAGCGTGTTTACTTCTGAGTAAATACATCACGGCTCGTCGCGCCCTCTGCCCGTACACTGGGAAGCGGGGCGTGACAATAAAGTTCAAGGTATTTTAATGAATGTTCAATTATGTTCGTTTCACATAAAAATTTTGGTTAAACTTGAATTCTAAACATTTGTAATTGAAGTTACAAATAATGTGGTAAAATTAGATTGACCAATATATAAAAGAAAAAGGAGTTCTGGGTTTTAGAAAAGAAAGTTATCGGTAATAACTCCACTTTACGGATATATAACTTGGAGATGAATTTCAATGAAAAGAAAGAGAGTTGGGAGGGACTTACGGTTTGGAAATCTCAAGAAAAGAATTAGGAAGAATAGAGAAGCTTCGTGGCATCGCGGGAGCTCCAGAATCGACTTCGATTTTCGACGGAAGGAGCTTGGTTACTAACTCCACTTGACTCCACTTACACTTAGGAACTTTTTGAGACAATTTTTTCTAGAATTTCAGAATGGTGAAAAGCTAATGCATGGGGTGGTTTTTATAGTGAAGAATTAGGGTTTGAGAATTAAAATTTTGGATTAAAAAGCACTAAAATGATATTAAATGGTGAAATAAAGGGTCTCTGGATGATTGCAGGGGAATCAAATAGTGTAGAAGAGTGGAGGGGAGTTGGAGAGACGAGTGTGCAAAGCACTGATCAAATTGGGAGCATCAGGACCGTCGCCGCTGGCCCATAGGGCAATTCGGCCAGTCAGATCTTGAGCTTTGGCTTCGAGATTCGTGCCACGTGGTTTTTTTGTATTTACTCCATTTTGCGCATGTTTGATTTTTCTAAAACTTTTCCTTTCCCCGTGTATTGCACGGACAACTCTTGGGCTTCAAATAATTAAAAAGAAAAATCAGAAAAAAAATAATTGTATCTGATGGGAATCGAATACATAGGCTACATCACAGTAGTGTAGAGGCTTTACCAGTAAGCTACAAGTTGTTTCTTTCTTTTATTTAATAAGAGTAACTTTTAACTCATACACAGGCTGTAATACTCTTTTCTGTATATTAACAGAAAAATTTCTGTACAGAGATTTCAGATTCGTTACATCGACGTAGGGGTCGATTATTGTCATACTTTCGACGTAGAGGTCATTTGTTGATATGATTGATTTGATTTGATTTGGTTGGCTCCTATCTTGTCCAACGGGACTTTTGAGCTTGGAACCACTGCCGGTAGGGCTTAGAATTTAGATTTTCGACCTTGGTAGGGTTTGAGATTAGAATTAAAGTTGGATTTAGATTTGAGTTTGGAATCTGGAGTTGGATTTGGATTTAGGTTTGACATCAGCACTGCTAGCACTAGAATGTGGTACCAGTAGTGACTTATCATTTGTAGTTAGAGGATTTGGATTTGGATTTTAGTTTGGCATCAGCATCGCTAATAATGGAATGCGATGCCAAGAGCGACTCATCATTTACTGTTTGGAAGCTTTGGAGTCTTGGATTGTTGTTTGGCATCAGCATCGCTACACTAGAATATAATACCATAAGCGACTCATCATTTGCCGTTTGGAGGTTTTGGAGACTTGGATTGTTGTTTGGCGACAGTATCGCTACACTAGAGTGATACCAGGAGCGACTCATCATTTGCCATTGGAGGCTTTGGGGATTTGGATTTTTGTTTGGATTTAGCATGCTACACTGAAATATGATACCAGGAGCAACTCATCATTTACCATTGTAAGCTTCGAATTTGGATTTTTGGATTGCTTTTTAGCATCAACCTCGCTACACTGGAGTATGGTACCATGAGCGAGTCATCATTTGCCGTTGGAGGTTTTGGAAATTTGGATTTTTATTTGGCATTGGCATCTTTGCACTGGAGTATGGTACCAGAAATGACTCATCATTCGTCTTTGGAGGATTTGTTTGTTCCCAGTTTAACGACCTAAGGACCATCTATTCCTAATTTAACGACTTAGAGGGCAATGTCGTGCTTATTCTTTGTTTTGCCTTGTTTGCGCCTTTCTGCAAAGTTTATTTAAGATTCTTGTATTTTCAGTTTGGCGGAGTTGAATCGACGATCAAGACAATAGGCTTTATTCGATTCTCTCATTTGATCACTGGCTCTTTCTAAAGCAGCTTCAATATTTTCTTCGGCTTTTTGGGCAGATGTGTGTCCCATGGAGATTGAGGCAAATTGCCATCATTTCCTGGAGCGGAAGATTGAGCGGTCTATTTCTAAAGGATTTTAGGTTTTGTTTGTATGAAATTGGTGGTTGCGGCTTGATTGTCTACTAACACGCCATTAGAAAGTAAAATTTCCCCTATCTTGTATTAGTCCTCGATCCATACCTTGAAGATGTAGCGGTCTTTAATTGTATGCCCCAACACTCTATGATATGGGCAGTAATTGGGGTTTTCGGTCATATTTGCTTCGTGCGGCCTCTTCGATTCTAGCAGTTGCAGACCGTTATACAGGGCGTCTTTAAATATATTGTAGACTTTGTCCCTTCTAAAGGAGTAGATTTTATTCTTTCTTTCTTTCTTCTAGAGTCGGCCTTCATCTTCCTAACACTGGCTTTTGAGGTTGGTCGGTTTTCGACCCACCCATTCCTTGCTTCCCTTTATCGGCGGATGTATTGAAAGAGTTAATACTGTTGGAATTTTGTCCTCTATGGTTTTTGTCCTTTCGGTGTTTGGATTTGTTAGCGAATTGGAGGTCTTGAATGGACTTAGGATTCACATGTTCTAACATCTGAACTTTTTTGGTCAGCTCCTGAAATGTTCGGAGGCCCGCCGTGCATAAGAACGGAGCCATCCAATTATCGATATTTCTCATAAGAAGGTTGATGAATTGCTCATGTTCTTGTAGTTGTTCGCATTTGATGCTAAGATTATGCCATTGGGTTATGTAATGCATGACGCTTTCATTGTCTTCTTGTGTAGTCTTCACAAGGTTATCAATATCAAATTTTTCATTGACACTCATGGATATTTGTTGATTCCATTTGAGTAAATATTGTGAGCGAGTTGTCCGGTACGTTTGAGTACTAATCAAAATCAATATCAGTCAAACTTTTAATTGTTATCCAAAGTATTTATAATACTATGTATATTTATATGTAATAAACAAAAACAATATGTGTGTGTGTGTGTGCGTGTGTGTGTGTGTGTAATAAAACATACTAAATACATATATTTGTAATTGTTATCCAAGATATTTAAAATACAAAAAAGAGAGATTAATTAATAGTGACATAAAACTAGTAAATACATATACAATATATATGTATAAAATACTAAATCAGCACCCGATTTAGTATCCGTCTTTCTAAAAAGAACGGCTAGTATTACAACCGTTCGATTACCGTCAGTATATAAAATACACTAGTTCTAATTGAACCCAAGCGTGTATCGATGTACCTCAACTACAACATTTTGCCAAAGTCGGAAACGCTCTATGTGGGGTGATTAGTCGAAAATATTGTTAGTTGTATGTATGCCCTAGAGGCCAGTATTGTACAGATGATGTATATTATATTGGATGCTTGGACATATATAGAGATGACTTTGTTGCTCGACATGATAGTATGCTATCTGGTTGCCATTTATCTTAACATGTACACTAGTCTCTTTATACTGTCTTATAGTTACATGTTGGTAAAGCCCTTAGGATTTGTACTTGACTACCTAGACTATGATGCAGATCATACTAGTGGGAACATGGTAGTCCATAAGTACATCCTTCAAGGTCCCTAGTCGTGGGTATCTCGAGACGGGGCATCGATTTACCAGAGTAGACTAGCGTATACGCTTCTCGACCCATGTGATGGGCGATGGATGATCCCATATCCATTGGTGTTTGACATCAGAGATGGTATACGGGTGCTCAGTGGAAACTGGGTACACTGGACGGACTCGCCGAGAACTCCCAGATGGTATTATACCTCACGTCAGATGGCAGTTCTCAGGTGACACTTGTACAGGTTAGTCTGTAGACCCGAGATCGTCATAGAGTCTTGTGTGATTCCCACTGTGCTTTGATCTCCACCTTACCACGTCCATGAGGGCGTGCAAAACGGTGGTCTTTGGGTACAGTCCCGAATCACATGGAGGCAATGAGCGATAGGAGGGGTTTCGTCTCTCCCGGTATTGGGGGTTGATGTTGCGCAGTGCTCGATTGGCCGTAACAGGGAAGTCCCTGGCCAGGGCTGATCAGAGATTTGCTGGTAAGTGTTACCAGTAGTTTCTCGACCCGTTACGAGCCTCATATCAGCACGACTTATCGGGTTATTGGGGTCTGACGTATACCACCCCTAGACTTGATATGCGACGTATCTGACGAAGAGACTTGACTGTATGGTAAGTGTTACTGGTCGGATTCGCAGGAGTGTGAGCGGGCTAGCTCATCGATCTTCTGATCGCTCAATACCCGGGTGGCCGTTACGTTTAGCAGACCGCTTGCGGCTTGTGGGTGCTTGATATGATCATCATCTGCTACCGGCGTATTGACGAGTCTTTAGAGTCCTACACAGAGGTTTCCTGGCTCAAGCGAAACGAAATAGGAGCGCATATGAGATATGTGCAGGACCGAGAATAATGCGTGTATGTGATACGGCATTTCATTCTCGCGATATATGTTTCGATTGGTTATATTCGATATGACCTAGTTATCGAATCATTGATTCGATAAATCGATGCATTGCATACTAGTCGGTTGTATGCGATATAACCGGATCATTGAATCAAGTGTTGATTTAATGATTTAATGTATAATTATATATTTGATATATTACTTTGCATTAACTAGTATTGGTTCACTTTAAACGGATTTTTCTCACTTGGATTGCACATTGTATATGTGATATACTTATGTGCACTTTTTGTATCATGTTTGATGATACTTGATCATTAGTTAAGTTTATAGAATTAATCCATGGTTAATTGATAATTAGGGTTTTGCATATTTGTTTATTTATTTATTTATTCATTTATTTATTTGAAATAAGTTATGATAAGAATGGTGGCTAAGTTTGTTTTATGTTGAAGCTTCATGAAGCTTTGACTTTGCTAACCATCCTTATCTTCATGCTTAACCCTAACCCATCAAAGTGACCATGGTTAATTCTCTACACTTAACCCTAGTTCAAGTTATGATAAGTATTTGATTTATATTTATTTTTATCATAAGACTTATTATAATCTTTTCTTGAGCTCATCTTCTTCTTCTTCTTCAAGCTTGCTACTCCAATGGCAACTTGAGCTTTAGTGAGTTAAATCCAAATCCAAAGTGAACCCACCTCCTATTTCTTCACCCTCTACCTCTTGCCAAGTTGTTTTGGGTGTTTTCTTCACAAGTTTCACAAGTTTGTGAAGTCGGAGCTTGAGTTTGTGCAACCTCGACGTAGATCGTCTTTGACACAAAGCCGACGAGCTATTCCGCTTGCTTTCCCGATGAAGCCGATGATCGAGTCGAGGATTCATGATGGACAGCGAGGACATGACGTTGCGGAGCCGTGGAGGTGGAAATCCGGATCTACAAAGGTTGTATATCCGTATCATAGTAGTTAACTGTTAACTAGCTTTCTATTTCGCCTAAACATCTAGTTAAAGATCCGTAGTCTAGGGTTTCTCGGCACTAAAAATTTTAATATGGCATGTTCGATGCCTTGTGAGAACCCACTAGGGTGCCTAGGAACCTTTCACTGGTATCAGAGCCTAGCTAGAGCCTTAGGCGAAGTCCCGACGACATTTGAAACCCGATCGAACCGAAATCCAAAACCTAAAAATGCTCTCTGGACTTTTTCTAAAAATTCGGATTTTTGTCAATTAAAAATATGTAGAAAATCAAGCAGGGTGTTATTAGAATTACTGTGAAATACGAGGGGGTAATTCAATTTTTCCACCGCGGAAGGGCGGCATATGCTAGGCATGTGCGGCGCTTCCGCGGCCGTACTGTTCCCTTTCATAATTATTTCTGCACAGTAACTCTTGTAATATACTGCTATGTTTTCTGGGATATTTTTATTATGACTTTACAGAAGAGTATTTTGGGGTACTATTGGGAATCAGTATTTCGATCGGATTATCAAATTTCGTCTTTTGTGTTTTTCCAGATAACTGTAGAATATGTTAAAGAGTTCGACCGGATATAAATACCCAGGTTTTCCCCTGCCAAAATATCCAAGTGTTGGATTATTGTGTGGTTAAAAGACGTTCTGAGTAGTGCAAGTAACGCGATGGTCCCTCTAGAAGACACAAACCTTAACTCGATTATGTGACCGTCTTGAACTGCCCTTTGAACCTTCGGGTTTGGGGCAGTACGGCGTGCCACATGTGAGGCGTTGGCTTGACCATTCTACGGCTGGACCGTTGGTACTGAGGTATGAAGTGAATGTCTTTGAGCCTATTTCATGTGTTGATCGGTGTCGGGAAAACTTGGGTGTTCGAATGTTCGATCGGAAAGTTTGATATATTCTATTTATCCGGAATTGGATACAATAATTGGAATTCACAAAAAGGTTATGAGATAACTGGATGGATGTTATAGATCTAGCAGTTTAGTTTCACAAGATATCGAAAAGAGTTTTCGATGATGGGACTAAAATGCGGGATTTATAACTGTTAGGCATGTGATGTCTAAAGAGATTGCGGATTCCAATTGTTGTAGTTTTACACTTTCTTTTCTGTGACCGTAAGTGTAGTATGTTCATATCGCCGGTTTCGTTGCTATACATCAACGACAATTGGGGTATGCATACTTACTTACGTTGATGACATGTGATGTTATGTGTTGCTGGTTATGTTATATTGGATCGTCGTGTTCGAATAGCCGGGGGTTTTTATGTGAGATGAGTGTTTTTCATTTTCATTCATGTAAAAACTTGTATGTAATATTCTATTATTCGGGGCACTTCCAGGATGCGGGAGTTGTCACCCTTTGTATATTATTTACTTTTCTGCACTAGGAGAGACCCAAGGAGGGGAGCACAAGTAACCGGGTTCTGGGGTCCAGTGGGAGACCAACTCGAGGAGTCGAGTCCGGGTCTCCTAACCCTAGAATTGGCAGGGTTGCTTGCCGCTCTCATAGGGGTCTAGGGGTGTGGGATTGGCTATTCATCACGACCGTGGAATCCGTGTTTTATACTGGCTCGTATTAAAAACACGGACGTCCTAGTATATCCAATATTTCATATGTTTATTCTGCTGCGATATCTGTGATGTGATTCTGTGATGGATATATTATATAGTATATATGATATATTATATAGACGTTACTTATGTTTTACACCCGCGCTAGCCCTGCCCTGCTCTGTCGTTAGTTACCTAACCTAACGGTGCATGAGGGGACATAGAGGCGAATGCGGATGGCATAAGTGTACGTCATATCTATCTGTGATGTTTAGGTATTTAAATGATGGGACTTCATTAATGTGATTAATGAAAGATAAGAAACCTAAGATGTTGTAGAATCGAATTTTAAAATAAAACAGGTAGCTACAGTTCTTGCTTTGCATAGCGGTATATATGATATACCCCGCACCTCATTCGACGAGGAAAGGACCGAGATCCCTTCACCGGGAGTGACTCCTTTAGCAATAACTGGCAGATGCTACACACTCGGTTTGGTTTTGATTGCTTTTAAAGAGTTTTCGCTTTGCACAGTGATATATATGATATATCCCGCACCTCATTCGACGAGGAAAGGACCGAGATCCCTTCACCGGGAGTGACTCCTTTAGCAAAACTAGAAAAGCCTCAAAATCACTCCATTTCAAAACTTCATTTGATTCTACAACGATATCAAGTTCATTACGCTCATGGTTTTATGAAAACCTGCGTAGCCCTCCGTCATTTCAGATAAGTACTAATTAGTATTCGTGCTACGGTAGTTTGGCATTCGTCAAGGCGTAGTGTACGGTAGCTAACTAGTATTTATCTGCTTATGCATATGATGCAGATTGGATTAGGGTATTCGTACGGCGTTGTTTGGCATTCGTCAAGGGTCGTGCGGGTGGGTTTAATTCAATCAAGAAATGTACGGGTTGAACTTGACTAGTGGACTATGGGTTGTTTGGCATTCGTCAAGGTCATAGAACACTAGGGGCAAAATATTATCGGGAGTTTCAAGTGTTGAAATTTGCAATGAGATTGCATACCTTCTATGAGATAGTTGGATCCCGATACCCGCTGCGAGTAAGAGTTACTCCTGGGAGAGTTTTACACATTGCAATTAGCTGATCAAGTAGGTGTCTAGAAAGGTGTTAACGAGGTTACGCCTCTGGGAAAACGAGGTTTACATTAATTAGGTTCGTGCGAAAGCACGGGGGACCTCCCTCAAAGTACCGACACTGGCCTGGCTGAAAGATTGGCGAACTTGTAGTGTGTAATTAATCCCGGCTAGTCTTTCCTTTTAGGGTTTGGAGGAAGATTTGATAAAAAGCAGTGGGAGCCATCCTGATTAGATAAGATAATAACCAATCTGATCTTGCACGAGCTTACGCTAAAGTGTTTTCTTCTCTCTCTCTCCAGGTAGCGACCATTTCATGCCTTAATAAAGATAATAAAATGGATGTATTGACCGAACCCGCATGTTATACTGTGCAAGGGAACGTTGAACCCGTTCTATCTTATAAGTGTTATAAGAATGAAAAGGAAACTGGAGAATATCTGGATTCTCACACCGCCCAAACGAAGAACATGCATGTTGATGCATCATCTTCGGGTGTGTTTGTCATTGAGAACTGTTTCTCAGTTCACCCTACGTCCTGGGTATTAGATACCGGATCAGGATCCCACATATGTAAGATGTTACATGGGCTGCGAAAAGGTAGAGAACTGGGAAAAGGTGATCATTCCGTTCAAGTAGGGAACGGTGCAAGTGTTGCAGCCAAAGCAGTTGGCGAATATCACCTAGTATTACCAAGTGGTGATACATTAATTCTGAATGAGTGCTATTATATACCGAACATGATGTGTAACATTATATCAGTTTCTTTATTAAGTAAAGGTGGATATAATTTTGTAGTAAAGGATAATGTTATGAACATATTCCTAGATCAAAAGTTGATTGCATCAGGCTCGCTACATAATGGCATGTTCATTCTAAATCAAAATACAGTCCTCAATATACAAAACACACACAAGAGGAAAAATTCAGAAATGAACGAATCCTTCTTGTGGCATTGTAGACTTGGTCATATCAATGCGACACGACTGGCTAAGTTACATAAGGATGGTTATTTGAATCCGTTCGAATTATCATCTTATGATACTTGCCATTCATGTCTCAAAGGAAAAATGACCAAAGCTCCGTTTAGAGGACATGGAGAAAGAGTTACTGAACTCTTAGGACTGATACATAGTGATGTATGCGGTCCTATGTCTACAGATGCCAGGGATGGTTCTTCCTACTTCATTACATTCACTGACGATCTCTCTAGATACGGGCATGTGTTCCTGTTGAAACACAAGTCTGAAGCTTTTGAGAAATTCAGAGAATATAAGCACGAAGTAGAGAACCAAACGGGAAAAAGTATTAAGATCCTCCGATCTGATCGAGGAGGAGAATACTTGAGCAATGAGTTCCAAGATTATCTAAAAGAGAATGGGATTCTCTCTCAGCTTACTCCACCTTATACACCACAGCACAACGGTGTATCGGAACGAAGGAATCGCACCCTATTAGATATGGTGCGTTCAATGATGAGCACAGCTGAGTTACCTATTTCCTTCTGGGGGTATGCGCTTGAGACAGCCATACACCTATTGAATATGGTTCCTACCAAATCAGTGCCTACCACTCCATATGAGATATGGAGAGGGAAGAGACCATCTCTTAAGTATGTTAAGATATGGGGTTGTCCAGCCTATGTCAAAAGACAAAATCCGGACAAACTCGAGGCAAGATCTGTCTTATGTAAGTTTGTAGGATATCCCAAAAATTCACAAGGGTATATCTTCTACCACCCCGAGGAACAAAAGGTGTTTGTTTCTCGACATGCCACTTTCTTAGAAAAAGGTTTTCTTATGAAACAGATTAGTGGCATTGAGGTAGAACTGGAAGAAGTTCCAGCAACACAAACTGTAACAGAAGACTTGGTGGAACCAGAGGATTCAGTAGAACTCAACGAACCCCAGCCTCTCCGCCGATCTAGTAGGGTATCTCGTCCACCTGAGAGATACTACGGTTTTCTCATTGACGGTGGATGCGAGGATTGCATCATGGAGGATGATGACCCAACTAGCTTCGAGCAGGCCATCACGAGTAGGGACTCAGTGAAATGGCTGGATGCTATGCGGTCCGAGATGGATTCCATGTACACCAACAAAGTATGGACTTTGGAAGTTGCTCCTGAAGGGGTAAAACCCATTGGGAGCAAGTGGATCTTCAAGAAGAAACTTGGTGTAGATGGGAAAGTGGAGACTTTCAAAGCTAGACTTGTAGCAAAGGGTTTTCGTCAAAGACCAGGTGTGGACTATGACGAGACCTTTTCTCCAGTGGCTATGCTTAAATCCATCCGAATCATGCTTGCCATTGCTGCCTTTCATGACTACGAAATCTGGCAAATGGATGTTAAGACCGCCTTTCTAAATGGTGATTTAGAAGAGTGCGTGTACATGACTCAGCCAGAGGGCTTCGTAGACAGTGGGAGCAGCGGGAAGGTGTGCAAGCTGCTTAAATCCATTTATGGATTAAAGCAAGCGTCGCGGAGTTGGAACATCTGCTTTGACGTCGTTATCAAAGAGTTTGATTTCGTCAAAAATCCAGATGAACCTTGTATCTACAAGAAGGTGGCAGAGAGTAAGGTTGTATTCCTCGTATTGTACGTGGACGACATACTCTTGATAGGAAATGACATTCCTATGCTGCAATCGGTCAAGCTCTTCTTATCACAAAGATTCTCAATGAAAGATCTTGGTGATGCCTCCTGCATATTGGGAATCAGGATCTATAGAGATAGATCCAAACGGATTTTGGGATTGTCCCAATCCAGGTACATTGACACCATACTAAAGAGGTTTAGTATGGAAGAGTCCAAGCGTGGGAACTTACCCACGATCTCTGGAGTCACTCTCTCCAAAGAGATGTCTCCCAAGACTGATTTGGAGAGAGCTCGCATGCAAGGGATACCCTATGCTTCGGCAGTAGGCTCTATCATGTATGCGATGCTATGTACCAGACCCGATGTAGCATACTCACTAAGTGTAGTGAGCAGGTATCAAGCTGATCCTGGAGAGAGTCACTGGACAGCTGTGAAGAGCATTCTCAAGTACTTGCGAAGGACTAGAGATATGTTCTTGGTGTATGGTAACGGAGAACTCCAAGTGGAGTCCTTTACCGATTCGAGCTTCCAGAGTGATAAGGACGACTCTAAGTCGCAGTCGGGTTTTGTCTTTACCCTTTACGGAGGGGCGGTTAGCTGGAAGAGTTCCAAGCAGGAAACCGTGGCAGACTCGACGATGGAGGCTGAATACATCGCTGCCAACGATGCTGCCAAAGAGGCTGTCTGGATCAAGAAGTTCATTACTGAACTTGGAGTGGTTCCATCCATTGAGCATCCAATACCTTTGTATTGCGATAACAATGGAGCGGTGGCTTTGGCCAAGGAACCCAGGTCCCATCAGCGGTCCAGGCATATTCTGAGGCGGTATCACCTGATCCGGGAGATAGTTGATCGCCGGGAGATCGAGGTCAGGAGAGTTGACACGAAGAACAACACGGCGGATCCACTCACGAAGGCCATTCCCCAGATACAGTTTGAGAGACTCTTCGGGATGCTCGGTATGAGATACTACAGCAGCTGGCCCTAGTGCAAGTGGGAGATTGTTAGTTGTATGTATGCCCTAGAGGCCAGTATTGTACAGATGATGTATATTATATTGGATGCTTGGACATATATAGAGATGACTTTGTTGCTCGACATGATAGTATGCTATCTGGTTGCCATTTATCTTAACATGTACACTAGTCTCTTTATACTGTCTTATAGTTACATGTTGGTAAAGCCCTTAGGATTTGTACTTGACTACCTAGACTATGATGCAGATCATACTAGTGGGAACATGGTAGTCCATAAGTACATCCTTCAAGGTCCCTAGTCGTGGGTATCTCGAGACGGGGCATCGATTTACCAGAGTAGACTAGCGTATACGCTTCTCGACCCATGTGATGGGCGATGGATGATCCCATATCCATTGGTGTTTGACATCAGAGATGGTATACGGGTGCTCAGTGGAAACTGGGTACACTGGACGGACTCGCCGAGAACTCCCAGATGGTATTATACCTCACGTCAGATGGCAGTTCTCAGGTGACACTTGTACAGGTTAGTCTGTAGACCCGAGATCGTCATAGAGTCTTGTGTGATTCCCACTGTGCTTTGATCTCCACCTTACCACGTCCATGAGGGCGTGCAAAACGGTGGTCTTTGGGTACAGTCCCGAATCATATGGAGGCAATGAGCGATAGGAGGGGTTTCGTCTCTCCCGGTATTGGGGGTTGATGTTGCGCAGTGCTCGATTGGCCGTAACAGGGAAGTCCCTGGCCAGGGCTGATCAGAGATTTGCTGGTAAGTGTTACCAGTAGTTTCTCGACCCGTTACGAGCCTCATATCAGCACGACTTATCGGGTTATTGGGGTCTGACGTATACCACCCCTAGACTTGATATGCGACGTATCTGACGAAGAGACTTGACTGTATGGTAAGTGTTACTGGTCGGATTCGCAGGAGTGTGAGCGGGCTAGCTCGTCGATCTTCTGATCGCTCAATACCCGGGTGGCCGTTACGTTTAGCAGACCGCTTGCGGCTTGTGGGTGCTTGATATGATCATCATCTGCTACCGGCGTATTGACGAGTCTTTAGAGTCCTACACAGAGGTTTCCTGGCTCAAGCGAAACGAAATAGGAGCGCATATGAGATATGTGCAGGACCGAGAATAATGCGTGTATGTGATACGGCATTTCATTCTCGCGATATATGTTTCGATTGGTTATATTCGATATGACCTAGTTATCGAATCATTGATTCGATAAATCGATGCATTGCATACTAGTCGGTTGTATGCGATATAACCGGATCATTGAATCAAGTGTTGATTTAATGATTTAATGTATAATTATATATTTGATATATTACTTTGCATTAACTAGTATTGGTTCACTTTAAACGGATTTTTCTCACTTGGATTGCACATTGTATATGTGATATACTTATGTGCACTTTTTGTATCATGTTTGATGATACTTGATCATTAGTTAAGTTTATAGAATTAATCCATGGTTAATTGATAATTAGGGTTTTGCATATTTGTTTATTTATTTATTTATTCATTTATTTATTTGAAATAAGTTATGATAAGAATGGTGGCTAAGTTTGTTTTATGTTGAAGCTTCATGAAGCTTTGACTTTGCTAACCATCCTTATCTTCATGCTTAACCCTAACCCATCAAAGTGACCATGGTTAATTCTCTACACTTAACCCTAGTTCAAGTTATGATAAGTATTTGATTTATATTTATTTTTATCATAAGACTTATTATAATCTTTTCTTGAGCTCATCTTCTTCTTCTTCTTCAAGCTTGCTACTCCAATGGCAACTTGAGCTTTAGTGAGTTAAATCCAAATCCAAAGTGAACCCACCTCCTATTTCTTCACCCTCTACCTCTTGCCAAGTTGTTTTGGGTGTTTTCTTCATAAGTTTCACAAGTTTGTGAAGTCGGAGCTTGAGTTTGTGCAACCTCGACGTAGATCGTCTTTGACACAAAGCCGACGAGCTATTCCGCTTGCTTTCCCGATGAAGCCGATGATCGAGTCGAGGATTCATGATGGACAGCGAGGACATGACGTTGCGGAGCCGTGGAGGTGGAAATCCGGATCTACAAAGGTTGTATATCCGTATCATAGTAGTTAACTGTTAACTAGCTTTCTATTTCGCCTAAACATCTAGTTAAAGATCCGTAGTCTAGGGTTTCTCGGCACTAAAAATTTTAATATGGCATGTTCGATGCCTTGTGAGAACCCACTAGGGTGCCTAGGAACCTTTCAAATATTGCATCTTTTAACCGGCAATTTCCTCATCATTTGCATTCATATAGAAGTGTTCGGCATTCATATTTCACATATTAGCAAATCGGTCGTTAAATATCAGATTGCATGTGTTAGACTCTAAAACCGGCACTATAAAGAAAATTGACTGCATTTCATAGCATGGCATCATTCCTATATATCGCAACCCGTGTTTCGAAGTCTGTGCAGGAAAATCAGAAGCTTGCTCAGATTTACACCGCTAAAAGATACGCCAACTCAAGGATTTGGAATCTGGTATTGATCTAAAAGGCATTCAGCAATTCAACATATCAGAAAATACATAGGAGGACATCAGAAGCTAATACATGAAGTTTGAAGACCTAAGTCACCTACTTGGCCGCGGAACCGCGGCCTAAGCCGCCTTGTGCCGCGGTTCCGCGGTGGTCTTGACTCTTCATCACCCTAATTTTGCACCATAACTCCTCCCTCAGTGTGTACAGCTCAGAATGACACAACAATTTCCAGAAAGCCCCAGAAGCTTCTGCCAGATCAGCAAACCCTTGGATCTACACTAAACTAGCCTTGTATTCTAGAATGTTCTCCCTAAACCCTAGCTTAAACCCTAAGCTAAGCCTAACTAACTACTTCTAGAAGTCTTTCAACAAACTTTTGGAGGGAATTTCTATTTTAAACTCAAGGCTTAGGGTTTGGAAGATCTATAAATAGGACCCTAGGCTCACTTGTAAAGGGATTATTCATTCATTGAAATTGATTGATCCATTCACTCTCTTTCTTCATCTTCTTCCACAAGTCTAGTGAGAAGGCTTGTGTGAAACCCTAACCCTAATTCCAATCAAAAGCCAAGATCCCGAGTACCAAATCGAGCAAGGAGCCCTTCATCCTTTTATGAGCGGAGTTGATCTTCAACAGAGCAAGTGGTCCAAGCCGATCCATGACTCTTGGAGAAAAGCGACGCCAAATCGACAATTTAGTTCTTCCTCTTGTAGTTCTTGAGCGACTGTAATCAAATTGTTGGTATAAATAAAAGGTGATATTCTTTTATCTTGTTTTCTTTAAATTCTTGCATCATGATATCTTTTCAATTCTAGAATGCTTTCTGTGTGAAGATGTGTGAATAAACTCCGCTCGTCGAGGAGTCGAGACGATCAATAGAATGATGATGTAATATATCTGAAAACGATTCTTGATTCCTACGAGTTTTGTAAACCCTAGCAAGTTCAAGAATCGACGACCCAATTTTGTTGTGATGCTTTCTTGATTGATATCGCTCGAAATTGGGGAGTTACGATCGTTTCTTGAAATTGCTAGAGGCTAGAATATGAATGATATCGACGAAAGAACAAGGGTTAAATGATGAAACCCTAGTTTCACGAGAAAGCCCTAACTCTCGTCGATCATCATCGATCTAGTATCAATTCTTCGAAGGACAAGAACACGATATCTTGATGATTACATCACGTCTATAGATCCGATCGATTCCTACGAGCCTCATTTAGATTCTTGACATTTGGTTGGAAATATCATCGAAACCCGATTCTTGATTGTTTATCATTTTCTTGATTCTTGAATAGAATAGTGACACTTGAAACAATTGATAAATCTTGAATCATGCTTTCTTTTCTTTTCGATTAACTTTTCAATTCAAACAAATCGAACATTGAAACGAATCGCACAATCCCTGTGGACGATCCGCACTCGCTTACGATCTACAACAGACACCGTAATTGATTGCGGTCAAATATAATTCTTTAGTTGTGATTTCTTTATTCAATTTTTCAAATACTGATACAAGATACTGTTATCGATCAAATGAAACCGTTATCGGGAAACAATTGATTCGATACTTGCTTTTACAAACACAAACCAAGAAATAAATACGAATCAAATGGCGCCGTTGCCGGGGATTACGCGCTAATTCGTTTCTTATTAAAGTTTGAATTGAAGGATTTATTCCATTGTTATTTTGAGATCAAAATTCGTGCAAACCCTAAACGATTTGTTGTGGTTCATTGCAAGGAAATCTGGAGCTGTTTGGCAATTGAAGAAATTTTTTTGAATATACCAAAGAGCAGAAGGAGTCTACAGAGACTCTCTGAAAAATTTTGGTGAAGAGATCCTACTAACTGACCGCGGAAGCGCGGTGGGAGCCTCCTATTGCGGCGGAACCGCGGCACCTTGGACCCTTCTCTGTGCTAAATTTCTTCAGGTAATTTCTTACCTTCTCCTCTCTCCTCTTTTTAGCTCCAACTAATAATTTTCTGCAGGATTCTTTGCAAATAATCGCAGCTCGCAAATTGCAAAATTAAATTTGTGCGTGATTTTGTTTCTTGGTTGTTTGCATTCTAAATACGGATATTAAGGGGCACGGCCAAATCCAAATTAGGTGGGGATTTCATTACCCTTCCTAGGCCCCAAAAATCGCAAAACTTGCATCCGCATTGACCCACATTAACTAAAAAATATATCTAGAGATGACTCTAAGGACCGTCGCGCTCACTTAGGACAGAAGAAGGCCGTGGGTAATTCATTGCTTATCTGCGTTTTCTTGTGGTGTCTAAGGCAAGTGTGTCTAAGGCTAGTGGTTTTTAATTAGGCCCACTACTTACGTAGTGGAGTACCTTCCCACTTACCTGGCACTTATCCGGCCACAGGGGGACAAAGAGGCAGTGGAGGATTCTATCCTACGACTTGTCTTTTGGCAGTTAGGAGCGGTCTAGAGCCGGACCTAGGTGACCACTAGATTCTAGGGTTTTTGTTGTTGCATTTGTTTTGTAGCATCATTTTTTCAAAAATCCGTCCCTTTTTCAAAGAAAAAACCGCATTCATTCATACCCCTAATTATAAGTCAACGCTGCCACTTGTACTAACCCATTTTAGTGCAAGATAGGCTGGACACGGGATCCTAGTGCCCGTTTAGTCCGCGTACCCTTTATCGACTCCGAAGTCGATATTTCTCCATTTACCTTTCCTTTACCCACTACCACACCCACACCAATGGATCCGAATCCATCGAACTTCTTTAACCCTAATCTGCCGCCGTCCGTTGGTGCGCAGAATCCACCCCGCATCTCTCTCCAGGAGAGGTGCTACCCTATTCGAGGTCCTCTTTCGACCTGCTTATCCACACCACCAGCCAACGGGGATAACTTTGAGATTAAGCCCCAGTATATCAATCTTTTACCCAAATTCCACGGACTCGAGACTGAGGACGCTTACGTTTTCATTACCAAATTTGAAAACATATGCGCAATGATGGGTACGTCATAACTTTCAGTGGATGCTATGCGTCTACGACTTCTTCCATTTACTTTGTGCGATATAGCCGAGAAGTGGCTATATAACACTACCACACACTCTATTACGAATTGGGAAGAATTCGTCGCTGCATTCCTTAAGAAATTTTACCCAATACAAAAGACAGCTCGAATCCATAGCGAACTGAATCAATTTGCCCAGCTTCCTACTGAACCATTCTCAAAATGCTTTGAACGTTTCAAGGATCTATTGGTTCAGTGTCCTCATCACGGCATCCCGAGATGGGAGCTTTGCCGAATCATTTATAAGGGCATTAACACAAACACTAAACAGAGCCATGAAAACATGTGTCAAGGTACTTTTATGACCAAAGATGATGGGGAAGCTTGGAAGTATTTAGAAGAGTTCGCTGAAAAATCACTACAGTGGGAGAGTGGAACCCAACCATTGAATAGGGGTGGCATACACCAAATAGATGTGTCCATAGGTGTTCGAGCGGAGATGGCAGTAATGCAAAAGAAACTCGACGCTATGGAACACAAATTTGCAGCAGCCTCCCTAAACCCAATGTCGCTCCCCAAAACTGTTTGTGGGTGCTGTTCTGATCCGTCTCATTTAACGGAAGAATGTCCATTAAACTCTGCGTTTCAAGGTCACGAGCATCAAATGCCGCATTTCAAAGACCTAGAAACGATCCATATTCTTCCACGTACAATCAGGGTTGGAGGAATCACCCGAATTTCGCTTGGAACCAAAACCAATCGCAAAACACGGTTCCAAACACGAATCAATTTCAAAAGGCTCTTCCTCCACCACAGCAACCCCTTCAACTCACTCAGCACCCCTACCAGTCACAAAACTTCCAAAATCAGGTCAATACTCCTGCACAGTCTAATCCTATGACCTGTTCTGACGAGTTCTCTCAATTCACTCAAACCATGAAATCACTTTTGTCAAATTTCATAGAGGTTTCGGCTGAGGTTAGATCTTCCGTCGATGAGATAAAGAAAAACTCAGCGTCCCAAGCTGAGAGTATCAGAACGATGGAAGCTGAAATCGCACGACTTAAAGCCGAAATGAGTGCGAGAGAAAAAGGGAAACTTCCCTCTCAACCCCTACAGAATCCTGGGCATACAATGTAAATGCCGTCACAACGTTGAGATCGGGAAGAGTGTTGAACAATCATGTTAGGGAAGAAGTTGATGATACTGAAAATCATATCAACGCCCCGGCTGAAACCTTTCCACACACACACACTTCTCCTTCTGATCCTTGTTCTTCTACCACACCATCTTCTCGCGAGCCTATTCTCCATTTCCCACTAGGCTCGACACCTCAGTATAGCCCTTCTAGTTCTCCACAGACGGTCCCCACACCTCTTTTGGGATCTCGTCTACCCCCTCTTCCTTCTCCTATGATGGACCCGACGCTCATTGCGAAAGCACCTTACCCGAATCGGTTAAGGGGTAACAGAACGAGTCCTCATATGGAGAAAATTATAGAAATTTTCAAATAGGTTAACATCAATATCCCTCTCCTAGATGCGATTCAGCAAGTCCCCGCTTATGCGAAAATTCTTAAGGACTTGTGCACTAAGAAGAGGAAGACTCAAGTGCCGAAGAAGGTCTTTATGTCTAATAATATTAGCACTGCTTTTATTCCCCAGCTACCAAAGAAACGTAAGGACCCAGGATGTCCTACAATATCGATTTCTATTGGGGGTAAAAACATAAATCGTGCTCTTTTAGACCATGGCGCAAGTGTTAACCTACTTCCATATTCTGTGTATGAGCAATTAGGGATTGGAGAGTTGAAACCTGCTCACTGCACTCTCCAAATGGCAGACCGTTCAATCACCAAACCAAGGGGTGAACTAGAGGATGTGTTGATAAAGGTCGGGGAATTTGTTTTCCCTGTAGACTTCATTGTACTCGACACACAGCCTGTAGCAAACCCCCGGGGCCAAATTCCGGTGATTCTGGGTCGTCCTTTTCTTGCCACTTCCAATGCTGTTATAAACTGTAGAAATGGTTCAATGAACTTATCATTTGGAAATATGACCATTGAACTAAACATCTACAAAGTTGGAAGTCAACCATCAGAACCCTCTGCTCATATTCTAGATGTGTGCTCTGTCCACGAGATCGCTCCCGATAGTTGTGAAGCTGAGGATCTTTGCTTTCTAGATCTCGACGACATTACCACATCTCTGCTTGATCTTACACATGATCTTAGTGAGGACACTTTTCCTACACTTGAGTCCTGCACTCCTGACTTTTCTCCACCCGAGTCTGTATCTTTCACAGGCTCTGAGCTTCTTTGTAATTCCAAAAATCACTTGATGATCCCTCCTTCTATTATTTCTCCGCCTGAATTAGATCTAAAAATTTTACCTTCTCATCTTAAATATGCTTATTTAGGTGAGAATGAGTCTTTACCGGTTATCATTTCTGCTTCTCTTGCATCAGAGCAAGAGAATGCACTTTTATCGGTATTAAGATCTAATAAAGAGGCGTTCGGTTGGAGTATGGCGGACATCAAAGGGATTAGTCCCTTGATTGTTGAACATCATATACATATGATGGATGATGCCAGACCAACCCGAGAACCACAGAGACGGTTGAATCCCGTCATGAAGGAAGCGGTGATGAAAGAGATCGTCAAATACCTAGATAATGGTATTATATACCCCATCTCCGATAGCCAATGGGTGAGTCCTATACATGTCGTCCCTAAGAAATCCGGCATCACTGTTATAACCAATGAGGCAAATGAGTTGATTCAGACACGCGCCCAAACTGGGTGGCGTGTATGTATTGATTATAGAAAACTCAATGCTGCCACGAGGAAAGACCACTTTCCTCTACCATTCATTGATCAGATGCTGGAACGCTTAGCGGGACGAGAGTATTATTGCTTTATGGACGGATACTCAGGGTATAATCAGGTCCCCATCGCCAAAAAGGATCAAGATAAAACCACTTTTACTTGTCCTTTTGGTACCTTTGCTTACAGTCGCATGCCCTTTGGGTTATGCAATGCTCCCGCTACCTTTCAGTGGTGTATGATGGGGATATTCTCTGATATGGTAGAGAATTTTCTGGAGATCTTTATGGACGATTTCTCGATTTTTGGAGACTCTTTTTCTGATTGCCTATCGAATCTTGACGCAGTTCTTACTCGTTGCAAAGAGAAGAACTTAACTTTGAACTGGGAAAAATGCCATTTCATGGTCCAAGAAGGAATTGTACTTGGACATGTTATTTCACAGAAAGGCATTGAGGTTGACAGAGCTAAGATAGATGTCATTCAAAACCTCCCTCATCCCAAAAGCGTCAAAGATATTCGATCTTTCCTTGGCCATGCGGGCTTTTATAGGAGATTCATTAAGGATTTTACCAAAATTGCTAGACCTTTAACTCTTCTCTTGACCAAGGATACGACCTTCCATTTTGACTCGGACTGTGAGACAGCTTTCGACACGCTTAAACACTCACTCACTTCAGCCCCCATTCTATCGTCTCCAAATTGGGACTACCCTTTTGAGCTGATGTGTGACGCATCCGACTTTGCAGTAGGTGCAGTCTTAGGACAGCACATCGAAAAGATGCCACACGTGATCTTCTATGCAAGTAAGACCCTGAACGATGCACAAATCAACTATACAACCACCGAGAAAGAACTTTTAGCGGTTGTATTTGCATTGGAAAAATTCAGGCCTTACTTAATTGGCTCTCCTATAGTTGTGTACACTGACCATTCCGCCTTAAAACATCTTCTGGCTAAGAAAGATGCAAAAGGTCGACTAATACGTTGGATCCTACTGTTACAAGAATTTGATCTTGTTATCAAAGATAAGAAAGGATGTGAAAACGTCGTAGCCGACCATCTTTCACGCATCATTTCTTCCCCTGTGACCCTGCCGATCAATGATTCGTTCCTTGATGAACAACTCTTGAACGTATCCGCTGAACCATGGTTCAGGGATATTGTGAACTATCTTGTCACGGGGCTTATACCGAGCGATTGGTCAAAACAGGACAAATACCGTTTTCTATCCCAAGTAAAACACTTTTACTGGGATGATCCCTACTTGTTTAAATATTGTCCTAATCAGATCATTCGCCGGTGTGTCTCGAAAGAAGAGTTCAAGAGTGTTCTTTCTTTTTGTCATGATCAGGCCTGTGGGAGTCACTTCGGTCCTAAAAAGACGGCGGAAAAGGTTTTGCAATGTGGATTTTATTGGCCGACCTTATTCAAGGACGCATTTGACTATTGCAAAACCTGTACACAATGTTAGTACACGGGTAGAATATCCCGGAGAAATGAAATGCCTCAGCAACCCATTCTGGTTGTTGAAATATTCGATGTTTGGGGCATTGATTTTATGGGTCCTTTTCCCAACTCCTTTGGGAATTTGTACATACTGCTGGCGGTTGATTATGTCTCAAAGTGGGTTGAAGCCATTCCATGTCGCACTAATGACAAGAAAGTTGTCATTAAGTTCTTAAAAGAGAATATCTTTTCGCGATTTGGACACCCACGCGCTATCATTAGCGATAATGGGACACATTTCTGCAACAGGTCTTTCGAGACTCTGATGCGGAAATACGCAATCAACCATCGACTTTCTACACCTTATCATCCCCAAACGAGCGGGCAGGCTGAGATCTCAAACAGACAAATCAAACTTATCCTGGAGAAGACTGTTGCTAAGAATAGAAAAGACTTGTCGACCAAACTGACGGATGCCTTTGGGCATTCCGAACTGCATATAAAACCGACCTAGGGATGTCTCCATATAGGATAGTGTTTGGGAAGGCATGTCACTTACCCGTCGAGATAGAGCATAAAGCATTGTAGGCTATAAAGGAAATAAACTTTGATCTAAAAGAAGCCTGCAACTTTCGGAAGCTGCAACTAAATGAGCTAAGCGAACTCCGCGATGAAGCTTATGATAACGCTGTAATTGTAAAGAATAGGACCAAGGTTTTTCATGATAAAAACATTTTGAGGAAAATATTTTCACCTGGTCAACAAGTCTTTCTTTACGATTCACGATTACACCTTCACGCGGGTAAGCTTCGATCTCGGTGGAAGGGACCTTTTATTGTGCGATCTGTATATCCGCACGGGGCAGTAGAAGTAGAAAATGTTAAAAACGGCACATTTTTCAAAGTGAATGGACATAGACTAAAGCCATATTTTTCCAATGACCCCACGGAGGAGCTCTTGTTCTTACAAGAGCCAGTTTATTTGGATTAAAATTCCTCCGTCTCACCTTCATATCCTATATATCATTGCATCATCTTTTGAATGAAGGTGAGTGAAAAGAATAAGTTTGGGGGAAGTTCTTCACTTATATATTTTGCCCCCACTAATAATTCCTCCCAGGCTTACAGTTTTTGTAGGTATAGCGATTGCCAACAGTGAGGACGCTGTTGAAATCAAGTTTGGAGGAGGTTTGTGCTTATTTTTGCATCATTTGCATATCATCTGCATAAGCACAAAACAATTCTTTTAAAAATCTATAAAAATTTAAAAATTTTCAAAACCCACAAAAATTTAAAAATTTTCAAATATAAAAATATTTTAATATTTAAACCTTTTTTGTACATAAATAAAATAATAAAAGTCTAGATAATGAACAATTACATCCATGAGATTTGAAAAATTTAAGAAAACTAAGAAAATTAGAAGTTTTCATATACGAACTAGTAATAAGTAGTTATGAGCCGTTGTCCTAAGGGTTAGTAAGATGAAGGACGTCACTAATCTGAGGATAAAACTAAGTCTGAAAAATAGTTTCTATTCTGGAAGCCAAACATTTTGAACGTTGATACCCTGCTATTCGCACTTACACACGTCTTGAAGCCTGGGATAGTAGAGGATACCTTGAAATGCTCTTGTCTTAAAGCCGATGTATGAAGGAAATAAAAAGAAAAAAATGAATAAAGAAATATAAAGTGGTGAGAAAAATGAACACTGGTTTTGTTATCACCAAGGGCAATAAAAAATATATAGCGAGGGTGCCTCTTCACCTAGTGCCCTAAGGCCAACTGGTCTGGGAGTCACTGCTATGCCTGAGGTGGTGCAAGACGAGGAAAATACACCAAGTAAGCAAGCACGGGAGTAATCGGTCGGTTAGTACCTCAAGAAGTATTAACGGTCGCATGAAAGTGTGTGAGCAATCTCATCTAAATATTCATTAATTAAAAAGTACTGAGGCTGATGGGCAAGAGTATGATAGCTTGAATTGAATTCTCCGGGTGTAGGAATGTCCTTTACACACACGCAGGGTTATATGATCGATGTTTTGGAAGAAAGATAGGAATGAAAAATAAGACGATGTTTTATTGATGGAGGACGTGATTTCTAACATTTTTTCATGACCATTAAGATAGGGCTCATGACAACCGAAAAACTAGCTTAGTTGGAAACCCTAATTTTCATGGCTTTTCTTTTACGATTCTTGTCTTTAAATGTAATATTCATGATCTTTTTTCTATTATTGGATTTTGTGGGTGTAACCCGCTGAAAACCCTCAGGAGACAACACTCCTCCTACTAGGAACACCTAGAGGTTTAAAGGCATGTTGCACGTGCTCAGTGCAATCGTATTGCCTACGAAAGTGTGTAGTTAGTTTATCTCTTTCTTTATTTTCTCCTTCTCTTTTTAATAAAAAGTTCGCTCGAGACGATCGAAATTAAGTTTGGGGGAATTTGATTAGTCGAAAATATTGCATCTTTTAACCGGCAATTTCCTCATCATTTGCATTCATATAGAAGTGTTCGGCATTCATATTTCACATATTAGCAAATCGGTCGTTAAATATCAGATTGCATGTGTTAGACTCTAAAACCGGCACTATAAAGGAAATTGACTGCATTTCATAGCATGGCATCATTCCTATATATCGCAACCCGTGTTTCGAAGTCTGTGCAGGAAAATCAGAAACTTGCTCAGATTTACACCGCTAAAAGATACGCCAACTCAAGGATTTGGAATCTGGTATTGATCTAAAAGGCATTCAGTAATTCAACATATCAGAAAATACATAGGAGGACATCAGAAGCTAATACATGAAGTTTGAAGACCTAAGTCACCTACTTGGCCACAGAACCGCGGCCTAAGCCGCCTTGTGCCGCGGTTCCGCGGTGGTCTTGACTCTTCATCACCCCAATTTTGTACCATAACTCCTCCCTCAGTGTGTACAGCTCAGAATGACACAACAATTTCCAGAAAGCCCCAAAAGCTTCTGCTAGATCAGCAAACCCATGGATCTACACTAAACTAGCCTTGTATTCTAGAATGTTCTCCCTAAACCCTACCTTAAACCCTAAGCTAAGCCTAACTAACTACTTCTAGAAGTCTTTCAACAAACTTTTGGAGGGAATTTCTATTTTAAACTCAAGGCTTAGGGTTTGGGAGATCTATAAATAGGACCCTAGGCTCACTTGTAAAGGGATTATTCATTCATTGAAATTGATTGATCCATTCACTCTCTTTCTTCATCTTCTTCCACAAGTCTAGTGAGAAGGCTTGTGTGAAACCCTAACCCTAATTCCAATCAAAAGCCAAGATCCCGAGTACCAAATCGAGCAAGAAGCCCTTCAACCTTTTATGAGCGGAGTCGATCTTCAACAGAGCAAGTGGTCCAAGCCGATCCACGACTCACGGAGAAAAGCGACGCCAGATCGACAATTTAGTTCTTCCTCTTGTAGTTCTTGAGCGACTGTAATCAAATTGTTGGTATAAATAAAAGGTGATATTCTTTTATCTTGTTTTCTTTAAATTCTTGCATCATGATATCTTTTCAATTCTAGAATGCTTTCTGTGTGATGATGTGTGAATAAACTCCGCTCGTCGAGGAGTCGAGACGATCAATAGAATGATGATGTAATATATCTGAAAACGATTCTTGATTCCTACGAGTTTTGTAAACCTTAGCAAGTTCAAGAATCGACGACCCAATTTTGTTGTGATGCTTTCTTGATTGATATCGCTCGAAATTGGGGAGTTACGATCGTTTCTTGAAATTGCTAGAGGCTAGAATGTGAATGATATCGACGAAAGAAAAAGGGTTAAATGATGAAACCCTAGTTTCACGAGAAAGCCCTAACTCTCGTCGATCATCATCGATCTAGTATCAATTCTTCGAAGGACAAGAACACGATATCTTGATGGTTACATCACGTCTATAGATCCGATCGATTCCTACGAGCCTCATTTAGATTCTTGACATTTGGTTGGAAATATCTTCGAAACCCGATTCTTGATTGTTTATCATTTTCTTGATTCTTGAATAGAATAGTGACACTTGAAACAATTGATAAATCTTGAATCATGCTTTCTTTTCTTTTCGATTAACTTTTCAATTCAAACAAATCGAACATTGAAACGAATCGCACAATCCCTGTGGACGATCCGCACTCGCTTACGATCTACAATTGACACCGTAATTGATTGCGGTCAAATATAATTCTTTGGTTGTGATTTCTTTATACAATTTTCTAAATACTGATACAAGATACTGTTATCGATCAAATGAAACCATTATCGGGAAACAATTGATTCGATACTTGCTTTTACAAACACAAACCAAGAAATCAAACGAATCATGGGGCTCTAAAGACTAGACAATATGTTGGCGGTGGGTTTAACTACAAGAACGTCGGCAGCACTAGTTGTACGTAATGGCTACCCAGGTATTGTCGAAAAGGAGATCGACAAGAAAGCTCGTCCGAAACCCTACTGAGCCTATCACCGACATGTACCATACTGTCCGGTCTGTTCGTCTGAGAGTATTGCATATCCGGTCTAGGGGTGGATAACATCAGACCTTTAATAACCTGATAAGTCATGTCGATGTCAAGCCCTATCACCAATCGAGAAACTAATGATCGCAATCAGTAAATCCCATCCGCGTAGTCCTGGTTTTATGGTGACGGCCAACCATGATGATGTTCCTAGCGCCCTACTCGCCACAACCGTTGCTTATGCAGAATAAAAAACTAAAATTTTTGGAGAGGCGCTAGAAACATAAACCCTAGAATCTATCAAAACACAAAACTAGCTAACTACCAAGAGTTTAACTATTCGAATAGAAAGTTATACCTAAGGATTTGTGTCATTCGGTCTTCTATCCTCTTCCTTGGCTCCTCAATACTTCTGGATCAAGCTTGGAAATCGGTCCTCCTTTTTTCGAATAGGATCCACCCGAGAGATATGGTTCAAGACTCAAACTTCACACAAACAATCAAGTGAAACAACTAAAATCCCTAGATTGCTAATCTAAGATGCTTAGAGAAGTAGTGATGTGTTCTAGTATTTTTCTATCTCTTTCTACTCTTGATTCTCAACTCATGAGAGTGTAGGGAAGAAGACGGAGAAGGAGCTCAAGAGAAAGAGAGAGAAAGGACAGGGTTAAATGAGAAAACCTTTTTGAAAGAAAATGAGCTAGCATGGATTTGATAAAATCATTTTCTTAATAGAAAATAGCCACCATACTTGAATAATAGAAACAAAAGAAATGGACAAATATAAAGCCATTTCCTTCACCATACTTCCTTTACACCTCAACTCTCCACCTCATTTCCAATTTCCATAAATAGAAATTCATACAAATGAGGTGTCCTCCCTCTAGAATGTGTTTTGTATAAATATAAAATACATTCCCCGTATTTGCATACCCGTATCGTATCAAAAATACGAATACCAAAAGACATAGAGTAATACAATGAACATAATACTAGAATATACATAAAGAAATATATATATGTAAATTATTAAATAAATACTTGATTTAATAATCCGGCTTAAAGCTAAGCCAGCTAGTATTACCATCCGTCCAATTGAAATCCATGTAGCAAGTACACGCATTTAATCGGAACTCAGCACGTATTAAAAATACGGCCACTACATCATTTTCTTGAACCAGAAAAACTCTCTGTGTGGGACTCTAAAGACTCAACAGTACGCTAGCGGTGGCTTTAACCATAAGCACGTCAGCGACACTAACTGTACATAACGGCTATCCAGGTATCTTTTGAAAAGAAAGGCCGACGAGCAAACTCGTCCAAACCTTACTGAGCCTATCCATGACAATCTCCATACATTCCGGTCTCTTCGTCTGAAAGTATTGCATACCGGGTCTAGGGGTGGTAAACGTCAGACCTTAATAACCCGATAATTCATACCGATGTGGCTCAGGACCGATCTGATAAAGTACTAATCTAACCATCTGTAAATCCAATCTTCCTTGAACAAGGTCCTATGGTGCTGGCCAGCCAAACATGGTGCAATATCGACTCCCTATATTGGGAGAGATGGATCCTTAACAATCGCTCACTGCCTCCATATGGTTAATAACCGTACCCAACTAAAACCTACTCGCACAACTCAGTAGAGCTGTAGTAGGGTAGTAATCTAAGTACAGTGGGAACTCATACGAGACAAATGACGATCTCAGGTCTAAGGACTAACCTATACTCATGTCACCTGAGAGCTGCTATCTGATGATAGATACAATACCATCTAGAAGTTCTCGGCGATTCTGTCTAGTATGCTCACCTCATTGAGCACCTGTATACAATCTTAGGTGTCAAATACCAATGGCTTTAGGATCAACCATCGCCCCTCGTCAGGGTACGTATACACCAATCTACTCCGGAATATCGATTCCCAGTCTCGATACTCCTACGACCAGGTACATTTAAGGATGTTCTTATGGACTACCCTGCCCCAACATGTATGATCGCCATCATAACGCTGGTAGTCAAGCAATAATCCTACGGGCTTTATCAACATGTTTTAGCGATACGTAATAACAAGTAAAACATATACACATGTTAAGATAAAGACAAACCAAATAGCATATTATCATATCAAGCCCTGTACATATATATGTCCAAGCATCCACTACACACACAAAAATAATAATGGCCTCTAGAGCATATATATCCAACAAACCATACATTGCACGACATCAAATCCTAATACTGGGAGAGACGAATCCCCTCAATCGCTCACTACCTCCAAGTGATTCTGGATTGCACCCAAAAGCTTCCTATTTGCACGACTCTTTAAAACCGTGGTAGGATAGCAATCAAATTATAGTAGGAACACACTCGAAACAAATGATGATTTTGGGTCGACAAACTACCCTGTACTAATGTCACCTGAGAACTACTATCTGACAATAGGTACAATACCATCTAGCATATTCTCGGTGAGTCCATCCAGTGTAACTCATAATCCAATAAGCACCTGTATACAATTTTTGGTGACTAACTAACACCAATGGCTGTGAGACTGTCACGGCCCGAAATTGGCACATGACCGGCACTTAGATCACATAACGTCTAAAGATGTCGACGCGATCTAAGTAAGCCGAAAACCCAGAATCTAAACCATTTTATGAAAATAGTGGAGGTGGAGTTTAAAAAGAATTATTAAATGGAATCAAGTTTCGTTCTTAAAGTTGTAAATAAGTTTGTTTGAAAAACGCCTATGTCGTTTTAAAATCGAGCAGCACCTCCTTTGTAAATTTTGAATAAAACCTAATACAAGCATAATGTATATAAAGCATCCCAACGGGAGCTAGCTTCCACGCCTAAACGGCTGAGCAACCACACAAATAATATACGACGTTCAAGGCAAAGAAAAGAAAGCGAAACATGAACAAAAATAATATAAGTCGACTCCAAATGAGCACGACACCCACAAACATATAACCTCTAAGTCTCGCTTCTAAGTCCACAAATATACAAGTTTTGGTCGATAGAGATTTTAACTAGATATAAAAGAATATACGTATATTCAATGTGTGGTTACGATACGACATGTAACATACCTACCAATGCAATTACCATAAAAAGAAGTATGCCAGCAAGCCGCTACCGATCCGAGCGGTAAATCCTGCAAGAAACTAGGGTACAACGGGGGTGAGTTGCTAACTCGGTGAATAAAAGTATATCGCAAGGTAGAAATCGAAATACATAATGATCTACCTAGGTCATAAAATATAGTACTATCATATCATATACTAATATATGTATAGTGCACAAGTACTATAAACGCATCATCATCGATCGCGTAAACCTGTAAGTACATCATCTCATATTATATATACATATATATATATATATATACATAGATATACATATATATAGATATATATACATATATATATATATATCGTGCATCCAAGTATAAGCCTATAAAGTAGCCGAAAGATATATGTAAAACCCTTTCAAAATAGTCGTATGGTAAGTATGTCATGACACAAGTAGTAGACGTAGTTTTATGATGTATTTTGTTTAAAATATACGTCTCGCTTTTTAGAAATGAGTTTTAAGAGGGTTACCATTTAAAAGATCCTTATCATCCCAGACACGTCAAAATAGTGAGACTATAGCTCATTTGAAAACCTCTTATGTGTATCAACATATGAAAGTTGTATTCAGGTACTATCACAGTCCTATTCAGCTACTATATAACATAAACTATAATAGCGTATCTCAACGGATCGTGCAACATCAATATAAGAGTGTCCAGCATCGACACTCAACTCAACATCTACCGAGTGTCCATCACCGACACTCAAAATCATAATAATCTTGTGTCTATCACCGACACGTAAATCAAGATATCGTAGGCACGGTCTCATCAAACCAGTCCTCCCTCGATATCAATAACCCCGGTCGGTATCCCCTATATATACGCCATGCTCAAATCTATCTCCGGTATTGAGTGTACTTGCTAGGCTCCCCGTCTCAAATGCGGCTTTCCTGCCCCTCAGCCTCAACCGGGTCCACCATATATCCGATTGTATGATATCATGCTCAATCCAGATATGTAGCATGTCCGCAACCATATAGCTCCCCTATTCGGTTCGAAATAAAATCAAATCCGAAAACATCAAACTTATGGTGGATGTCAACTCATCGTATCCAGATAAAACATCAAGTGAAGAAGAACAATAATTGCATAATTAATTTGATAATATAATATATATATACATATATATACACACACACACACACATATATATATAATCACATATATATATATTAGTGTCCCATACCACTGCGATATATCATCGCAGATAAAAATATCATAAAACTCATAACAATCATATACGAATACATATGATAATGGTATTCACAACTCAATCAACACATAACAAAATGCGTCGTATGTAAATATAGTCAATCATGAAAACAAATGCGATAGTTCTACTATGTCATGGCAATACTAATGATGTGTAGTGTAGCATACGCATTTATGCTCGTGCATCATGGCAATCATTAGTATTTGTGCAAGTGTTCTACAAATGTGTTCATAGGAAGATAGAATTCAATCCCTATCCACAGCATACACACACACACTAATCAATCCCCCGGATATAGGGAAGTCATACTAAACTGTATCAACATTTACATGAATATAACGTAGTATAGCAATCCTATAGTGTCTTCGCAGTACTAATGAGGTGTAGTGTAACATGTGCGTCTGTGATTTATGCAACGTAATACTCATTGGTAGTTGTGCAGTATTCTATCAGTGTGTTCGTATAAGAATAATAACGCAACTAATATATATAACGCAACTAACTTATATAACTGGTAATCGTATCATGAGCGTATAAAGGTAATTTAATCGTATCATGCATAATTATTAAATGTAACTAATTATTATGAGCTATACCGTTACCATTGAAAATGGAACGAAACATTATTTTGCAAATAAGGAAGCTGCGGTATATTTAAATAGATATCCGTTTTGGAAATAGCAGTGCATCCTTTTCATTTATCATTTAAAAGTGGAAACGAATCGTTGGTTTTAAAAGAGTATACCTCAAGAAATCATAATGTCCCAAGTCAGAATAAATGCATGACTCCGCGAGTCCAAATGAATCTCGGCCGTATTCGGCACACTATCCTCATTATCACAAGTACGGTATGATCCCTCATACAATATCCATCCAATGTTACATCCATATCGTACGGATCTATAGTCACGAACATATGTCACAATAATCATATATCAAGATATAACCATACCCATATGTAATCTACTAGATACCTACTATACACTAATTTAGTTGTAGGCTAAGTTATCTAACATATCACTATAGACTAGCTATATAACATAAGTATTCTAATTAATTGGTTGTGGGGGTGCTATACGCCATCCACCTGATTTCCCCCATAGATATAATCTACTCACAGACATATCAAGCTAGTTGAAATTCACAATCATAAGTATTCACTATAGACTAGCTATATAACATAAGTATTCTAATTAATTGGTTGTGGGGGTGCTATACGCCATCCATCTGATTTCCCACATAGATATAATCTACTCACAGACATATCGAGCGAGTTGAAATTCATAATCGCTTTGCCCGTCCTTTCCGTCTTGGAAATCCCCTCGATCGTTCCTATAATCGTAATTATGATATAACGGCGTAAATATCCAATCAAAAACGATACAACAAGCTAAGCGCACATAGATTAGAACCTATAGCTCACTTACTTCAAATACGACCAAATACCCCAAACGTCAACATACGAACATCGAACCATTCAGTCGAGAAATAGAAATACGAAAAAACAAGTTTTAAATGTCGGAAACATTGCCAAAACCATACTAAAACACTCCCAAATTTATCTATATATAATCTGAGATAAAACAAACAATACAGTAGCCTAATTACTACCAAATGAATCTACAGAACAAAATTCAAAACCCAGTTCAACAGTAAAACCGCCGGTAGCAGGGATTTTGGATTTTCTGGCGGTTTAAGTGAGGTGTTAGGGGCTCGAGCTTTAAGAATAGTCTCCTACTGGTCTCACCATATCACGGTATTATTAGTTTTTCTTATAGATAAACTACTAGTTCCAGATTCAATTTGATCATCACAAATATCACAAAAAACCTATTTTCTAATATTTGAACTAGGAAAATGATATTTAACAAAATGAAACTTGCAAGAAAGAAGATATTTACCACTAAAGAATATGCGCAAGGAATTTCCAACTCATGAAGTGATTGCTTGAGACTTCTTGAGGTGGTAGTGGCTCTACCTTGATGATATGAACAATATTCATGAAGGAACCATCAAATTTCCATTTGGTATGGTAAAGAAATAGCAACTAAGGAATTGGGGCTTGAAAGAAGATGCTTGCTCAGTTTGAGAGTGATAAGTCCATGAGAATAATGATTATAAGGGGAGGAAGAGGTGTAAAGAATGGCGTAGAGCAAGTAAGAGGTGTAGGGAGGTGAGGGTGCATGTAAGGTGTGGTGTTGTGAAGGTTTATTCCTAGCCTAATATATAACACCACACTTAAAACAAATAAAAACCCTGCTACAAATACTTATCATTACACTTAAATACCACAAGCTTATAATAAAATCTCATATCACTCTAAAATAATTTAGTTATCATTTTTATGATATTGTATATTTTTCATTTTCCCCAAAATAATTATATTTTTACGGATATCAATCCAAAACCCAAAAATACATACATGATATTATTTTCGTAAACTCGTAATATTCCTATTTAAATTATAAATTAAAATTTATAATTTTCAAAAATGTTACAATAACCCCCCTTAAAAAACTTCGGTCCCCGAATTTAATAACCCCAATCTTAAAATATTTTGCTCAATCAAAGCAAATCATCGAGGTTCAAATTATGAAAACATATAGTCCGCTCCAATAAACAGAACTCCGAAGTCTCTCACGAGCTAGGACTACACTAACGCAACACGTGCGCATGAAAAATTAAAAATATATCGTAACACCTGAGTTTAGGGTTAGTGGTAATTGTGTGTTGATGTGGGGCTTTTGGTAAAAAGTTTACCAAAACGGGTTTCTGGTAATTTATCTGGTTTTATGGTTATTTTAGTAGAATTTTATCCCGTCCGCACACACTTGTGCACGTTAACTAGGGTTAAGACTAGGGTTGGCCATACAATTGAGCTTGTAGGTTAACCATGTTAAGTTAACCATGGTGGTCTAACACACTTGATTAGGCTAATTAGGATCAATTAGGGTGGTTGGCTTTGACCAAGGGTGTTTAGGGTATTTTAAGGTTGACTTGCTTGAGAGAGAGAGAGAGATGTGATGGTTGTTTAAGGTTAAGTCACACAATTTCAACTCAAACCTTTTTGCATGTCTCCTCAAACTCACACCTCTCTCACTCACACACACAATTATCAGCCCAAATACCATCAAATCAGCCACCCAAACCAGCCCCTATTGCTGCTACAGCAGCTGATGATTCACCATCAGCCCAATCTCAGCTTATTTCAGCACACTTCAGCTTCAGTTCTTCACAAACAGCACATTAACTGCTGCACAAACAGCCATTTCAACCCCTAACATCATTACAAACAGCCCCAACCTCAAACCCCTCTCTCACACACACACATCAGCCACCCAAACCATCACCAATCAGCCTTCAGCTGCTGAAACAGCAGCTGTTTCAGCCACCAAAACAGCACCATCAGCCCAAAACATCGGCCATATATCATCATTCCAGCCCCTAATATACCCTCCATCAGCAGCAGCTACCCCAACACCGCACTTCACCCCCCAACAGCCACAAATACAACCCCTGCTGTTGCTACAGCAACACAAAGCAAACACCAAAACAAAAACACAGCAGCTGCTTCTGTAAGCTTCAGCCAATCTCAGAACAGCAAGTGCAGATCAGCTCTTTTCCAGCCCAAGTTGCAGCACCAGGAGCTGTTGCAACAGCACACCCCCTCCTACTTCTTCTCTTCTCCTTCATTTAGGTTCTCTAGAGGTATAACCCCCTTACACTGATCTAAATTGCTAAAGTTATGGTTATCTAGCTTAATTTAGTGATTATTGTATGCTTTAGTGGTAATTTTGGGTAAATTAGGGGAATTTTGGCAAAGTAAAGGTAGAATTGGTTAGAGTAGCCCTATTAGGTGCTGTTGAGACCAGTTAACCAGAGATTGCCCCAGATTTCTTAAATATACCCGACTTATCCGACTTGGCGTAATTTTGCAGTTTTAACGACTTTTTAGCCTTTCTGAAATCTGCTTTTGACCCGATCCACTCAGGTCAAAATTGTGAAAACTGTAGCATGGTGAGACTAGCAGGGACACACACACAGAGCACGGAGACCCACCTCCCCCTCTCGGCCGCCGGTTTAATCATTCTGGCCGCAAATTGCGGCCAGAGTAGGGGGTAGGGTGTGGGGATTTTGGGTGTAGGGTCTTGCTTGGTAGCTTAGTCTGTTGGTACCTGCAACTTTTTAAGTTGGGTCCAGAGGCAAAATCTGGAGCTAATAACGTGTTTTCGATGTTTTAAAACTTGTGCGACACGCGCGTGATACGTGTGGTTCTGTGGCGCGCTGCGCGACACAGCGCGTCGGTGTAGGTTCTGGTGGGTTTGTGCGCGTCGCGACGTGTCGTGTGCATGCGTGTTTAGTTTCACGCACGCGTATCCTTTTTATCGATATATCGTGTTTTTGCAGGATTTTCCTGATGTATGTGACTTTTGAAAATTCTAGGTTCGTCGGCGGGGACTTCAAGCGCAGCGGAGAAAGGGAAGCAGGTGGTCGGACACACTTAGCGCAGGATCACGAGTTAGTAGATTCGACATCTACGGGGGACGATCGTTTGGATGGCGCGAGTCGTCCGATAGATTTAGTAAACTTGAAAATAATAAACTTTGATATTTACTTGTGACATTAGAATAATAATACTTGCATGATATTTGCTGCAGTTAGGATCTATATGTTGTACCCATATACGCAAACTCATTTGTAGGACACATGCACCATTACCAGGTTTTTATACGCAGCACGAGCACTATTCATGTGGACACACACCCTGGTAATTGCCATGTTACGACACTAGATAACTATAAATCTGAAACATGTTAATTGCTTAGACCTGTGCTATTGCAATAAATATTTAAAATGAAATCATAAGAATTGCTATTCTCGTGCATATGTTTTATTATATCATTTTCCCATGCCTAGTATAAATCATACCTTGCAAATTGATACCATAGGCATTCATTATCATTGACATATGCATCCATGATGATTTCATGAGATTTATGATATTTCTGGGTTTCGAGGGAAAGCCGCAAGATTTCAAACTTATAATCTTTTAAAATATAAAAGTTGCGGTTTTCTAGTGATGTAAAGTGCCATCCACCATGAGTTTGCTGTGGTTTTCGAGACCCGTTTCGAGAAGGTGGATGAACCGTCTTGGGTACATGGTGGGCCCGGTACGGTACCCCGGGGCAAGAAGATCGCAGGAGATGGCGTTGAGCCTGGCAGGGGACGGATTACCTACCGGTGACTTCTTTGGCACGGCGGATATCCAGAGGATACCGACCGTGGCCGCTAGATTGAGATATGGATACTTGACATGGATCAGCCGGACGGCTGAGGCCAGAGATACTTGACATGGATATGAGATTGAGACAGTTTTGAGGTGTCGTTGCTGGACACGGATTTTATTGATTTCATGGATATTATGCTGATTTTAAAAAGGAGTTTCAAAAATAGAATAAAGAACAATTCTTATACCTACCTGATGAGATCTTGAGTTGACTCATATAGCATACATACATGATAGTATATTCATGTGGCATACATACCTGTTATTACATCCATGTGCCATACAGACTTGCTAGTACACTGATATTGCATACATGCCTGCTAGTACATATAGCCATACCTGTTTAGGGATGCTAGGATACTTGTGTACATGCATGCAATAGCCTTAGTAGATGTTATTTATTACTCACGAGCTGGCAACTCACCCCCGTTGTGCCACAGCTTATCTGCAGGTCCGTTCCGTCAGCACTGTAGCGGCGGATACTTTTGCCTCTTTGCTCTTTTTGCCTGGACTCGAGGCTTTTGCTCATAGGTGGGTTATCATTTTGTACCATCTTATTTATGTTCATTGTATCTAGAGTACTCCATCTGCTATTATTCCAGCTGTACTAGTTTTATTTAGATTACTGTATATTGACCTAGAGGTGAGGTTGTGAGACTTTTGGATGATATGTTATATTTGGGGTTGAGCTCGCTTGAGCTGACATATTATATTGCCTGTGCTTTCATGCGTATTTATGCACATTGTTATTTTACATTGCGTGGGATTTGTGACCGCCTTGAGACGAAGAGCTAGCTCCCGCTTGGGGATGCCATATTCATGTTATCCATTTATATTCCTGTTTTGTACCCATTAGGGGACTATTTTTTTTTACAAGAAAATTTTGCCGGAAATTTGGGAAAAGGAAGTTGTTTTTCATAAAAAGAGAATTGATGAAACTTAATGAAACAAGTGCTTAAATAAAAATGGTTTTTCCTTCACTCTAATTCTTAATTGGGTTTTGATTTCTGGGCTTCGGCTTACTTATCTTACGGACGTCTTGAGACGTTTCGTAACTTAAGTGCCGGTCACGTTCCGTACTCTGGGGGTCATGACAAAGTTGGTATCAGAGCGATAGGTTTCACCTTTCTAAGTGTAGGATGACCCTTAGTAGATGGGGTAAGTGACTTAAGCAGGGTAGCGTAGCGTACGTATGTCCGCGGCATACTTGCGATACGGTACTCCGCCTAAGTGACTTTAGGATATACTTGCTTGAAATTCCTTCTTCAATTCCGTGTATCCTTCAATTCTATTGCACCGTTCTTATTGTCCTGTTTCCTGTACCAGTCACTATGCCGCAGAGGGCTACCAAAGCGCAGAGGGCTGCCGCCCGAGACGAGATTCGAGCTGGCTCGTCCGAGACTAGGACTGAGCAGGGTGGTATGCCTACGCCGCAGGGACAGACTGATCCGCCTTCCCCAGGCCGTATGGATAGGCTTGAGACTGGTATGGAGGAGCCGCGACAGATGATGGAGAGCATGCAGGAGCTACGTCAGATGATAGGATCCTTAGTCGCGGCCAGTCGTGAACCGAGGCCGGAGGACGTACCCACTACATCCCAGACTACTATGATATCTGCTCCTACTACTACCACCGTGGCTATCCCGGTTTCGCTACAGGAGTTCATGAAGCTGAGACCTCCAGTCTTCATGGGTACCGATGCAGCTGAGGACCCGTAGACGTTCCTTGACAGTTTGGCCAGGATCTGCCGTTCGCTGAGATGTTATGATGATCGCTGGGTAGAGCTTGCGAGTTTCCGATTAGAGGGTCTCGCACAGATATGGTGGGAGTCAGTTTTGAGAGGTCGAGCTGCAGGTCTACCGCCCATGACTTGGACCGAGTTTACAGCAGTCTTTCTAGCTCGTTTCCTTCCGGAGAGCGTTCGTGACGCCAGAGCTCGTAGCTTTGAGGCCTTGATCAAGACACTAGGGATGACGGTGTCTGAGTATGACGTCCAGTTTACACAGTTGTCCCGATATGCTCCGTATCTGGTGGATACTGAAGCGAAGAGGGTGAAGAGGTTCATACAGGAACTGGATGCCCAGCTATTTCTTGCCATTGGTGCCCAACACTTCGATACCTATTCGGAGACTATTGATACGGCGTTGCGGATGGAGGCATATATTTCAGCGACTTCGGCCGTTCTCGGGCCGAAGAGGATTCGTACCGGCACGCCAGATCAGAGGCAGCATGCTAGATTCTTTCTGAGAGATAGGGCCGGCAGAAGGTTTGGACGAGGTCAGCTGTATGGTTTGTATCCACAGGGACAGCAGGCGTCGCCAGGATGCTTTGGGTGCGGGAGTCTGCATCATCGTATCAGAGACTGCCCGGCGAGGCGACAGGGAGTGGCGACAGTTCCGCATGGGACCCTACCACCATCACCGCCCCCTCCTCAGAGAGCTCTACTTCCTGCCACAGGCGATGCTCCACGCCAGTTAGGTGCACCCAGAGGCCGTGAACGCGGCGGACCGATCCAGAGAGGACGAGGAGGCAGAGGCCGAGGCCGAGGTCAGCCCGCTATTGGAGGAGGTCAGGCCCGAGTGTTTGCGTTGACACCGCAGGATGCGCAGGCATCCAATGCCGTCGTGACAAGTACCCTATCAGTATGCTCTGTTGATGCACACGTGTTGTTTGATCCCGGATCCACGCACTCATACGTTTCCACACACTTCGTGCCGAGTTTGGGTAGAGAGTCCGGTTTGCTTGATCAACCGCTTGTCGTGACCACTCCTGTGGGAGAGTCATTTGTTGCTAGGCACGTGTTCCGATCCTGTACCGTTTGTATTGGCGAGCGAGAGCTGCCTGTCGACTTGATCCTTCTTGAGATATTGGACTTCGACGTTCTTTTGGGTATGGATTGGTTAGCCATTTCTTACGCATCTGTGGACTGCCGCGAGAAGACAGTTAGATTTTGTTTTCCCGGCGAGTCGGCTTTTGTGGTGCAGGGGGACCGTGGTGCCGCCCCTCGCATATTGATTTCTTCTCTTCGCGCTGATCAGCTGTTGAGGAAGGGATGTCGGGGATTTCTAGCCTATGTTTGCGATACTAGAGCTACAGATATTCCATTGGACCAGGTTCCGATTGTATGCGAGTTCCCCGATGTTTTCCCTGATGAGCTGCCAGGACTGCCGCCTGAGCGCAATGTCGAGTTCTGTATTGATTTGATTCCCGGCTCGGGGCCTATTTCTATACCGCCTTATCGGATGGCCCCGGCGGAGCTTAGAGAGTTGAAGGTTCAGCTGCAAGATTTGTTAGATAAGGGACTTATTCGACCCAGTGTTTCTCCATGGGGTGCTCCGGTCCTGTTTGTCAAGAAGAAGGACGGAAGTTTGCGCTTATGCATCGATTACCGCCAGCTGAACAAGGTTACTGTGCGGAACAGATATCCGTTGCCGCGCATTGATGATTTGTTCGACCAGCTTCAGGGTGCGGGTTATTTTTCTAGGATCGACTTGCGATCAGGATACCATCAGCTGCGAGTCCGACAGGAGGATATACCGAAGACAGCTTTCCGTACACGCTATGGCCACTATGAGTTTCTGGTGATGTCGTTTGGACTCACCAACGCCCCAGCAGCATTCATGGACTTGATGAACCGTACCTTCAGGCCCTATCTCGACTTGTTGATCATAGTGTTCATTGATGATATTTTAGTGTATTCCCGGAGCCGAGAGGAGCACGAGCAACATTTGCGGATTACTTTGCAGACTTTGAGGGAGCACCAGCTTTTCACAAAATTTTCCAAGTGTGCTTTCTGGTTGGACAGCGTTGGTTTCTTGGGTCACATGATTACGAGAGATGGCATATGTGTGGACACGAAGAAGATTGAGGCTGTTCAGCAGTGGCCCAGACCGACATCGGTTACGAAGATCCGTAGTTTTCTAGGCCTGGCTGGCTACTACAGGCGATTCGTTCAGGATTTCTCCCGTATTGCTGCACCTTTGACCGGTTTGACCCGGAAAGGAGTTCCTTTCGTTTGGACGGAGGAGTGCAAGCACAGTTTTCAGCAGCTACGGACTTGTTTGACTACGACGCCGGTATTATCATTGCCTTCAGGATCAGGCGGATTCGTGGTTTATTGTGACGTTTCGCGGGTGGGGCTAGGATGCGTATTGATGCAGCATGACAGGGTGATCGCGTATGCATCGCGGCAATTGAAGAAATATGAACAGAACTACCCCACTCACGATTTGGAGATGGCTGCAGTGGTCTTTGCACTGAAGATACGGCGACATTACCTATACGGCGAGTCGTGCCAAATATTCACTGACCACAAGAGCTTAAAGTATATATTTCAGCAGCGAGACCTGAATCTTAGACAGCGTCGTTGGATGGAGCTGGTGAAAGACTATGACTGTGAGATCTTGTACCACCCGGGCAAGGCGAATGTAGTGGCGGATGCTTTGAGTAGGAGGCCTGGGGGTAGTCTATCTTGTTTGCGCACAGCGCAGAGGCAGTCATCAGCAGATTGGAAGATTTTATGCGACAGCCGAGTTGAGTTCGAGTTCACTCCGACAGGGGGACAGCTTGCGCATATCCGTGCACGTCCGCAGTTACTTGACCGCATTCGAGAGGCACAGCCCAGTGATGACCGACTTTTAGAGATCATGGAGCAGATTAGGCAGGGCAGAGATTTCGAGTTCGTGATCGACGATCAGGGAGTACTGCGATTTGGGACTCGATTGTGCGTACCAGATTCGGAGAGACTACGACGTGAGATTCTTGAGGAGGCGCATAGATCTACATACAGCGTTCACCCAGGTTCCACCAAAATGTACCGCGACTTGAAAGATGTCTATTGGTGGGACGGGATGAAGAGGGATGTCACTGACTTCGTATCAAGATGCCTGACTTGTCAGCAAGTCAAGGCCGAGCACCAGAGGCCAGCAGGAGAGTTGCGGCCTTTGCCCATTCCGGAGTGGAAATGGGAGCAGATTTCGATGGACTTCGTTGTGGGTCTACCTAGGACCAGTCGAGGGTACGACACCATTTAGGTGATCGTGGATCGATTGACGAAAGTAGCTCACTTCCTGCCAGTGAAGACCACTTTCAGTTTTGCTCAGTATGCCCAGATTTATATCGACGAGATCGTGCGGTTGCATGGCGTACCGACTTGTATAGTATCAGATCGAGGCACCCAGTTTACCAGCCGACTATGGCAGAGACTTCAGGAGGCATTGGGCACCCGCTTGAGCTTCAGCACAGCATTTCATCCGCAGACCGACGGACAGTCAGAGTGGACTATTCAGACTCTCGAGGACATGCTCAGAGCGTGCGTTTTGGACTTTGGTGGTAGGGATCGCCATTTACCTCTAGTGGAGTTCTCCTACAACAATAGCTTCCAGGATACTATCCAGATGGCACCTTTCGAGGCCTTGTATGGGAAGAGATGTAGATCGCCCGTCTGTTGGACTGAGTTGAGCGAGAGCAGTATTTTTGGGTCGCAGATCGTGCAGGAGACGACCGAGAAAGTGCAGTTGATTCGAGACCGGATGAGAGCAGCTCAGAGCAGGCAGAAATCGTATGCAGACAGGCGCTGTTGTAGATTAGAGTTCGCGGTTGACGATCATGTTTTTCTGAGGGTCTCTCCGATGAAGGGCGTGATGCGATTTGGGCGAAAGAGAAAGCTTAGCCCTAGATTCGTAGGTCCTTTCGAGATCCTCGAGCGCATCGGCGCTGTTGCATATCATTTGGCTCTTCCACCCAACTTTTCGGATGTCCACCCCATCTTCCACGTGTCGATACTACGCAGATATCTTCATGACCCTTCCCACACGATTTAGTATCGGACCGTTCAGCTTGAGCCCGACCTTTCGTTCACCGTGCAGCCAGTTGAGATATTAGATCGGAAGGTGAAGAAACTTCGATCAAAGGTCCTGCCGTCGGTGAGGGTTCTTTGGCGCAGCCCGAATGGTGAGGAGATCACTTGGGAGGCCGAGGGAGAGATGCGGAAGAAATTCCCTCATCTTTTTTAAGGTACGCGTAGTTGCATATTTTAAAATTCGGGGACGAATTTTCTTAAGGGGGGAAGACTGTAACACCTGAGTTTAGGGTTAGTGGTAATTGTGTGTTGATGTGGGGCTTTTGGTAAAAAGTTTACCAAAACGGGTTTCTGGTAATTTATCTGGTTTTATGGTTATTTTAGTAGAATTTTATCCCGTCCGCACACACTTGTGCACGTTAACTAGGGTTAAGACTAGGGTTGGCCATACAATTGAGCTTGTAGGTTAACCATGTTAAGTTAACCATGGTGGTCTAACACACTTGATTAGGCTAATTAGGATCAATTAGGGTGGTTGGCTTTGACCAAGGGTGTTTAGGGTATTTTAAGGTTGACTTGCTTGAGAGAGAGAGAGATGTGATGGTTGTTTAAGGTTAAGTCACACAATTTCAACTCAAACCTTTTTGCATGTCTCCTCAAACTCACACCTCTCTCACTCACACACACAATTATCAGCCCAAATACCATCAAATCAGCCACCCAAACCAGCCCCTATTGCTGCTACAGCAGCTGATGATTCACCATCAGCCCAATCTCAGCTTATTTCAGCACACTTCAGCTTCAGTTCTTCACAAACAGCACATTAACTGCTGCACAAACAGCCATTTCAACCCCTAACATCATTACAAACAGCCCCAACCTCAAACCCCTCTCTCACACACACACATCAGCCACCCAAACCATCACCAATCAGCCTTCAGCTGCTGAAACAGCAGCTGTTTCAGCCACCAAAACAGCACCATCAGCCCAAAACATCGGCCATATATCATCATTCCAGCCCCTAATATACCCTCCATCAGCAGCAGCTACCCCAACACCGCACTTCACCCCCCAACAGCCACAAATACAACCCCTGCTGTTGCTACAGCAACACAAAGCAAACACCAAAACAAAAACACAGCAGCTGCTTCTGTAAGCTTCAGCCAATCTCAGAACAGCAAGTGCAGATCAGCTCTTTTCCAGCCCAAGTTGCAGCACCAGGAGCTGTTGCAACAGCACACCCCCTCCTACTTCTTCTCTTCTCCTTCATTTAGGTTCTCTAGAGGTATAACCCCCTTACACTGATCTAAATTGCTAAAGTTATGGTTATCTAGCTTAATTTAGTGATTATTGTATGCTTTAGTGGTAATTTTGGGTAAATTAGGGGAATTTTGGCAAAGTAAAGGTAGAATTGGTTAGAGTAGCCCTATTAGGTGCTGTTGAGACCAGTTAACCAGAGATTGCCCCAGATTTCTTAAATATACCCGACTTATCCGACTTGGCGTAATTTTGCAGTTTTAACGACTTTTTAGCCTTTCTGAAATCTGCTTTTGACCCGATCCACTCAGGTCAAAATTGTGAAAACTGTAGCATGGTGAGACTAGCAGGGACACACACACAGAGCACGGAGACCCACCTCCCCCTCTCGGCCGCCGGTTTAATCATTCTGGCCGCAAATTGCGGCCAGAGTAGGGGGTGGGGTGTGAGGATTTTGGGTGTAGGGTCTTGCTTGGTAGCTTAGTCTATTGGTACCTGCAACTTTTTAAGTTGGGTCCAGAGGCAAAATCTAGAGCTAATAACGTGTTTTCGATGTTTTAAAACTTGTGCGACACGCGCGTGATACGTGTGGTTCTGTGGCGCGCTGCGCGACACAGCGCGTCGGTGTAGGTTCTGGTGGGTTTGTGCGCGTCGCGACGTGTCGTGTGCACGCGCGTTTAGTTTCACGCACGCGTGTCCTTTTTATCGATATATCGTGTTTTTGCAGGATTTTCCTGATGTATGTGACTTTTGAAAATTCTAGGTTCGCCGGCGGGGACTTCAAGCGCAGCGGAGAAAGGGAAGCAGGTGGTCGGACACACTTAGCGCAGGATCACGAGTTAGTAGATTCGACATCTACGGGGGACGATCGTTTGGATGGCGCGAGTCGTCCGATAGATTTAGTAAACTTGAAAATAATAAACTTTGATATTTACTTGTGATATTAGAATAATAATACTTGCATGATATTTGCTGCAGTTAGGATCTATATGTTGTACCCATATACGCAAACTCATTTGTAGGACACATGCACCATTACCAGGTTTTTATACGCAGCACGAGCACTATTCATGTGGACACACACCCTGGTAATTGCCATGTCACGACACTGGATAACTATAAATCTAAAACATGTTAATTGCTTAGACCTGTGCTATTGCAATAAATATTTAAAATGAAATCATAAGAATTGCTATTCTCGTGCATATGTTTTATTATATCATTTGCCCATGCCTAGTATAAATCATACCTTGCAAATTGATACCATAGGCATTCATTATCATTGACATATGCATCCATGATGATTTCATGAGATTTATGATATTTCTGGGTTTCGAGGGAAAGCCGCAAGATTTCAAACTTATAATCTTTTAAAATATAAAAGTTGCGGTTTTCTAGTGATGTAAAGTGCCATCCACCATGAGTTTGCTGTGGTTTTCGAGACCCGTTTCGAGAAGGTGGATGAACCGTCTTGGGTATATGGTGGGCCCGGTACGGTACCCCAGGGCAAGAAGATCGCAGGAGATGGCGTTGAGCCTGGCAGAGGACGGATTACCTACCGGTGACTTCTTTGGCACGGCGGATATCCAGAGGATACCGACCGTGGCCGCTAGATTGAGATATGGATACTTGACATGGATCAGCCGGACGGCTGAGGCCAGAGATACTTGACATGGATATGAGATTGAGACAGTTTTGAGGTGTCGTTGCTGGACACGGATTTTATTGATTTCATGGATATTATGCTGATTTTAAAAAGGAGTTTCAAAAATAGAATAAAGAACAATTCTTATACCTACCTGATGAGATCTTGAGTTGACTCATATAGCATACATACATGATAGTATATTCATGTGGCATACATACCTGTTATTACATCCATGTGCCATACAGACTTGCTAGTACACTGATATTGCATACATGCCTGCTAGTACATATAGCCATACCTGTTTAGGGATGCTAGGATACTTGTGTACATGCATGCAATAGCCTTAGTAGATGTTATTTATTACTCACGAGCTGGCAACTCACCCCCGTTGTGCCACAGCTTATCTGCAGGTCCGTTCCGTCAGCACTGTAGCGGCGGATACTTTTGCCTCTTTGCTTTTTTTGCCTGGACTCGAGGCTTTTGATCATAGGTGGGTTATCATTTTGTACCATCTTATTTATGTTCATTGTATCTAGAGTACTCCATCTGCTATTATTCCAGCTGTACTAGTTTTATTTAGATTACTGTATATTGACCTAGAGGTGAGGTTGTGAGACTTTTGGATGATATGTTATATTTGGGGTCGAGCTCACTTGAGCTGACATATTATATTGCCTGTGCTTTCATGCGTATTTATGCACATTGTTATTTTACATTGCGTGGGATTTATGACCGCCTTGAGACGAAGAGCAAGCTCCCGCTTGGGGATGCAATATTCATGTTATCCATTTATATTGCTGTTTTGTACCCATTAGGGGACTATTTTTTTTTACAAGAAAATTTTGCCGGAAATTTGGGAAAAGGAAGTTGATTTTCATAAAAAGAGAATTGATGAAACTTAACGAAACAAGTGCTTAAATAAAAATGGTTTTTCCTTCACTCTAATTCTTAATTGGGTTTTGATTTCTGGGCTTCGGCTTACTTATCTTACGGACGTCTTGAGACGTTTCGTAACTTAAGTGCCGGTCACGTTCCGTACTCTGGGGGTCGTGACATATATACTCCTATAACTATAACTCAAGCATATACTATGAAAATTACACCAGTTATGATACAAAGTAAAAAACGTGAAATCAACTGTGTACATCGAGTACGCAATCATTACCATAACCATAGTGCAATATTTATAGCACACGACCAAGCAAAAATATAAAATCAAAGTTATAATATATCTCCTCAAGTGCAATACACAAAAACGAAATCAACCCCAACGGGTATGCACAAAAACCAAATCACATACCACGGGTGTGCATGGAAACAATGTCATGTGTAACGGGCGTTCACAACAACAACATCCAATGCATCGAATATGCATGGAACCAACATCAAGTGCGTATAGAGTGCATGAAATCAACATCAGGTGCATCGGGACGCACAAAATCAACATCAAGTGCATCGGGGCATAAAATTAATATCGAGTGCATCGAGGGAAAAAAATCAATACCGAGTGCATCAGGGTGCACAAAACATCAACACGTACAACTGGTGTGCACAAAATAATACCAAATGCGTATAGAGTGTACAAAAATCTCAATCAAGTGCAACTGATGTGCACGAATATATCAATCTAGTGTAACTGTTGTGAACGGAAATCTCAATCTAGTACACCTGATGTGCACCAATCATATGTGTGACCGTCAAATCATCAAAACACATAAGTTAAAATAACGGACATCGAATCAACTTTTCTTCAACGTCGAAAACGTGATATTCGAATCACCAAAATGCAAATAAAAAAACAAATGACATTAAAGAACACCTTTTTCAATGTCGAAAGCTGTCTGTACACCTGGAACTGACAGGGCAATGATTCCCACTTGAGTTCTGCCCACGGTCTAGCATTCTTTATCTCTGGATTCTTGTTCTCTCTGCGGACCACTAAAACTATGGCTTCACTATACAATCGCCAGGTGAGGAGTAGCGACACAAATAGTCCCACGCTGACACCTCTCAGGTCACTTCCTTGCCAAGTAACCTGGCCTCTGGTAATGAAACCGTCAACGACGATGGCCTCTGGCCATTGGAGTACGCACCATACATATGGCCCTGGGTCCAATCTTTATCACAATAGAATCATGGAAAGAACTCGTCATGGCTTCTGCCGATATCACTGGCCGGAAACTAGCACTCCTTAATGAATCCACTTCTATTTCGGAACAACTGCAATCTCATCAAGACTTTCTTCTAAAAATGTGGCCATATACAACGCCTCTGCATACATATCAAATCTCCAGTATCGATGGAGAGGAACAACTGCGCATTGAGATTTCACACAAATCTCATAATCCATTTCTCTTCAGTATCGATTAAATAGAGAGCATATCGCGATAGCTATGCAAACTACAAGTTATACTCGGCCACGATCATGCACGAAGTCTTATACAAAGACTCAAAAGTACGAATTCAGCATCTCTGACATTCTGTGAAAAAAATCTGGCTAAGTACACTATCGAAAACTCGTCCCAAGCCATCGGAGAAAGACTCACAACTCGGTCTCTCTCTCTCAATCGACTCACACCAGGTCTGAGCAAGACCCCTCAAAAAAAAGCTAATCGACTTCACCGATCTTTGAGGTGTGGTGTTGTGAAGGTTTATTCCTAGCCTAAGATATAACACCGCCCTTAAAAAAAATAAAAACCCTTCTATAAATACTTATCATTACTCTTAAATACCACAATCTTATAATAAAATCTCATATCACTCTAAAATAATTTAGTTATCATTTTTAAGATATCGCATATTTTTCATTTCCCCCAAAATAATTACATTTTTATGGATATCAATCTGAAACCCAAAAATAGATACACGATATTACTTTCATAAACTCATAATATCCCTATTTAAATTATAAATTAATATTTATAGTTTTCCAAAATGTTATAGAGACCGGACACCACCCCTCGTCGAGGTCAAGAAACGTATACAGTCTACTCTGGAATATCGATGCCTAGTCTCGATATTCCCACGACTAAGGATATTTAAGGATGTGTTTATAGACCACCCAGTTCTCACAAGTCTGATCACCATCATAACCCTGGCAGTCAAGCATGAATCCTATGGGCTTTATCAATATGTAATAGTGATATAGTATACCACACAAGACATGTACATAATGATAAAGTCAAACCAAATAGCATACTATCATCTCGAGTAAGACTATTCTAATCATATAGATCTTCCCTCAATCATCATAATTGCCTGTTTGTGATTACAATAATTGCCTTGAAGGCACTATATCCAACAATCTCCCACTTGCACTTAAGGCTAATTATTGCGGTATCGCATACCCACAGCTTGTGTGCTACCGAATACCCAACTTCTTTACTAATCAGTTTCACAAACCGTGTTTTTCAAACACTCGTGTTCGAGAAATAACCTCAGTAAGTAGATCCACTCCAATGTTTCTATCTTTATCTCTCTATATCTCAATTTCGTGGAGAATGTTTATCTCCCGAAATGAGTGGTACATGTCTTAGAACTTGTTTGGATATCTAATGGGACCAAGTTCATAATATGAACACCAAATCCAACAAATTTCTTAAATTGTATCTTCCACTGAATTTAATCAGTATCCTGCGCCATGCCTACCTCAGTATCTGCTTAGATCCCTGTCCAACACACTGCCCCTCAGAAAAGAGTAAACTTATAACTCTCATAGTCACTCTGTCACCTAAGTTATCTTGGAAGCCTGAAACAATATCCGCCTCCCACAGGATGTTGCCGTTATCATATACCAAGAACATCCTCCTATGTTCAAACCCGCTTCCTATTGTTTCTCCGGTATTGGATTATACTTGCTAACTACATTAAATGCAAAAGCAACATTATCCAGATCCTGTGCGGAGAAACCCTTGTGACATTCAAAGTTTGATCGATTATAGTATAGGAACCTCACTTCCTATTCGGAGTATGTCATCCAAATCCCTGGATAGTACTCCCTATTACCTTCTTACCAGGTTCATCTGCTGTTTTAATGAAGTCAAATATTATGACTTTCACATCAAAACAAATCATCCATCTTTGCTATATCTGTTTTAGTCTATAAATAGACATAAGCTACCTGCCCACTACGCTTCCGCTGCTCCCACTGACTACAACAACCCTCTGGCAGAGTCATATATATGTGCACTTCTAAAGCTCATTTAGAATGACGTTATAGTCATCCACATGCTATGTCTCCCGAAGAATCCTGATACTTCAAACGAATGGTTTCCTACATTAGCGGAATTCTTATCATTACTTTAGCGGAATACTTAGCATAAGTATCGACATCTTCGATCACTTCGAAGAACCCTGATACTTCAAACGAATGGTTTTCTACTTTATTCCTATACCTATCAACTTCTCAAGGTTTTGAACTTTGCATAAATGCGTGTCCAGAAGAAGAGAAGTTATAAGTAAATAGAATATAGTACAACCACCAACCCCTTATCCTGATGGATATGAGACAACATACAATACTTTGTATAAGTCTCCCAAGTTTACAAACTCAAACTCTGTGTGTCATAAGTTGAAAATAGTATTTTGGTTAAAAAGAATTACACCGTTATTGAATGCGCTTTACGTAATCATCAACTAATAAAGGTAAATTTTGTAAACATAATTTCAAAATTTTATATCCCACTTTATGAAATAAACATAGAGATATATCAGTTTGAAATTGGTGCAAAACAATGGATATTCAAAACTAACAAATCGCCAATAGGCAAACCCAAACATCAACAATTATAACGAACTATGATATTGAGGATCTAATCATCCAATTCCCAATATTCTACTCCAACTCATCATCTGTAATACCATACAGATATGAGAATCTAAACCAGTATATACATACCCTGAAGTCAAAATGTAATTACGAAAGAGTTTTTAATAACTATTGCACAGGAAAACTGAAACATGCGAATGTTTCGAAAGGTTGGTCGGGTATTCCCAGTAACGCCTCTTCCAACACCAGATTCATGACAGCCGACGCAATTTCCTTTGCCCTTACTTCAACCTCTTTATATGTCTCTACAACTTGCCTTCTATATACCATACTTAGGCTAGTTGGTTTTCTTCCTTCCTACCTTTCAGCACATGCCTAAGGTTTGGAAGAAGACTATCCAATAAGTATAATATGTGCACTCTTCTAATACAAGAAGCTCTTGCAATCTGAAAGAAGGTAAAAGAAGAGACAACCAAATAATCTTATTCAATTTTCCCAGAACCGAAATCCATTCTCGGACTGAAATAAATTTCTGCGAGTTCGTATGTAATTATACGAGATAGTTTTATCCATTCTATCAGGATCTTTGTAGTGATAAGGAATGTTCTAGAGAAAGCTAAAGGTAAAGTAGGAGAGGCATAGATATACGTGATTTTGTCATGAATCTAGATGATCCAAAATCCTGATGGTAAAATATTTGGTTTAACTTAGTAATGTGTTTTAGTTTAAAGCAAGTCACGGTCGCTGCCAGAGAGAGAGAAAAAAAACACTCAGCAGGCACTCTAACCTAGATATGAATGGTTAATTAATAATTTATCTAATCTGGATGGCTCCCAATATTTTCTCAAATTCTCCTTCAAAACCTAAAAGGAGAACTAGTCGGGATAACTCGAGGAGTAATACCTACTTATCAGTGGGAATCGGGATCCAACTATCATCGCGTAGCAACTTTATGGAATCCACTCAAATCATTACACTCCATAAGGTATGCGCATACTTAGCAAGTTTCCTTTATATTTAAAACTCCCGATATAGTTTTTACCCCTATGACCCAAGTGACCTTAACTGAGTCAACAAGTCAAAACGTCCTAGTCAAGTTCTACCCGTCATTATCTTCATTGCATTAAACCCATCCGTACGAGCCCTTAACTAAGTCAACAAGGTCGTACGACCGTCCTAACCAATCACATTTAATGCATCAAACAAGCAATACTCAGGTACAGCAAACTACGCCTTAAGTTAATCAACAAACGTAGCACGAATACTAAGCATTACTCGTAGGAAATGATGGAGGACTACAGCTAGTTTTTGGCGAAAAACTTTTAATGTAATGAACTTGATCTCGTTATAGGAACCATGTAATTTTGAAAAGGAGCGGTTTAGTCTCCGCATTTAAAATGCTGGTTTTGAAGAAAACCGAGTAGGTAATAGTTACGCAAACTTTTGCTAAAGTGGCCATTCCTTGGGAAGGGATCTAGGCTCTTTCCTTATCGAATGAGCTTCGGGATATTCCTAAACGAATACCGCTAAGCAAAGCAAAAGTTTACGACTATTGTTTTTAAAACTGAGTTTCCGACAATATCATTTTATCAGGTTTATTTTCTTACATTAATGAGGATTAATGCAGTCCCATCAATTAAAAATATCACACCAGAAGAAACGAAAATAATCATGCATATATATGCCATCCGCAATTCGCCATAGGGTCCCGGGTCTTCACCATAAGGTTACTTAACTTATGGCGGGGTGGGGACAGGACCAGCGCGGATGCAAAAACATATATAGCATCTACTAATATATATATGCAAGTATATATAACAATATTCGTCTCAGGCATGATAGTATAGCAAACACATAAGCAAACACAATATGGAAATGTGGATAAACTAGGAAAAGTACATTTCAGTGAAGCCAAATATGAAATGCAATTTTCCCGGTCGTATGGACAGCCCATAGTATCAGACCCTAGACCCCTACGAGTGCGGCAAGCTACCCGCCAATCAGAAAAGTGAAGCGGCCTCAATCAACGAAGTGAGTGGGCCACCCAGCAATTCCAAAATCCGGTGACTTGGGCACCTCTCCGCGGGTCAATCCTTTAACCCCTACAAGTGCGGCGAATAGCCCGCCAATTTTAGAGTAAGGCATCATGGTCTCAATGCCATGAGATGGTGGCTCGTTGCCCTCTAGAACCCGGCTACTCGAGCACTCTGCCGTAGGGTAATCTTAGCACTTGTAATGAATACATGAATATACAACGGCGACTACATCCGTAGCAAGGACGCGCCCCAAAGAATAATATACAAACCGCTATGACGGAATACCACATGTCGGATGCTCGCCATGAAATATGAATATACATTACATCATCACAGAGCTTCTAATACTACATACACCGGGTTTTCCATCACGACAATCCAACACAACCATAAATAAGCAATATCACAGGATATTGCACATAATGTAAGTTAAATATACATACCCACTATGTCATTGACATATGTTGGATATAGTGTCCTCAGAGTCAATTATTGGATCGCAGGCACGTGTTTGCAATGATTGAGGGAGGACCTATGCCTGTAGGACAATCTTACTCAGGATGATTGTATACTATCTGGTTTGTCTTTATCATCGTGTACACGCTTTAGGTGACATTGTGGTTCACTATTACACGTTGATGGAGAATAGTATGCTACCATGGTTTATCTTTATCATCGTGTACTGCTTTAGGAGACCTTACAGGTCGCTATTACACGTTGATAGAGCCCTTAGGATTCTTGCTTGACTACCAGCAGTATGATGGCGGTCATATACGTGAGAGTTAGGTAGTCTATAAACACATCCTTAAAGTGGTCCCTAGCCGTGGGAGTTTCGAGACTGGGCAACGATACTCCGTTAGTAGACTAGTGTATACAGTCGAGACCCCGACGAGGGGCGGTGGCCGGTCTCACAAGCCATTGGTGTCAGTTGGTTCATCTAAGATGTATACAGGTTCTCATTGGGTTATGGGTATACCGGACAGGACTCGCCGGGAACATGCTAGTTAGTATTATACCTGACGTCAGATAGCAGTTCCCTGGTGACATGTGTACAGGTTAGTTCATCGACCTGAGATCGTCATTTATCTCGTGTGAGTTCTCACTGTGCTTTGATTACTACCCTACCACGGCTCAAAGGAGTCGTGCAAACAAGTTTTAGTTGGGTACAGTCCCGAGCCATATGGAGGCAGTGAGCGAATCGGCAGGGGTTCGTCTCTCCCGGTATTGGGGGTGAGGTCGCGCTGTGTCTAGGAGAGCCATTACACGAAGTCCTTAGCCAAGGCAGGAGATTTACTGGTAGGTATTCCAGTAGTATCTCAGCGTGTTCTAGGCTACACTCCGACACGACTTGTACCGCTTTTGGGGGTCTGACTTTTACCAACCCCCTAGGCCCGACATGCGATGCTCATAGACGAACGGACCGGACTGTACGGATATTGTCACTGACAAGCTCAGTAGGGTGTCAGGATGAGTTCGCTCATCGACTTCCCTTTTGGTCAATACCTGGTAGCCCGTTACGTACAGCTAATACCTCTGACGTGCTAGTGGTTAAATCCATAGCCAAAGTATTGACGAGTCTTTAGAGTCCCCCACAGACAGTTTCTCAAGTTTCGGGCGAAACGTTGTAGAGGTCGTATGATATATGGCAGGGCTCGATCATATACGTGTAGTATTGCACGGATCATGATCGGACGGATCATACTAGTGGGCTTTGGTTTAAGCCGGATCCTAGTATTAGATTTGTTGGATTACTTTAGTCTCATTGCATTCGCGTTCAGTCGGAATGCGGGTGCAGGTATGTATATACAAGTGAGGGGTATCCTTGTGATCCGTCACGAGTTTACTTTAGATATTGCCGTATCTTTTTATTGTTGCAAACATTTGGATTAATGTTTGTTAATAGAAATTGTGAGCTATATGTCATGATAAGGAGCATTTATTGTAATACATGCACAAGTGGTGATTCATGGTCTCTTTCTTTATGCATGTGTCACATAATGTGATGGATTTGTGTTGAAATGATAAGGAGAGAGAGAAAGGCAACCATATGGTTGTAGTTTTGCTCTTTTATTTTTTCTTGATCTCATTTTCTCTCTTTTTATCATATCATTCCAACACAAGAAAAGAAGAGAGTGCTTCTCCTCCTTCTTTCTCTAGCTCATAATCTCCATCAATGGCAACAACTTTAACCTCCATCCATCTCATGGATACAAGAGACAAAGTGATGACAAACATTCTCTACATCACCTTGGATACGTCGGCTAGCACACTTCGTGCCCGAGTTGCTTCGGATGAAGCGGGATCCCGTAAAAAGAATCGATGATGTGGTGCCCTTTCCGACGAGGAGATCGAGAACGGAGATACCGCGAGGAGCTTGGGATGATGGCCAAAGACCGAAGGACACGGATCGATCGGTATAGCTTTCCAACCCTCTCTCTATATAGCTAGTTGTAGGTTAATGGTTCGATCCGCGTTTTAAGCATACGATAGCGCCAGTTTCTTGTTTTGAAAAAGTTTCGTTTCCGCATTTTGGCCTCGGAAAGACGGCTGGGGCGCTACCGTAGTCTAACATGGTATCAGAGCCACGCCATTAAGCTTTACTAGCTTGCTCTAACATATTTAAAACTTTGATCGGCCGAATTTTCCAAAACCGCGATTTCAAAAAGTGCAGTTTCTGTCGAATTTTTTTTTGTTGTCAAAAAATTATTTGGTGTATTGTAGAAATATGTGCAGGCTTTTCTAAGATTATTGTGAAAATTTGGTAACCTGTTATTACTGTTGCGCCGTGGAACAGCGGCCTTACCCATGCTTTGGCCATGGTTCCGCCGCCATTCCATGTCATCAATGCACCAAATCTTCTACAGTGCTATCTGTGTTGGAATTGGGGTTTCTGGTAATTTTTGTTTGGGCCCAGATTTGTTTGAGTACTGGGTATTGTGCTTGGGGCCCACTTCGGGAAATTTTGTCGATCGAAAATTTAAATATTTTGGTTCACAGTATTTACATTATATCTGCGACCGTGAATGTCATTCGAGCGGTAAATCATGTCTAATTGCTATAGCTCTTTTAGACGAATTTGTGAACGTGACATTCACGTTGATGTTCTGTATTGTGCTGTGATGTTGCGGATTTGTCGTGGTGGATAGCCTGGATGCAATGGTAGTACAGCTTGGTTGTATTTGTACATTTGATATTGCGGGGCGAGCGTCCGATATGTGGACTGCCGTCACTGCCTGTTTGTATATTATTCTTTTGGGGCATGACCGGGCTGAGGTCGATGTATCCGTTGTATATTTTACTTTCTGTACTAAGTTTACCCCGCGGTGGGGTGCACGGGTAGCCGGGTTCTAGAGGGCAACGGGCCCGCATCTCATGGCTTTAAGACGGAGGGAGCTTTACTCTAGAATTGGTGGGCTATTCGCCGCACTCGTAGGGGGTACAAGTTGACCCAAGGAGGGGTGCTCAAGTTACCGGATTCCGTGAAGTGCTGGGTGGTCCATTCACGTTGTTGAAGGGGGCTGCCTCGCTTCAGGTTTTGGCGGGTAACTTGCCGCGCCCGTAGGGGTCTAGGATTTCATTGCACAGGCTATCCACACAACCAGGGGAACGTCGGGTTTCAGTAGCGGCTCTATGAAACCCAGGGATCCCAGATTATCTGTATTGTTCTGTGATGCTTATTAAATTTCTGTGATGTTGCATTTTATCACGCCATGAGCGAATATTATATATTGATATATATACTAGTAGATGTTGTATATGTTTTACACCCGCGCTAGTCCAGTCCCCGCTCTGTCGTTAGTTAAGTAACCTAACGGGTGATGACGGGACCCAGTGGCGAATGCGGATGGCATATACGTACATCATATTTTCGTTCTTTTGTGGTGTGATCAATTGATGGGACTGCATTGATTCGGATCAATGCAAGCTAAACAAACCTATTCTGATGTTGTTGGAACATTTTCAAAAGGCTGTTATTGTAAGGACGTTCTCTTTTGTTTTGCACAGTGGTATTCCATTATGAATATCCAGCACCTCAGTCGACGAGGCAAGGGCCGAAATCCCTTCACCGGGAGTGATCCCTTGGACAGAAGTTTGTGTCAGGGTAATAACTTCACTATAGCCGATTACCTTTTTGCTTTGCATCATGGTATTCAGTTGGAATATCCTGCACCTCATTCTACGGGGAAAAAGCCGAGATCCCTTCACCGGGAGTGACCTCTTTAGCAAAGGTTTTCGCCACTATATTTTTATAAAAAGCTATCCGGTTCCTTCAACGATATCAAGTTCATTACGTTAAAGTTTTTTCGCCAAAAACCAGCCGTAGCCCTCCGTCATTTCAGATTAGTATTGCTTAGTATTCGCGCTACGTTTGTCCTTGCTATTTGCCGAGGCGTAGTATGCGGTAGCTCTGAAATGCTTTTCTGTCACATGGATATGTGGATTGGTTAGGACGGTCGTACAACTTTGTTGATTATTCTTCAAGGGTCGTGCGGGTGGGTTTAACGCAATCAAGATAATGACAGGTTGAACTTGACTAGGACCTTTTGATTTGTTGATTATTCGTCAAGGTCACTTGGGTCCTAGGGGTAAAAATCATATTGGGAGTTTCTAAAGAAACTGAAACTTTCCAGATATGCGCATACCTTCTGGAGTGTGATAACGTGAGTGGATTCCATCACGTTATCATGTGATGATAGTTGGATCCCGATTCCCACTGATGAGTTGGTTTACTCCTCGGGTGATCCCGACTAATTCTTCTTTCAGGTTTGGAGGAGAATTTAAGATTACAATGGGAGGTTTCCTGATCAGATAAATTGATAACCATTCTGATCTAGGTTAGAGTGCACGCAGAGTGTTTCTTTTCTCTCTCTCTTTGGCAGCGACCATGGCCTGACCCTATACTATGACTCAGTGACCAAGTTAACCGAACCTTCTTAAACACTGGCTTTTGGATTGTCTGAGTTGCATACCTCATTGCCACTCCTACTTTTACCCTTTTCTCCAGAACATCCCGTATTACTACGAACATCCACTTCCATTGGATAAAACTATCGTATGGTTATATACGAACTCGAAGGAACTTATTCGAGGATGGTTTCCGGTTCTGGGAAAATGAATAGGACTATTCAGTTGTCTTTTCCTTTTACCTTCTCTCAGGTTGCGAGTGCTCCTTGGATTAGGACAGTACACCTATTACGCTTATTGGATAGTCTTCTTCCAAACCATAGGCAGGTGCCGAATGGTAGGAAATGAAGAAAACTAATTAGCCTAACGAAGGTGTACATAAGGTATTAAGTAAAGACAAATAAAAGGATTAGTAAGAGGGCAAAGTAAACTGCGACTGCTATTCACGACCAAACCAAGTATTTCATCGCCACTCCTACTTCACCTTTGTATTTCTCCAGGACACCCCGTATCACTACGAAGATCCACAGTTATTTGGATACTCCATCGTATGGTTATATACGAACTCGAAGGAACTTGTTCCAGTTCGGGGATGGATTCTGGTTCAGGAGAAATAGGAATAAGGTTTTATTCAGTTGTCTTTTATCTTCACCTTCTCTCAGGTTACGAGTACTCCTAGGATTAGGAGAGTACACCCATTATGCTTATTGGATAGTCTTCTTCTAAACCATAGGCTGGTGCCGAACGGTAGGGAGGGAAGAAAACCATTTAGCCTAAAGGGGTGTACAGAAGGTAATGACTAAAGACATATAAAGGGATTTGGAGAGTTGGCAAAGAAATATACGGTCACAGTTGTGAATCTGATAATAGAAGAGGCATTACTAGGAATACCAGGATACCCCTTTGAGACATTAACATGTTTCAATTTCACGGTGTATTGTTAAGAGAAAACTGATTTCCCAATTAGCCCTTGCTCCAGGGTATGTATTTACCAGGTTTGATTCTCACATCTGTATGGTTTTACAGATGATGAGTGGGAGTAAATTATTGGGAATTGGGTGATCATCCTCATTATATCGGGATTTATTGTAATTAGTGATATTTGAGGAAATCGCCTGGGTTGTTTGCCGGACGGCAAATATTTGGTTTTCAATATCCGTTGTAATGCACCAATTTCAAATTGATATATCTGTACGTTTATTTTTATAAAGTGAGATATAACTTTTTGAAATTATGTCGATGGCATTTACATATATCAATTGATGATTAGGTAAGGAGTATTAAACAGTGGTGTAATTCTTCTTAACCATAAGTACAGTTTTCAACCTACGACACATAGGGAATGAGTTATTAGACTCAGGGGACTCATACAGACTATATGTTGTCCAGTGTCCATGAGGACAGAGGGGTTGGTACTCGTACTATATTCTGTTTACTTGTGACTTCTCTAGTCTTTAGACAAGTGTTTCGTAGAAATACAAGGTCTAAGTTTTGAGAAGTTACAGGTATAAGAATAAAGCAGAGAACCAGTTGTTGCAAGTATCAGGATTCTTCAAGGTAATCGAAGATGTAGATACTTGTGTATGGTATGCAGTTAATAATAATGATTAAGAGAACTTGCTTCTCTTTCAGATTACTCATAATTGGAAGCACTCCTAAGTTGAGTAATGTTGATCGGCCTCTCTCCATTTAGTTGACATGCACTGGAGACAGCTGCATGATTTGAATCTGGTTCCAATTAAATCAGTGCCTCTGTTTCTATATTGGATATAGAATAGTTTATATCTTAACAATGTTAAGGTACGGGGAGTTGTCCGGCTTATGCTTAAAACCAGACTCTGGACAACTCAAGGCATGTTTCTGTAATGGCTGTTTGTGGGTTGACCCGGGCTATGACGAGGGTTGACTTTCTACCATCCGGAAGATCAATAGTGATATTGTTCTTGACTCGCCACAGTTTTAGTAAAATGGATTTTTTTTCAGAAAACAGTAGTGGGGGTATGGTAGAACTGGAAGTGATTCCAGAACCACAGACGATTACTGAAAATTTGATAAGAACCTAAAGATTCAATCTGGTTTGACATTCCATTAGCCACTACGTAGCTATGGTGGGTAACCTCAGGCACTCGAGAGGTACTTCGGTATGCACAAAGACGGTGACAAGGAGGTTCTTGTTTACCCAGACTTGCCATTGCTGTTGTTCCAGGCTATGAGACCCGGCAGGAGGATGAGTATAGTGTCGTTCTGAACTGGCTTTAGAAGTGCACGTGTATATGACTCTGCCAGAGGGTTGTCGTAGTCAGTGGGAGCAGCGGAAGCATGGTGGACAAGTGGCTTATGTTTATTTATAGACTAAAATAGAAATAGCGGAGATAGATCATCTATTTCTGATGTGACAGTCATAGGTTTGACTTCATCAGAATAGGGGATGGATTTGTTAAGAAGGTAGTAGGGTGTAATGTCCTGGTATTTGGATGACATACACAGAGTAGGAAGTGAAATTCCTATACTACGATCGGTTATACTTTGGTTGTCACACAGTGGTTTCTCCACATAAGACTTGGATATTATATCTGACATTCTGGTTACTAGGTCTATAGTTTTAGATCTAGATTTGGGTAGTTTCCCGATCTGGGTACTTAGACAGCATTATAAAGGTATTTAGAATGGATGACTCCTGGTATGGTGGTGTACCTGCAGGTGATGGAGTCACCCTCTCTAAAGGTGTCTTACAGACTAAAGGGGAGAGGGATGTGCATGATTGGCAGATCACTTGCTTAGGCAATTAAGTCAATCATGAGATGTCAAATACCACACCAGATGTTGTTTTTGCAGTAGATGCAATAAGTTGATATTTATCCAATCCTGGAGAAACATTCGGAAGCAGTTTTAGAACATAAGTGGATGTTCTATGGATATGATAACAACAGCCTCCTTCGGGAGAAGGTTATCATTCCAGGCTTCCAAGGTGACCTGGATGACAGAGTGGCTGTCAGAGTTATAGTTTTCCCTCTGACGAGGGACAGTATTTTGGACAGTTGGTCCACAGGGATACTGAGGGAGGCATGGCGCAGGATACTGATTAAGTTCAGTTGTTGATACAGTCTAAGAAGTTTGGATTTGAAGTTCATTTATGAGCTAGGTCCCATCAGATATCCAGACATATTCTAAGACTTTCTCCGCGAACTTGAGATAAAGAGAGACATAGAAAGAAACATCAGAGCGGATCCACTAACTGAGGCTATTCCTCGAACGCAATAGTTTCATAAACGGGCTTTGTGAGACTAATCAGTAGAGGAGTTGGGTGTTCGGTATCACACGGGCTGTGAGTATGCGACATCGCAATAATTAGCCTTGAGTGCAAGTAGGAGATTGTTGGATATAGTGCCCTCAGAGTCAATTATTGGATCGCAGGCACGTGATTGCAATGATTGAGAGAGGACCTATGCCGGTTGGACAATCTTACTCAGGATGATTATATACTATCTGGTTTGTCTTTATCATCGTGTACATGCTTTAGGTGACATTGTGGTTCACTATTATACGTCGATGGAGAATAGTATGCTACCATGGTTTATCTTTATCATCGTGTACTGCTTTAGGTGACCTTACAGGTCACTATTACACGTTGATAGAGCCCTTAGGATTCTTTCTTGACTACCAGCAGTATGATGGCGGTCATATACGTGAGAGTTGGGTAGTCTATAAGCACATCCTTAAAGTGGTCCCTAGTCGTGGGAGTTTCGAGACTGGGCATCGATACTCCGTTAGTAGACTAGTGTATAGAGTCGAGACCCCAACGAGGGACGGTGGCCGGTCTCACAAGCCATTGGTGTCAGTTGGTTCACCTAAGATGTATACAGGTGCTCATTGGGTTATGAGTACACCGAACAGGACTCGCCGGGAACATGCTAGTTGGTATTATACCGGACGTCAGATAGCAGTTCCCTGGTGACATGTGTGCAGGTTAGTTCATCGACCTGAGATCGTCATTTGTCTCGTGTGAGTTCCCACTGTGCTTTGATTACTACCCTACCACGGCTCAAAGGAGTCGTGCAAACAGGTTTTAGTTGGGTACAGTCCCGAGCCATATGGAGGCAGTGAGCGGATCGGCAGGGGTTCGTCTCTCCCGGTATTGGGGGTGAGGTCGCGCTGTGTCTAGGAGAGCCATTACACGAAGTCCTTGGCCAAGGCAGGAGATTTACTGGTAGGTATTCCAGTAGTATCTCAGCGTGTTTTGGGCTACACTCCGACACGACTTGTACCGCTTTTGGGGGTCTGACTTTTACCAACCCCGTAGGCCCGACATGCGATGCTCATAGACGAACGGACCGGACTGTACAGATATTGTCACTGACAAGCTCAGTAGGGTGTCAGGATGAGTTCGCTCATCGACCTCCCTTTTGGTCAATACCTGGTAGCCCGTTACGTACGGCTAATATCTCTGACGTGCTAGAGGTTAAATCCACAGCCAAAGTATTGACGAGTCTTTAGAGTCCCTTACAGACAGTTTCTCAAGTTTCGGGCGAAACGTTGTAGAGGCCGTATGATATATGGCAGGGCTCGATCATATACGTGCAGTATTGCACGGATCATGATCGGACGGATCATACTAGTGGGCTTTGGTTTAAGCCGGATCCTAGTATTAGATTTGTTGGATTACTTTAGTCTCATCACATTCACGTTCAGTCGGAATGCGGGTGCAGGTATGTATATACAGGTGAGGGGTATCCTTGTGATCCGTCACGAGTTTACTTTAAATGTTGCCGTATCCTTTTATTGTTGCAAACATTTGGATTAATGTTTGTTAATGGAAATTGTGAGCTATATGTCATGATAAGGAGCATTTATTGTGACACATGCACAAGTGGTGACTCATGGTCTCTTTCTTTGTGCATGTGTCACATAATGTGATGGATTTGTGTTGAAATGATAATGAGAGAAAGAAAGGCAACCATATGGTTGTAGTTTTGCTGTTGTATTTTTTCTTGATCTCATTTTCTCTCTCTTTCTATCATATCATTCCAACACAAGAAAAGAAGAGAGAGCTTCTCCTCCTTCTTCTTCCTCTAGCTCATAATCTCCATCAATGGCAACACCTTTAACCTCCATCCATCTTATGGATGCAAGAGACAAAGTGATCACAAACATTCTCTACATCACCTTGGACACGTCGGCTGGCACACTTCGTGCCCGAGTTGCTTCGGATGAAGCGGGAGCCCGTAAAAAGAATCGATGATGTGGTGCCCTTTTCGACGAGGAGATCGAGACCGGAGATGCTGCGAGGAGCTTGGGATGGTGGCCAAAGACCGAAGGACACGGATCGATCGGTATAGCTTTCCAACCCTCTCTCTATATAGCTAGTTGTAGGTTAATGGTTCGATCCGGGTTTTAAGCATATGATAGCGCCAGTTTCTAGTTTTGAAAAAGTTTTGTTTCCGCATTTTGGCCTCGGAAAGAAGGCCGGGGCGCTACCGTAGTCTAACAACATATAGCAATGAGATTAGAGAATACCACCATATATCTACACTTACAAACATTACAGAACAAGCATGCATATTACCAATACAACTCATAATCCATAAGCCTTAATTTTCTAAAGTTCAAACAAAATAACATTTCCAAAAACACCCCCGGCACAAACAAAAACACATTTCCATTGAAATTTTCCGAATCAGCATTCACCAATTAAACCCCAAAGTGCCAAAATACGGAAAATAACCAAAGTACGATGTACCCTAAGGTTCTGCCGGGGGAGTTGAGGCAGACCCCCAACTCGAGACCACTGTATGTAGTCTTGGGTGGGGTAACCCCCACCCACCCCTCCCCGATCGCTCCCCGCCGTAATTTCGCGTTTCCCGGCTCAAGTGGCAGCACTTCACAAGTCCAAAATGGGATTCAATTTCGATGGAGATGATTTATAAGGTGAATTAGAAACTAGGTTTTGAAAAAATGGAAAATATGAGTTGAATAAGTTGTAATCTTTAGTTAGGCTCTGATACCATTTGAAAGAACTAATGCACTCTTGTATGCAATTTTAAATGATGATAACATAGGGTTTTAAAAATTGTAGAGAGCAATTAGTCCAAACCATAGGATCTTAGCTAGAAATAATAACTTGTAACAAAGAAAAGAGAGCAAATAAGCTATAAGGTTGAGACCACAACCTTTGTAGTATCTTCAAGAGCTCTATTTTGTGTTGGACTCCATTCTTGGCTCTTAGAAACTCCATGGAACAAACTTTCTAATTTATCTCCTCCATCAAAGATGATCCACCATGAAGGCACAAGTGCAATGGCTCCAAACTCAAACTAGAATTAACTTAAGTAGTTAGGTTACTAAGCTAACTAGCTAGGAGTTGTAGTTCAAGCTCACTAATAATTTTCTCTCTTTTTATTTCCTTTTTTATAATCTGTTTTCTCATAAAAAAGGAGGACAAAGGAAACCTTCATGGCTCAAAAAGTGGAAGAAGAAGATAATAGAATTTATCAACCATTCACTTAAAAAGAAAAGGGTTACAAATACCATTCTCTACAAAAATCTAACCATAGGATTTAATCAAGAAAACAAGTGTCCAAGCTCTTCTCCCTCCTCCACATGTCACCACATAGAGATAGACACAGGATATGTTATTCCTTTGGAATAACATATGCTTAAGAAAACAAAAGAAAAAGAATAAACAAAAACAATATATACATTTATATGTAATAAATTATACTAAATACATTTACTTGTAATTGTTATCCAAGATATTTAAAATACATAAAAGAGAGATTAATTAATAGTGACATAATACTATTAAATACATATACAATATATATGCTTAAAATATTAAATCGGCATCCGATTTAATATCAGTTTTTTCTAAAAAGACCAGTTAGTATTACAACCGTCCGATTACCAGTGTATAAAATACACTAGTTTTAATCGAACCCAAGCGCGTGCCAATGTACCTCAACTATAACATTTCTCTAAAGCCAGAAACCCACTGTGTAGGACTCTAAAAACTCTAAAATATACTGGCAGTGGGTTTAACCAAAAGCAGGTCAGCGGCACTAGCTGTACGTAACGGTTACCCATATATTGTCGAAAAAGAGATCGACAAGCAATCTCATTCGAAACCCTACTGAGCCTATCAGCAACATGTATCATACAGTCCGGTTTGTTCGTTTGAGAGTATCGCATATCCGGTCTATGGGATGGATAACGTCAGACCCCTAATAACCTGATAAGTAATGCCGGTGTTAAGCCATATCACCAATCGAGAAACTACTGATCGCAATCAATATATCACATCTGCCTAGGCCTACATCTTATGGTGACGGCTAACCGTACACTGCGCGACATCAACTCCCAAAACCGGGAGAGACGGATCCCCTCAATCGCTCACTGCCTCCAAGTGTTTCGGGACTGCACCCAAAAGCTACCTGTTTGTACGACTCTTTAAAGCCGTAGTTAGGTAGTAATCAAAGTATAGTGGGAACACACTCGAGAAAAATGAAGATTTAGGGTCGACAGACTACGTTTTACTAATGTCACCTGAGAACTACTATCTGTAAATATGTATAATACCATCTAGTATGTTCTCGATGAGTCCGTCCAGTGTAACTCATAATCCAATGAGAACCTGTATACAATTTTTGGTGACTGACTAACACCAATGGCTGTAAGACCGGCTATCGTCTCTCGTTGGGGTCAAGAAATGTATACACTAGTCAAATCTGGAATATCGATGCCCAATCTCTATTTTCCCATGACTATAGACATTTAAGGATGTGCTTATAGACTACCCAGTTCTCGCAAGTGTGATCGCCATCATAACCGTGGCAATCAAGCATGAATCCTATGGGCCCTATCAATATATAATAGTGATATCCTATACCACACAAGACATGTACATAATGATAAATTCAAACCAGATAGCATACTATCATCTCGAGTATGGCTGCTCTAATCGTATCGATCCTCCCTCAATCATCATAATCGCATACTTGCGATTACAATAATTGCCTTGAGAGCACTATATCCAACACCCTTGCTCCTTTGTTGGCTATATATCTAAGCCGTTTCGGCCTCAGTTTTTCAGTTTTAAGGACTAAGTGGGCACCTGCTTTCTTGTAAGCTGCTGTGGGCCAATCGACGGAAAGTCTAGAGAAGACGCTTAAGCATGCGTTCATTATGGGTATCGCCTTGGCTTGCCCGGTACATCTCGTTGTCCCCTTTGAATTGACGGCCTAGCCCCCAGCTGGAGCGACAGAAAGCTGTTCAAACACAGATTTGTGTGTCTGCTCAAGTATCTTAGTGATGATAACGTTCGACCTTCTCCCTTTTAATACTGGCTTGATCACTTGGCTCACTGGAGCCTCCGCGGTAGTAGCACTGATAGAAATAGGGTTGAACATGATGAACCCGAACTGAAGTGGTTGTTCAGTCCATTGCTACATAAGACTCAACGGAAGAGTCACCTTGGCAGTTGCCTTGAGCATGTATGCGACGGTGGTCGCATCAGAAGCCGTGCTTGACTTCTGAGACATCGTTGTTGATGGTTGTCGAAAGTTGTTAATCTGCATGAAAGAGCATGATTTCAGTGCAAAAAATGATTTTTATGTTGAACGTGTTCGTATGAACGCTTGACCCGAAATATGGAAGGAGAAATCTGTCTTACCGGGCGTGCCAGAATCTGCAGAGTATTTTTCATCACCCACTGGGATGGATGAGCCAGCGTGTCAGGCGCTTTACAAATTTCCCCTTCTTAGGGTAGGCAGGAGGCAAAAACCCTAGTATTTTTTTGGGAATTGGAAAACTTAACATTTCATCATATGTTGAGGTTTAAATACCCCTTACAAAATTGCATATTAGCCCTTGGGCTTTACAATTTTGGGTTTTTGCCTCATTCTTTACATCAATGTGCACACATTTTGCACTTTGGTCATGAACTTTAGATAATTTGGCTTTTGCCCATTTTCATTATATTTTTCTACTTATTTATATATAAAATCTATTTATTATAATTTTATCTTATTTTCTTTCTCTTTCCTCTCGATGGTGGGCCGGCATCGCTAGGGCTCGAGACGATTTGGTCTTGGACCTACTTGCTTGGTCTTGGGCCCAGGATGGTTAGGTTTGGACCCACTTGTTAGGCGTTGGCTTCGACTTTTGACTTTAACTTTTGGCAACGGGGTGTATTTTTTTACCCCAACATCTATCAAGACAAATATCGAATGTTTATGAGTAGTTCGCTAGAAAACTAGATTTCCAAACACGTTCTAACATCTCTCATGTCCTCTAACATGACTATGGAGGACAACCACATCCCAAAATGGTATTATGTTTCTAAGTCACTTTTAGTTATTGCAACATCGTCCACATAATAAGATCACGGAACTTACAGTTTTCGCATTCAATATCGTTAATCCATAACTATATATACGAATAAGCAATATCGTACATTCAACCACTTGAAAAACTGTTTTAAGTCATAAATTGGTTTCGAAAAACCGCAGGCAGATCTCATAGATCTCCTTATCCAAGTCTCATACGAGAAATACAATCCAAGTCTGATTAGACCGGTTCAAGATCACTAAATGTAATGATTCATTAGGTAAGATGGGTAGACATAGTCATCGCCTCAAGCATGAATATCTATTCCTAGTCTGTCCATCCTTGAACAGATAATTTCACCATAAAAGATAACTTGCATCTTTCGACAACATCTTTCTTTGGCGTGAGTTTGGAAAAATTAATTTTCAACGAAGTCTTGCACCTGACAAGAAAGTCGATCAAGTCCTAAACTTGATCATCTACATTGACTCATTCGCTTATCCATCGGTATTATTCACTCCCTTAGTAATAGGCCCTTAAGTAGCATCATTACTTGACTTGGGTTACGCAACACATGCGATGCCATCATGAATGCTTCCTATTTTATATTAAAATATCTCTGAGATGCTATTCTATAGGCTTTATGAGGTTTCGAGCTTCTGCGATTGGCTCAAAACTATCACCAAGAATCTCGCTACTATTTACCTTAGCCGCAAGAAAAAAATTTGATTTCTCTTATGCTAACCGACAAAAATGGCTCCCACTATCCCTAACTGCTGGAGAAAACTAATTTTTTCTATGCTATGAAACAAAGAGATTCCCACAAATCTCCAATTGCTAGAGAAAACCATTTCTCCCACGTTAGTTGACTAATAGGGCTCCCATGGTTCCTAGCCGTTGGAAGAAAACATAAACATCCTACACCGGTGGACTCAGAAGTATATATGCCTCGTAAGAACCTAAATCCTGACCTACTTTCCCTTTTGCGATTGTTACTTCTGAGGAACTCAACTTCGCACGACCTATTGCAGCCACTGTCCAAATCTACTAGCCTGAAAATACATGTCCTTTCGAATTATCTCAAGGGACTAACTTCTCATATGAGTAGTAAATGTATTAAGGCAGTACGTAATACGGGCACAAGTGACCTTCTTGGTCTCTCGCTAGTCTATATTTAATAGGTGCTGACAATTATTAAATTATGAAGATACACAGTTGAGAAATATGAGCTGCTCTCTAGATCTCACTTTCCCAAAACTATATAGGAAAATCGGCTTGTGCCATCATGTTTCTTACCATACTTAAAGTATCAGATTTCATCTACTTGCAACACCGTTGGTCATATCATAATATTGCATCTTAATACTACTCATTCATAATCATGCTGCATGTAAATGGTCTTTTAATCCGTGTCTGCTACATAAGTGCAGGGAAAGAGGTGTTGGAGCAGTTGATGGATTTTCAAGATTAAACCAGACTAATTTGGACCCAGTCAAAGTCAATGGTCAACAATTCAAACCTGTAGATTACAAAGTTGCCAAAATCAAAATATCAAGTGCTAGATAACCATTAAAAATGCAGAAAAGAACACGAGAAAAATCCAGAGAACCAACTCCTTTACTTGGATGCTAAGTCGCGGCCAAGTCAGTACATTTGGCCGCTAAAACGCGTCCGTCTTGGTACCTCGGGATTAAAATTTAAGGGTTATTTTGGTCTTTCCATATGCTTCCAGAATTTTGCTAGGGTTTCACCCTTCAGTCCCTATAAGTACCTCTGATCATCAGCCAAGAAAAGGATCTTAGGTTTTATTTTTAAGTTAAATAAGTGTTTAGAATTTGTAGCCTCTTTCTTTCTCTTAGCCATTAAAAATTGTAGAAGCTTAAGTTTTTAATAAAAGGTTGGTTTCTTTCTATCTTGTTTTATTATCATGTCATTTTCTTATCGTGTCTCGTTATTTAAATTCATTAGATAAAATTGTATTAGATGTGATGAATGGATATAATAATGTAGTTGTTGGTTTTTATTGATTCTATATTCATTTTCTCTTAGATCTAGTTTTTTTAAGCAATGATACTCGATGGTTGCTCCTTACTTTTGTGAGGGGCCAAGTGATTAGCTTTTTCCATTAATTTCATCTCTTCTATCTTATTCTCTTCTACTTGTTTTATTTTTCTTTTAACATGAGTGATTAGTGTAGGGTCTTTTCGTCACCCCATTGAGATGGGGATACGCGCGCGCTTGTCAGGCGCATTACAGATTCCCTCTGCCTAGGGTAGGCTGGGGTTTATTGATTGTGGGGATCCGAATCTCCGGCAGCCGCGGACTAAGATGCTGTTAATTAGCCCTCGCCTTTGGGGTGAAAGAACCTCCGATTGACGGGTTAAACTGGACATGCGAACTCCATATGCAGTCTACAAAAGTTGTATTCTTCATTCATTTAGATGTAAAGTTGTTTAGATTTGTATTTTCGTATGATTCTCTAGTTAAACATCCTCGGATTTGGGTTCCATAATACGGCAAAATTTTAATTTGGCATGGACGATACCGCCCGAAACCTCGCTGCCGTCCTAGGGAACCCAGCAGTGGTATCAGAGCCTAGCTAGAGAATTACATGATGTTTGTTAGATTACGAAACCGAAAAGAATCCGAAACTTGAAACCCTTTAACCTAGTTTCTGTCAAATTTGAAAAGTGCTCTAAAATTTTTTTAAACAACTGCAGAATGTTATATGTGATATAACATGAACACCACCAAAATTTGGAGCATTTTTGTCTCAAAGTGGTCGGCCACATCATGCTCAAAACCGAGCTCCTCGGGTCAAGTTTGGAATTCTGGCTTCAAATTTTTATGGTGTTCCGGTCTCTGGGTTTTGGTGTTTCAGGTGTTATTAGTTTTTGCTAAAATTGCATGTGATGTTAATTTTCTGCATAAGAAACTCGGACTGTTTCGTATTCGTAATTCTAATCTTTGTTTCGGATATATTAAACGGTGATAAAAAGTTCGAACGGATATTAATAACCCATTTCTTCCCTCGCTGGAAATTTTCCAAGTGTTGGATTTTTCCAAATTTAAAATAATCAGAAAATCAAGCAAGTGATTTTGTGGACCCTCTAGAAGAATGAAACCCTAACTCGATTCTGTGACCGTCAGAACCGCCATCAAACCCTAGGGTTTGTGGTAGTTCAACGGTGCTACAGGTGAGGCATTGGTTGACCCTTCTACGGCTGGTTCATAGGTGTTGTGACATGTTCTGGGTATCTTTTTTAAACTCCGCTCAAGTGTTGAGCTTTTTAGGAAATTTTGGGTGTTTGTTTATTCGATCGGAAAGTTTGACATCATTTAATTATCTGAGATTATGATACAATAATTGGAATCTATTTAGTTGCGTGCAAGTTTGACATTTCGGTCTCGGGTGAAATCGGGAATCTTGTTGAATTACCCGACTTCTTTTAAAAAGTGTTTTCATAATTGAGATCTAAATGTAAAATTTGCATTGTTAGGCATGAAATCCAGAATATGTGATATTCCGGGTTTATGATGTCTAAGGGCAGCGACGATTCCAATTGTTGTAGTTTTTCACTTTCTTTTCTGCGACCGTAAGTGTAATATGTGGTGTATCACCGGTTTCGTTGCTATATGTCAACGACAATTGGGATACGCATATTTACTTACGTTGATGACATGTGATGTTGTGTGTTGCTGTGATATGTTATATTGGATCACCGTGTTTTGAATAGCCGGGGGTTTTATGTTAGATGAGAGTTTTTCATTTTCATTTATGTAAAAACTTGTATGTAATATTCTTTTATTGGGGCACTTCCGGGTTGAGGATGATATCACCATTGATGTGTATTATTTACTTTTCCATATTAGGATAGACCCAAGGAGGGGAGCACAAGTAACCGGGTTCTAGAGTCCAGTGGGAGACCATCTCGAGGAATCGAGTCCTGTAGGGTTACTAGGCACAGTCATAAGGGTCTATAAGGCATCAACCAAGCCCGATTTAAAATTTAGAAGTGCCGAACAACTTAAAGCGAGGATCTTTGCTAGATAATTAGGGTTAAACTTGCAAGTAAACATTTTTACATCTAAGAGAGAGGGATTATATCCTTTGTAGTCCGCTCCTTCGCTTCATAATCTCCGAGTAGTAGTCCCTTCGCCGCGATCCATGAACTCCCGGACTCAAGAGAGGCTCCACAAGCCAAACGATCCATGCTTGCTTGAAGTTTTCCTTTTCGAAGATGATCTACCTTGAAGAAACTTTAACCGAAGCTCTCACTTCTCTAATCAAGTATTAGAGAAATGAACACCCTAATCTAAGTGGCTAGAATAGATGAGGATGATGAAGTAGGAATTTAGCTCTCTTTTATTTTCAAATTCTCACACTAATTCATCACAAAACCAAAAACTAGAAAGCTTTTCAAGGAGGAAGAAGAAGATGAAGTCTTTTGTGATAAATAATGAATTGTTATCTTTATTATAATTACAACCCATGGTTAAGTAAAGAAAGGATTAACCATTGTAGAGATTTAACTAGGGTAAAGGGTTTGGGTTGGGTTAGGAAATATCTCCACAAAATATGAACATATAATATCTTTGCTTAAAACAAAACAAAAGCTTCTAGAAGCTTCATGAAAGAGCTAACCCAAATTAAACCCTAACCTTAATTAATCTAGACAAATCATGTTGCATTTGTAATAATAATTTGTTACAATATTATATATCACATATATAATATATATTTATAACAAAAGAAAATAATACAATTAACATATATCGCATATATATCAATGTATTATCCAGTGAGAAAATGAATCAATAAAGCGAGCCAATATTAGTTAATGTAACGTAATATATCACATATATAATTATACATTAAATTATCGAATCAACACTTGATCCGACAATCCGGCTATTTCTCAAATAACCGACTAATATAATCTGTATCAGTTCATCGAATCAACACTTGATCCGATGACCCGGCTATATCACATATACCCGGCCGATATCTAATATCGCGAGAATAGAATACGGTATCTCATATCGTAATATTCTCGATCCCGCACATATCACATATGTACTCCTACTCCGTTTTGCCTGAGTCAAGAAACCTCTGTGTAGGACTCTAAAGAATCGTCAATACGCCAACAGTAGGTGATGATCATATCAAACACCCACAAGCTATAAGCGGTCAGCTAAACGTAACAGCCACCCAGGTATTGATCGATCAGAAGATCAACAAGCAAGCCTGTACATTCTCCTGTGAATCCAATCAGTAACACTACCGTACAGTCCGGTCTCTTTGTCTGATATGTTGCATATCAAGTCTAGGGGTGGTATACGTCAGACCCCAGTAACCGATAAGTCGTGTCGATGTGAGGCTCATAACAGGTCGAGAACGTACTGATAACACTTACCGGTAGTACTCTATATCAGCCCTGACCAGGGACTTCCAGTTATAACCAATCGAACACAGCACAACATCAACTCCCTATACCGGGAGAGACGAAACCCCTCCTATCGCTCATTGCCTCCATGTGATTCGGGACTGTACCCAAAAGCTACCGTTTTGCATGCCCTCTTGGACGTGGTAAGGTGGAAATAAAAGCACAGTGGGAATCACACAAGACTCTATGACGATCTCGGGTCTACAGACTACCCTGTACCAGTGTCACCAGAGCACTGCCATCTGACGTGAGGTATAATACCATCTGGGAGTTCTCGGTGGGTCCGTTCAGTGTACCCAGTCTCCACTGAGCACCCGTACACCATCTTTGATGTCAAACACCGATGGATATGGGATCATCCATCGCCCATCATATGGGTCAAGATGCATATACGCTAGTCTACTCTGGTGTATCGATGCCCTGTCTCGATACACTCTCGACTAGGAACAATTATAGGATGTACTCATAGACTACCGTGGCCCCACTAGTATGATCTCATCATAGTCCCAGTAGTCGAATACATATCCTAAGGGCTTTATCAACATGTGAGAGCAAGACAGTAAACTAATATAAGTCAACATGTTAAGACAAAGTGAAACCAAATAGCATACTATCATGTCGAGCAAGTAAGTCCTTTCTATATATATCCAAGCATCCACTATTATATACATCATATGTACAACAATGGCCTCTAGGGCATATATATAACTAACAATCTCCCACTTGCACTAAGGCCAGCTGTTGTAATATCTCATACCCAGCATCCTGAAGAGTCTCTCAAACTGTGTCTGGGGAATGGCCTTCGTGAGTGGATCCGCAGTGTTGTCCTTCTTATCAACTCTCCTGACCTCGATCTCCCGGCGATCAACTATCTCCCGGATCAGGTGATACCGCCTCAGAATATGTCTGGATTTCTGATGGGACCTGGGTTCCTTGGCCAAAGCCACAGCTCCATTGTTATCACAATACAAAGGTATTGGATGCTCAATGGATGGAACCACACCAAGTTCAGTAATGAACTTCTTCATCCAGACAGCCTCTTTTGCAGCATCGTTGGAAGCGATGTATTCAGCCTCCATCGTCAAGTCTGCAACGGTTTCCTGTTTGGAACTCTTCCAACACACCGCCCCCCATTGAGGGTAAAGACAAATCCCGAGTGCGACTTAGAGTCGTCCTTATCACTTTGGAAGCTTGAATCGGTAAAGGACTCCGCCTGGAGTTCTCCGTTACCATACACCAAGAACATCTCTTTAGTCCTTCTCAAGTACTTGAGAATGTTCTTCACAGCTATCCAGTGACTCTCTCCAGGATCTGCTCGATACCTACTCACTATACTTAGTGAGTATGCTACATCGGGTCTGGTACATAGCATCGCATACATGATAGAGCCTACTGCCGAAGCATAGGGTATCCCTTGCATCCGAGCTCTCTCCAAATCAGTCTCAGGAGACATCTCTTTGGAGAGAGTGAGTCCAGAGATCATGGGTAGGTTCCCACGCTTGGATTCTTCTATACTAAATCTCTTTAGTATGGTGTCAATGTATCTGGATTGGGACAATCCCAGTATCCGTTTAGATCTATCTCTATAGATCATAATTCTCAGTATGCAGGAGTCATCACCAAGATCTTTCATTGAGAATCTATGTGATAAGAAGAGCTTGACCGATTGCAGCATAGGAATATCATTTCCTATCAAGAGTATGTCATCGACGTACAATACAAGGAAAACAATCTTACTCTCTGCAACCTTTTTATATATACAAAGTTCATCTATATTTTTGATGAAGTCAAACTCTTTGACTACAACATCAAAGTAGATGTTCCAACTCTGTGATGCCTGCTTTAACCCATAGATGGATTTAAGCAGCTTGCACACCTTTCCGCTGCTCCTACTGTCTATGAAGCCCTCTGGATGAGATGTACACGTACTCTTCTAAATCACCATTTAGAAAGGCGGTCTTAACATCCATTTGCCAGATTTCGTAGTCATGGTATGCAGCAATGGCAAGTAAGATCCGGATAGACTTAAGCATAGCCACTGGAGAAAAGGTTTCATCATAATCCACACCTGGTCGTTGACGAAAACCCTTTGCAACAAGTCTAGCTTTGAAAGTCTCAACTTTTCTATCTACACCAAGTTTCTTCTTAAAGATCCACTTGCTACCAATGGGTTTTACCCCTTTAGGAGCAACTTCCAAAGTCCATACTTTGTTGGTGTACATGGATTCCATCTCAGATCGCATTGCATCCAGCTATTTCACAGAGTCCCCACTCATGATGGCCTGCTCGAAACTAGCCGGGTCATCATCTTCCATGATGCAATCCTCGCTCCCGCCATCAACGAGAAAATCGTAGTATCTCCCAGGTTGATGAGAAACCCTGATAGATCGGCGGAGAGGCTGGGGTTCGTTGGGAACTACTGAATCCTCTGGTTCCACTAAATCTTCAGTCGTAGTTTGTGTCGCTGGAACTTCTTCCAGTTTTACCTCATTGCCACTAATCTCTTTTGCAAGAAATTCCTTTTCTAAAAAGGTGGCATGCCGAGAAACAAAGACCTTTTGTTCCTCAGTGTGGCAGAAGATATACCCTTATGAGTTCTTGGGATATCCTACAAACTTGCATAGGACAGACCTTGCCTCGAGTTTTTCCGGATTGTGCCTTTTGACATAGGCCGGACAACCCCATATCTTAACATACTTAAGAGATGGTCTCTTCCCCTTCCATATCTCATATGGAGTGGTAGGCACTGATTTGGTAGGAACCATATTCAATAGGTGTATGGCTGTCTTAAGCGCATACCCCCAGAAGGAAATAGGCAACTCAGCATTGCTCATCATAGAGCGCACCATATCTAATAGTGTGCGATTCCTCCGCTCCGATATACCGTTGTGCTGTGGTGTATAAGGAGGAGTAAGCTGAGAGAGAATCCCATTCTCTTTTAGATAGTCTAGGAACTCGGTGCTCAAGTATTCTCCTCCTCGATCAGATCGAAAGATCTTAATACTTTTGCCCTTTTGGTTCTCTACTTCGTGCTTATATTTTCTGAATTTCTCAAAAGATTCAGACTTGTGTTTCATCAGGAGAACATGTCGGTATCTTGAGAGATCGTCAGTGAATGTAATGAAGTAGGAAGAACCGTTCCTGGCATGTGTAGACATGGGACCGCATACATCACTATGTATCGGCCTTAAGAGTTCTTCAACTCTTTCTCCGTGTTCACTAAACGGAGTTTTGGTCATCTTGCCTTTGAGACATGACTGGCAAGTGTCATAAGATGAAAATTCGAACGGATTTAAATATCCATCCTTATGCAATTTGGCTAGTCGTGTCGCACTGATATGACTAAGTCTACAATGCCACAAGAAGGATTCGTTCATTTCTGAACTTTTCCTCTTGTGTGTGTTTTGTATATTAAGGACTGTACTTTGATTGAGAACGTATATGCCATTATGTAATGAGCCTGATCCAACCAACTTTTGATTTAGGAATATATTCATAACATTATCCTGTATTACAAAATTATATCCTTCTTTACTTAATAAAGAAAATGATATAATGTTGCACATCATGTTCGGTATATAATAGCACTCGTTCAGAATCAATGTATTACTACTTGGTAATACAAGGTGATATTCGCCAACAGCCTTGGCTGCAACATCTGCACCATTCCCTACTCTTACGGAATGATCACCCGTTTCCAGTTCTCTACCTTTACATAGCCCACGTAACGTATTACATATGTGGGATCCTGATTCGGTATCTAATACCCAGGACGTAGAGTGAACTGAGAAACAGTTCTCAATAACTAACACTTCGGAAGAAGATGCATCAGCATGCTTGTTCTTCGTTTGGGCGGTGTGAGAATCCAAATATTCTCCTATTTCCTGCTCAGTCTTATAACACTTATAAGAAAGAACGGGACCAACGTTCCCCTGCTCAATATAATAAGCAGGTTCAGTCAATACATCCATATTATTATCTTGATTAAGGCCTGACATGGTCGCTACTTGGAGAGAGAGAAGGAAACACTTTAGCGTATGCTCTTGCAAGATTAGATTGGTTATTATCTTATCTAATCAGGATGTCTCCCACTGTTTTTATCAAACCTTCCTTCAAACCCTAAAAGGAAAGACTAGCCGGGATTAATTACACCTTACAAGTTCGCCAATCTTTCAGCCAGATCAGTGTTGGTACTTTGAGAGAGGTTCCCCGTGCTTTTGCACGGACCTAATTAAAATAAACCTCATTTTCCCAGAGGCATAACCCCGTTAACACCTTTCTAGACACCTACTTGATTAGCTAATTGTCCTGTGTAAAATTCTCCCAGGAGTAACTCTTACTCGCAGTGGGTATCGAGATCCATCTCATAGAAGGTATGAAATCTCATTGAAAATTTCAGCACTTGAAATTCCTGATAATATCTTTTACCCCTAACCACTATGACCTTGACAAAGGCCAACAAACCATAAAAAGCTAGTCAAGTTCAACCTGTCATTTCTTGACTGAAATAAACCCACCCACACGACCCTTGACAAAGGCCAACAAGGCCGTACGACTACTCTAATCAATCGCATCACATGCATAAACATATAAGTACTAGTCAGCTACCGTACACTACGCCTTGACAAAGGCCAACAAACGCAGCACGAATACTAAATAGTCTTTTTCCGAAATGACAGAGGGCTACGCGGGTTTTTCAGAAAACCATGAGCGTAATGAACTTGATATCGTTGTAGAAACAAGTGATTTTGAAAAAGAGTGTTTTTGAGGCTTTTCCAATTTTGCTAAAGAGGTCACTCCCGGTGAAGGGATATCGGCTTTTTCCTCATCGAATAAGGTGCAGGGTATATCATATATACCACGGCGCAAAGCAAGAATTATAGAAGCTGTCAAAAACTAAACCGCGAGTTTGTAGCATCTGCCAGTTTTGCTAAAGAGGTCACTCCCGGTGAAGGGATCACGGCTCTTTCCTCATCGAATAAGGTGCAGGGTATATCATATATACCGCTATGCAAAGCAAGACTGTAGCTACCCTTTTTATAAAGTTTTGATTCTACAACATCTTTTAGGTTTCTTTTCTTTTATTAATCTCATTAATAAATCCCATCAGTTAATGCTTCCTAAGCATCACAGAAGAAACGAAAGCAGTAATATTTATATATCATCATATATATTATATAAGCATTCGTCTCATGCAGTAATATGATCTCATCACAGAACATTGCAGCAGAAGATAACATATGAAATATTGGATATGCTAGGACGTCCGTGTTTTATTTCGAGCCCGTATAAAACACGGATTCCACGGTCGCGATGAATAGCAAAACCCACATCCCTAGAACCCTACGAGATCGGCAAGTAACACTGTCAATTCTAGGGTTAGGAGACCCGGTCTCGACTCCTCGAGATGGCCTCCCACTGGACTCTAGAACCCGGTTATTTGTTCTCCCCTCCTCGGGTCTACCTAATACGGAAAAGTAAATGATATACAACGGTGACATCAACCTCAACCCGGAAGTGCCCCAAAAAAAGAATATTACATACAACGAATTTTACATGAATGAAAATAAAAACCCTCATCTCACATAAAAACCCCGGCTATTCAGAACACGACGATCCAATATAACATATCACATCAATACATAATATCTCATATCTTCAACGTAAGCAAGTATGTGTATCCCGACTTTCGTTGATGTATAGCAACGAAGCCGGCGATACACCATATACTACGCTTACGGTCACAGAAAAGAAAGTGTAAAACTACAACATTTGGAATCCACAAATACTTTAGACATCATAAATCCGAAATATCACATACTTCGCATTTCATGCCTAACTATATGAATTCCACATATTGTATCACATTCCAGATAAATAGACAAAGTTAAACTTTCCAATCAAATAATCAAACACCCAAGATTTCCCAAATAGCTCAACACTTGAGCGGAGTTCAAAAATCACAGAACATGTCACAGCCCCAATGAACCAGCCATAGAAGGGTCAAACCAACGCCTCACATGTGGCAACGCTAAACTACCACAAACCCTAGGGTTCAGTGGCAGTTTTGACGGTCACATAATCGAGTTAAGGTTACGTTCTTCTAGAAGGTCCACAGATATGCTTGCATTTTTTTCCGAAAGATTCAAAATCAAGAAAAATTCAACACTTGAAAGTTTTTCATGTCGGGAAAAAGTGAGTTATTGATATCCGTTCGAACATTTTAACGCGTTCTAAATTATCCGGAAAAACTAAATGAAGTTAAACTTTCCGATTGAATCAATGAATTTCAAAGATCTCCAGAAAACTCAACACTTGAGTATTATTAAAAATCCCCAGAAGCATTTAGTAATACCTACAGATTAACCCCAGAAATATCTATCACTGACACCCAAGTACTGTCGCGGAACCGCCGCCAAAAGCATGGTAAGGCCGCGGTTCCACGGCGACTTAAGGGGTTCAGTGACTCGTATTTCACAGCAATCCATACAATTACCTGCTTTATTTTTTGAGTATTTTTAATGTGGAAAAAAACATCTTTTTAAAAAATTTCTAGAGAGGGGGTAAAAATCAACGTTTCGGGGTTCGATCGGACTTTTAACTTCGTATACATGTTGCCTAATGCTCTAGCTAGGCTCTGATACCACTGTAGGGTTACTAGGCACAGTCACAAGGGTCTATAAGGCATCAACCATGCCCGATTTAAAATTTAGAAGTGCCGGACAACCTAAAGCGAGGATCTTTGCTAGATAATTAGGGTTAAACATGCAAGTAAACATCTTTACATCTAAGAGAGAGGGATTACAACATTTGTAGTTCGCTCCTTCGCTTCATAAACTCCGAGTAGTAGTCCCTTCGCCGCGATCCATGAACTCCCGGACGCAAGAGAGGCTCCACAAGCCGAACGATTCATGCTTGCTTGAAGTTTTCCTTTTCGAAAATGATCTACCTTGAAGAAACTTTAACTCAAGCTCTCACTTCTCTAATCAAGTATTAGAGAAATGAACACCCTAATCTAAGTGGCTAGAATAAATGAGGATGATGAAGTAGGAATTTAGCTCTCTTTTATTTTCAAATTCTCACACTAATTCATCACAAAACCAAAAGCTAGAAAGCTTTTCAAGGAGGAAGAAGAAGATGAAGTTTTTTGTGATGAATAATGAATTGTTATCTTTATTACAATTGCAACCCATGGTTAAGTAAAGAAAGGCTTAACCATTGTAGAGATTTAACTAAGGTAAAGGGTTTGGGTTGGGTTAGGAAATATTAACACATAATATCTTTGCTTAAAACAAAACAAAAGTTTCTAGAAACTTCATGAAAGAGCTAACCCAAATCAAACCCTAACCATGATTAATCTCCACAAATCATATTGCATTTGTAATCATAATTTGTTACAATATTATATATCACATATATAATATATATTTGTAACAAAAGAAAATAATACAATTAACATATATCGCATATATATCAATGTATTATCCGGTGAGAAAATGAATCAATAAAGCGAGCCAATATTAGTTAATGTAACGTAATATATCACATATATAATTATACATTAAATTATCGAATCAACACTTGATCCGACAATCCGGCTATTTCTCAAATAACCGACTAATATAATCTGTATCAGTTCATCGAATCAACACTTGATCCGATGACCCGGCTATATCACATATACCCTGACGATATCTAATATCGCGAGAATAGAATACGGTATCTCATATCGTAATATTCTCGATCCCGCACATATCACATATGTACTCCTACTCCGTTTTTCCTGAGTCAAGAAACCCCTGTGTAGGACTCTAAAGAATCGTCAATACGCCGGCAGTAGGTGATGATCATATCAAACACCCACAAGCTGTAAGCGGTCAGCTAAACATAACAGCCACCCAGGTATTGATCGATCAGAAGATCAACAAGCAAGCCTGTACATTCTCCTGTGAATCCAATCAGTAACACTACCGTACAGTTCGGTCTCTTTGTCTGATATGTTGCATATCAAGTCTAGGGGTGGTATACGTCAGACCCCAGTAACCGATAAGTCATGTCGATGTGAGGCTCATAACAGGTCGAGAACATACTGATAACACTTACTGGTAGTACTCTATATCAGCCCTGGCCAGGGACTTCCAGTTATAGCCAATCGAACACAGCACAACATCAACTCCCTATATCGGGAGAGACGAAACCCCTCATATCGCTCATTGCCTCCATGTGATTCGGGACTATACCCAAAAGCCACCGTTTTGCATGCCCTCTTGGACGTGGCAAGGTGGAAATAAAAGCACAGTGGGAATCACACAAGACTCTATGACGATCTCGAGTCTACAGACTACCCTGTACCAGTGTCACCAGAGAACTGCCATCTGACGTGAGGTATAATACCATCTGGGAGTTCTCGGCGAGTCCGTTCAGTGTACCCAGTCTCCACTGAGCTCCCGTACACCATTTTTGATGTCAAACACCGATGGATATGGGATCATCCAACGCCCATCATATGGATCAAGATGCATATACGCTAGTCTACTCTGGTGTATCGATGCCCTGTCTCGATACACTCTCGACTAAGAACAATTATAGGATGTACTCATAGACTACCGTGGCCCCACTAGTATGATCTCATCATAGTCCCAGTAGTCGAGTACATATCCTAAAGGCTTTATCAACATGTAAGAGCAAGACAGTAAACTAATATAAGTCAACATGTTAAGACAAAGTGAAACCAAATAGCATACTATCATGTCGAGCAAGAAAGTCCTTTCTATATATATCCAAGCATCCACTATTATATACATCATATGTACAACAATGGCCTCTAGGGCATATATATAACTAACAAGTCCGAATCTCCTAACTCTAGAATTGGTAGAGTTGCTTGCCACTCTCGTAGGGGTCTAGGGATGTTGGTTTGGCTATTCATCATGACCGTGGAATCCGTGTTTTATACAGGCTTAAAATAAAACACGGACCTTCTAGTATATCCAATATTTCATATATTATCTTCTGCTCCTGATATTCTGTGATGTGATCACTTTATATCTTGAGACGATTGATTTATTATTATATATATGATATATAATAAACGTTGCTTATGTTTTGCATCCGCGCTAGTCCCGTCCCGCTATGTCGTTAGTTAAGTAACCTAATGGTGCATAACGGGACACTTGGCGAATGCGGATGATATAAGCGTACGTTGTATTTTCGTTTCTTCTGTGATGCTTAGGAAGCATAAATGATGGGACTTCATTAATGAGATTAATGAAAGAAAAGAAACCTAAAAGATATTGTAGAATCAAATTTTCAAAAAAAGGTAGCTCTAGTTTTTTCTTTGCATAGCGATATTCCTTATAGAATATCCAGCACCTTATTCGATAAGGAAAGAGACGAGATCCCTATAAGTCCACGTTGCCCACCCCGATACTTGCGGGGAGGCGGAAAACGGAATAAAAATCAAATTTTTGTCAACTTAGGCAACATGGACTAGACAAAGAAGGATCTTTGCTAAACAAAAACAAGCTAAAGCTAACTAGAAACTAGCTAAGTGTTAGAAAGGTTATACCTAGGGCTTTATGTCCTTCTCTCCTTGCTCCTTGGAGTAGTGGAAAGAGGTCACCTCTGTCGTCTTCTCACGTCGAAGAAAGATCCACCCGAAAGCCTCAATCTTTGGCTTCAACTCCAAGCTAGAAGTAACTAGGGTGTAAGAAGTGCTAGTCCTTAAACCCTAGATGAGAGTAGAGATTATCAAGAAAAGGTTTTTCTCAAGCTCAAGTGTTTCTCAACACATGAGAGGGGAGAGCTTGAGGGAGAGGAAGAACAAGAGAGAGAAAGAAAATAATAGAATGAGAGAAAATATGAAGCATTCTCTCATATATGTGTGAATTATTGTAATTAGATAATTAGCTAGATAATTGTCATGGTTAATCAAGACATGACCATTATCATTTCATTTTTAATGCAATTTGCAAGGATCAAAGAGCATCTTCCAAATGAAATGATGATGGTCAAAGTGTCAACCTAGGTCAACAAGTCAAGGAGGTCAAATGGTCAACAACCATAACCATGCACAATTATTTAAACTAATATCAATTAACCATAATACACACATAAGCATTAGGGTTAATAAAATGACAATAGTCATTAACCCTAATCAAAGTCCTCTCCCTCTGTCTCAAGCAACTGTGCATACGCACCCGTATTCGTGATCCGAGGAACATGAATACAATGAGATAAAACCAATCCCAAATCTATACTAGGATCTGGCTTAAACCAAAGCCCGCTAGTATAAGCTGTCCGGACAGCAAACGTGCACAAGTGCGCGGATGTGAACGAACCCTGTCGCAAAACCATGCGACCTCTACTCATTTTGCCTAAAGGCGAATAGCTCTCTGTGTGGGACTCTAAAGACTCGACACTACGCTGGCAGTAGGTTTAACCACAGACCGCAAGCGGCACTAGCTGTACGTAACGGTCCCCAGGTAGATGTCGATAAGAAGACTGACGAGGTGAACCCCATCTGAACTCCTACTGAGCCTGTATGTGACAGTCTCCGTACAGTCCGGTCTGTTCGTCTGATAAATCGCATGGCGGGCCTAGGGGGCGGTGAACGTCAGTCCCCTAATAGCGGTACAAGTCGTGTCGGAGTGTAGCCCAGAACACCCTGAGATAACACTGGAAACCTACCAGTATATCTCGCTTGCCCTGGCCAGGGACTACTCGTGTAATGGCTCTCCTAGACACAGCGCGATGTCAACCCCCAATACCGGGAGAGACGAATCCTGTCTAACCGTCGCTGCCTCCAAGTGTTTCGGGACTGCACCGAAAAACTACCTGTTTGCACGACTCCTTTGAGCCGTGGTAGGGTAGTAATCAAAGTGCAGTAGGAACACACTCGAGGCGAAGTGACAGTGTCAAGTCAGCGGACTAAGCTGTACTCATGTCACCTGGGAACTGATAACTGATGATAGGTATAATACCAACCAACAGTTCCCGACGAGTCCTGTCCAGTGTACTCGTAACCTAACGAGCACCCGCATACTATCTCAAGTACGACGTACTGACGGCTGTGGGACAGACCGTCTCCCACGCTGGGATGAGAAGCGCATACGCTAGTCTACTCCGGAGTATCGATGCCCTGTCTCGATAGTCCAACGACCAGGGACCAGTATAAGGATGTGCTTATGGATTACCCAGCTCCCACGAGTGTGAGCGCCATCACAACGCTGGTAATCAAGCAAAGATCCTAAGGGCTCTACTAATATGTATATCAGCAATATACTAAAAGAAACACATGCACATATTAAAGCAGAGACAAACCAAGTAGCATACTATCATTTCGAGCAAGATTGTATATACAACTGTGAATATCCCAAGCTTCCATCAAGTAATATACAAACTAGTATGATACAATAATGGCCTCTAGGGCATATACACTAACAATCCCTTCACCGGGAGTGACCTCTTTAGCGAAACTAGCTGATGCTACAACTCACTCGGTTTTGTTTTTGATTGCTTCTATAGTTCTTGCTTTGCATAGTGGTATTTGTGAAATATCCTGCACCTTATTTGATAAGGAAAGAGCCGAGATCCCTTCACCAGGAGTGACCTCTTTAGCAAAACTAGTAAAAGCCTCAAAAACACTCCTTTTCAAAATCACTTGTTTCTATAACGATATCAAGTTCATTACGCAAAAGGTTTTCTTAAAAAAACCTATCGTAGCCCTCCGTCATTTCAGATAAGTACTAATTAGTATTCGTGCTACGTTTGTTGACTATGTTAAGGCGTAGTGTGTGGTAGCTAATTAGTGTTTATCTGCTAAAGCATGAGATGCGATTGGATTAGGGTAGTCATACGACTTTGTTGACTATGTTAAGGGTCATGCGGGAGGGTTTAATTCAATCAGGAAATGACGGGTTGAACTTGGCTAGCGCTTATGATTTGTTGATTATGTTAAGGTCATAAGTTGCTAGGGACAAAATATTATCGGGAATTTCAAGTGTATTGAAATTTGCAATGAGATTACATACCTTCTATGAGATAGTTGGATCCCGATACCCACTGCGAGTAAGAGTTACTCCTGAAAGAGTTTTGCACATTACAATTAGCCGATCAAGTAGGTGTCTAGAAAGGTGTTAACGGGGTTACGCCTGTCATGACCCGCTTCCCAAAAGAAGGTGAAGGATGACGTGGCAAAGTTCGCAACCTAACTGTATTGAAGGTGGTTTATTCAATACAGTTACGTTAAGCGTATGAATATATAACATGCAGGATGTGTACCAAAACAAAAATAATACAAGCGAAAGGCATTTATTTCCATTAACCAAACTTTATTACATCCCAAAAGAAAGAGTAAAATAAACTAAGTAGTTTAATTACATCAAAGGAGAAACAAAAGCCTTAAACATGTGGGCAACAAAAAAAATTAAATCTAGCTAATCTTCCATCGTCCAGTCTGCATAAACTTCATAAGCTTGCTTTACACTTTGATCCTCGCCATAATACTCATTCTTATCTGACGGACATTCCAAAGATAGAGGAAGAGAAGGAAGGTCCGTCAGCGAGTTATACTCGGGTAAGATTGCCTCATAAGAAAGTAAAGGTATAGAAACGTACAGATGTATATGATGTACATGTGTATAAAGGTTTGAGGTTGTATACAAATTAGATATGTGAATATGAGTAGATTATGTGAGGTATATGTTTGGTAAAGGTTCAAGTCAAGTCAAACGGACATTCAGTCTAAGAGTTAGATCAGGTTAAATAAGGTGTGTATGGATAGAACTGACTAGTGAACATACTCGTATCCTTGAGGTATCCCATGACTAGCTGGAAGCAGTATGAGCTGGTACTCGTGCCTGGGATGGCAATCAATATGGTAGCGTGAACATCCCCGAAAGGTGTCCCATGACTACGATGGAGCTTTGTCTAGCATGAATATCACTCAAGTGCACAAGTATTACCACCCTTCAGTTCCATAATAAACAACAAGTCTAAACTGGTAAAATATCCACATCCAAGATACTAAATAACTCGTGTCTCAAAAAGTAAGGTAGATAAGATAACAGGTAGGTATAGCATATGATGTGAGTTTGGTGTCGAGTATCAATAGGTATTGTAAACGTTTTAGTTTGTTAAATAAGGGTCCGGATACTCGCGATTATTCCGTTGTGGCCACGGAACAACAACTGGGGAAGTGAAATGTACCGTTTCATTTCCCGGGATCATGATCGAGTAGTAGGGGAATCCGAGTTCCGAATCTCCTTGCCTAATCAAACTACCCATCCCCGTGGTTCAGTATAAAAGTTCAGACGAATTAGAGTTAGTGCGTATACCTCTAGGCATGGAATTTCCACATTGTATAGTCGTCCACATTTTTGGACTGTTCACCCGGAATATCGGGATCTTCATATTTGTATAGTCGTCCACACTTTGGACTGTTCACCCAGAATATCTGTATCTTCATATTTGTATAGTCGTCCACACTTTGGACTATTCACCCGGAATATCGGGATTTTCATATTAAGTATTCCATATCTAGGTCCGTGCATTCTAACCTTAACCGTATCATATTTTGTATATGTCATGTTGTCATAAACTGGAATTTAAAAATTATTGATCTCGTTTAATATGGCCTTCCACAACCACTTGTTTTATTTTCTAGAGTTCGTAAAATACTTCGTGTCATCTTAGGGAAAGCTTAGTAAATAGAATAACAGTGTTTAATTATCTTTTATTACTTCTAAGAAAAACCATGGGGTTTGGAATATTTATCATTTTGGAAAAACATAATGTTTTACGGAAAAATATCCTTTCGATAAAAGGTTGTAGTGTTTATTTGAAAATCTTTTGCAAGAGATTTTTATAAGGACAAGTTGCAAGTGGTTTTTATTTAAAAAAAACTAGACTGCTCCTAACCGTTCAAAAGGGCAAGTTGTGAGATCCTCAAATCGCCACTTCACCGCCAATTGTGGCCAGGTAAGCACAAGTAAGGAAAGGAGGGATCCGCTCACGAATCACCGTGAGACGGGCCTTTTAAAATTACCTTTCCCACTTGTCTAGCCTAGGCACCACAAAGTCTAGTTTAGATTAACGACCGATGTCTACAACCTTTCTTTTGTCCTAGATTGGTGTTATTTGAAAATCTCCTTTTAATAAGGTACTAGATATTCCTTTTGAAAAGATATCGTTATACGGATTATGATCCTTGTAGAAAAATGGCCCTTCAATAAAGGTCAAGGTATTTAAATGAAATTAACAATTTTATGAAATTATAGTGTATTAGATTCGGGGTAACGTTTTAGAAAATACGTTCGTTTTGGAAAAACCATAAGCCGTTATTTAAATTTAGTATTTTCTTCTTTAAAAAAGGTTGAAGGGGGTTTAACAACATTATAGTGGTTGATGAAAAGTGAAAGTAAAATATATGTATGTCGTATCTAAAATATTTATTTCACATATCTTATCTCTTATGGATATTTTAAACAAATGTAACATTTTAATTAAATGAGGGTATTTTGTGGAAGTAACCTATTTCGAGATCATTTTGATAGTATGGGTAAGTGTGGGTATATAAGAGGTGAATTGACAATGTTAGGTCCACGTTACCCACCCTGGTTCTTTCGGGGAGGCGGAATAGGTAAAAATCAAATTTTTCTCACAAGGTAACATGGACCAACCATGAAGGATCTTTGCTAAACAAAAATTAACAAACTAACAACAAGTTTTAGCTACTCGGTTAGAAGGTTATACCTAGGTCTTGAACTCCTTCTCTTCTTGTTGTGGTCCTCCTTCTTGCTTGCTCCTTGGAGTGGTGTAGACGGCTCCTCTTCGTCGTCTTCTCTTTGCCGAAGAAAGATCCACCCGAAGGCCTCTATCTTGAACTCCTACCTCAACCAAGAGGTAACTAGAGTGCTTGGCTTGCTAAACCTAGAACCCTAGAATGAGTAGAGAGAAGTCTTGATGGTTTTATCTCAAAAGCTTTTGATTTTCAACACATGAAAGATTAAAGCTTTGAGAGAGGAAGAGAGAGAGCTTTTTCAAGAGAGAGAAAGAGCATGAGAGAATGATTTAGAATAATACAACCATGCTCTCATATGAGAGAATATGAAATAATAATAATAATAATAACAACAAAAGAAAATTTTGATGGTTAGTTTGGAATGACCATTATCATTTCATAATAAATGCAATTTGCAAGAATCAAGAAGTATCTTGCAAGTGAAATGATGATGGTCAAAAGGTCAACAAAAGTCAACTGTTAAACCAAAGTCAAAAAGTCAACAAAAGTCAAATGGTCAACCTAATCATGGCACAATTATCCTTAATTAATATCATTAATCATATTTATCATTCTCATTAGGGTTAAGAAAAAGTCAACGGTCAAAAACCATAATGAGATTCCTCTGCCTCTGTCAACGGTGCATACACACCCGCATCCGTGTTCCGAGGAACACGAATACAATGAGACAAAACCAATCCCAAAACAAATACTAAGATCTGGCTTAAACCAAAGCCCGCTAGTAATAACTGCCCGGACACCAAACGTGCACAAGTGCGCGGATGTGAACGAACCCTGTCGCAAAACCATGCGACCTCTGCTCTGTTTTGCCCAAAGGCGAATAACCCTCTCTGTGGGACTCTAAAGGCTCGACACTACGCTGGCAGTGGGTTTAACCACAGGCCGCAAACGGTACTAGCTGTACGTAACGGTCCCCAGGTAGATGCCGATAAGAAGACCGATGAGATAAACCCATCCGAACTCCTACTGAGCCTGAATGTGACAATCTCCGTACAGTCCGGTCTGTTCGTCTGAGAGTATCGCATGGCGGGCCTAGGGGCGGTAAACGTCAGTCCCCTAATAGCGGTACAAGTCGTGTCGGAGTGTATCCCAGAACACCCTGAGAAACTACTGGAAACACTACTAGTAAATCTCGCTTGCCCTGACCAGGGATGACTATGTGTAATGGCTCTCCTAGACACAGCGCGATATCAACCCCCAATACCGGGAGAGATGAATCCTGTCTAACCGTCACTGCCTCCAAGCGTTTCGGGACTGCACCCAACTACTACCTGTTTGCACGACTCAATAGAGCCGTGGTAGGGTAGTAATCTAAGAACAGTGGGAACACACACGAGGCGAAGTGACAGTGTCAAGTCAATGGACTAAAATGTACTCATGTCACCTGGGAACTGTTAACTGACATTAGGTATAATACCAACCAACAGTTCCCGACGAGTCCTGTCCAGTGTACTCGTAACCTAACGAGCACCTGCATACTATCTCCAGTACGACGTACTGATTGCTGTGGGACAGACCATTTCCCCTGCTGGGACGAGAAGCCTATGCACCAGTCTACTCTGGAGTATCGATGCCCTGTCTCGATAATCCTACGACTAGGGACCAAAATAAGGATGTGCTTATAGACTACCCAGCCCCCACTAATGTGATCGCCATCATAACGCCGGTAGTCAAGCAAAGATCCTAAGGCTCCATCAATATGTATTAGCGATATGTTAAAAGAAACATATACACATATTAAGATAGAAACAAACCAAGTAGCATACTACTATATCGAGCAAGACTGTCGTAAATCCGTGTATATATCCCAAGCTTCCAAAATGTATTATACAAACTAGTACTATATAGTAATGGCCTCTAGGGCATACATATCCAACAATCTCCCACTTGCACTAAAGGCCAGTAATTGGTGTAGCGCATACCCAACGTCTGCTCTATGGCCAGCTGCTGGCGTACCGCATACCCAATAGCTCAAAAAGTCTCTCGAACTGTGTTTGAGGGAGGGCCTTTGTGAATGGATCCGCCATGTTGTCTTTTGTGTCCACTCTCCGTACCTCGATCTCCCGGCGATCAATGATCTCCCTGATCAGGTGATACCGCCTTAAGATGTGTCTGGACTTCTGATGGGACCTTGGTTCCTTCGCTAAAGCTATAGCCCCATTGTTATCACAATACAAAGGTATTGGGTCAACAATGGACGGAACCACCTGAAGTTCACTAATGAACTTCTTCATCCAGACCGTCTCTTTTGCGGCATCACTTGCAGCAATGTATTCAGCCTCCATCGTCGAGTCTGCGACGGTATCCTGTTTGGAACTTCTCCAACACACCGCCCCTCCGTTGAGGGTAAACACAAAACCCGAGATAGACTTGCTGTCGTCCTTGTCACTCTGGAAGCTTGAATCGGTATAGGACTCAACCCTGAGGTCTCCATTACCGTAAACCAGGAACATCTCCTTAGTCCTTCTCAGGTACTTGAGAATGTTCTTTACTGCCGTCCAGTGGTTCTCACCTAGGTCTGACTGATACTGGCTCACCACGCTCAGCGCGTAAGCTACATCTGGTCTTGTACATAGCATCGCATACATTATAGATCCTACCGCCGAAGCGTAGGGTATAGTGCTCATGCTAACCCTTTCCTCGTCAGTCTTGGGAGACATCTTCTTGGAGAGGTGATTCCGTGCAATGCTGGTATATTACCGCGCTTGGAATCTTCCATACTAAATCTCTTTAGTACGGTCTCTATGTACCTGGACTGCGAAAGTCCCAGTAGTTTCTTGGATCTATCTCTGTAGATCTTGATCCCCAGAATGTACGAGGCATCACCCAGGTCTATCATGGAGAACCTTTGTGATAAGAATAGCTTGACCGATTGTAGCATAGGAATGTCATTTCCTATCAAAAGAATGTCGTCCACGTACAAGACTAGGAACACGACAGTTCGTCCTACAATCTTCTTATAGATACAAGGTTCATCTTCATTCTTGATGAAATCAAATTCCTTGATTGCCTCATCAAAACAGATGTTCCAGCTCCGCGATACCTGCTTCAATCCATAAATGGATTTAAGCAACTTGCAAACCTTCCCGCTGCTCCCACTGTCTACAAAACCTTCTGGCTGATTCATGTAAACGTACTCTTCCAAACTGCCGTTTAGAAAAGCCGTTTTTACGTCCATCTGTCAGATTTCATAGTCATGGAAGGCAGCAATGGCAAGTAGGATCCGAATGGATTTGAGCATAGCCACTGGAGAAAAAGTTTCGTCATAGTCCACACCAGGTCTTTGACGAAAACCTTTTGCAACGAGTCTAGCCTTATAGGTTTCCACCTGCCCATCTACACCAAGTTTCCTTTTGTAGATCCATTTGCATCCAACGGGTTTTACCCCAGGTGGAGCAATATCCAAGGTCCACACTTTATTGGTGTACATGGACTCCATTTCGGATCGCATAGCATTCAGCCACTTATCAGAGTCCCTACTGATAATGGCCTGCCTGAAACTGGTAGGGTCATCTTCTTCCAAGATGCAATCCTCTCGATCCCCGTCTATGAGAAAACCGTAGTATCTCTCAGGCGGATGAGAAATCCTACCAGATCTTCGAAGTGGCTGAGGTTCGTCTGGGGTTATTGAATCCTGAGGTTCTGTCAAATCCTCAGTTTCAGTTTGTGGTCGCTGAATTTCTTCCAATTCTACCGTGCTTCCACTAATTTCTTTTGTAAGAAACTCCGTTTCTAAGAAAACGGCATGCTGAGCAACAAACACCTTCTGTTCCTCGGTGTGGTAGAATAGATATCCATAACCATTCTTTGGATATCCCACAAACTTACATAAAACTGACCGTGCCTCTAGTTTATCTGGTTTATGCTTTTTAACATAAGCCGGACAATCCCATATCTTAAATCTTTTAAGATATGGCCTTTTTCCATTCCATATCTCGAATGGAGTTTTAGGCACTGATTTAGATGGAACATCATTCAATAGATATGCCGCTGTCAAAAGCGCATGTCCCCAAAATGAAAGAAGCAACTCGGTACTACTCATCATGGAGTGAACCATATCCAATAGGGTACGATTCCTCCGCTCCGATACACCGTTGTGCTGTGGTGTATAACGAGGAGTAAGCTGAGAGAGAATTCCATTCTCTTTTAAGTAATCTAGGAATTCCGTGCTTAAGTACTCCCCTCCCCTATCCGATCGGAGGATCTTGATACTTTTGCCAGTCTGGTTCTCTACTTCGTTTCTGAATTCCTTGAATTTCTCAAAATCTTCAGATCTGTGTTTCATCAGATACACATATCTGAACCTAAAGAGATCGTCAGTGAATGTGATGAAGTACGAGAACCCTCCCCTTGCATGTATAGACATTGGACCGCATATATCACTGTGTATGAGTCCCAAGAGCTCTGTTGCTCTTTCTCCATGTCCGGTGAACGGAGATTTGGTCATCTTTCTTTTGAGACAAGACTGACAAGTTTCATAAGATGAAAACTCGAACGTATTCAAGAGTCCATCTTTATGCAACTTACTTAGTCTTTTCTCTCCGATATGACCAAGTCTACAATGCCACAAGTAGGATTCATTCATATCTGAATTCTTCCTCTTGCGTGTGTTTTGTACATTGAGAACTGTATTCCGATTTAGAACATAGATACCATTACACAGTGTACCTTGTGCAACCAGTACCTTATGAAGGTAAATGTTCATGATATTTCTATCAAGAACAAAATTATATCCATCTTTATCGAGTAAAGAAACTGATATGATGTTGCAAACCATGGAAGGTACATAGTAGCAATTGTTCAAAATCATAGTATTGCCATTTGGCAACACTAGGTGATATTCACCGACGGCTGCAGCATTAACTTGTGCTCCGTTCGCTACCCTGAGCGACATATCACCAGGTGCAACTTTCCTACGTTTTCTCAGTCCCTGCAATAAATTACAGATATAAGATCCTGATCTGGTATCAAGTACCCAAGAGGTAGGGCTGACCGTAAAGCAGTTCTCAATTACAAGAACACCTGAAGCAGATGCAAAACTATGCTTCTTTTTCAACTGGGTATCCTTAGAATCCATACAATCCTCTTTTCCTTGCTCATACTTATGACTGCTATCATAAGTTAGAGCCGAACCGACATTCCCCAGCCCCAAATAATAATTCGGATCGGTCAAGCGATACATTTTATTATCTTTATTAGGGCGTGAAATGGTTGCTACCTGGAGAGAGAGAAAAGAACACTCAGCGTGCGCTCTTGCAAGATTAAATTGGTTTATTAATTTATCTAACCAGGATGGCTCCCACTGTTTCCTCAAATTCTTCTTCAAACCTTTAAAAGAAGAACTAGTAAGGATTAATCGCACGTCACAATACTTGCTTAACCTTTCAGCCAGGCTAGCGTTGGTACTTCGAGGGAGGTTTTCCAACGCTTTCGCGAAGTTCCTTAATTATATAACCACTTTTCCCTGGAGGCGTAGCCCCGCTAACACCGTTCTAGACACCTACTTGGTTTATAGCATTGATTGTTAAGTGAAATAATCTCCCGAGAGTAATCCAACTCATCAGTGGGATCGGGATCCAACTATCATTGTACGATGACCTAGATGGAATCCACTCTAGTCACCACACTCCAGAAGGTATGCTGAATCTGCAAGTTTCCTGTATGTTTGAAACTCCCGATATAGTTTTTGCCCCTAACGGTTTATGATCTTGACTAGGTCAACAAACCATAAACCGCTAGTCAAGTTCTACCCGTCATTATCTTGATTGCATTAAACCCACCCGTACGTGCCCTTGACTAGGTCAACAAAGTCGCACGAGTGTCCTAACCAATCACATTTGCAATGCACAGAAAAATATTACTTAGCTACCGTTCACTACGCCTTGACTAGGTCAACAAACGCAGCACGAATACTAAATAATACCAATCCGAAATGACGGAGGGCTACGGCTGGGTTTTTGGCGAAAAACCCGTTAACGTAATGAACTTGATATCGTTGAAGGAACATGATTGCCTTTTTAAAATTATAGTGGCGAAAACTTTTGCTAAAGAGGTCACTCCTTGTGAAGGGATCTCGGCTCTTTCCTCTTTGAATGAGGTGCAGGATATTCCAAACTGAATACCTCGATGCAAAGCAAGAATAATCGACTATTAGTGAAGTTATTATCCTGACGCAAACTTCTGTCCAAGGGGTCACTCCCGATGAAGGGATCTCGGCCCTTGCCTCGTCGATTGAGGTGCTGGGTATTCATAACCGAATAACTCTGTGCAAAACAAAAGAGAACGTCCTTGCAATAACAGCCTTTTTGAAAATTGTTCCAACAACATCTTTTTAGGTTTATTTTTCTTTGCATTAATATAATGTGTCCCATCAATTAATCCTACCATTGCAGAAAACAACGAAAATATGACGTACGCTTATGCCATCCGCATTCGCCATGGGGCCCCGTCATCACCCGTTAGGTTACTTAACTAACGACAGAGCGGGGGCTGGACTAGCGCGGATGCAAAACATAAGCAACGCCTACTAGATATCAAATATAGATATATACATTCGTCAGATGCAATGATAGCCATTCCAGATCACAGATGAACACATTGGATATGCTAGGAATCCGCGTTTCGTTCGAGCCTGCAACGAAAGACGGATTACACGGTCGCGATGAATAGCCAAACCCCACCCTAGAACCCTACGGGTGCGGCAAACTACCCGCCAAGTACCCGAAGTGAAGCAACCTCCCTCAACAACGTGAGTAGGCCACTCGGCACTTCAAAGTACCCGGTAGTTTGTGCACCCCTCCTTAGGTCATCCTAGGAGCAAAAACGGTAAAAGAAATAATATACAATAGCGGCTACAACCTCATCCCGGATGTGCGGCCATAAAAATAATATTACATCAATTTACAATTTACATCAAATGAAAGATAAATAAACTCTCATCTCACATACCCCGGCTATTCATCCGCGACAATCCAACAAGTTCATATACACAAACCAACATCACAGATTACAGATATGTACAACTCCCACTAATCGACGTATAGCGATTAGTCAACGTTCAGTACATATATCACATTACAGATATAACCATTAAGCTAAAGTTTATATAATTTCGATCAATAACTGTATTTGAATCTACCCCAAGTAAAATCCAGTACTCAAACAAATCTGGGCAGAAACAAAAATTCCCAGAATACACAAAACCAACACAGAGAACCCCAGAAGAATTTTGGTGCGCCGCCGAGTTGACTCGGCCACGTAACCGCGGCAGATCGCTTGGATCGGCCGCGGATCCGCGGTCCTATGAGCGATTCAGGCGCCCAAAATTCTACAGATTTCTCAAAGAAGTCTGCTTGTATTTTTCATGTCTGTGGAAATTTTTTTAGGCCAATTTTGAAATTCGACAGAAAATACAATATTTTGGTGTGTTTTCGGGATTTTTTCCGGATCAAAGTTCTAAACACTTTGCTAACTGTTAGTTGTTGTTTAGCTAGGCTCTGGTACCACTGTTAGGTCCATGTTACCCACCCCGGTTCTTTCGGGGAGGCGGAATAGGTAAAAATCAAATTTTTCTCACAAGGTAACATGAACGAACCGTGAAGGATCTTTGCTAAACAAAAACTAACAAACTAACAACAAGTTTTAGCTACTCGGTTAGAAGGTTATACCTAGGTCTTGAACTCCTTCTCTTCTTGTTATGGTCCTCCTTCTTGCTTGCTCCTTGGAGTGGTATAGACGGCTCCTCCTCCTCGTCTTCTCTTTGCCGAAGAAAGATCCACCCGAAGGCCTCTACCTTGAGCTCCTAGCTCAACCAAGAGATAACTAGAGTGCTTGGCTTTCTAAACCTAGAACCATAGAATAAGTAGAGAGAAGTCTTGATGGTTTTATCTCAAGAGCTTTTGATTTTCAACACATGAAAGATTAAAGTTTTGAGAGAGGAAGAGGGAGAGCTTTTTCAAGAGAGAGAAAGAGCATGAGAGAATGATTTAGAATAATACAACCATGCTCTCATATGAGAGAATATGAAATAATAATAATAACAAAAGAAAATTGTGATGATTAGTTTGGAATGACCATTATCATTTCATAATAAATGCAATTTGCAAGAATCAAGAAGTATCTTGCAAGTGAAATGATGATGGTCAAAAGGTCAACAAAAGTCAACCGGTCAACCAAAGTCAAAAGGTCAACAAAATTCAAATGATCAACCTAACCATGGCACAATTATCCTTAATTAATATCATTAATCATATTTCTTATTCTTATTAGGGTTAAGAAAAAGTCAACGGTCAAAAACCCTAATGAGATTCCTCTGCCTCTGTCAACTGTGCATACACACCCGCATCCGTGTTCCGAGGAACACGAATACAATGAGACAAAACCAATCCCGAAACAAATACTAGGATCTGGCTTAAACCAAAGCCCGCTAGTAATAACTGTCCGGACACCAAACGTGCACAAGTGCGCGAATGTAAACGAACCCTGTCGCAAACCATGCGACCTCTACTCTATTTTGCCCAAAGGCGAATAACCCTCTCTGTGGGACTCTAAAGGCTCGACACTACGCTGGCAGTGGGTTTAACCACAGGCCGCAAGCGGTACTAGCTGTACGTAACGGTCCCCAGGTAGATGCCGATAAGAAGACCGATGAGGTAAACCCATCCGAACTCCTACTGAACCTGAATGTGACAATCTCCGTACAGTCCGGTCTGTTCGTCCGAGAGTATCGCATGGAGGGCCTAGGGGGGCGGTAAACGTCAGTCCCCTAATAGCGGTACAAGTCGTGTCGGAGTGTATCCCAGAACACCCTAAGAAACTACTAGAAACACTACCAGTAAATCTCACTTGCCCTGGCCAGGGACGACTATGTGTAATGGCTCTCCTAGACACAACGCAATATCAACCTCCAATACCGGGAGAAATGAATCCTGTCTAACCGTCACTGCCTCCAAGCGTTTCGGGAATGCACCCAACTACTACCTGTTTACATGACTCAATAAAGCCGTGGTAGGGTAGTAATCTAAGAACAGTGGAAACACACTTGAGGCGAAGTGACAGTGTCAAGTCAACGGACTAAGCTGTACTCATGTCACCTGGGAACTGTTAACTGACGATAGGTATAATACCAACCAACAGTTCCCGATGAGTCATGTCCAGTGTACTCGTAACCTAACGAGCACCTGCATACTATCTCCAGTACGACGTACTGATGGCTGTGGGACGGACCATTTCCCCTGCTGGGACGAGAAGCGTATGCACTAGTCTACTCTGGAGTATCGATACACTGTCTCGATAATCCTACGACTAGGGACCAAAATAAGGATGTGCTTATAGACTACCCAGCCCCCACTAGTGTGATCGCCATCACAACACCGGTAGTCAAGCAAAGATCCTAAGGGCTCCATCAATATGTATTAGCGATATGTTAAAAGAAACATATACACATATTAAGATAGAAACAAACCAAGTAGCATACTACTATATCGAGCAAGACTGTCGTAAATCCGTGTATATATCCCAAGCTTCCAAAATGTATTATACAAACTAGTACTATACAATAATGGCCTCTAGGGCATACATATCCAACAGACAATTCATGGGTTATGACATTAAGCATATCAGATTCTAGGTATTATGGGTGTGCAATATACTTTTGTGTACAGAGGAAATTTAAACACCGTTTTAAAACATGGGTTAACATTATCATTATTGAGGGTACAAAGAATAGGCAAGCACGAATATTATAACAACATTTTAAATAGGGGGTTGGAACTAGGTTATTGAGAAAGAAGAAGGTGACAGGAAAAGGGGAGAGAGGCGGATCCTACCTTTTGTTTGAGTCGGATGCCGAAGGGCTGAAAACGTAGGCGTGTACAAATCCTCAATAGCTCCGCGCTCAGATTTTTCCTCGGCGATTGGGTGGAGCCGTAGCGTCGGCGTCGTTGATACGAAGGCACTGGTATATTTTTTTCAGAATTTTTGGAGTTCTGAGATTTGAGAAATCAGTGTTTGAAGTGTTTATTTATAGCGTTTTTTCAATAACAGAAAAATCCAAAAATCTATTAAAATCCCATCAAAAACCGCGTCGCCCAATGATTTTGAATCATTGCTCATGATTAGCCGCCGCAGCCTCATCACATCAGCCGTTGGATCAAGATCCAACGGTCTGGATCGCGCCGCCAATTCACCGCCGCCTACCACGTGCCCGCGTGGAGGGGGATCACGCTGTTTCGCGTGGTCCCCACCACGTGGGCGCCGCCGATCAAGGGGAATTAAATTTTTTTAATAACAAAAATAATAATTGTTTATTATTTTAAAAATTGATTTTGGTTTTAAAATAATTGTTAAAAATAGTTAAAAATACGGGAAAATTATGGAAAAATTTCAGAAAATAGGTTTTATTATTATCTTAAGTATAAAAATAATTTTGGGCCAAAATAAATAATATATCCCATATTTACGGTTTTAGCTTAGTTATAATAATTATATAATATCTAGTTTATCCTTTAAAATATTTTTAATTATGAATTAATTATTTTAATTGATAAAAATATGCATATTATTTTAAGGCATTATAAAATTTTATTAAAACATTTTAAGCCTATAAAAACAATAAATAGATTTTAGAAAATTCCTTTAATCCTATTCAATGCTTTGAAAATTATTAACATTACTTTAAAAATTATTTTTCTATCAACGAAACACGTAAATAATTATTTGATAGAAGAAATTTTAAATAAAATATTTTTTATTAAGTACTAGAAAACACGGTCGTTACAACGCCCCTGGAAAAACGAGGTTTATTTTAATTAGGTCCGTGCGAAAGCATGGGGAACCTCCCTCAAAGTACCGACACTGGCCTGGCCGAAAGATTGGCGAACTTGTAGGGTGTAACTAATCTCGGCTAGTCTTACCTTTTAGGGTTTGAAGGAAGATTTGATAAAAAAAGTGGGAGCCATCCTGATTAGATAAAATAATAACCAATCTGATCATGCAAGAGCGCACACAGAGTGTTTTCTTCTCTCTCTCTCTCTCCTGGCAGCAACCATGTCACACCTTAATCAAGATAATAATATGGATGCATTGACCGAAGCCGCTTGTTATACTGAGCTGGGGAACGTTGGTCCCGCTCCAACTTATAACTGTTATAAGACCAAGCAGGAAATAGAGGATTATCAAGATTCCCGTGCTGCCCAAACGAAGAAAGTGCATGATGATGCATCTTCTTCGGGTGTGTTCATTACCAAGAACTGTTTCTCAAGATACTCTACGTCTTGGGTATATGATACCGGATCAGGATCCCACATATGTAATATGTTACATGGGCTACAGGTAGGTAGAGAACTGAGAATGGGTGATATATCTCTAAGTGTAGAGAATGGTGCAAGTGTTGCAGCCAAGTCAGTTGGCAAATATCACCTTGTATTAATACATTGATTCTGAATAAATGTTATTAGATACCGAACCTGATATACAACATTACATCAGATTCTTTATTAAGTTAAAGAAGGATATAATTTTGTATTGGAGGATAATGTTGTGAACATTTTTCTGAATCAAGAGTTGATTGGATCAGGCACGTTATATAATAGCATATACGTTCTAAATCAAACCACAGTTCTTAACGTACAAAACACACACAAGAGGAAGAGTTCAGAAATGAATGGATCCTTCTTGAGGCATTGTAGACTATGTCATATCAATGCGACCCGACTAGCTAAGTTACATTAAGATGCATATTTAAATCGGTTTGAATTTACATCTTATGAAACTTGCCAGTCATGTCACAAAGATAAAATGACCATAGCTCCGTTTACTGGAAACTGAGAAAGAGTTAGTGAACTCTTAGGATTGATACATGATGATGTATAGAGGTCCCCTGTCTATACATGTCGGGACTGGTTCTTTGTACTTCATTAAATTCACTGATGATCTCTCAAGATTCGGACATACGTTCCTGTTGAAACACAAGTCTGAAGCTTTTGAGAAATTCAAAGAATATAAGTCTGAAGTAGAGAACTAAAACAGGTATAAGTTTATGTCCTTTGATGTGATATGGGAGGAGAATACTTGAGCACGGAGTTCCTGGAAAATTCAAAAGGAGAATGAGATTCTCTCTCGGCATTACTCCTCCTCATACACCACAGCACAACGATGTATCGGGACGGAGCAATCACACCCTATTAGATATGGTGTGCTCTATGATGAGTACTACTGAGTTGCCTATTTCCTTTTTGGGAATTATGCACTTGAGAAGTTGCATACCTATTGAATAGGGTTCCAACCAAATCAGGTGCCCACCACTCCATATGAGATATGGTATGGGAAAAGCCCATGTCTTAAGTAAGTTAAGATTTGGGGTTGTCCGGCCTATATCTAAAAGAAAAATCCGGACAAGCTCGAGACAAGGTCAGTTCTATAGAAGTTTGTTGGATATCCCAAGCATTCGCAAGAGAATATCTTCTACCGCACCGAGAAACAAAAGGTGTTTTATTTCTCAGCATGCCACCTTTTTTAGAAAAGGAATTTGTTTTGGAAAGAAATTTGTAGGAGGTAGAACTGGAAAGAGTTACAGCTATACAAACTACAGCTGATGATTTGGTAGAACCGGAGGATTCAATAGTTCCCGACGAATCTCAGCCTCTCCGCCGAACTGGTAGGGTTCCTCATCTACCTGAGAGATACTTTGGTTTTCTCAATGACAGTGGGAGCGAGGATTGCATCATGTGATGATGACCCAACTAAGTTTCGAGCTGGCCATCAAGAGTGGGGACTCTGTAAGAATGGCTGGATGCTAAGCTATCTGAGATGGAATCTATATACACCAACAAAGTATGGACTTTGGTTGCTATATCTGAAGGGTTAAACCCCCAGCAGGAGCAAGTATATCTTGATAAGATTACTTTATGTGGATGGAAAAGTTGAGACTTTCAAAGCTAGACTTGTTGTAAAAGATTTTTGTCATCGACCAGGTGTGGATTATGATGAAACCTTTTCTCCAGTGACTATGCTTAAGTCCATCCGGATCCTACTTGCCATTGCTACATACCATGACTACAATATCTAGCGGTTGGGTGTCATGACTGCTTTTCTAAATAGTAATTTATAAGATAGTGTCTATAAGTACACAGCCAGAAAGCTTCGTAGACAGTGGGAGCAGCGGAAACGTGTGCAAGTTGCTTTACGGGTTAAAGCAGGCATCACGGAGTTGGAACATCTGTTTTGATGTGGTAGTCAAAGCTTTTGACTTCATCAAAATGATAGATGAATCTTGTATATACAAAAAGGTAGTAGAGAGTAAGGTGTTCTTCCTCATATTGTACGTAGATGACATACTCTTGATTGAGAAGGTGTTTCCTATGCTACACTCGGTCAATCTCCTCTTATCACAAGGATTCTCCATAAAGGATCAAGATGATACATCCTAAATCCTGGATTTTTGATCTATGAGATAGATCTAAGTGGATGTTAGGATTCTCAGTAGGTGTAATGAGATGGTATCAATCGATCGTGGGGAGAATCACTGGATAGCTTCCAGGGTGGTAAGGTCGACTGAATGTCAGTCACAGGCATTGCTTTTACCCTCAGTGGAGGGACGGTATGTTGGAAGAGTTCCAAAATAGATACCGTGGCAAACTAGACGATAAAGGCTGGATACATCGCTACCAAAGATGCTACCAAAAAGGCAGTCTGGGTGTATATTAGTTTATGAGATGAACTTCGTTCCTACCATTGTGTGACAATGGAGTTGTGGCTTATGCCTAGGAACCCCCATCCCATCAGTGACCTAGATATATTCTAAGGCAGTATCACCTGATCATGAAGATGGTTGATCTCCAGGGAGATCGAGCTTAGGAGAGTAGACTCAGAGGGCAACACGACGGATCCACTCACAAGGCCTTTTTCCAATAGAGACTTTTATGGGATGGTTAAGTATGAGATACTACAACCGCTGCTGATTGTTGGGTATTGGATACTACAACATATGGCCCTAGTGCAAGTGGGAGATTGTTGGTTATATGTATGCCCTAGAGGCCATTATTGTACATGTGATGTATATTATAGTGGATGCTTAGACATACATAGGGATGACTATCTTGCTCGACATGATAGTATGCTATCTGGTTACTCTTTATCTTAACATGTACACTGATTGTCTCTCTGTTACATGTTGATAAAGCCCTTAGGATGTTTACTTGACTACCTAGATTATGATGCGGATCATACTAGTGGGACAAAGGTAGTCCGTGAGTATATCCTTTAATGTCCCTAGTCGTGGTTGTATCGAGACGGAGCATCGATATACCAGAGTAGACTAGCGTATACCTTCTCGGCCCATGTAGATGGGCAATGGATGATCCCATATCCATTGGTGTTTGACATCAGAGACAGTATACGGGTGCTCAGTGGAGACTGGGTACACTGGACGGACTCGCCGGGAACTCCCAAATGATATTATACCTAACGTCAGATGGCAGTTCTCTGGTGACATTGGTACAAGTTAGTCTGTCGACCCAAAATCGTCATAGAGTCTTGTGTGATTCCCACTGTGCTTTGATTTCCACCTTACCACGTTCAAGAGAACGTGCAAAACGGTGGTTTTTGGGTACAGTCCCAAGTCACATAAAGGCAATGAGCGATAGGAGGGGATTTTGTCTCTCCCGGTATTTGGGGTTGATGTTGCGCTGTGCTCGATTGGCCATAACAGTAAGTCCCTGGCCAGGGTTGTTTCTGAGATTTACTGGTAAGTGTTATCAGTAGTTTCTCGACCCGTTATGAACCTCACATCGGCATGGCTTATCAAGCAATTGGGGTCTGACGTTTACCACCCCCAGGCGAGATATGCGACATATCAGACGAAGAGACCGGACTGTACGGTAGTGTTACTGATTGGATTCGCAGGAGTATGAGCAGGCTTGCTTGTTAATCTTCTGATCGCTCAATACCCGGGTGGCCGTTACGTTTAGCAGACTGCTTGCGGCTTGTGGGTATTTGATATGATCATCACCTACTGCCGGCGTATTGAAGAGTCTTTAGAGTCCTACACAGAGATTTCTTGGTTCATGCGAAACGAAGTAGGAGCACATGTGTAATTTGTGCGGGACCGAGATTAATGCACGTATGTAATACTGCATTCTATTCTCGCGATATGTGATATCGATCGGTTATATGTGATATAGCCGGATTATCGGATCAAGTGTTGATTCGATAAGATATTACATTTGATATTAGTTGGTTGTATGTGATATAGCCGGATTATTAAATCAAGTGTTGATTTGATAATTTATGTATAATTATATACTTGATATATTAACTTACATTAACTAATATTTGCTCACTAAACATTTCTTTTTTCTCACTGGTGTACACTTAGTATATATATGATACATATTAATGTACAACTATTGTGTCATGCTTGATGACACATGTGACATGGGTGTATGAGACTCACACCATGATTAATATAATGTAAGGTTTTTATTTCTTTAAAGTAAACCAAATTAGTGGAAATTAGTCACATGTTGAAGCTTGTAGAAGCTTGTGGAACCATTGACCAAGTCCACTAATTTTGTTTTACTTGTAGATATTTATTAACCTAACCATTATTAGTTAGCCATGGTTTATTCTCTACATGGGTTAGTGTATGACACTAACTCACCCATGGTTGCTATTCTCACCTCATGAGTTCATTCTCTCATCTTGATTCTTCATCTTCTTCTTCATTAAGAAAACTTGCTAGCTTTTCTCAAGGTGAGAAAATATTGTGAGAAAAACAAATTTAAAGTGAGCCCATTTCCTACTTCATAATCCTCTACTATTAGCTTCACTAAATCCTAATTTAGTGAAGAGGTAGCATGAGCTTGAGTCTTCTCTACGTAGATCATCTTCAGCCTCAAAGACTTCGAGCTAGCTTGTCTATTTCTTCATGTGAACCCTTACTAGAGTTTGGGAGTTCACTACTTGGAGCGAAGGGACTACTACACGGAGGTTTAGAAGTGAAGGACCGGTCTACAAAGGTTGTATTCCTCATTCGCTTAGATGTAAAGTTGTTTGCATTTGTGTTTTCGTATGATTCACTAGTTAAACATTCTCGGATTTGGGTTCCTTAATACGGCAAAATTTTAATTTGGTATGGACGATACCGCCCGAAACCTCGCTGCCGTCATAGGGAACCCAGCAGGCACGCGGGCGCTGGGCATCAGCAGGAAAAGGGACTTGATCCCTGCACTGGGAGCTGTTGATTTGACTTATGGAGTTAAACTCCTAAAAAGAGATTGATTTATGGAGTTGAACTCCAACAGATCTTGAATGGAGTTAAACTCCTAGAAATCTTTAGAAATGATTAAAGGAGCCCATTTGTTTCTCTCCCCTTTGGCCCTGGATCTTCCCAAGATGGGATTTTTGGAGATGGGTCTTCTTATTGTTCCTCTCGGTTGGCCGGATTATGGAGAAAGAGGCGAGATTTAAAAATCTCCCCCTTTAGAGACCTGATGGAAGATCTGAGCGCCCCTTTGTGGGTTTTGTGGTGAAAAAATATTTAATTTTGGAAAAAGGAAGAGTAAAACTCTTGATTTAATTGAAAAAGAGAAGAAGGTTTAGAACCTTGAAGAAGGAGAAGGAGGCATAAAAACCCTAGATTTTTAGGAGAATGAAAAGTATGATTTATTTTATTATCATGTTGCCTTATATAGGCTTACAAAATTACACATAGCCCCTTAGGCTTTACAAAATGGCATTTTGCCCATTTCTTGCCTCATGCGCTCATTTCTTTTGCACATGAGCTATGGGCTTTACAAAAATTTGGCTTTATACCCATTTTTCTTACATTCATGTATGAAAATTATATCAAAATTATTTATTACATAATTTTCATTTTGGCATGGGGGAGGCTGGCCGCGGGACTCAACATGGGCATGGGCTCACTTGGCCTGGGCTTGGGCCCACCTGGCTTAGGTTTGACTTTGACTTTGACTTGCTCAAGCGGGGTGTAATTTTTGACCCCAACAAAGTGTCCCCCATCAATAAATGCATACCGCATATGTGAGTTGTGTGCATGAAATTGATGGGTCTTCTTTCACGTGGAGGCGACTTGATTTGGTTTCCGCTTTTTGGGAAGCCGGCACTGCCCTTTTTACGACATGGACAATCAATGCTTGACGTGTCCCCGAGACGGAGTGTCGGTGTATGACGTATCCTCGGCATGGAGTGTCGCTGGTCGACATTTCCCCGGCCTGAAGTGTCGCTGGTCCGCTTACGACGTTCGGTGTACGTATCGGAGGGACTGGAAGCTGATCGCAGCCGTTTTTCGCGAAGGCGCTCCACTCTTAGGCAGAATGGGGTATCAGTTGGCTGCCTCCGGGTATCAATCCCTGGATCATGAACCAAAATTTGATTTTGATGTAATTGCAATCGGACGATTTGAGTCGTGAGATCTGCCACGACGTTTGTCAGCTCGTCGACTTTGGAATGGACCTTGGCCAACTTCTCGTCCCTGTCCTGAAGCTGCCTTTGAAGCCATTGGAATAACACTTGTTCTGTAGTTCCGGACATGATAATGGGGTCATCTTTACCGCAGGAGCTTGATCCGGCAAGAACCACAGGCTCCTTTAGCTTATCGGCCTGAGCGGGCTCTTCATTATTTAGACCGAGTCGACGTTGGGTAGTGTCAATCATATCATCACCATGGCTGTGAAGCATAGGAGGGTTCGTTTCTTCATGTCCGACCACATAGACAGTGTGGACCACATCCAGCCATCTCTTTATCTTTAGTGGCTGATTTTGTAGAGCGGTCTGGGCTTTGGAAATTCACAAATTTTAACATGGCCAGAGCCCTAGCCCTTTTGTTAGCTCTGTATCTGAGCCTCTTCTACCTCGGCTTCTCTATTTTCAGCGCTTGGCAGGCTTCTGCTCTTCGGAAAGCCGGCATAGGCCGAGTGATGGGGAGTCTTAAGAAGACATCCGCTCGCGTGTCAGTTGAAGGTATCTCCTGGGCTTGCCTGCGACGTCTGGCAACTTCTTTTGTTCTGACGGCTTTGCCCCCGGCTGGGGCCATGAAGAGCCGTTCGAACATCGACTTGCGTTTAGCTCAGGGCGCCCTCGAGACCACCACATTTGGCCTCTTTCCTTTCGAGGCCGGTTTGTCAATTACCGGAGCTTGAGGAACTGGGATGGTGCTAGCTGGCATGAACAGAATAGAGCCGAACTGTAGCAGCGGCTCCTCGCACTATCGCCCGAGACTGGCCGGAAAGACCGTCCTGGCGTCCACCTTCATTGTGTAGGAGATGGAAGCAGTGTTGAGGGCTGAGCTTATCCTCGAAGACATTTTCGCCGTGTCCGAAGATTGCAATTAGCAACTGTTAACCTGCAAAAAGAAGCATGATTTCAGTACAGGTAATCGATATGTATATTGATTGAGTTCACATGAACGCTTAACCTGAAATATTGGAGGAGAGATATATCCCACCGGACGTGCCAGAATCTGTAGGATGTTTTTCATCATCCCATTGAGATGGGGATACACGCCCGCTTGTCAGGCGCATTACAGATTCTCCCTGCCTAGGATAGGCTGGGGTTTATTGATTGTGGGGATCCGAATCTCGGCAGCCGTGGCCTAAGCTGCCATTAATTACCCCTCGCCATTGAGGCGAAGGAACCTCCGATTGACGGGTTAAACTAGACATGCGAACTCAATGTGCAGTGTACGTGTTTCGAAAGGGTTTTGGATATATCAGGGACCCCGTAGAGTTTTACGGGGGTCCCGCTATCCGGATAGCCGGCTGGGGGTCAAGGAGGCTAGCAGCCCCCTTGCGGGGTGCGGGGCAATGCCCCGTTAGAAATTTTTTCTAACGGGGACAGTGTTGTAGAGTGTGTGTGTATAAAAAAAAAGGAAGAATGGCGTCCAAAGGTCGCGTGGGTTCCAACGCCTTACGTGCCTAGCACACGGGCGCTGGGCGCCGACGTTGTGCCCCACGTGCTTAGCACAGGGACGCTGGGCGTCAGCGCCCCACGTGCTTGGCACGCGGTCGCTGGGCGTCAGCAGGAAAAGTGACTTAGTCCCTGCACTGGGAGTTGTGCTCCCGATTTGACTTATGGAATTAAACTCCTAAAAAGAGATTGATTTATGGAGTTGAACTCCAACAGACCTTGAATGGAGTTAGACTCCTAGAAATCTTTAGAAATGATCATAGGGGCCCCTTTGTTTCTCTCCCGTTTGGCCCCGGATCTTCCTAAGATGGGATTTTTAGAGATGGGTCTCCTTCTGTAACGACCCTAAAATTTTTATACATCCGCGTTACCTTAAATACTGTATTTATTTGTTTTTGGTATTTTCATATATTTTCTAATAAATATACTATTTATTTCTATTTAATTCCTTCATCTATTTTCCTACCTATTATTTTTCCAATACCCAAATTCTTTAGCCCAAAACAAAAAAAAAACTACACCCATTTATTTTAAAACCAAATTAATTAACCATTTCTCATTCTCTTTTATAATTCTATTTTTCCTTTAGCCAGCCCAATAAATCCAAACCCATTTCCTTTTTACCCAAACCCAAGCCCAAAACTAATTTTTCCCTGCAGCCCATTACTACTCCTCCTAAATTATTCCTTCTCTCCTTTCTTTTTCTTTCATTTTTTTAGACTGTTCATTTCCCATGCATTAACCCACAATTCATTCCCTCTCAATTAATCCCCACTACTCCTTCAATCCCTATCACCCGTAACCCCCACTACTCCTTCAATCTCTCTCACCCGTAACCCCCACTCTCTTCATCTCACTCTCTATCACCCACATCTCTCTCTACTCTCTATCACTTTATATGTATATCACTCACTCTCTTTACATATATTCATATATGTATACTCATGAATCATCCCCTTTCCCTTTCACCGCAGTGGCCGACCACCACCTCCTTTGGCCGAGCACCCTTTTCCCTCCATCATCATCACCACCGACCCGTCCCCGTCATTACCAGCAGCAACTACAGCAGCCGCAGCAACTGCGGGCAACACACCATGGATTTTCAATCTCTTTCTCGGCTCGTTCCAGAACATTAACCGAGGCTCCAAGGCGAATCTCGAGTCCGTGTGTGTGCCAGGATCGTTTCCACACCTCCGGTTCTTCGTTCCGACGACGTTTGAAATTGAGCTCGGGGTATTCGATGAAATGGTTCAACGAAAACTTCCATTGTTTCCCTGCGTTCTAACCACCTGTAACTCCCCTCTTCTTTTCCCCATCCCTCTCTTCCTATTACCGTGCTCTTTCATGCATTAGTATGATAGGATGAAAAAGTTTAAAGAAAGTTATATATATTTGCCTCAATGTTGTGTGGCTCATGTGTAGAGGAAATAGGAGCTGCTAACTTATATGTGTATATGAGTTGGTAAAACATAGCCATGATGTATTGCTGAAGAATATGTTTGAATGAATGTTAGAACACAACAGTTTTAATACTTTTGTGTATTATCAAAGTTAATTATTAATTTATAACATTATATAATCAATGCTATGTAAAACACATTTTTGTAGCAGCGTTAATGAGTTACAAGATTGTATAGATTCATTAGGTTATTTGTGTTTTAAGTGTAGTAATTCATTATTAATGTGTATAGCAGATGGAATGATAATTGTTAGTGATTTGTAGGCAATCCACGTTATATAGTTTTAGCCATTAGTAAATAGTAAGTGTATCTTATGTACATTTAGTCCCATTATTTTAGCAGTATGAGTATTATCACTTATTATTTTAAATTTGTTATTATACGACATGCTTAACAGTTTTAATTATATATGCAGATTTGTTAGTTTGTTTTTCTTTCATTATTGAGTTTTCAATTTATTTTTGTAAGTTGACCTAATGAGGCATGGGCTTGACAAATCTATGTAGAAATTCAGAAGCTGTAAACATGAGAACTTATCTAAAATTATGGTTCATTAGTCAGGCTTAGCATGCACATTATTGATATGATAGTATTGCAAGGGGTTTATTATAATAAAACGATCCAGTTAGAAGCAGTGATTACATGTATCAGCACATTATCAACTTGAATATGCATTAGCTGTGATGTGGTATATATAATGGTCATATATTTTCAAGTAGTGATCGCATGTCATATTCTTTATGTACATTTTAACACAACCATTATTTTAAAAATAGAAATTAACCTTTAAATACTTTTCCTTTGCATGTTTTTGCCTCACAACCCTCTTTAGGGAAATCCCGTTGTGATGGTGCGGATTAGCGCAAATCTTGGCTTTAGTGAGTGAGACGCGGAACTCTTCATGGAGCGCGATCTCGGAAGGAAAATACGGTTTTAAAACAAAACAATTTCAACGATACTAAAATACTAAAATAATTTAATTATCATTTATATGTAACTTAAAAGAAAACAAAGTTTCAAATAAAAGTTTTCAAGAAAATACCCTTAACTCTTGAAATGTTAGTTTTTACAAAAATACCCTCAAGTTTCATAAATTACAATAAGGCCCCTAACAAATATAGAACTTCAAATTATCTTTCTTTTAGTCTGACTCGGGTTAGAGTCTGACTATTTCTGACTTGAATATGATTCAAGTCAATCTATATTCTTTATATTTCAACTCAAGATGAATACATGAATTCCAGAATCCAGTTAACAATCTACTTGACTAAACCGAACCATGGATATTCCTTCTACATGTTTTCCAGTATTCCATTTACATGACTCTACGGTTATAACCGTTTCCTGATATCATGGTTTCGGTCAGTCAGTCAATCAATCATACAAGCAACACAATTTACAAGATAACAATACAAACAAGACATCACGGGGTTTAAAGGGGTAGATTGGTACGGAAGGTGTTAAAGGTGGCACGAGGTGGTCAGATTAAGACACCTAACATGAATACTGTTGCTGTTGTACCGTGGCATAACGGTTCCTTGTACTCTCCATTTGCCCTGATCTCTAGCATATAGAGATCCCCCTCGTATACACTGGCATCCTTCTGTACCAAGCTACAAACAACGGCGTTAAACAATATTCCATAATATTCAACAACATAATACTTTAGAAAATACTGCTACTCTGCCATTCTCATTCTTCTTTTCTTTGGGACTTACCGAGCGACCTGTTCGCTGACGACATTCTATTTCTTTCTTCTTTGAATGTCGTCAGGTGCGTTGGACCAAGTTGAGACCGAGCCCACAAGTGAAGATTTGGAGCAGTTCCAAGAAGACCCAGAGCTCTAGATAATTGTACTTTGTTCTTTCCAGTATTTCCTTTTATTATTATGCCACTGTTTAGGCATTGCTTTTCCATTCCAGTTGCATTTTCATTTCATGCATTGTACAAAGAATGAAATTAATAAAAGTTGCTGTTATTTCAATATCATTTGTCTCTTATGATTATTTTATATTGCTTAGTTACGCTTAGCGTATGTACTTCTGAGTACATACGTAGCGGGCCTCGTCACGTCCACTTCGCCGTACACTGGGAAGCGGGGCGTGACACCTTCTTCTTCCTCTCGGTTGGCTAGATCTTGGAGAAAGGGGGTGATATTTAAAAATCTCCCCCTTTTAAGATCTAATGGAAAATCTGAGTTCCCCTTTGTAGGTTTTGTGGTGAAAAACTATTTAATTTTGGAAAAAGGAAGAGTAAAACTCTTGATTTAATTGAAAAGGGGATGAAGGTTTAAAACCTTGAGGAAGGAGAAGGAGGGACAAAAACCCTAGATTTTTAGGGGAATGAAAAGTATGCTTTATTTTATTATGATGTTGCCTTATATAGGCTTATAAAATTACACATAGCCCCTTGAGTTTTACAAAATGGCATTTTGTCCATCCCATACCTCATGTGCTCATTTCTTTTGCACATGAGCCATGGGCTTTACAAAAATTTGGTTTTATGCCCATTTTTCTTACATTCATATATGAAAATTACATCAAAATTATTTATTACATAATTTTCATTTTGGCATCGGGGAGGCTGACCGCAGGGCTCGACTTGGGCATGGGCTCACTTAGCCTGGGCTTGGGCCCACCTGGCTTGGGGTTGATATTGACTTTGACTTGGTCAACCGGGGTGTAATATTTGACCCCAAAAATTAGTTTTCTTACTTGTTAGGGTTTAGGAGAGGTGGTATGAGAGATGAAAATATCCATTATCCTTCCATTTGCTCAACATCATAAACTTGAACTTCGACCAGGGAGGCACAACCCTCTCTTTTTAGGAACACTATCCTTCATGATAGTTGTGACCTTAATTCGAGACACGTTGTGTTTGCTTGGCCGAAAGCTAAAGTTAAGAACAAAGAACGGAAGGACAAGGGTCAACAAGAAGGGACTTAGCGTTTGGAAGGTATAGTCTAAACTCGCAAGTACCCTTCTTAAGAACCCTAATTCATATTGTTTCCGATTAGTTTAGCATTGTAGGGTTCCTAGGCACACTAATGAGATCTCACAAGGCATCAACCATGCCAATTTCAAATTTTACAACTGCCGGGAAACCCTAATACGGATCGTTGACTAGAGTTTAGGCGAAAAATGAAACTAGTTAACAACTTAACTAAGAGAAAGAGGCTACAACCTTTGTAGATCCGGTTCTCCACCTCCATGGCTCCGTGATGAAGTCCCCTCGCTGTCCATATCGAATCCCGGACTCTAACGTCGGCTTCATCGGAGAAATGGGCGGGCTAGGTCGTCGACTTCGATGCCGAAGATGATCTACGTCGAGGCAACACTAGATCAAGCTCCAACTTCACCAAGTCAAGAAACTTGTGAAGAAAACACCTTATACTACTTGGCAAGAGGTAGAGGATGGAGAAATAGGAAGTGGGTTCACTTTAGAATTGGATTTCTCACTCTTTTTCACTAGTTGCCATTGATGGAGGCAAGCTTCTTCATCTTGAAGAAGAAGAAGAAGATGATGATAGAATATCTCATATCATTTCCAAAATAGAAAATAATATGATAAGTATCATATTGCAACCATGGTTAGATGTAAAGAATCAACTATGGTTAGTTTGAATGGTTAGGGTTACGCAAGAGACAAAAATGGTGGACTTGTTCAAAGCTTCATGAAGCTTCAACTTGAAACAAAATTAGCCACCATTTTTCCTTTTGCCAAAATGAAATAAATGAATAAATAAATGAGTAAATAATCAAAACCCTAACCATTCATATAACCATGGTTTAATTCTTTACACTAACCCAAGTGAGCTTGTATCATCAAACATGATACAAACAAGTGCACAAAAGTATATCACATATACAATGTGCATTTCAAGTGAGAAAATCCATTTAAAGTGAACCAATACTAGTTAATGCAAAGTAATATATCAAATATATAATTATGCATTAAATCATTAAATCAACGCTTGATTTAACGATCCGGTCATATCGCATATGAACGACTAATATCCAATGTATCGGCTTATCGAATCAATCCTCGATTCGATAACTAGGTTATATCGCATACAACCAATCGATACATTCATCGCGAGAATATAATACGGTATCACATACACGCATTATTCTCGGTCCCGCATATATCTCATATGCGCTCCTATTTCGTTTCGCTTGAGCCAGGAAACCTCTGTGTAGGACTCTAAATACTCGTCAATACGCCGGCAGCAGGTGATGATCATATCAAACACCCACAAGCCGCAAGCGGTCTGCTAAACGTAACGGCCACCCGGGTATTGAGCGATCAGAAGATCGACGAGCAAGCCCGCTCATACTCCTGTGAATCCAACCAGTAACACTTACCGTACAGTCCGGTCTCGTCGTCTGATATGTCGCATATCTCGCCTAGGGGTGGTAAACGTCAGACCCCAATAGCTCGATAAGTCGTGTCGATATGTGGACTATAACATTTCGAGAAACTACAGGTAACACTTATCAGTAAATCTCAGCAACCCTGGCCAGGGATTTCTGGTTATAGCCAATCGAACATAGCGCAACATCAACTCCCTATACCGGGAGAGACGAATCCCCTTCTATCACTCATTGCCTCCATGTGATTCGGGACTGTACCCAAAACCACCGTTTTGCACGCCCTCTTGGACGTGGTAAGGTGGAAATCAAAGCACAGTGGGAATTACACAAGACTCTATGACGGTCTCTGGTCAACAGACTACTCTGTACCAGTGTCACCGGAGAACTGCCATCTGACGTAAGATATAATACCATCTGGGAGTTCTCGGCGAGTCCGTCCAGTGTACCCAGTCTCCACTGAGCACCCGTATATCATCTCTAATGTCAAACACCAATGGATATGGGATCATCCATCGCCCATCTGTATGGGTCGAGAAGGTATACGCTAGTCTACTCTGGTATATCGATGCCCCGTCTCGATATACCCACGACTAGGGACTTTGAAGGATGTACTTATGGACTACCATGTCCCCACTAGTATGATCTGCATCATAGTCCAGGTAGTCAAGTACACATCCTAAAGGCTTTACCAACATGTAACAGAGAGACAATCAGTGTACACGTTAAGGTAAAGATCAACCAGATAGCATACTATCATGTCGAGCAAGAAAGTCCACCCTATATATGTCCAAGCATCCACTACAATATACATCCTATGTATAGTAATGGCCTCTAGGGCATACATATAACTAACAATCTCCCACTTGCACTAGGGTCATCTGATAGCAGTGGTTGTAGTATCTCATACTCAACCATCCCATAAAAATCTCTCTCTGGGAAAAGGCCTTTGTGAGTGGATCCGCCGTGTTGTCCTCTGAGTCTACTCTCCTAACCTCGATCACCCTGGAGATCAACTATCTCCATGATCAGGTGATACTGCCTTAGAATATGTCTGGATCACTGATGGGACGGACGTTCCTTGGCATAAGCCACAACTCCATTGTCACACAATGGGAGGAACTAAGTTCATCTCATGAACAAATATACATCCTGACTGCCTCTTTGGTAGCATCTTAAGTAGCGATGTATCGAGCCTTTATCGTCTAGTATGCCATGGTATCTAGCTTGGAACCCTTCCAACATACCGTCCCTTTACAGAGGGTAAAGACAATGCCTGTGACTGACTTTCAGTCGTCCTTATCACCCTGGAACCCTTCCAGTGATTCTCCCCAGGATCGGTTGATACCATCTCACTATAACTAGTGAGAATCCTAACATCCAGTTAGATCTATCTCATAGACCCAAAACCCAGGATTTAGGAGGTATCACCTTGATCCTATATGGAGAATCATTGTGATAAGCGGAGATTGACTGAGTGTAGCATAGGAAACTCCTTCCCTATCTAGAGTATGTCATCCACGTACTCTACGAGGATCATCACCATACTCCCTACTACCTTTTTGTATATACAAGGTTCATCTACCATTTTGATGATGTCAAACTGTTTGACTACTACATCAAAACAGATGTTCCAACTCCGCGATACCTGCTTTATCCTATAAAGCATCTTGTACACGTTTCCGCTGCTCCCACTGTCTACGAAGCCCTCTGGCTGTGTACTTATAGACTCTCTCTTCTAAAACATCATTTAGAAAAGCAGTCATGACACCCTACCGCCAGATATCGTAGTCATGGTATGTAGCCGTAGCAAGTAGGATCTGGATGGACTTAAGCATAGCCACTTGAAAATGTTTCATCATTATCCATGCCTGGTCGATGACGAAAAGCTTTAACAAGTCTAGCTTTGAAAGTCTCAACTTTTCCATCTACACCAAGTAATCTTCTCAAGATATACTTGCTCCTGATGGGGATTTAACCCTTCAGATATAGCAACCAAAGTCCATACTTTGTTGGTGTACATGGATTCCATCTCAGATCGCTAAGCATCCAGCCATTCTTACAGAGTCCCACTCCTGATGGCCAGCTCGAAACTAGTTGGGTCATCATCTCATGATACAATCCTCGCTCCCACTGTCATAGAGAAACAGAAGTATCTCTCAGGTGGGTGAGAAACCCTACTAGATCGGCGGAGAGGCCGAGGTTCGTTGGTTTCTACTGAATCCTTTGGTTCTATCAAATCATCAACTGCAGTTTGTATAGCTGGAATATTTCCAGTTCTACATAACAGATATTGCCTCGAGCTTGTCCCGATTTTGCTTTTAGACATAGGCTGGACAACCCCAAATCTTAACTAACTTGAGAAATGGGCTCTTCCCTTATCATATCAAATATGAAGTGGTAGGCAACTGATTTGATTTGAACCCTATTCAATAGGTATGCAGCTTCTCAAGTGCATAACTCCCAAAAAGGAAATAGGTAACTCAGTAGTACTCATCATAGAGCACACCTTATCATATAGGGTGTGATTGCCCCGCCCCGATATACCATCGTGCTATGGTGTATACGGAGGAGTAATGCTGAGAGAGAATCTCATTCTCCTTTAGAATAGTCCAGGAATTCCGTGCTCAAGTATTCTCCTCCTTGATCACATCAAAGGACATAATACTTATACCCGTTTTGGTTCTCTACTTCTAACTTATATTCTGTGAATATCTCAAAAGGTTCGGACTTGTGTTTCAACAAGAACATATGTCTGAATCTTGAGAGATCATCAGAGAATGTAATGAAGTACAAAGAACCGGTCTTGGCAAGTGTAGAAAGGGGACCTACATACATCAACATGTATCATCCCAAGAGTTCACTAACTCTTTCTCTGTTTCCAGTAAACGGAGCTATGGTCATCTTATCTCTGTGACATGACTGGCAAGTTTCACAAGATGTAAATTCAAACTGATTTAAATATGCATCTATATGTAACTTAAGCTAGTCGGGTCGCATTGATATGACCTAGTCTACAATACCTCAAGAAGGATTCGTTCATTTCTGAACTCTTCCTCTTGTGTGTGTTCCGTATACTAAAGAACTGTAGTTTGATTTAGAACAGCAATGCTTTTAGATAACGTGCCTGAACCGATCAACTTTTGATATAGGAAATGTTCAAAACATTATCCAACTATACAAAATTTTATCATTTCTTTACTAATAAAGAGATGGATATGATTTTGTATATCAGGTTCGGTATCTAATAACATTCGTTCAGAATCAATGTATTTGGAATACAGGGTGACAGTGACCAATAGACTTGGCTGCAACACTTGCCCCGTTTTCTGCCTCATGAAACTTATCACCCGTTCTCAGTTTTTCTACCTTTTTGCAGCCCTATGTAACAGATTACATATCTGGGATCCTGATCCGGTATCATATACCCAGGATGCGGAGGATACTGAGAAACAGTTCTTTGTAACGAACACACCCGAAGATGATGCATCAGCATGCACTCTCTTCGTTTGGGCGGCACGGGAATTCTGGTAATCCCCAATTTCCTGCTCTGTCTTATAACAATTATAAGTTGGAGCGGGACCAACGTTCCCCGGCTCAGTATAACAAGCGGATTCGGTCAATATTCCATATTATTCTCTTGATTAAGGCGTGATATGGTCGCTACCTAGAGAGAGAGAGAAGAAAACACTCAGCGTGCGCTCTAGCAAGAATAGATTGGTTATTATTTTATCTAATCAGGATGGCCCCCACTGGTTTTATCAAATCTTCCTTCAAACCCTAAAAGGAAAGACTAGCCGGGATTAATTACAAACTACAAGTTCGCCAATCTTTCAGCCAGGCCAGTGTCGGTACTTTGAGGGAGGTCCCCCATGCTTTCGCACGAACCTAATTAATGTAAACCTCGTTTTCCCAGAGGCGTAACCTCGTTAACACCTTTCTAGACACCTACTTGATCTGCTAATTGTAATGTGTAAAACTCTCCCAGGAGTAACTCTTACTCGCAGCGGGTATCGGGATCCAACTATCTCATAGAAGGTATGCAATCTCATTGCAAATTTCAACACTTGAAATTCCCGATAATTTTGCCCCTAACCTCCTATGACCTTGACAAAGGCCAACAAACCATAGGATGCTAGTCAAGTTCAACCCGTCATTTCTTGATTGAAATAAACCCACCCGCACGGCCCTTGACAAAGGCCAACAAGGTCGCATGACTACCCTAATCCAATCTGCATCATATGCATAAGCAGATAAGCACCAGTTAGCTACCGCACACTACGCCTTGACAAAGGCTAACAAACGCAGCACAAATACTAACTACTACTTATCTGAAATGACGGAGGGCTACGACAGGTTTTTCTAAAAACCTATTGCGTAATGAACTTGATATCGTTGTAGAATCAAATGATTTTGAAATGGAGTGTTTTTGATGTTTTTCTAGTTTTGCTAAAAGGGTCACTCCCGGTGAAGGGATCGTCGGCCCTTTCCTCGTCGAATGAGGTGCGGGATATATCATATATATTACTGTGCAAAGCATAAACTATAGAAGCAATCAAAGGACAAACCGAGTGTGTAGCATCTGCCAGTTATTGCTAAAGGAGTCACTCCCGGTGAAGGGATCTCGGTCCTTTCCTTATCGAATAAGGTGCAGGATATATCATATATACCGCTGTGCAAAGCAAGAACTGTAGCTACCTGTTTTTATTTTTAGAAATTCGATTCTACAACATCTTTAGGTTTCTTTTATTTCATTAATCTCATTAATGAAGTCCCATCATTTAAGTCACCTAAACATCACAGATAAATACGACGTACACTTATGCCATCCGCATTCGCCTCGATGTCCCCTCGTGCACCGTTAGGTTAGGTAACTAACGGCAGAGCAGGGCAGGGCTAGCGCGGGTGTAAAACATAAGTAACGTCTATATAATATATCATATATACTATATACAGTATCCATCACAGAACATATCACATGATCACATCACAGATATCGCAGCAGAAGAATCATATGAAATATTGGATATACTAGGACGTCCGTGTTTTCAATACGAGCCAGTATAAAACACGGATTCCACGGTCGCGATGAATAGCCAAACCCACACCCCTAGACCCCTACGAGAGCGGCAAGCAACCCTACCAATTCTAGAGTTAGGAGACCCGGACTCGACTCCTCGAGTTGGTCTCCCACTGGACTCCAGAACCCGGTTACTTGTGCCCTCCTCCTTGGGTCTATCCTAGTGCGGAAAAGAAAATAATATACAAAAGGTGACATCTTCCGCAACCTGGAAGTGCCCCAATAAAAGAATATTACATACAAGCTTTTACATGAATGAAAATGAAAAACACTCATCTCACATAAAAACCCCCCGGCTATTCAAACACGACGATCCAATATAACATATCCAGCAACACATAACATCACATGTCATCAACGTAAGTAAACATGCGTATCCCAATTGTCGTTGACATATAGCAACGAAACCGGCGATATCACATATTACACTTACGGTCACAGAAAAGAAAGTGTAAAACTACAACAGTTGGAATCCGCAACCTGCTTAGACATCGCATGCCTAACCATCTGAATACCTTAGACATCACATGCCTAACAATTATAAACCCCGCATTTTAGTCTCAAAATCGAAAACACTTTTCAATATCAAGTCGGGCAATTCAGCAAGATTCCCGACATCCTGATCGAATGCTCGTCGCAAACTTTAGTAGGCGGCCGCACCCCCGATACCGTCGACGAAGTGCACCAAGGCGGAACACCGCTGCCGCGAGCACCCGAACGGACGCTTTCGGCGACGGGGTTCTCCTACAGTCACTTGGTCGGGGCTATGGAGTGAGGCTTTCTATTAAGCGTACCTGGCGAGTATCCGTGTACGCTACGTGATTGCGACGGACTTTTGATCACATCAAAATTCCGTGGCAACCGATCAAGTGAGACTAAAGTGCTATGTTTATAACATTCATTCAGTTATCTCATAACTACTTGTGAATTCCAATTATTGTATCCCATTCCAGATAAATAGAAAATGTTAAACTTTCCGATCGAACATTCAAACACCCAAGTTTTCCCGAAACAGCTCAACACATGAAACAAGTTTAAAAACATCCAGTTCATGCCTTAGTACCAACGGTCCAGCCGTAGAAGGGTCAAGCCAACGCCTCACATGTGGCACGCCGTACTGCCCCAAACCCGAAGGTTCAAAGGGCAGTTCAAGACGGTCACATAATCGAGTTAAGGTTTGTTGTCTTCTAGAGGGACCATCGCGTTACTTGCACTACTTAGAACGTCGTTAAACTACGGAAAGATCCAACACTTGGAAATTTCCCGACAGGGGAAAAGGTGGGTATTTATATCCGGTCGAACTTTTTAACATATTCTAAAATTTACCCGGAAAACACATAGACAAAGTCCGATAATCCGATCGAATCTACGAACCCCCAATACAACCCAGAAAACTCAACTCTTGAGTAAAAATTAAAAAATTCCCAGAAAATACAGCACCCAAATATAGGAATTACTGTGCAAATACCAACTGAAGAAAAGACAAAATGGCCGCGGAACCGCCGCATTAGCCATTCTAATGCCGCGGTTCCGCCGCGCTTTAAGGGAATCATGGGTACGGGCTTCACAGTAATTCTTACAATTCCCTGCTGAATTTTCTGCATATTTTTAATGTGGAAAAATCCCCGAAATTAAAAAATGTACAGAGAGCATTTTTGGGTTAGGGTTTTGGTTCGATCGGACTTCTAACTCCGTCTATGTATCGCCTAAGGCTCTAGCTAGGCTCTGATACCACTGTAGGTCAGGCAGCAACCCCATCCAATGGAGTCGCCGTGGCACCAACGGGTCCCTCAGCAGCTACTTTTTACGCATGCTGATCAGTCGAAAATATTGTATATTTTAGCCGGCAATTTCCCCATCTTTTGCATACATTTAGAAGTGTTCGGTATTCATATTTCACATATTAGCAAATCAATCATAAAGTACTAGATTTCATGTATTAGACTTTTAAACCGACACTTTAAGGGAAATTAACCGCATTTCATGGCATCGCATCATTTCTGTATTTGCGCAACACTTGTCTTGAGTCTGTGCAGGAAATACGGAAGAAAAGCAAAAGAGCTGATCAAAAATACGCCAACTAAATCATTTCAGATCTGGTAGCAATTCAGAAGAAATTATACAATTCTATATATCAAACCAAGGCCCATACAACAGCCCAAGACCACACCAGAGAGCCCTAGCCCCAACTCACCAAAGGCGCCGCGGATCAGCGGCGGGAGCCTGTTTGAGCCGCGGATCCGCGCCTCTTATGCCACGTCATCAATTCATTTTTACTGCAGAATATCAATCTCTGGGCCCACAGTCCTTTCTGATACTTCAAATTCCAGAATTCTCTCGAAGCTACTGCCAGATCAGCAAAGTAGATTAAGCAAGGCTAATCCTAATTAAGCTCCTAACTAACCTCTTCTAGAAGCTCCCTCCTAACTAATCACATCTAGAAGCTTCTCCCCTAACTAACTTTTGGAGGGAAATTTGAATTCCCTCAACAAACTTTTGGAGGGAAACTTAGAATTTGAAATCCTAGATCTAGGGTTTAGATGTCTATAAATAGGAACCTAGATCTAGGGTTAAAGGCTAATCAATCTTTAGGGAATCAATTTTAGTTAATCTTTCCCTCTTTCATCATCTTCTTCCACAAGTCTAGTGACAAGGCTTGTGCGAAACCCTAACCCTAATTCCACTCCAAATCCAAGATCTTGAGTACCAAATCAAGCGAGAAGCCTTCAACCTTTTAGGAGCCGAGCCGATCTTCAATCGGGCAAGTGATCCAAGCCGATCCGCGATCCACGGAGACGAGCGAAGCCAAGTCGACGATCAAATTCTTCCTCTTGTAGTTCTTGAGCGAATGTAATGAAATTGTTGATATAAATAAAAGGTGAAATTCTTTAATCTTGCTTTCTTTTAATTCTTGCATCATGATTAGATCTCAATTTGTAATTGTTGTTCTTGTTGTGATGTTTGAGTAAAACTCCGCTCGTAAAGGAGTCGAGACGATTGTAGAATGATGATGTAACAAATCTTAATACGATTTTTAAGTCCTACGAGTTTTGTAAACCCTAGCAAGTTCAAGAATCGATGACCTAGTTTCGTAGCGATGCTTTCTTGATTGTGATCGCTCGAAATTAGGGATCTACGATCGTTTCTTGAAATTACTAGAGGCTAGAATATGAATGATATCAATGAAAGAACAAGAGATAAGATAAAACCCTAGTTTCACAAGAGGTCTCTAATTCTCATCGATCACCATCGATCTAGTATCAATTCATCGAAGGATAAGAATACGTAATTGTAAGATTACATCACATCTATAGATCCGATCGATTCCTACGAGCCTTATTTCGATTCTTGAGATTTGGTTTGGAAAAATCAACAAACTATCAATTCTTGATTCTATCTTTTTCTTGTTATTAGATCTATATTTTCTCATTCTTGAACTTCAATTTTAAATCATGAATTGTTTTGTTTTCTTTTCATTAAAGTTTCGACTCATCTAATTCAAAAGACGAACGATTACACTGTCCCTGTGGACGATCCGCACTCACTTACAATCTACAATCCGACACCGTAGTTGATTGCGGTCAAATAATTTTTGGTTGTGATTTCTTTACAATTTTCTCAAATATACATAACCAAGAAATTCATTCAATCAAATGGCGCCGATGCCGGGGATAGTGCGCTAATAGTTCGTATTTTGAAATTTGAGTTGAACAATTTATTCCATCATAATTTTTAGATCTAAACTCGTACAAACCCTAATACGTGTTTTGTGATTTGTTGCGAGAAAATCTGGAATCATTGGAGCTGGAGAAAAAAAATTCTGAATTTTCCAGAGAGCTAAAGAGTTCAAGTTGAACAGTGTCAAGAATTTTGGTGCAGTGAACAGTCATTTTGACCGCCCATCCGCGGCATTAGAGCCTCATCCGCGGCGGTTCCGCGCCTCTGTAGAATCTTCTCTGCACCAATTTTGCTCTGTAAGTCTCTATCTTTCTTATCTCTTACCTCATCTGCTCCAATTGACAATTTCTTGCAGGTTTCTTTGCAAATAAATCGCAGCGCGCAAAAGCAAAATAAAAATTTGTGCGTGTTTTGATTCTCTTGGTTGTTTGCATATTAATACGGAAATTAAGGGGCACGACCAAATCCAAATTAGGTGGGATTTCATTACCCTTCCTAGGCCCCGAAAAACACAAACTTGCATCCGCATTTACCCTCATTAATTAAAAGAAATCTAGAGATGACTCTAAGGACCGTCGCGCTCAATTAGGACAAGAGAAGGCCGTGGGTAATTCATTGCTTATCCACGTTTTCTTGTGGTGTCTAAGGCGAGTGTGTCTAAGGCTGGTGGTTTTTAATTAGGCCCACTACTACGTAGTGGAGTACCTTCCCACTTACCTGGCACTTATCCGGCCACAGGGGAACAAAGAGGCAGTGGAGGATTTATCCTGCGACTTGTCTTTTGGCAGTTTGGAGCGGTCTAGAGCTTTGACCTAGGTGACCCCTAGATTTTAGGGTTTTGTGTGTGCATTTGTTGTGTTGCATCATATTTTCAAAAATCCGTCCAATTTTCAAAACAAACACCGCATTCATCATTCCCCTAATTATAAATTCACGCTGCCACTTGTACTAACCCTTTTTAGTGCAAGATAGGCTGGACACGGGTTTCTAGTGCCCGTTAGTCCGCGTTTCCCTCATCGACCCAAAAGTCGGTATTTCTACATTTACCCTTTCTTTTACCCACCACCACACCCACATCGATGGATCTACCTCCATCGAACTTCTTTTCCACTACTCTGCCGCCGTCCGTTGGTGCGCAGAATCCACCTCGCATCTCTCTCCAAGAGAGATGCTATCCTACACGAGGCCCGCTTTCCACCTGTCTTTCCATTCCATCAGCCAACGGGGAAAATTTTCAAATAAAACCCCAATATATCAACCTTCTACCAAAATTTCACGGTCTCGAGTCTGAAGACGCATACGTGTTTATCACGAAATTTGAAAATGTATGCGCAATGATGGGTACTTCACAGTTGTCTGTGGATGCTTTACGTCTTCGTCTTCTCCCATTCACCTTGTGCGATTTAGCCGAGAAGTGGCTTTATAACACTACCGCACATTCCATTTCAAATTGGGACGAATTCGTCAAAGCATTCCTTAAGAAATTCTACCCACATCATAAGACAGCTCGAGTCCGCAGCGAAATCTATCAATTCACCCAGCTTCCAAATGAAACATTTTCAAAATGTCTTGAACGTTTCAAGGATCTGTTAGTCCAATGTCCACATCACGGCATCCCGAAATGGGAATTGTGCCGAATCATTTATGAGGGCATTACTCCTTACACACGACAGACCCTTGAATCCATGTGTCAAGGCAACTTTATGACCAAAGATGATGGGGAAGCCTGGAAATTTCTAGAAGATTTCGCTGAAAAATCTTTACAGTGGGAGGGTGTGAGTCAATCGTCTAGGGATGGCAATGACATTTCCATAGGAGTTAGAGCTGACATTGCAGCTATCAATAAGAAACTCGAGAATATGGAAAATAAATTTTTAGCCGCCACCCTAAGTCAAATATCACTCTCCAAAACTGTATGTGGTTGCTGTTCTGATCCGTCTCACTTGACGGAAGAATGCCCGTTTCAAGGTCATGAGCATACCAATGCCGCATTTCAAAGACCTAGAAACAATCCATCTTCCTCCACATATGATCAGGGTTGGAGGAATCACCCTAACTTTGATTGGAACCAATCCCAATTTCAAAACACGGTTCCAACCCAAAACAATTTCCAAGGGGCCCCTCCACCACAACAGCACCCACAACTTCAATTAAGTCAGCACCCCTTTCAAGCACAAAATTTCCAAAATCCGGCCAACACTTTTGCACCGTCTAGTCCTTTGCAATTGACTGGTATAGATAATACCTCTGCACTAGCACAAACCTTGGATACTTTCATGAAACAATCCATCCAAGGGACGGCAAGTTTGCAATCTTCCGTCGAGAATATGATGAAGATCATTATCTCTCAAAATGATAATATCAAATCGATGGAAGCACAAATTGCACAACTAAAAGCCGAAATGAGTGCACGAGAGAAAGGGAAACTTCCAGCTCAACCTTTACCTAATCCTAGCTATTCACATCATGTGGATGAGATCACATTGAGATCTGGAAGAGTGCTTGACCATCACCTTGGGGAAGAGTTTGATGATACAGAAAAATCAATCAATAACACCCCGGCTGAGACCTTTCCTCACACACACACTTCTGACCCCAGTTCTTCTACCCCACCATCTTCTTCCGAGCCTATTCTTCGTTTCCCAAAAGGCTCGCCACTACAGCCCACCTCTTTTACTCCTCCACGGACGATCCCCACTTCTATTCTGGGATCGGTTCCACACCCACTTCCTTCTCCTATGATGGACCCAGCGCTTATTGCTAAAGCACCTTATCCTAATCGGTTAAGGGCTAACACACCGAGTCCACATATGGAGAAGATTATGAACATTTTTAAGCAAGTAAACACCAACATCCCTCTCCTAGATGCCATCCAACAAGTTCCGTCCTATGCGAAAACTCTTAAGAACTTGTGCACTAGGAAGAGGAAGACTCAAGCGCCCAAAAAGATATTCATGGAAAAAACAATAGACACGGCTTTCCCCCAACAACTACCGAGGAAACGTAAGGATCCTGGATATCCTACTATTTCCGTTTCTATTGGGGAAAAACACATTAACCATGCTCTACTAGACCTTGGCGCTAGTGTTAACTTGCTTCCATATTCAGTTTATGAGCAATTAGGAATCGGAGAGTTGAAGCCAACCAATTGCACTCTCCAGATGGCTGACCGATCAATCACCAAACCTAGGGGTGAACTGGAGGATGTGTTAATAAAAATCGGAGAATTTATATTCCCGGTAGATTTTATTGTAATTGATACACAGCCTGTAGCGAACCCACGGAATCAAATTCCGGTGATTTTAGGTCGCCCCTTTTTGGCCACTTACAATGCTATTATCAACTGTCGTAACGGTTCTATGACCCTATCTTTCGGGAATAGGTCAATAGAGCTGAACATTTACAAGTTGGGAAGTGTACCCTCCGAACCTATTGCTCAGGTCTGTTCTGTCGACTTAATGGATGTCGACAGCAGCGAATTTGATGATCCTCCTGATATTGATCTAGACTCTTTTTATACGTTGTTGTTTGACCCAACTATGTATCATACACATACGGACTCTTCCACCGAGATGTCCGGGTCAACAACTAACACTGATTATGAACTGATTTTAGAGTCTGAAGATCACCCCGCACTTTGTGATGACATTATTCATCGGGGTATAGATGGAACTTTTGAGGAAATCTTCGCTGATGAACTCGCATTTTTGAATGACACGGGTGTTGTGATGAATCATCTCCCAATCATTGAAATTGAACCTCCACCCCTTCTTTTGACTTGTAAAAAGAATGCGAGCAATCCATCACATTCACTGCATCGTCTCTCCAAAATGAGACGCACACACATTCTATTCCACCACTTAATCCTTCCCCACTTCTTCTTCCACCAACCAGAGCACTGCATTGATAAAATTTTTGAATGGTTGGTGTTAACATTTGGTCTTTGCAAAGCTTGGCATCGACCAATGATTTTTGACCCCCACTTGTGATTTTAAAAGATTAACATTGCATAACTCAAGTTTGGGGGGAGTATATTTTCGGGCTCTTGAAAATAAAAATTTTTACAAAATTTTGAGCCAAAAATAAGTTTGGGGGAGGTTCTTCACTTAAATATGTTGCCCCCACTAATAAATTCCTCCCAAGCTTACAGGTTTTTCGAGATTTAGCTGAAGGCAACAGTGAGGACACTGTTGAAAACAAGTTTGGGGGAGGTTTGTGCTTATTTTCGCATCATTTGCATATCATTTGCATAAGCACAAAACATTTTTTTTTGAAAACCTATAAAAATTTAAAAATTTTCAAAACTATAAAAATATTTTTTGTACATAAATAAGATAATAAAAGTTTAGATAGTGAAAAATTGCATCCATGAGATTAGAAAAATTTAAGAAAACTAAGAAAATTAGAAGTTTTCTTATACGAACTAGTAATAAGTAGTTATGAGCCGTTGTCCCAAGGGTTAGTAAGATGAAAGACGTCACTAATCTGAGGATAAAAATAAGTCTGAAAAATAGTTTCTATTCTGGAAGCCAAACATTTTGAACGTTGATACCCTGCTATTCGCACTTACACACGTCTTAAAGCCTGGGATAGTAGAGGATACCTTGAAATGCTCTTGTCTTAAAGCCGATGTATGAAGGAAAAAAAATGAATAAAAAAAATATAAAGTGGTGAAAAAAAAATGAACACTGGTTTTGTTATCACCGAAGGCAAGAAAAATGTATAGCGAGGGTGCTTCTTCACCTAGTGCCCTAAGGCCAACTGGTCTGGGAGTCACTGCTATGTCTGAGGTGGTGCAAGACGAGGAAAATACACCAAATAAGCAAGCACATGAGTAATCGGTCGGTTAGTACCTCAAGAAGTATTAACGGTCGCATGAAAGTGTGTGAGCAATTTCGACTAAATATTCATTGATTAAAAAGTACTGAGGCTGATGGGCAAGAGTATGATAGCTTGAATTGAATTCTCCGGGTGTAGGGATGTCTTTACACACACGCAGGGTTATATGATCGATGTTTGGAAGAAAGATAGGAATGAAGAATAAGACGATGTTTTATTGAGGGAGGACGTGATTTCTGACATCTTTTCATGACCATTAAGATAGGGCTCATGACAACCGAAAAGCTAGTTTAGTTGGAAATCCTAATTTTCAAGGCTTTTCTTTTAGAATTCTTGTCTTTAAATGTAATATTCATGATCTTTCTTTTATTATTGGATTTTGTGGGTGCAATCCGCTGAAAACCCTCAGGAGACAACACTCCTCCTACTAGGGACAACTAGAGGTTTAAAGGCTTGTTGCACGTGCTCAGTGCAATCGTGTTGCCTACGAAAGTGTGCTAGTTAGTTTTTCTCTTTCTTTATTTTCTCCTTCTCTTTTTAATAAAACATTCGCTCGAGACGATCGAAATTAAGTTTGGGGGTATTTGATCAGTCGAAAATATTGTATATTTTAGCCGGCAATTTCCCTATCTTTTGCATACATTTAGAAGTGTTCGGTATTCATATTTCACATATTAGAAAATCAATCATAAAATACTAGATTGCATGTATTAGACTTTTAAACCGACACTTTAAGGGAAATTAACCGCATTTCATGGCATCGCATCATTTCTGTATTTGCGCAACACTTGTCTTGAGTCTGTGCAGGAAATACGGAAGAAAAGCAAAAGAGCTGATCAAAAATACGCCAACTAAATCATTTCAGATCTGGTTGCAATTCAGAAGGAATTATACAATTCTATATATCAAACCAAGGCCCATACAACAGCCCAAGACCACACCAGAGAGCCCTAGCCCCAACTCACCAAAGGCGCCGCGGATCAGCGGCGGGAGCCTGTTTGAGCCGTGGATCCGCGCCTCTTATGCCACGTCATCAATTCATTTTTACTGCAGAATATCAATCTCTGGGCCCACAGTCCTTTCTGATACTTCAAATTCCAGAATTCTCTCGAAGCTACTGCCAGATCAGCAAAGTAGATTAAGCAAGGCTAATCCTAATTAAGCTCCTAACTAACCTCTTCTAGAAGCTCCCTCCTAACTAATCACATCTAGAAGCTTCTCCCCTAACTAACTTTTGGAGGGAAATTTGAATTCCCTCAACAAACTTTTGGAGGGAAACTTAGAATTTGAAATCCTAGATCTAGGGTTTAGATGTCTATAAATAGGAACCTAGATCTAGGGTTAAAGGCTAATCAATCTTTAGGGAATCAATTTTAGTTAATCTTTCCCTCTTTCATCATCTTCTTCCACAAGTCTAGTGACAAGGCTTGTGCGAAACCCTAACCCTAATTCCACTCCAAATCCAAGATCTTGAGTACCAAATCAAGCGAGAAGCCTTCAACCTTTTAGGAGCCGAGCCGATCTTCAATCGGGAAAGTGATCCAAGCCGATCCGCGATCCACGGAGACGAGCGAAGCCAAGTCGACGATCAAATTCTTCCTCTTGTAGTTCTTGAGCGAATGTAATGAAATTGTTGATATAAATAAAAGGTGAAATTCTTTAATCTTGCTTTCTTTTAATTCTTGCATCATGATTAGATCTCAATTTGTAATTGTTGTTCTTGTTGTGATGTTTGAGTAAAACTCCGCTCGTAAAGGAGTCGAGACGATTGTAGAATGATGATGTAACAAATCTTAATACGATTTTTAAGTCCTACGAGTTTTGTAAACCCTAGCAAGTTCAAGAATCGATGACCTAGTTTCGTAGCGATGCTTTCTTGATTGTGATCGCTCGAAATTAGGGATCTACGATCGTTTCTTGAAATTACTAGAGGTTAGAATATGAATGATATCAATGAAAGAACAAGAGATAAGATGAAACCCTAGTTTCACAAGACGTCTCTAATTCTCATCGATCATCATCGATCTAGTATCAATTCATCGAAGGATAAGAATACGTAATTGTAAGATTACATCACATCTATAGATCCGATCGATTCCTACGAGCCTTATTTCGATTCTTGAGATTTGGTTTGGAAAAATCAACAAACTATCAATTCTTGATTCTATCTTTTTCTTGTTATTAGATCTATATTTTCTCATTCTTGAACTTCAATTTTAAATCATGAATTGTTTTGTTTTCTTTTCATTAAAGTTTCGACTCATCTAATTCAAAAGACGAACGATTACACTGTCCCTGTGGACGATCCGCACTCACTTACAATCTACAATCCAACACCGTAGTTGATTGCGGTCAAATAATTTTTGGTTGTGATTTCTTTACAATTTTCTCAAATATACATAACCAAGAAATTCATTCAATCACATGCCCCCTCGCGAGGAATACAACCCGCCGGAACACATTCCGGTCTCGGGACACCCTGGGGGTAAGAGCCTATGCTTCGCCACACTGTCACACAGTGAGAACCCCCCATAGGTCGACATCCAATGCCTAATAGCTCTGATACCACTGTAGGGTTCCTAGGCACACTAATGAGGTCTCACAAGGTATCAACCATGTCAATTTCAAATTTTACAAGTGCCGGGAAACCCTAATACGGATCGTTGACAAGAGTTTAGGCGAAAAAAGAAACTAGTTAACAACTTAACTAAGAGAAAGAGGCTACAACATTTGTAGATCCGGTTCTTCACCTCCATGGCTCCGTGATGAAGTCCCCTCGCTGTCCATATCGAATCCCGGACTCTAGCGTCGGCTTCATCGGAGAAATGGGCGGGCTAGGTCGTCGACTTCGATGCCGAAGATGATCTACGTCGAGGCAACACTAGATCAAGCTCCAACTTCACCAAGTCAAGAAACTTGTGAAGAAAACACCCTATACTACTTGGCAAGAGGTAGAGGATGGAGAAATAGGAAGTGGGTTCACTTTAGAATTGGATTTCTCACTCTTTTTCACTAGTTGCCATTGATGGAGGCAAGCTTCTTCATCTTGAAGAAGAAGAAAAAGAAGATGATAGAATATCTCATATCATTTCCAAAATAGAAAATAATATGATAAGTATCATATTGCAACCATAGTTAGATGTAGAGAATCAACTATGGTTAGTTTGAATGGTTAGGGTTAAGCAAGAGACAAAAATGGTGGACTTGTTCAAAGCTTCATGAAGCTTCAACTTGAAACAAAATTAGCCACCATTTTTCCTTTTGCCAAAATGAAATAAATAAATAAATGAATAAATAAATAAGTAAATAATCAAAACCCTAACCATTCATATAACCATGGTTTAATTCTTTACACTAACCCAAGTGAGCTTGTATCATCAAACATGATACAAACATGTGCACAAAAGTATATCACATATACAATGTGCATTTCAAGTGAGAAAATCCATTTAAAGTGAACCAATACTAGTTAATGCAAAGTAATATATCAAATATATAATTATGCATTAAATCATTAAATCAACGCTTGATTTAACGATCCGGTCATATCGCATATGAACGACTAATATCCAATGTATCGGCTTATCGAATCAATCCTCGATTCGATAACTAGGTTATATCGCATACAACCAATCGATACATTCATCGCGAAAATATAATACGGTATCACATACACGCATTATTCTCGGTCCCGCACATATCTCATATGCGCTCCTATTTCGTTTCGCTTGAGCCAGGAAACCTCTATGTAGGACTCTAAAGACTCGTCAATACGCCGGCAGCAAGTGATGATCATATCAAACACCCACAAGACGCAAGCTGTCTGATAAACGTAACGGCCACCCGGGTATTGAGCGATCAGAAGATCGACGAGCAAGCCCGCTCATACTCCTGTGAATCCAACCAATAACACTTACCGTACAGTCCGGTCTCGTCGTCTGATATGTCGCATATCTCGCGTAGGGGTGGTAAACGTCAGACCCCAATAGCTCGATAAGTCGTGTCGATATGTGGACTATAACATTTCGAGAAACTACAGGTAACACTTACCAGTAAATCTCAGCAACCCTGGCCAAGGATTTCCGGTTATAGCCAATCGAACACAGCGCAACATCAACTCCCTATACCGGGAGAGACGAATCCCCTCCTATCGCTCATTGCCTCCATGTGATTCGGGACTGTACCCAAAAACCACCGTTTTGCACGCCCTCTTAGATGTGGTAAGGTGGAAATCAAAGCATAGTGGGAATCACACAAGACTCTATGACGATCTCGGATCAACAGACTACTCTGTACCAGTGTCACCGGAGAACTGCCATCTGACGTAAGATATAATACCATCTGGGAGTTCTCGGCGAGTCCGTCCAGTGTACCCAGTCTCCACTGAGCACCCGTATATCATCTCTGATGTCAAACACCAATGGATATGGGATCATCCATCGCCCATCTGTATGGGTCGAGAAGGTATACGCTAGTCTACTCTGGTATATCGATGCCCCGTCTCGATATACCCACGACTAGGGACTTTGAAGGATGTACTTATGGACTACCATGTCCCCACTAGTATGATCCGCATCATAGTCCAGGTAGTCAAGTACACATCCTAAGGGCTTTACCAACATGTAACAGAGAGACAATCAGTGTACACGTTAAGGTAAAGATCAACCAGATAGCATACTATCATGTCGAGCAAGAAAGTCCTCCCTATATATGTCCAAGCATCCACTACAATATATATCCTATGTATAGTAATGGCCTCTAGGGCATACATATAACTAACAAGCATTAATTCAAAGAGAGGAATAAATGAGAGTATAAGGAATTCCTAACTTAACTACCTAATCCAAAACCTTAACAAGCTTTTTCTTTGACATAATACACTTCACATAGGTTAGAAACGAACACCCTTGAACATTTCGACATAACTCGTCTAAAACAAGAAAAAGAACATACCATCTCTTCGTGGACGGTCCGTCACTAGTAAAATAGGGGGTTGCCCCTACGGATATTGGAATCCGTAGGGGCAGATTTAACTTGGCCCTACGGATTAATTCGTAGGGCTAAAAGGTTGCCCCTACGGGCCCAGACGTCCAAGAATAAAAATATTAATTCTTAATTTGGTATTTGCCCCTACGGAGCCGCAAACAAAGAACCTACGGGTATATCCGTAGGGGCAACTAAATATCAAATTACTAAAGCTCAGATCGATCGCCTACGCTCACAATTTCTTTCTCTCTCAATCTTGATCGCGCGCGAAAACAACTCCTCGTCGCCACCGTTGTCCGCCTCGTCGCCACCGTCGTCCTCCTCGTCGCCACCGGCGTTCAGGTCGTCGCCAGCGCCGTTCGGGTCGTCGCCACCGCCGGTCAGGTGAGTAAATCTTGAGGTAAATTAAAGAATTTTTTGATTAACATACGTGCTGGGTCTGGGGTCGGGGGGTTGCGCGCGCGCCAGTTGAGGTTCGGCAGGGGTCGCGGTCGGGGTCGGGGTCGGGGTTAGGGTTAGGGTTGGGGTTCGCTGCTGCTGGGGCTGGGGCTGGGGTTAGGGTTTGCCTTAGGGTTGGTGTTGGGGTTTAGCTGGCCGCGCTGGGGTTAGGGTTAGGGTTAGGTTGGGGCTGGGCTGGGCTGGGGCTGGGGGCTGGGGCTGGGGCTGGGTTGGGCTGGGGCTGGGGGCTGCCCCTGGGGCTGGGTGGGGCTGGGGCTAGGGTTAGGTTGGGGTTAGGGTTAGGTGGATTGATGACAACAAAATACATGGATGGATCGATGAATTTAATGATGTTATGTGTCCCGCCAACATAAGAAATTCAAACGTATACTCCGTTTTCTCATCTTAAAACTAGCAACCAAAATGTGACTAAAAAATCTTTCTAAATATATTTGAAACACATTTATTAGTTGGGTTGAATATTTGTGATTCCATTATATTATATTGTAAGATGCAGAAATTGTATCCTAAAACTACTTGATCCAATCATCCAACAAATACATTCATAAGATACTTATTAATTTTCCTGTATCTTGTATTGAATCGTAAGATTGATTTGCATGTCGTAAGATATTTGACAACACTAGGATGTCTTTCATAAAACAGAAAGTAAATTGGTGTAGGGAGAAAGCTGCTTGATGGGTGGTGACTGGGTCCATTCTTTCTTCATAATCCCCTTCAACTCTATGCCTTTCAATTATTGTGGGAAAATTAGATATTACTTGAGTGATCATGATATCATTTTTTTTGAATATTTCTTCCGAGAATTTATGCATGGTCTTGACATTGAACTTTATCATACTCCTTAATATTACTTTAGTGATTGATAATATTCAATAAGCTTATGTTGTTGACCCAAATTAAGTAAGGGGGTTAGTCAATTGGAATTGGTGTTTGGAACTTTGAAGTATATCTTTAATGGGATAGGTTTATTTGGTGTCAGTCAAATAAAATGAGAAGTAGAACCTTTTATTGTTAGTTATGAATGAATCTAATATTGGAAGTTGATGGTTTCAGTTAGAACTTTTTTGGTATATGATAGATTTCCGCCTACCAAAATCGTTCCATCCAAAAAGTGAATACAGTGGAACTTCTGTTCTCCTTGCCCATCCACTTTTTCTCTCTGGAAATTTGTAGTCTATATAACTATCTAAAATGTATTTGCAAATACAATTATTTTAACCTGACATACTAAAATATTATTATATTGTTTATGTTATCAATAAGTTATTAGTAGTATTCTCTTGATTGGTAAAAGGGGCATGGGCGTTCGCTCTATACATTCTTAATGGGATAGAAGCCTACCCCCCACAGCCGGAACACACACATGCAACAAGAATACACAACAAACGCATAATTAGAGAGCGATTCGAGATGTTCGGGTTAAAACCAATATATGATACTCGATGATAATATGAAACCTTCATATCCCCATCGAAACTCATATATGAAACTAAAAGCGCCACTTAGTCCCCGTCTATCGGTTAACATACGTGCGATGCTCGTCGTGACGTAGAACTATACGAAGATTGTTAAATATCGGACAGTATAGCTCGATACTAACAACCGTCGTATAGTCTACGCGACGAGAAAATTCAATCGTATGGTAACCCATAGATTTGTCCCGTGTGGACAAGTTAAGAATGTATAAAGCAAACGCCTTCATTCACTTGTGTTTTCATCCGTTTCGAGATATTTCGTCGGTACCTTTCCGCTGGTTCTCCGTGTACAAAGATAGATTAGATGTTCATTTCAACGTTGTTTCACAGCTTTGAAATGATTATCTATTCTATTACAGTGTACTCGGAGAACAGCGGGGAGGTGCTGCCGAAATTTACTCGAAACAGTTGAAAGCACAAGTGATGGGCGTTCGCTCTATACATTCTTAATGGGATAGAAGCCTACCCTCGACAGCCGGAACACACACATACAAATGCATAACTAGAGAGCGATTCGAGATGTTCGGGTTAAAACCAATATATGATACTCGATGATAATATGAAACCTTCATATCCCCATCGAAACTCATATATGAAACTAAAAGCGCCACTTAGTCCCCGTCTATCGGTTAACATACGTGCGATGCTCGTCGTGACCTAGAACTATACGAAGGTTGTTAAATATCGGACAGTATAGCTCGATACTAACAACCGTCGTATAGTCTACACGACGAGAAAATTCAATCGTATGGTAACCCATAGATTTGTCCCGTGTGGACAAGTTAAGAATGTATAAAGCAAACGCCTTCATTCACTTGTGTTTTCATCCGTTTCGAGATATTTCGTCGGTACCTTTCCGCTGGTTCTCCGTGTACAAAGATAGATTAGATGTTCATTTCAACGTTGTTTCACAGCTTTGAAATGATTATCTATTCTATTACAGTGTACTCGGAGAACAGCGGGGAGGTGCTGCCGAAATTTACTCGAAACGGTTGAAAGCACAAGATATTTAGCTCAATTTCCTAGTATGGAGGTTGCATCATTTGAGAGTGATTCAAGATGTTTAGCTCAATTTCCTAGTATGGAGGTTGCATATTACAAAGGATTTGGTGTCCTTGGATACAAATTCGAAGTTAAGGACATAGAAACATCTAGAACCACCCAGAATAGTGGGATTGCGACGGTAGGATCGGACGGTGTGATTTACTATGGGTACTTAAATTGTATACTCGGCATCCACTATCCCGGACAATCAGAACCCTTTTATATATTCCAGTGTACTTGGTACGATCCGCGAACCGATACAGACAGGTGGAGAAGCAGTCTTGGGACTTGGAAAGATGAATATGGATTGACCAGTGTGAACACACTTCGATTTTACGGTCAGGACGATCCGTTTATCTTTCCGAACCAAGCGTTCCAAGTATACTACTCACAGTGTTTGAAGCATCCGGGGTGGAGTGTTGTATGCCGATGGAAACCTAGAGATGTCTACGATGTCCCAGAATACGAGGACAGCGATGAGGACGAAGAAGAAAGAAGGCTTAAAGTGCTCCGACCGTCTGTTTCGAAGGACGGGTTGTCTTCGACCGATCATGAAGTTACGTGGGTTAGAAATGACATCGACGATGAAATCCAAGTAGATATGTATGATGCGCCCACGAAACGAAAAAGGTTATCAGTAATGTTATATTATTACTTCACATTTTACGCTCTAGATCATATATAGTCAATACTTTTAATGATTGTCTAATGCGTCCACGAACCGTTTATCTAGATTTGATGACGATGTCGGGAGCAGCGAGGGGCGGCAGGAGCTCCAGCCGCGGCAGAGGCAGAGGCAGAGGCAGAGCGGTTCTGCCGCCCGGAGAGCTCCGTAGGGAGCTTCAGAGGGCCGGTCTTGCACCCAGATCGGAGACCCCTTCTGATGCCTCCTTCCATGTAGATTTTGCCACACCTCCAGGTATACTGCACGCATATCCATTTTGAATGTAATATTACAGATATTCATGCATGTTTATGTCAAAATTACTTATATTGTCAATATTTGATTGTCTAGTTGTTGGTGATGCGTCCACATCTGGGACAGAGGCCACCCCCGCTCCTCCAGGTATGTTTATATATCATATAGTGTATGTATATTGATTTAGAATGCTATATATATCATAAATACACACATTCCTTTTGCTCTTACTTAGCAATTTTTATTATTGTCTAGCTGTAGGTGGTGACACCACCGTACCTGCGGGTATGTTTATATATCCTATAGTGCATGCATATTGATTTAGAACGTTATATTATTGATCTACACATTCTTTTTGCAATTACTTATATAATCTATTTTTAATTGTCTAATTATAGGTGGTGCGTCCACACCTTCCACAGGGGCCACTCCTGCCGCTTCCATACCCTCCGCATCGTCTGCAGGTTAGTATGAATAAATTTAAAATATTTATTCATTTTACATATGCTCTATAGAATAAATATGAACTTCATGGAAATTTAGCGTCGATGTTTATTTTATAGTTGGAGGGGATGCATCCGGGTCCGGGATCCCGGTTGTTCCTCACCGGAGGAACTATCGTCCCGCTCGTGCTGCTGCTCGGGCCCAGGCTCGTGCGCTAGTCACCGGAGGTATATATCACACTTGAATTTTTGTTTAACCTTGATTTCTTAATACAACTTTGTCTTATTATTGATTGTCTTGATATTTCGTGCAGACGCAGGGCCTCTCCATCCCCAGAGGGGGACTCGAGGCCCGAATCAGTCCCATAGACTGAGGCCTGATAGAGCTAGGGGGGAGGCAGCATTCCCCCTATTTTTTACCCTTGACTATCACTATACCGGTCCTCATGCCGAGATGTTCGGCCGGTATTTGGGGGACGAGAGCCGGATCGTGAAGAACTATCCACTTCACGTTGAGTGGGGCGAGCAGCACCAGCGCTCATTCGCCCTCTTCTTTGATCAGGCTCGGGTATGTATTAATATATATTTTCATTTGATCTATCCAATATATTTATTATTAACACTTGCAATCTAATAACAATGTTTTTTTTTGTATTTTCAGTTGGATTACGATTTTCAGCCTGTAGCCGACCCTGATCACCCGGGGAGGGTGCTCGACCTTCATGCTCTGTACAATGGCCTGATGAAGAACATGCAGGCCAAGATCCGATACAACAGGAATAAGCTGAAGGCCGACTGCTACTCCCTGTGGATAGCGACCCCCGAGGCAGAGAGAGCGGCCCTCCTATCTACTTCGGCGTTTGCGAGAGTCGACGTAGAGACATGGCCTCTATTGTATGCTTATTTCGACTCCGAACGCAAACAGGTATGTATTTTAAATTTAATTCATTATTTATGATATAATTTATTTCTTTGTGTTTCTTAATTAGAAAACTAAATGTTAATGCGTTGTGCAGAAACAGGCCGCTCAGAATATGGAGAACGGGAAGTCGGCGAAGAGGGTCGCCCCACTTACACAGGTGGCTCGAGGAACATTACTCGAGCCATGGAGTTATCGGTAAATTAAGAGTTATTCTCTAATATTCTGCAATATTAAGAGTTATTCTCTAATATTTCTAATATTAAGAGTTACTTTCTAATATTGCAGACATCTCGGACCGTAGCGTCAGGTGGTACACCGAGCGTGCTGTCCGCATATCTTGCCGTCCACGGCACCTCGACAGATCCCGCCACGGGCGAGCTTCGATATCCCGACGTCGCTACCCAGGAGTACTGCGTAAGTGTTAATATTTTTTCTACCCAAATTTGAAATTTTTGTTTTGGAAGGTTCAAGTTTAAATTTTATACTTATACTTTACTGCTTAATGTGGGTGTAGGAGCGGGTGGTTGAGCAGGCCCAGGCCTCGGGGATCGATTTTACCGGACAGAACGATCCGAGGCTGCTGACCCCAGTTCTGGACGCCGCACACGGAGGGCACCACGGAGGTTGGGAGAGAGGCCGGGGATTGGGCCCTAGCAGGGCCCATATGAGGTTGGACTCCACCCCGGCGGTTACTTCCTCCGTCTCCAGTGACCGGCATGTCCATCAGGAACTGGATAGCTTGAGGGCCACCATTCAGGAGTTGAAGGAGATGCTGGTATGTATACTACTTTATAGTAAAATATCATTTCATATTATATACATATCAACATATCCATAATTAGTACGTAACTTGAGCTTATTTAGTTTTAGAGTTAAGTTTGATTAATCATACATACATATGTAATTAAAATAAACAACGCTTTTCCAAACTAGATATCCAAACAGGGTTTCGAAATAACTTAATAATGATACGAATTCGAATAATACACAGTTCTTACACGCTTCTTACACACGTTATGTCCAGACGCGACAGGGTAGATCGGCCGAGCCTCCACATGCATCTCCTTCGGCTGCGGCTCCGCAAGCCACTACATCGGCTGCGGTTCCGCAGACAGCTCCTGTAGCTCCACCGCCCACTCAGACTCCCGCAGCCGCGGCTCCGCAAGCGACTACCTCGACGGCGGCTGCGCAGACCACATCGCCAGCTCTACATGCCGCTCAGACTACCGCTCGCGACGCATTGCAGAGTGTATTGACCGAGGAGCAGGCGCGCGTTATTCTAACGTTATTCAGAGGTGGAGCTGGACCGAACTAGGGTAGCTTTTTGGTTCTTATTTTTTGAAACATGTATTTATTTATATCACATTGTACTACATTTTGAAACGATATTGATATTGGTTTGTATTTATATCATATTCAGTTTTTGGGTTTCTTTTGTATATTATATATATGCGTGAGATGTGATTATGAATACTGCAATATATGATTTGATTGATGTATATAGTATTGTGCACAGAGCGGGAAAAAATCTAGCAGCCCATTTTTTAAAAAAAAATACAGACAATATGTACCTACGGATTAAGCCGTAGGTATATATGTTGCCCCTACGGACATATCCGTAGGGGCAAACTATCAGGAAACCGGATATTTTCTGCACTGATCTCAGTGCAGGGTGTTGGGAGTGCCCCTACGGACATATCCGTAGGGGCAACGGTCTATCCCCTACGGAGTTATCCGTAGGGGCCAAATATCAAGTTTCCTGATATTTTGCCCCTACGGCATATTACCTACGGATATATCCGTAGGGGTATAATAAGGACCTACGGGTATATCCGTAGGTACATACAATATATTCAAAAAAACATAAAAAATATATGATTTGATTGCCTCTACGGAGTAATCCGTAGGGGCAACAACACCTACAGATATATCCGTAGGGGCAATATTTTGCCCGTAGGGGCAAGTTCAGGGCCTCAACTTGCACCTGCGGCCTTTGCATCTACGGGGTATTTTTTGTCCCCTACGCATATGTCCGTAGGGGCAACCCTTATTTGTAGTAGTGCGTACTCATCTCGACTAGCTTATGCGATACCTTCTTGATTGCAGTATTTAGAACTTCATAGATCATAAACGATCAATCAACCTTTTTGTCGCAATGCATGAGCTTATCGGCTTTCTAACAATTCCAACTTCTCACACAGCTTCCAAAACTGCTCAAATTGATACTCATGTCTTGAGTTCAGTTTCAAACTGACCAATCAAATACGCACATCCTAATGTGCATAAATTCAGCACTCCACTGATGTAGCAGTTGATTCAAATCGACGCTTCAGTTCCATACAAATATAGCATCCATGTGTTGAGTAATCATTTGTGAGGTTTGAAATAGGTAATACTAGCATGTGCCTTCAAATTAATTTGGCCTGCACTTGTTAGAGTAAATTAATTACAATGAACATATTAATAATTTTACCTTCTGTAACAAAGCCATATAAGCAACGCCTACAGGTAGATAAGTCGACGTTCGTCCTAAACGCCAATCAATTCGACCAACACGATCAAGTCAATCCAGATGGTTAATTTGACCTACTCATATGTTGACTCGGTTTATAATGTCATGTAAACATCTATAGAAACATCAACCTGTAAAACCATAAATCATATAAGAGACAAAAACGTTTCATTAAGCTAACAAACTATCTTAAGTCGGTTTTGACTGATAGAGAAGTTATTTAATGGACAACCATCTACATCTAAATGCAGAACTAAACTCATATGTATCAGACACACGAATCGCTTCCATAAACATAACAGGTCATAGCAACTAACTATTTCCACTCAATCCAATGACGAGTGAAGCTGTTCATACTCCCATAATCATAACAATTTGTGACTTTGCTCTTTTCACTATTGCTATCTTTCTTCCCCGTATAAGATCACTTAATTTTCGGCATATTATCTTCTGTTTTTCTTAACTCAAATGAAGTGCACGTGCGTTTAGGACACAGATCCTTGCGCACTGAATATTTCACCGATATGTGAGTAGCGCTCTTGGTTTAAAGCCCTTACTGACGTAACCATAAGCTTCAGTTATCAAAACGAATAGGCAAACGCCATTACATTCTCTTTCCAGATAACAAACAGATTTGATACAAAAACATACATAACCGCTTAATATTGTTGCTCGATCGATAGACTGGACACGAAACATCTCGCAATTTGTTTAGCACCTAGATAACAAAATATCTAGTGCACAATATATCGTTCCGCACAGCACACCTGCTCAGCAGAAACACTAGAACAACTTGCTTCACTCAACAGACAAATTTAAGTAGCATTATATGCTCAACATATAAATTGGAGTTAAAAACTAAAAGTGATCTACTTAAATTGGAAAACAAAAAAATTGATGCGTCGTTATAACATGGCATATCCTGCAATTTGCTTAGCATCTAGATAACCAAATATCTAGTGCACAACATATCGCTCCGCACAGCATGTAGTTGTTTGGTGTGTAGATAACTGTATACTTATCGCACTCGTACACCGCGTTGGTTTATCAATCAAGAAAAAGAAATCCTATTACTACTAATTATTTCGTTCTATAAAACGACCTTTGATACGCCAAATCTCCGAAGGTTGCTGCATCTCAAACGGTGCCGCGTCATGAAGCGTTGCTACCTCGTCACTAGCATATGGTTCTTCAACTTTTCCATGAAATACTATCGACAAAAACTATCTATTTAGATATTTTATAGATCCATTAAGATTCTAAACATTTTTAATTTGGAGTAAATGCAAAATTAATTAACTCCATCATTTAACGAAAGGTAATAGCAACCAATTTATTTTCATAATCAAGAAAAAGAAACTAGGCGATTCTAGAACTAAATTCCATAAGATATAAAAATAAAAATTTTCTACAGATATCCGTTAAACCTATCAAATTCCGAACTAAAAGATAAGTTTAAATAAGTAGTTATATCCATTACTTCACTCGATATCTCCCACTTGAAATCATTAGTGCTAGGAAACCTAACTCTAATTATTTCAGAATCTTAATTAACTATCCTAAATTCCAAATTTATGGCGTTAACTATATTTTCAGATCGACACGCACTTATGTACGCTCCCACTAAAGACTGACTATCATATACAACCCTAAATTGTTTAGGATTAATATAAATATTATTTAAGCATCATGAATTAATTTTATTTGGCTCATAGTAGCCAAAATATGTCCCAAAATCTCAAAATAATTTCTGAATTTTCAAATTAATTTTCTCGATTTTTCTGAAAATACTTTGCATTTTTTTGAATTTTTTCCGATTTTAAAACAATTACAAAACAGAAAACCAACTAACCCCCGAAACTAAGGCCCAAGGCCTTATTGGGCCTGGGCCTAAGCCCAACCCGAGTCAAGAAAAAATATTTTTTTAAAAAATAATTAATCTTTATTAAATCCATAAAGATTTAATAAATCTTTAAAAATTAAGAAAATCTTTATTAAATCTTGAAAGCATCAATAAATCCTTTAAAAATCCCAAATTTTTTCATGAAATCATTTCCAAAAAATTTAGCTCTTATTTTTTTAAGAAAAATCTCTTGCAAATTTTAAAACAATCTTTAGAAAAAATCCTTGACTTTTACACACAATTTGCAAAAATCTGAAAAAATTTTAATTCAAAATTAGGTTTAGGGTTTTCCGTTCATCGTCCCCATCGCCTTTTTGTCACAGCATGATTGCAAATATGGAGTTCGCAGCTGAAACTAATTCATCAGGACGCCATCAACACAAGCAAAAATTAATTTTTATCGCTAAAAAAATTATGTCTTCCAAAAATTAAAAAAAATAAATTTAACCCTTTAAATCGGTCTTATGGGATCGATCAACGAGAAAAAAAAGTATCACGTTTTATCATGCGCTTTCTATAAATCTAATAAAAATCACTAGTAAAATAGGGGGTTGCCCCTACGGATATTGGAATCCGTAGGGGCAGATTTAACTTGGACCTACGGATTAATCCGTAGGGCTAAAAGGTTGCCCCTACGGGCCCAGACGTCCAAGAATAAAAATATTAATTCTTAATTTGGTGTTTGCCCCTACGGAGACGCAAACAAAGAACCTACGGGTATATCCGTAGGGGCAACTAAATATCAAATTACTAAAGCTCAGATCTCGATCGCCTACGCTCAAAATTTCTTTCTCTCTCCATCTCGATCGCGCACGAAAACAACTCCTCGTCGCCACCGTCGTCCTCCTCATCGCCACCGGCGTTCTCGTCGTCACTGCCGTTCAGGTCGTCGCCAGCGCCGTTCGGGTCGTCGCCACCGCCGGTCAGGTGAGTAAATCTTGAGGTAAATTAAAGAATTTTTTGATTAACATACGTTCTGGGTCTGGGGTGGGGGGTTGCGCGCGCGCGAGTTGAGGTTCGGCAGGGGTCGCGGTCGGGGTCGGGGTCGGGGTCGGGGTTGGGGTTAGGGTTAGGGTTGGGGTTCGCTGCTGCTGGGGCTGGGGCTGGGGTTAGGGTTTGCCTTAGGGTTGGTGCATGTTGGGGTTTAGCTGGCCGCGCTGGGGTTAGGGTTAGGGTTAGGGTTAGGTTGGGGCTGGGCTGGGGCTGGGGGCTGGGGGCTGGGGGCTGGGGCTGGGGCTGGGGCTGGGCTGGGCTGGGGCTGGGGGCTGCCTCTGGGGCTGGGTGGGGCTGGGGCTAGGGTTAGGTTGGGGTTAGGGTTAGGTGGATTGATGACAACAAAATACATGGATGGATCGATGAATTTAGTGATGTTATGTGTCCCGCCAACATAGGAAATTCAAACGTATACTCCATTTTCTCATCTTAAAACTAGCAACCAAAATGTGACTAAAAAATCTTTCTAAATATATTTGAAACACATTTATTAGTTGGGTTGAATATTTGTGATTCCATTATATTATATTGTAAGATGCAGAAATTGTATCCTAAAACTACTTGATCCAATCATCCAACAAATACATTCATAAGATACTTATTAATTTTCCTGTATCTTGTATTGAATCGTAAGATTGATTTGCATGTCGTAAGATATTTGACAACACTAGGATGTCTTTCATAAAACAGAAAGTAAATTGGTGTAGGGAGAAAGCTGCTTGATGGGTGGTGACTGGGTCCATTCTTTCTTCATAATCCCCTTCAACTCTATGCCTTTCAATTATTGTGGGAAAATTAGATATTACTTGAGTGATCATGATATCATTTTTTTTGAATATTTCTTCCGAGAATTTATGCATGGTCTTGACATTGAACTTTATCATACTCCTTAATATTACTTTAGTGATTGATAATATTCAATAAGCTTATGATGTTGACCCAAATTAAGTAAGGGGGTTAGTCAATTGGAATTGATGTTTGGAACTTTGAAGTATATCTTTAATGGGATAGGTTTATTTGGTGCCAGTCAAATAAAATGAGAAGTAGAACCTTTTATTGTTAGTTATGAATGAATCTAATATTGGAAGTTTATGGTTTCAGTTAGAACTTTTTTGGTATATGATAGATTTCCACCTACCAAAATCGTTCCATCCAAAAAGTGAATACAGTGGAACTTCTGTTCTCCTTGCCCATCCACTTTTTCTCTCTGGAAATTTGTAGTCTATATAACTATCTAAAATGTATTTGCTAATACAATTATTTTAACCTGACATACTAAAATATTATTATATTGTTTATGTTATCAATAAGTTATTAGTAGTATTCTCTTGATTGGTAAAAGGGGCATGGGCGTTCGCTCTATACATTCTTAATGGGATAGAAGCCTACCCCCCACAGCCGGAACACACACATACAACAAGAATACACAACAAACGCATAATTAGAGAGCGATTCGAGATGTTCGGGTTAAAACCAATATATGATACTCGATGATAATATGAAACCTTCATATCCCCATCGAAACTCATATATGAAACTAAAAGCGCCACTTAGTCCCCGTCTATCAGTTAACATACGTGCGATGCTCGTCGTGACCTAGAACAATACGAAGGTTGTTAAATATCGGACAGTATAGCTCGATACTAACAACCGTCGTATAGTCTACGCGACGAGAAAATTCAATCGTATGGTAACCCATAGATTTGTCCCGTGTGGACAAGTTAAGAATGTATAAAGCAAACGCCTTCATTCACTTGTGTTTTCATCCGTTTCGAGATATTTCGTCGGTACCTTTCCGCTGGTTCTCCGTGTACAAAGATAGATTAGATGTTCATTTCAACGTTGTTTCACAGCTTTGAAATGATTATCTATTTTATTACAGTGTACTCGGAGAACAGCGGGGAGGTGCTGCCGAAATTTACTCGAAACGGTTGAAAGCACAAGTGATGGACGTTCGCTCTATACATTCTTAATGGGATAGAAGCCTACCCCCGACAGCCGGAACACACACATACAAATGCATAACTAGAGAGCGATTCGAGATGTTCGGGTTAAAACCAATATATGATACTCGATGATAATATGAAACCTTCATATCCCCATCGAAACTCATATATGAAACTAAAAGCGCCACTTAGTCCCCGTCTATCGGTTAACATACGTGCGATGCTCGTCGTGACCTAGAACTAGACGAAGGTTGTTAAATATCGGACCGTATAGCTCGATACTAACAACCGTCGTATAGTCTACGCGACGAGAAAATTCAATCGTATGGTAACCCATAGATTTGTCCCGTGTGGACAAGTTAAGAATGTATAAAGCAAACGCCTTCATTCACTTGTGTTTTCATCCGTTTCGAGATATTTCGTCGGTACCTTTCCGCTGGTTCTCCGTGTACAAAGATAGATTAGATGTTCATTTCAACGTTGTTTCACAGCTTTGAAATGATTATCTATTCTATTACAGTGTACTCGGAGAACAGCGGGGAGGTGCTGCCGAAATTTACTCAAAACGGTTGAAAGCACAAGTGATGGGCGTTCGCTCTATACATTCTTAATGGGATAGAAGCCTACCCCCAACAGCCGGAACACACACATACAAATGCATAACTAGAGAGCGATTCGAGATGTTCGGGTTAAAACCAATATATGATACTCGATGATAATATGAAACCTTCATATCCCCATCGAAACTCATATATGAAACTAAAATCGCTACTTAGTCCCCGTCTATCGGTTAACATACGTGCGATGCTCGTCGTGACCTAGAACTATACGAAGGTTGTTAAATATCGGACAGTATAGCTCGATACTAACAACCGTCGTATAGTCTACACGACGAGAAAATTCAATCGTATGGTAACCCATAAATTTGTCCCGTATGGACAAGTTAAGAATGTATAAAGCAAACGCCTTCATCCACTTGTGTTTTCATCCGTTTCGAGATATTTCGTCGGTACTTTTCCGCTTGTTCTCCGTGTACAAAGATAGATTAGATGTTCATTTCAACGTTGTTTCACAGTTTTGAAATGATTATCTATTCTATTACAGTGTACTCGGAGAACAGCGGGGAGGTGCTGCCGAAATTTACTCGAAACGGTTGAAAGCACAAGTGATGGGCGTTCGCTCTATACATTCTTAATGGGATAGAAGCCTACCCCCGACAGCCGGAACACACACATACAAATGCATAACTAGAGAGCGATTCGAGATGTTCGGGTTAAAACCAATATATGATACTCGATGATAATATGAAACCTTCATATCCCCATCGAAACTCATATATGAAACTAAAAGCGCCACTTAGTCCCCGTCTATCGGTTAACATACGTGCGATGCTCGTCGTGACCTAGAACTATACGAAGGTTGTTAAATATCGGACAGTATAGCTCGATACTAACAACCGTCGTATAGTTTACGCGACGAGAAAATTCAATCGTATGGTAACCCATAGATTTGTCCCATGTGGACAAGTTAAGAATGTATAAAGCAAACGCCTTCATTCACTTGTGTTTTCATCCGTTTCGAGATATTTCGTCGGTACCTTTCCGCTGGTTCTCCGTGTACAAAGATAGATTAGATGTTCATTTCAACGTTGTTTCACAGCTTTGAAATGATTATCTATTCTATTACAGTGTACTCGGAGAACTGCGGGGAGGTGCTGCCGAAATTTACTCGAAACGGTTGAAAGCACAAGTGATGGGCGTTCGCTCTATACATTCTTAATGGGATAGAAGCCTACCCCCGACAGCCGGAACACACACATACAAATGCATAACTAGAGAGCGATTCGAGATGTTCGGGTTAAAACCTATATATGATAATATGAAACCTTCATATTCCCATCGATACCCATATATGAAACTAAAAGCGCCACTTAGTCCCCGTCTATCGGTTAACATAACGTGCGATAATTTATTCTTTTCAACGACAAACGCACACACAAAGTATATACACGGATTTTCTCCTTTGTCAGTAACTATCCCGTTCTTATATTTCTCAATATAGTCTGCATAACCTACAATTTATATGTTATTCAATCTAACATGGCCCATGAGTACGTCAGAGTTAAGGACTGGATGTATGTGGATTGGAAACAACGTATGCAACCTAAGTTTGTCGCAGGAGTTGCTGCTTTCCTTGAATTTGCACGAGCACATAATAAGATCATAATAGAGAAGATTCTCTGTCCTTGCGATAGATGTGGCAATAAGTACTGGCAGAAGGTAGAATTAGCAGAGCTTCATATTGTAAAACATGGGTTTACTAGACTTTATTCAACTTGGAAATATCACGGGGAAGGAGAAGAATGCAGTACTGCGGTAGAAGAAGAAGGAGAACACGATAATGCGGCAGGAGAAGAAGAAGAATTCGGTAATACGGCAGGATACGGAAATTTATTTCCATCAGAAGAAATGTAGGATATGGTAGAGGCTGCCCTAGGTGAATCTATTCGTACCGAAGATGACATTCCTTCCGGTCAGGGACCGCGTGCGGATAAATATGAAAATTTCATGAATGATGCTAGGAAACCAATTTATGAGAATGCGAAGTATTCCAACCTCTCATGGTTCGTCCAACTTTTCCAGATTAAGTGCCTAAATGGATGGAGCAACAAGTCATTCACAATGCTTCTTTCGTTCTTGAAAGATTCTATGCCTCCGGGAAATAATGTGCCCGAAAGCTGGTACGAAGCCCAGAAGATGATGTCTGATTTGGGTCTAAAGTGCGAGAAGATTCAAGCATGTCCTAAAAATTGCGTGTTGTACTGGAAAGAGAATTCAGATTTGAAAGAGTGTCCAACATGCGGAGAGGCCAGGTATAAGCCGAAAGATTCTGATAAGAAGCCTGATATACCTGTGAAGATAGCACGATACTTTCCCATAACACAGAGGCTACAGAGGCTATTCAGGTGCAAGAAAACAGCCGAGGCAATGATTTGGCATCACCGTGCTCCTCCAAGCGAAAATGGAAAAATGAGCCATCCAAGAGATTCACCGGCATGGAAGGATTTCGATAGGAGGCACGCAATATTCAGTAGCGATCCTCGCAATGTCCGGCTCGGACTGGCTGCCGATGGCTTCTGCCCATTCAACTATATGGCTGGAAGTCACAGTACATGGCCCGTTGTAATGATAATTTATAATCTGTCGCCTTGGTTGGCTATGGACCAATCATACTTTATGATGCCTCTTCTTATCGACGGACCAAACTCACCGGGGAACAATATCGACGTCTATCTCCGACCTCTGATCGAGGAGCTGAAAACTTTGTTCATTGATGGTGTAGTGACATATGATTCAAACACAAATACAACCTTCATACTGCGTGCGGCTTTAATGTGGACAATTAATAACTTTCCTGCGTATGGAATGCTATCAGGTTGGTCCGTACATGGTCACAAAGCATGTCCTCATTGCCATGAACACACAACATCAAAATTTTTGAATTTTAGCAGGAAGGTTTGTTATTGCGGCCATCGACGTTTTCTGCCTCCAGACCACCCCTATAGGTTAGACACGGTTCACTTTGATGGTCATCAGGAGCTTCTTGGGCCTCCATCCCCATTGTCTGGAGAGGACGTGACTGCTAAATGGGATGGTTACAATAACGTGACCTTCGGGATGGATCCGACGAGACAGGTCAAACCATAATATTGGAACAAGTTAAGCATTTTCTTCGAGCTTCCGTACTGGCCTACAAATTCAGTGCGTCATTGTCTGGACGTCATGCATATAGAGAAGGGAGTATCAGAGCACATACTTAACTTGCTTCTGTGTAAAGACGGGAAATCGAAAGACAACATGAATGCCCGGATGGATCTACAAGAGTGGGGAATAAGAAGTGAACTGCACCCTAAACCGGTAGCGGGTAAACCGGGCAAGTTTGTACTTCCCAATGCCGCTTATCATATGTCACAACCGGAGAAGAAAAGATTCCTGCAGGTGTTGCATGACTTGAAAGTCCCCACAGGTTTCTCGGGATCATTCAGCAAGAAAATAAAAATTATGAAGGGCAAGATCGATGGGCTGAAAAGTCATGATCACCATGTTATCGTGGACCACCTTCTTCCATTAGCCCTCAGGACTTCTCTCCCCGACTCGGTTGGTCTAGTAATCAACGACCTATGTTGTTTTTTCAGGGAGTTGTGTGCTAAAACACTGGAGGTTGCGACGCTGGATAAACTAGAAAATTCTATTGCGTTGATACTTTACAAGTTTGAGCGTATTTTCCCACCGTCATTCTTCGATATCATAATACACTTGACGGTTCATCTTGCAACTGAGGCGAAGTTAGCCGGACCGGTACAATATCGATGGATGTATCCCGTCGAGAGGTACGTGTAATTTTTCGTTTCGCGCAATTTATAAATTTATTGTTGTCCTGTATACCCGTGTTTATTTATTCAACATATTCTCATTAGGTACCTTTACACTCTTAAGAAGTATATACGCAATAAAAATCGACCAGAGGGTTCTATCATGCAAGGTTATCTTCTTGATGAAGCAACCACATTTTGTTCCCGCTATCTGGACGAGAACATTGAGACAAGGCTTAACCGACCACGAAGAATTCAAGACGGGCCATATGGTAAAGCCGAGTATAAGAGGGTGGACACTATGTTTGTCAACAAGATATACCGGTTTATCTTGCTTAATTGCGCATGTCTTGAACAAATTAGAGAGCAAGTTCTTTTGGATTAATTGTTATATCTGTGTTTGTGTGTGTATGAAATGACATAATATTAATGTCACAATTATTTGTCGAAAACAGAACTCATTTTAACGAGGTACGTGAGGGGCATCCTGATTGGAACGAAGAGCGTTTGGAAAAATACCATCAGGATAATTTTTGTGATTGGGCCACAGAGCATGTAAGTTATTCGAATTACATTTTATTGCTATCAGTTTTAATCTAAACTTGTATCGTTATGTATTTATCGTAAAATTTGTTTTGTTAGATCCACGATCCGAACTTGTCTGCATCATTTGAGAGTGATTCAAGATGTTTAGCTCAATTTCCTAGTATGGAGGTTGCATATTACAAAGGATTTGGTGTCCTTAGATACAAATTCGAAGTTAAGGACATAGAAACACTAGAACCACTCAGAATAGTGGGATTGCGACGGTAGGATCGGACAGTGTGATTTACTATGGGTACTTAAATTGTATACTCGGCATCCACTATCCCGGACGATCAGAACCCTTTTATATATTCCAGTGTACTTGGTACGATCCGCGAACCGATACAGACAGGTGGAGAAGCAGTCTTGGGACTTGGAAAGATGAATATGGATTGACCAGTGTGAACACATTTCGATTTTACGGTCAGGACGATCCGTTTATCTTTCCGAACCAAGCGTTCCAAGTATACTACTCACAGTGTTTGAAGCATCCGGGGTGGAGTGTTGTATGCCGATGGAAACCTAGAGATGTCTACGATGTCCCAGAATACAAGGACAGCGATGAGGACGAAGAAGAGAGAAGGCTTAAAGTGCTCCGACCGTCTGTTTCGAAGGACGGGTTGTCTTCGACCGATCATGAAGTTACGTGGGTTAGAAATGACATCGACGATGAAATCCAAGTAGATATGTATGATGCGCCCACGAAACGAAAAAGGTTATCAGTAATGTTATATTATTACTTCACATTTTACGCTCTAGATCATATATAGTCAATACTTTTAATGATTGTCTAATGCGTCCACGAACCGTTTATCTAGATTTGATGACGATGTCGGGAGCAGCGAGGGGCGGCAGGAGCTCCAGCCGTGGCAGAGGCAGAGGCAGAGCGGTTCTGCCGCCCGGAGAGCTCCGTAGGGAGCTTCAGAGGGCCGGTCTTGCACCCAGATCGGAGACCCCTTCGGATGCCTCCTTCCGAGTTGATTTGGCCAGACCTCCAGGTATACTGCACGCATATCCATTTTGAATGTAATATTACAGATATTCATGCATGTTTATGTCAAAATTACTTATATTGTCAATGTTTGATTGTCTAGTTGTTGGTGATGCGTCCACATCTGGGACAGAGGCCACCCCCGCTCCTCCAGGTATGTTTATATATCATATAGTGTATGTATATTGATTTAGAATGCTATATCATAAATATACACATTCCTTTTGCTCTTACTTAGCAATTTTTATTCTTGTCTAGCTGTAGGTGGTGACACCACCGCACCTGCGGGTATGTTTATATGTCCTATAGTGCATGCATATTGATTTAGAAAGTTATATTATTGATCTACACATTCTTTTTGCAATTACTTATATAATCTATTTTTAATTGTCTAATTATAGGTGGTGCGTCCACACCTTCCACAGGGGCCACTCCTGCCGCTTCCATACCCTCCGCATCGTCTGCAGGTTAGTATGAATAAATTTAAAATATTTATTTATTTTACATATGCTCTATAGAATAAATATGAACTTCATGGAAATTTAGCGTCGATGTTTATTTTATAGTTGGAGGGGATGCGTCCGGGTCCGGGACCCCGGTTGTTCCTCACCGGAGGAACTATCGTCCCGCTCGTGCTGCTGCTCGGGCCCAGGCTCGTGCGCTAGTCACCGGAGGTATATATCACACTTGAATTTTTGTTTCACCTTGATTTCTTAATACAACTTTGTCTTATTATTGATTGTCTTGATATTTCGTGCAGACGCAGGGCCTCTCCATCCCCAGAGGGGGACTCGAGGCCCGAATCAGTCCCATAGGCTGAGGCCTGATAGAGCTAGGGGGGAGGCAGCATTCCCCCTATTTTTTACCCTTGACTATCGCTATACCGGTCCTCATGCCGAGAGATTCGGCCGGTATTTGGGGGACGAGAGCCGGATCGTGAAGAACTATCCACTTCACGTTGAGTGGGGCGAGCAGCACCAGCGCTCATTCGCCCTCTTCTTTGATCAGGCTCGGGTATGTATTAATATATATTTTCATTTGATCTATCCAATATATTTATTATTAACACTTGCAATCTAATAATAATGTTTTTTTTTTGTATTTTCAGTTGGATTACGATTTTCAGCCTGTAGCCGACCCTGATCACCCGGGGAGGGTGCTCGACCTTCATGCTCTGTACAATGGTCTGATGAAGAACATGCAGGCCAAGGTCCGATACAACAGGAATGAGCTGAAGGCCGACTGCTACTCCCTGTGGATAGCGACCCCCGAGGCAGAGAGAGCGGCCCTCCTATCTACTCCGGCGTTTGCAAGAGTCGACGTAGAGACATGGCTTCTATTGTGCGCTTATTTCAACTCCGAACGCAAACAAGTATGTATTTTAAATTTAATTCATTATTTATGATATAATTTATTTCTTTGTGTTTCTTAATTAGAAAACTAAATGTTAATGCGTTGTGCAGAAACAGGCCGCTCAGAATACGGAGAACAGGAAGTCGGCGAAGAGGGGTCGCCCCACTTACACAGGTGGCTCGAGGAACATTACTCGAGCCATGGAGTTATTGGTAAATTAAGAGTTATTCTCTAATATTCTGCAATATTAAGAGTTATTCTCTAATATTTCTAATATTAAGAGTTACTTTCTAATATTGCAGACATCACGGACCGTGGCATCAGGTGGTACACCGAGCGTGCTGTCCGCATATCTTGCCGTCCACGGCACCTCGACAGATCCCGCCACGGGCGAGCTTCGATGTCCCGACGTTGCTATCCAGGAGTACTGCGTAAGTGTTAATATTTTTTCTACCCAAATTTGAAATTTTTGTTTTGGAAGGTTCAAGTTTAAATTTTATACTTATACTTTACTGCTTAATGTGGGTGTAGGAGCGGGTGGTTGAGCAGGCCCAGGCCTCGGGGATCGATTTTACCGGACAGAACGATCCGAGGCTGCTGACCCCAGTTCTGGACGCCGCACACGGAGGGCACCACGGAGGTTGGGAGAGAGGCCGGGGATTGGGCCCTAGCAGGGCCCATATGAGATTGGACTCCACCCCGGCGGTTACTTCCTCCGTCTCCAGTGACCGGCATGTCCATCAGGAACTGGATAGCTTGAGGGCCACCGTTCAGGAGTTGAAGGAGATGCTGGTATGTATACTAGTTTATAGTAAAATATCATTTCATATTATATACATATCAACATATCCATAATTAGTACGTAGCTTGAGCTTATTTGATTTTAGACTTAAGTTTGATTAATCATACATACATATGTAATTAAAATAAACAACGCTTTTCCAAACTAGATATCCAAACAGGGTTTCGAAATAACTTAATAATGAAACGAATTCGAATAATACACAGTTCTTACACGCTTCTTACACACATTATGTCCAGACGCGACAGGGCAGATCGGCCGAGCCTCCACATGCATCTCCTTCGGCTGCGGCTCCGCAAGCCACTACATCGGCTGCGGTTCCGCAGACAGCTCCTGTAGCTCCACCGCCCACTTAGACTCCCGCAGCCGCGGCTCCGCAAGCGACTACCTCGACGGCGGCTGCGCAGACCACATCGCCAGCTCTACATGCCGCTCAGACTCCCTTATTTGTAGCATTGCAGAGTGTATTGACCGAGGAGCAGACGCGCGTTATTCTAACGTTATTCAGAGGTGGAGCTGGACCGAACTAGGGTAGCTTTTTGGTTCTTATTTTTTGAAACATGTATTTATATCACATTGTACTACATTTTGAAACGATATTGATATTGGTTTGTATTTATATCATATTCAGTTTTTGGGTTTCTTTTGTATATTATATATATGCGTGAGATGTGATTATGAATACTGCAATATATGATTTGATTGATGTATATAGTATTGTGCACAGGACGGGAAAAAATCAAGCAGCCAATTTTTAAAAAAAAATATAGACAATATGTACCTACGGATTAAGCCGTAGGTACATAGGTTGCCCCTACGGCGTTATCCGTAGGGGCAAAATATCAGGTTTCCTGATATTTTCCCCCCTGATCTCAGTGCAGGGTGTTGGGAGTGCCCCTACGGATATGTCCATAGGGGCCACTGTATATCCCCTACGGATTTATCCGTAGGGGCAAAATATCAGGTTTCCTGATATTTTCCCCCCTGATCTCAGTGCAGGGTGTTGGGAGTGCCCCTACGGATATGTCCGTAGGGGCCACTTCCTATCCCCTACGGATTTATCTGTAGGGGTAGAACAAGGACCTACGGATGTATCCGTAGGTATATACAATATATTCAAAAAAAAAATTATATATATGATATGATTACCCCTACGGAGTACTCCGTAGGGGCTATAACACCTACCGATATATCCGTAGGGGCAATAATTTGCCCGTAGGGGCAAGTTCAGGGCCTCAACTTGCACCTGCGGCCTTTGCACCTATATACGGGGTATTTTTTCGCCCCTACGCAGATATCCGTAGGGACAGTGGGTTGCCCCTACGGATAAATCCGTAGGGGCAACCATTATTCGTAGTAGTGAATATAATTTTTCTAGATCTAAGAAATAAGCTTAAAGATTTTCATAATAAACAAATCTAATAAAAATACGAATTTTATGATCATAACTTAATCTAAACATAAATAAAAACTTAGATAAACTGATCAGACAGCCCGAATGGATATGATACCAATGTAGGATTGTGGTGAAGCGATCTTTAGATAGTCGCATAATTTATGCAAATCCGATCCACAAGAGAATCTCATATATAACTGTGAAAGCAAATATCAATTAGCACCCTACAAGTACTAAGATTTGCATACCTTCGCAGGATCGTAAATCACCTTAAATATCGTTGGACCGCTGATTCATTCTTCTTGTTTTTGTCTTCTTCTTTAGATGACCGTGCAAGGATCAATCACGGCATTACTCAGAAAGTCTTCTAATCCACACTAGATATTAAAGAAAAACCTACCTACCTACCTACCTACCTCTTTCTCTCTCACTGATAGTATATACCTAACACAAACTGGCTGCATGCATGCATGCAGGGTTGTTTGGTGGTAGCTAGGTTTATCAATCCAAACTCTACATATAAAAGTAAAGCCCCTCTCTCTGTCTCTCCCCCTCCCTCCCTCCCTCCCTCCCCCCTCTCTCTCTCAGTCTCATTGCTGAAAAGAAAAAATGGGCTCAACACAAAACTCATCAGATGAGGAAGCATGCATCTATGCCATGCAGCTGACAAGCTTCTCAGTGCTCCCAATGGCTCTCAAGGCAGCAATAGAGCTTGACCTCTTTGAGATCATTGCAAGGTCTCCAGGCTCCTGCTTGTTGTCCCCAGCTGAGATTGCAAGGCAGCTTCCCACACAAAACCCAGATGCTCCATCCATGCTGGATAGGATCCTGAGGCTGCTGGCTAGCTACAATGTCTTGAGCTGCACGGCTGAGAGTATAACAGGTGATGATGGAAGGATTATTGAGAGGAGGTATGGGGCTTAAGCCTGTGGTCAAGTACTTGACCAAGAATGAGGATGGGGTCTCTATAGCTGCTCTGGGTCTCATGGTGCAGGACAAAGTACTCCTTGAGAGCTGGTATTATATATAATCCTTTTATTTTTCTTTTATCCTTTTTCTTTTTACTGTCTTTTTAAAGTGTTTTGATGGTTTTCAATTAATTTAATTAATTGAGAGTTAAGTCGCTGCGGTCGTCCACGCCTTACTTGCGGGCCGTGGACAACAATGGCCTCACTCCCTGTTTATGGTGTGTGGCCGCAGCGAAATGGCAGCTTGCGACTGTGGCTACATTTTATTATTACTAATTAGATATATAATATTACTTCCACCTCTTTGATATATATTAATGCTGGTCTTTTTTCCTCAGCCTGTGCCTTTGAAATATCGTGTGATATGTTTTAAGCTAAGCTTCTAAAATCAATGCACTTTAGATATGAAGGGCCAAAATGATCTTTAAAGATGATAAAATGGAACAAGTTTCAAGAGAATTAACGAAGATTATCATAATTGGGGTTAAACTAGAGACTGCACATCTATCCTATTTCAGATTTTAGAAAAGCTATGATTTTCTTATTAATTTCTTATTAAGCATGCTAGAGTTAGGAAAGAATATTTTAATAAAGGCTTTTTACTAAAATGCTTCCCGTAATTTGCTAATTACTAAAATACCCTTCATACTTTATATTTACTTAAAAGACCCTTTATACGTATAAGTTCCACTAAAAAACCTCGGTACTTGTTTTTCATTCAAATTTAGTGTCTAAATATTTAGGTAGGTTTTCTTCCAAAAAAAATCCCTCATTCTCGCGTAGTTGAAGATAGAGTTGGAGGTTGAGCATGAGATGTTCTCTTTAGTTTCTAAATATTTAGGAAGGTTTTCTTCCAAAAAAATCCCGCATTCTGGCGTAGTTGAAAATTGAATTCAGCGCAAGTAAAGAATCACTCTTCTTTCATATGAGGGTTGGTCACTATTTCGAAATTTGAAATTAAAGAGATAAAGGCTTTCGACAAGCTTGTTGATGGAGAAGGTTGAGAAAAACGAACCGGTTTATCAATTTAAGGGATTTTTTTTATCGAAACCTAACCCTAAAGACAAGTTGAAGGAAACGTTAGGAATTTTGATAGAAGAATAGCAGTTGGGAGGATTTTAAAACCCTACCCCGATACACAGTATTTACCCCTAATGGAGCAATGAAAAGTACAAAACAATTTTCTTTTTGACCTGTTAGAGTATTTTTTTAGTGCAACTTGGATGTATTAGGGTCTTTAAGTAAATAAGAAATATGGAGAGTTTTAGTAATTAGCGAAGTATGGAAGAGATTTTTAGTAAAAAGCCCTTTAATAAAATGAAGGGAGCAGTATTTTTTTTTTTTTTTTTTGAAGAGAAAAGTGCTTATAAGGTGGCACTTCATTCTAAAAAATGAGTTGTCGTTTAAAATTTTGACAATTCACCCAATCTGTGAATAATCGGCACCGTTCATCGTGTTCTCCATGGTGTAAAACATGGGAGCATTAAGTTTCATATGATTTCGGTAACATTGTCCATTCATATCTTGCTTTCTCAAATATTCTATTGTCGGAAAACCGTTAATTTTGCAACCACTCAATACATGGTTAAACATTACCGAAAACATATGAAATCCGGTGTGCCTATGACTTAGATCATGGAAATCAAGTTAAACGGTGCCGATCATCGAAAAACATGGTGTAAAGTTAAATTTTAAGACGACGCCTCACTTCTTAGAATGAGGTGCCATCTCATAAACACTTTCCTCCTTTTTGAATGGTATATGAATGGGAAACCGGAAAATTCTAATCATGTTAAAGTGAGTATATTTGCAAATGCATTTTTTTTTCAATATCACTTGAATAGATAAATGTTTGCTAATCTCCTTTTTAGGATGTATTTGAGTGGAAATTAAAAGGAGACAGAAAGCTTACACAAATCAATGAGTCAATTATTTTTATTGATTGATAATTAATTAATTAATTGGGTCAGTGGGGACGTTGATTAACTATACCCATTAATTAATTAAACTACTTATTAATTAATTATTTAATCTCTGTACGGCACACTTTTCCAAACTTAATTACTCCACGTTCCTATAGTCACAGCATGTGAAAATCAAACTCTGCATCGGAATCAAGTTTTGTCTTAGAACCTCCGCATCAGAATAAAGCTCCATTCGAAATTCAAACTCTGCATCGGAATCAAGTTTCGTCTTAAATCCTCCACGTCAGAATCATGTTTCGTCTCAGAAAATCAAACTCTGTGTCGGAATCAAGCTTCGTCTCAGAACCTCCGTGTCGGAATCAAGCTTCGTCTCAGAAAACCAAACTCTGCGTCAGAATTAAGTTGTCTCAGAACCTCCGCATCGGAATCAAGCTCCGTTTGAAAATCAAACTTTACGTCGCCATCAAGTTTTGTCTCAGAACCTCCATGTTGGAATCAAGCTTTGTCTCAGAAAATGAAATTCTACATCGGAATCAAGTTTCGTCTTAGAACCTCCGCGTCGGAATCAAGTTTCGTCTCGGAAAATCAAACTCTGCATCGGACTTAAGTTTCGTCTCAGAACCTCCGCATCAGAATCAAGCTCCATTTGAAAATCAAACTTTGCGTTGTAATCAAGTTCTGTCTGAGAACCTCCGCGTCAGAAACAAGCTTCGTCTCAGAAAATCAAACTCTATGTCGGAATCAAGTTTCGTCTCAGAAAATCAAACTCTGCATCGGAATCAAGATTTGTCTCAGAACCAACCTCCATGTCGGATTCAAGCTCCATCTCAGAATCATGTTCCACCTTGGAATCAAGCTTCATTTTGCAATCATGTTCCACCATGGAATTAAGCTCCACCTCAAAGACTCAACCTTCAGGTCATTAAAAGGAAATCATGTCGAGCATCCCAAAAATCAGATCCGTGAAAGAAGATCCATCAATTTATGCACACGACTCATATACTCGGTGTGTATTTATTGATCGGCAGCACTTTGTTAGGGTCAAATTTTACATCCTTTGACCAAAAAGTCAAAGTCAGAAAGTCGACAAGTCAAAGAGTCAGAGTCAGCACCTTAGTGGACCCAAGCCAAGTTCGAGCCCAAGTGAAGCCGACTCCATACCAAGAAGAAAAATTATGCGACAAATAAATTTAATGTAGTTTATTTTTTTAATGAGTAAATGTAATAGGCAAAAGGGCAATTGATAAAAGCCCAAAGACCCAAATGAAATGTAAAGGTTATATAAATATAATCATATGATGAAATAAAGAAGAATATTCTATCCTAAAAATTTCTAAGGTTTTTTTTCCGCTCTCTCTCGAGGTCACCTTCTTCTTCCTCATCTCTTTTCAATTAAATCCAAGGCAAATTCTCTCCCTTTTCCAAAATTACAATTGATTTTGACCACTAATCTATTGAAAGGAACATGGCTCTCCCACTAAGATCAACAAAGGAAATTTTTTTCTCTCCATCTTTCCCTTCACTATCTAACAGAGGAGAGAAGGTGTTAGTGATATATACCCTAGAGGCCATTATTGTATCATACTGGTTTGTATATTATATATTGGAAGCTTGGGATATACACGGATATAGTAACAATCCTGCTCGAAATGGTAGTATGCTACCTGGTTTGTTTCTACCTCAATACATGCATGTGTTTCTTAGCATATCGCTTATACATATTGGTAGAGTCCTAAGGATCTTTGCTTGATTAACAGCGTTGTGATGGCAATCATACTAGTAGGGGCTGGGTAGTCTATAAGCACATCCTTATACAAGTCCCTAATCATAGGATTATTGAGACGGAGCATCGATACTCAAGAGTAAACTAGTGTATACGCTTCTCTTCCCTGCAGGGGAGATGTTCTGTCTCATAGCCATTAGTACGTCATACTGGAGATAGTATGCATGTGCTCATTGAGTTATGAATACACTGGAAAGGAATCGTAAGGGACAGCTGGTGGGTATTATACCTATCGTCGGGTGGCAGTTCCCAGATGACATGAGTACAGCTTAGTCCGTCGACTTGACACTACAATTTTGCTTTGAGTGTGTTCCCACTGTTCTTAGATTACTACCCTACCATGGCTCAAAAGAGTCGTGCAAGCAGATAGTAGTTGGGTGCAGTCCTGAAGCATTTGGAGGCAGTGGTGGTTAGATAGGATTCGTCTCTCCCGGTATTGGGGGTTGATATCGCGCTGTGTTCGAAAGGATATTACATAAAGCCTTTGGCCAATACAAGCGAGATTTACTGGTAGGTACTCCAGTAGTTTCTCAGGATGTTTTGGGCTACACCCCGACACGACTTATTGCGCTATTAGGGGTCTGACGATTACCGCCCCTAGGCCCGATATGCGATAATCTTAGACGAACAAACCAGACTATACAAAGATTGTCACAGATAGGCTCAGTAGAAGTTTGGATGAGTTTGCTCATCGGCCTTCTTATCGACAGATACCTGGGTAGCCGTTACGTGCAGCTAGTACCGCTTGCGGCTTGTGGTTAAACCTACTGCCAGCGTAGTGTCGAGTCTTTAGAGTCCCACACAGAGGGTTTCTCTGCACCGGGCAAAAGATGTAGAGGCCGTATGGTGTTACGACAGGGCTTAGATCACATACGTGTACTTATGCACGTATGATGTTCGGGCGGATAATACTAGTGGGCTTTGGTTTAAACTGGATTCTAGTATTATATTGATAGATTATTTTCGTCTCATTGTATTCGTATTCTTCGGAATGCGGATATGGGTATGTATATACGGATGAGGGGAATTTTACTAATTTGCTCGAAATTGCTTCTAGAAGGAAACACCTCATTTAGGGTTTTATTCTTTTGATTAAAACAATTATGAGGTGGAGGATATGAGGTGGAGGTTTACAGTAAATGAAGCATGGCTCATGGTGACTCATAGCTATGACTCACTCTTTAGCTATTTTGTGAAGCATGCTTGATATTTGTTAAGATATTTATCTTATCAATTATTAGTATGCTTCATTATTCATCTTACTTGAGCTTTCTTCGTTACTTGCTCATTTTTTCTTCACTAGCTTTTCTTTAAATCTCCCTCTTCTTCCTCTAGCCTTTCATATCTCATGTATTGAAAAACCTAAGGCTATTAGAGACGTATTTATCTATCTACACTCTCTACATTATCAAGGACATCTAGTTTAGCGAAATAGAAGCCGTAGTTACCTCGGTTGAGGTTAGAGCTCGGACTATAGACTCTCGGGTGGATCGTATTTGACTCGAGGAGGCCGATGAGGTTACCCGATCCAAACGATCCTTGGAGCCTTTGACTTAGCTTGCATACGTTGTTGCCAATCCATATACATCCAGTCCTTAACTCTGACGTACTCATGGGCCATGTTAGACCGTCTAATATATAAATTGTAGGTTATGGTGACTATATTGAGAAATCTAAGAACGGGATGGTTTCTGACAAAGGAGAAAATCCGTGTATATGCTTTGTGTGTGCGTTTGTCGTTGAAAAGAATAAATTATCAAACGTATGTTAACCGATAGACGGGGACTAAGTGGCGCTTTGAGTTTCATATATGAGTATCGATGAGAATATGAAAGTTTCATATTATCATCGAGTATCATATATTGGTTTTAACTTGAACATCTTGAATCACTCTCTAATGATGCGTTTGTTTTGTATTCTTGTTGTATGTGTGTGTTTCGGCTGTCGGGGGTAAGGCTTCTATCACATTAAGAATGTATAGAGCGAACGCCCATTCGCTTGTGCTTTCAACCGTTTCGAGTAAATTTCGGCAGCACATCCCCGCTGTTCTCCGAGTACACTGTAATAGAATAGATAATAATTTCAAAACTGTGAAACAACGTTGAAATGAACATCTAATCTATCTTTGTACACGGAGAACCAGCGGAAAGGTACCGACGAAATATCTCGAAACGGATGAAAACACAAGTGAATGAAGGTGTTTGCTTTATACATTCCTAACTTGTCCACACGGGACAAATCTATCGGTTATCATATGATTGAATCTTCTCGTCAGATAGACTATACGACGGTTGTTAGTATCGAGTTATACCGTCCGATATTTAACAACCTTCGTATAGTTCTATGTCACGACGAATATCGAACGTATGTTAACCGACAGACGGGGACTAAGTGGCGCTTTGAGTTTCATATATGAGTATCGATGAGAATATGAAAGTTTCATATTATCATCGAGTATCATATATTGGTTTTAACTCGAACATCTTGAATCACTCTTTAATGATACGTTTGTTGTGTATTCTTGTTGTATGTGTGTGTTTCGGCTGTCGGGGGTAAGACTTCTATCCCATTAAGAATGTATAGAGCGCACACCCATTCGCTTGTGCTTTCATCCATTTCGAATAAATTTCGGCAGCACCTCCCCGCTGTTTTCTGAGTACACTGTAATAGAATAGATAATCATTTCAAAGCAGTGAAACAACGTTGAAATGAACATCTAATCTATCTTTGTACACGGAGAACCAGCGGAAAGGTACCGACGAAATATCTCGAAACGGATGAAAACACAAGTGAATGAAGGTGTTTGCTTTATACATTCCTAACTTGTCCACACGGAAAAAATCTATCGGTTATCATACGATTGAATTTTCTCGTCACATAGATTATACGACGGTTGTTAGTATCGAGCTATACCGTCCGATATTTAACAACCTTCTTAAAGTTCTATGTTACGATGAATATCGAACGTATGTTAACCGATAGACGGGGACTAAGTGGCGCTTTGAGTTTCATATATGAGTATCGATGAGAATATGAAAGTTTCATATTATCATCGAGTATCATATGTTGGTTTTAACTTGAACATCTTGAATCACTCTCTAATGATGCGTTTGTTGTGTATTCTTGTTGTATGTGTGTGTTTCGGCTGTTGGGGGTAAGACTTCTATCGGTTATCATACGATTGATTCTTCTCGTCACATAGACTATACGAAGTATTTAAATAAAATAAAAAGTAACTGATATAACATGATTTTAAACTTATGAAATAATACTTGCTTAGTTAGTTGCAAGTTGCAACTTGAGAATAAGATATATAAAGAATTGAGTATTAAAGAACTAAGATGCATTAGACTTGAGATTGAGATACATACCTTCAACATAGAAAAGAAATCAATAAACAAGATGAATATAATATAAATTCAAGTTGAAAGAATATATAACCTCCTTTCAAATGCAATTAAGTCTCGATGATGCTGAAGATGTTACCAGAAAAACAAAAATTAGGAGACAGAATCAAGTCTCGATGCAAAAAAGAACAAATTTAAGGGACAATAGAGCATAAATTTTTTTTTGAGGATTGTTAATTGATGAATACTTGTTTTTGGAATGTGAGAGGAATCGCTATGATATAGAAAAACAGAGAAGTTCAAATTTTCTGTATTATGGAGCCTCTGGTGGACTTCTTAAAAGCAAAATATATTGCTCAATCTACAGGCTTTGCACAAATATGGGGGAATTTGTCTAATAAGATTTGGATTTTTGTTGAATCTACTGTTCAGGGTGATATTATGAAATCTTCAGATCAATGCTTTGCAATGAAAATTGTTCACAATAATACGTTTTGATGGAAAATTTTATATAACTACTTGGGACATTATTCTTTTGATTGTCATGACCCTAACCCAAACCCTAACCCCAGCCCCAGCCCCAGCCGAACCCCAACCCCAACCTCAACCCCAGCCGAACCCCAACCCCAACCGCAACCCCAGCCCCAGCCTCAACCGCAACTCCAACCCTAACCCTAACGCTAACCCCAACCGATGCCTAACCCTAACCCTCATCGGTACCCAAACCCTGAACTCTAGTACTAAAATAATCAAAAATTTGTTTAATTGAAAATTTAATTACTAACCTGTGCGGTGGAGGAGACAATCGATGCAATCGGCGATGAGGAAGAACGGCGACGAGATCGGGAACGAGATCGGCGACGAAAGAGAGAGAACGGTGACGAGATCGGCGACGAGATTTGGGGATTTTGGGAGTTTCGCGCGTTTGAGAGAGGAGATAATCAGCGTAGGCAAATTATGTGCCTTTTTTATTAAATCCCCATTTAGATGCCCTTACGGATTAGTCCGTAGGTCCTTTGTTTGCGGCTCCGTTGGGGCAAACAAAAAATTACGATTTAATATTTTTAAATTAAGCGTCTGGGACCGTATGGGCAACCGTTTGGCCTTACGGACTAATCCGTAGAGCCAAAATAAATCTGCCCCTACGGATTTCATTATCCGTAGGGGCAACACTCTATTTTAGTAGTGATCAATCAAGAAAAAGAAATCCTATTACTACTAATTATTTCGTTCTATAAAACGACCTTTGATACGCCAAATCTCCGAAGGTTGCTGCATCTCAGACGGTGCCGCGTCATGAAGCGTTGCTACCTCGTCACTAGCATATGGTTCTTCAATTTTTCCATGAAATACTATCGACAAAAACTATCTATTTAGATATTTTATAGATTCATTAAGATTCTAAACATTTTCAATTTGTAGCAATTGCAAAATTAATTAACTCCATCATTTAACGAAAGGTAATAGCAACAAATTTATTTTCAAAATCAAGAAAAAAGAAACTCGGCGATTCTAGAACTAAATTTCATAAGATATAAAAATAAAAATTTTCTATAGATATCCGTTAAACCTATCAAATTTCGAACTCAAAGATAAGTTTAAATGAATAGTTATATCCATTACTTCACTCGATATCTCCCACTTGAAATCTTTAGTGCTAGGAAACCTAACTCTAATTATTTCAAATCTTAATTAACTATCCTAAATTCCAAATTTATGGCGTTAACTATATTTTCAGATCGCCAAGCACTTATATACACTCCCACTAAAGACTGACTATCATATACAACCCAAAATTGTTTAGGATTAAAATAAATATTATTTCAGCATCATGAATTAATTTTATTTGGCTCATGGTAGCCAAAATATGTCCCAAAATCCCAAAATAATTTTTGAATTTTCAAATTAATTTTCTCGATTTTTCTGAAAATATTTTGCATTTTTCTGAATTTTTCCCGATTTTAAAACAATTACAAAACAGAAAACTAACTAAAAATATAGCCCACCCCCGAAACTAAGGCCCAAGGCCTTATTGGGCCTGGGCCTAAGCCCAAGCCGAGTCAAGAACGAATATTTTTTTAGAAAAAAATTAATCTTTATTAAATCCATAAAGATTTAATAAATCTTTAAAAATCAAGAAAATATTTATTAAATCTTGAAAGATTCAATAAATCCTTTAAAAATCCCAAATTTTTTCATGAAATCATTTCCAAAAAATTTAGCTCTTAATTTTTTAAGAAAAATCTCTTGCAAATTTTAAAACAATCTTTAGAAAAAATCCTTGACTTTTACACACAATTTGCAAAGGTCTGAAAAATTTTAAATTCAAAATTAGGTTTAGGGTTTTCATTTCGTCGTCCCCATCGCCTTTTTGCCACAGCATGATTGCAAATATGGAGTCCACAGCTGAAACTAATTCATCGGGACGCCATCAACACAAGCAAAAATTAGTTTTTATCGCTAAAAAAATTATGTCTTCCAAAAATTATAAAATATAAATTTAACTTTTTAAATCGATCTTATGGGATCGATCAACAAGAAAAAAAAAGTACCTCGTTTTATCATGCGCTTTCTATAAATCTAATAAAAATATAATTTTTCTAGATCTAAGAAATAAGCTTAAAGGTTTTCAAAATAAACAAATCTAATAAAAATACGAATTTTAGGATCATAACTTAATCTAAACATAATTAAAAACTTAGATAAACTGATCAGACAGCCCGAATGGATATGATACCAATGTAGGATTGTGGTGAAGCGATCTTTAGATCGTCGCATAACTTATGCAGATCCGATCCACAAAAGAATCTCATATATAACTGTGAAAGCAAATATCAATTAGCACCCTACAAGTACTAAGATTTGCATACCTTTGCAGGATCGTAAATCACCTGAAATATCGTTGGACCGCTGATTCATTCTTCTTGTTTTTGTCTTCTTCTTTAGATGGCCGTGCGAGGATCAATCACGGCATTACTCGGAAAGTCTTCTAATCCACTGCGGCTGCTAGAAACTTTGAGAAAGACGGTTAAGAATCTTGAAACCCTAGTTCTCCATAGGTTGCATGCTCTCATAGATTTCTCATCATTAGTATTGGTTTCATCCATCCATTGTAACCATAGCCTCTACCTATTGTGTGTGTGTAGAGAGGAAAACGGATGGTTAAGATTAAATCGGGCCCAAACCCCTTATAGTGTTTGACCACCTCCTAGGCTAACCCCATCACAAAGCTCGAGTCCGACTTAGGCTCGGCTTCCCATAACGGGTCGGTCGGCCGACCTCCTCAATCCATCTGCTCGATTTGGGTGAGCCATTGGGCCGGCCCGACTTGGTCCAGTGCTAACAAAATTCGATCAATTCGTTTGTAGCGATGTTTTTATGGCACTATTGGTTTAATGAATAGGTTTATTTGTGTTTAATTTATTGCTAAAATAATTTTTCAGAATTTATGTTTTCTCGGTCAATAAATATGTTTCTATAGACCAACTTTAGAGTAATACTTCACCTACCAGTTTGAATTCCTACCATAATCTATTCAGAAGACAAAATGGTCCAATCCACGCCACCTAGATATTGGCACCAAACTAAAAGAAACATATTAACCAACATAATATTGGCATGTGACGGTCACCCCCTATTTAAAGGTTTTCCTTCGGCTGCGGTCAAAAGTAATCGAAGCACATCGGATTGTATTGAAACGGGATGTTATCTAATTTATCAAAAATAAATCAACCATAGAAAATTTAATTTAATCAAAATTAAATAAAATTCAAAGCTTATAACATTCATAACCTGCTTGATCACATGATGAAAACTATATAATATTATCTCATGTCATGAATGGTCATTAATTAATGTCATGAGATGACATATTTCCAAATATCATCAGATTCTTCATTGGCGGCTGTGGATTTATAGTATATACCTAACCCAAACTGGTAGCAACTAGGTTTATCAATCCAAACTAGATATAAAAGAAAAACCAACCTACCTACCTACCTCTCCCTCTCTCTCTCTCTCACTGATAGTAGATACCTAACACAAACTGTTCTGCATGCATGCATGCAGGGTTGTTTGGTGGTAGCTAGGTTTATCAATCCAAACTCTACATATAAAAGTAAAGCCTCTCTCTGTCTCTCCCCCTCCCTCCCTCCCTCCCTCCCCCCTCTCTCTCTCAGTCTCATTGCTGAAAAGAAAAAATGGGCTCAACACAAAACTCATCAGATGAGGAAGCATGCATCTATGCCATGCAGCTGACAAGCTTCTCAGTGCTCCCAATGGCTCTCAAGGCAGCAATAGAGCTTGACCTCTTTGAGATCATTGCAAGGTCTCCAGGCTCCTGCTTGTTGTCCCCAGCTGAGATTGCAAGGCAGCTTCCCACACAAAACCCAGATGCTCCATCCATGCTGGATAGGATCCTGAGGCTGCTGGCTAGCTACAATGTCTTGAGCTGCACAGCTGAGAGTATAACAGGTGATGATGGAAGGATTATTGAGAGGAGGTATGGGGCTAAGCCTGTGGTCAAGTACTTGACCAAGAATGAGGATGGGGTCTCTATAGCTGCAGCGAAATGGCAGCTTGCGACTGTGGCTACATTTTATTATTACTAATTAGATATATAATATTACTTCCACCTCTTTGATATATATTAATGCTGGTCTTTTTTCCTCCGCCTGTGCCTTTGAAATATCGTGTGATATGTTTTAAGCTAAGCTTCTAAAATCAATGCACTTTAGATATGAAGGGCCAAAATGATCTTTAAAGATGATAAAATGGAACAAGTTTCAAGAGAATTAACGAAGATTATCATAATTGGGGTTAAACTAGAGACTGCACATCTATCCTATTTCAGATTTTAGAAAAGCTATGATTTTCTTATTAATTTCTTATTAAGTATGCTAGAGTTACGAAAGAATATTTTAATAAAGGCATTTTACTAAAATGCTTCCCGTAATTTGCTAATTACTAAAATACCCTTCATACTTTATATTTACTTAAAAGACCCTTTATACGTATAAGTTCCACTAAAAAACCTCAGCACTTGTTTTTCATTCAAAATTAGAGTCTAAATATTTAGGTAGGTTTTCTTCCAAAAAATATCCCTCATTCTGGCGTAGTTGAAGATAGAGTTGGAGGTTGAGCATGAGATGTTCTCTTTAGTTTCTAAATATTTAGGTAGGTTTTCTTCCAAAAATATCCCGCATTCTGGCGTAGTTGAAGATTGAATTCAGCGCAAGTAAAGAATCACTCTTCTTTCATATGAGGGTTGGTCACTATTTCGAAATTTGAAATTAAAGAGACAAAGGCTTTCGACAAGCTTGTTGATGGAGAAGCTTGAGAAAAACGAACCGGTTTATCAATTTAAGGGATTTTTTTTATCGAAACCTAACCCTAAAGACAAGTTGAAGGAAACGTTAGGAATTTTGATAGAAGAATAGCAGTTGGGAGGATTTTAAAACCCTACCCCGATACACAGTATTTACCCCTAATGGAGCAATGAAAAGTACAAAACAATTTTCTTTTTGACCTGTTAGGGTATTTTTTTAGTGCAACTTGGATGTATTGGGGACTTTAAGTAAATAAGAAATACGGAGAGTTTTAGTAATTAGCGAAGTATGGAAGAGATTTTTATTAAAAAGCCCTTTAATAAAATGAAGGGAGCAATATTTTTTTTTTTTGAAGAGGAAAGTGTTTATAAGGTGGCACTTCATTCTAAAAATTGAGTTGTCGTTTAAAATTTTGACAATTCACCCATTCTGTGAATAATCGGCACCGTTCATCGTGTTCTCCATGGTGTAAAACATGGGAGCATTAAGTTTCATATGATTTCGGTAACATTGCCCATTCATATCTTGCTTTCTCAAATATTCTATTGTCGGAAAACCGTTAATTTTGCAAGCACTCAATACATGGTTAAACATTACCGAAAACATATGAAATCCGGTGTGCCTATGACTTAGATCATGGAAATCAAGTTAAACGGTGCCGATCATCGAAAAACATGGTGTAAAGTTAAATTTTAAGACGACGCCTCACTTCTTAGAATGAGGTGCCATCTCATAAACACTTTCCTCTTTTTTGAATGGTATATGAATGGGAAACCGGAAAATTCTAATCATGTTAAAGTGAGTATATTTGCAAATGCATTTTTTTTTCCAAATCACTTGAATAGATAAATGTTTGCTAATCTCCTTTTTAGGATGTATTTGAGTGGTAAAATTAAAAGGAGACAGAAAGCTTACACAAATCAATGAGTCAATTATATTTATTGTTTGATAATTAATTAATTAATTGGGTCAGTGGGGACGTTGATTAACTATACCCATTAATTAATTAAACTACTTATTAATTAATTATTTAATCTCTGTACGGCTCACTTTTCCAAACTTAATTACTCGACGTTCCTATATTCCCTTCATCAATATATGCCGATTAGATTATGATTAACAAAACGCTTTAGATTATGATTAACAAAACGCTTTACCCCCTTTAGATTTTATAGTCACAGCATGTGAAAATATATTAGTAGGAAGGATGGTTTTTTATTTTTTTTACTTTATTTATTTTTGAAAGGAGAAAGCATAATTTTAAAGAATTTTAATCAACTTAACTTTAAAGAATGTCATGAACCTCCCATGAAGAATACTGTTCCGAAAAAATAAAGTGTATTTCCGTCAAGAAAAAATGCCATATTTATTTCATTTTAGGGATGCTCAATCTATGCACAAGATAATTTTGAGTTATTTGATCCACCTCAGTCTTGCACGATTTGATGAAACTAACAATTTCAAACATGATATTTCAGGAGGGTTTTATGGTATTTTTAAAGTCGGTGTTATCTCAAAAAATTAACCGTGAAAATTTGTCCGTGTTTTAAAAAATTTATTATACTTCACTCATCGGTTTCCCTCGGATTGTTTTTGTTCCCATAGGCACTACTTGAGGGATGCGGTCCTGGACGGAGGTATCCCATTCAACAAGGCTCACAGGATGAGTGCATTCGAATACCCTGGTATAGACCCCAGGTTCAACAAGGTATTCAACGAAGGGATGAGCCTGTTAGGAATTAGTCAAATAAAATCCCATTAAGGGAGGAATTGTTAGGAATTAGTTAAATAAAATCCCATTTTATTTTGGATTCCTTGCTTTTGAATAGGTCTTCATTAGTTGGAAGATCCCTTATTTGTAGTATTTTCTGTTTTGATGTAAATGGCTATTTAATGGCCTAAATACTTTCCATTCAATATATGATTTTCCTCTCAAATTTCTTTGTGTTCTTTATCATTTGGTATCAGAGCCAGGTCAAGAGGCTTTGTAGAAGCAGCAGTCTTCTAAGGATTTAAGCAGAGGCAATGACTACAGAAGGTGCTTTTGTTCAACCAGCAGTGCCGAGGTTCGATGGTCACTACAGTCATTGGGGGATGCTTATGGAAAATTTTCTCCGATCAAAGGAATACTGGGATGTGGTGGAGAATGGAGTTTCTGCAGCAGCAGAAGGTGCATCTGAGGTGCAAAGGAAAAACTATGAAGAGCAGAAATTGAAGGATCTCAAAGCTAAGAACTATCTGTTTCAGGCTTTAGATCGTACTATTCTGGAAACAATCGTTAACAAAGACACATCGAAGAGTATCTGGGATTCTATGAAGCAGAAATATCAAGGAACAACACGAGTAAAGCGTGCTCACCTACAGGCATTGCGAAAGGAGTTTGAAATGGCTCACATGAAAGAAGGAGAATCTGTGGACGAGTACTTTGCTCGTATTCTTGTCATTACTAACAAGATGAAAGCAAATGGTGAAGATTTGAAAGAAGTTGCTGTTGTGGAAAAGATTCTGAGGTCAATGATTCCAAAGTTTAATTATGTTGTGTGTTCTATTGAAGAATCCAAGGATACGAGTGTGCTTTCCATTGACGAATTGCAAAGCAGTTTACTTGTGCATGAGCAACGCATGAGTAATACTGTACATGAAGAACATGCACTGAAGGTGACACATGGGAGCCAATATTCTGGACGAGGACGAGGACGTGGGAACTCTGGAGGTAGAGGCCGTGGAAGAGGCAGACAGAGTTTTGACAAGGCAACGGTGGAATGTTATGCTTGTCACAGGCTTGGGCATTATCAATGGGAATGTAAGAGTAGAGTTGCAAATTTTGCAAAAAGTGAAGTAGAGAGTGAAGAACACATGCTGTTGATGGCTTATGTTGAAGAAAAGGAGCAAAAAACAACAGACATGTGGTTTTTGGACTCTGGGTGCAGTAATCACATGTGTGGAAAAAGAGAATATTTTTCCGAGTTTGATGAACAATTCTCTGATTCAGTGAAGTTGGGAAATAATTCAAACATGGTGGTTCATGGGAAAGGCAACATTCGACTTCAAATCAATGGAGTTGTCAGCATTATCTCAGGAGTTTTTTATGTTCCAGAACTAAAGAACAACTTGTTAAGCTTGGGACAGTTGCAAGAGAAGGGTCTAAGCATTTTGTTTCAACAAGGGCAGTGCAAAATATATCATCCTGACAAAGGTTTGATTATGAAATTAAATATGTCTGCAAATCGAATGTTTATCTTGCATGCCATCACTTTGCCTGCAGCACCCACTTGCTTTAACACGGTTACAGAAGATGTGGCGCAACTCTGGCATTGCAGGTTTGGGCACTTAAGCTTCAAAGGCTTACAAATACTGCAACAAAAACAAATGGTGGAAGGTTTACCATTGCTTAAGCCACCCTCAAAGCTGTGCAAAAATTGTCTTGTTGGGAAACAACATCGAGACTCGTTTCCAATGAAGAGTTCCTGGAGAGCATCACAAATTTTGCAGCTTGTTCATGCTGACATTTGCGGACCAATTAAGCCAGCCTCAAACAGCAAGAAAAGGTATCTAATTACTTTTATTGATGATTACAGCCGCAAGACATGGGTTTATTTTTTGGCAGAAAAATCAGAGGCCTTTGCTGTCTTTAAGAGTTTCAAGATACATGTTGAGAAAGCAACAGGTACATCTCTTAAAGGGTTGCGTACGGATCGTGGTGGAGAATTTACATCTCGAGAATTCAACGAGTTTTGCAATGCACATGGATTGCAAAGACAATTGACAGCTGCATATACACCGCAACAAAACGGCGTTGCAGAGCGGAAGAATCGAACCATCATGAATCTTGTCCGTAGTATGCTATCTGAAAAGAAAGTACCCAAAACTTTCTGGCCAGAAGCAGTAAATTGGGCTGTGCATGTTTTAAATCGCAGTCCAACACTAGCTGTGAAGGACAAAACACCTGAAGAAGCCTGGAGCGGAATCAAGCCAATAGTCCAACATTTCAGAATCTTTGGTTGTGTCTCATATGCTCATGTACCTGATAAATTGAGATCCAAGCTAGATGAGAAAAGCTTGAGGTGTGTTCTACTCGGAATCAGCGAAGAGTCAAAGGCATATAGGCTTTATGATCCTATCTCACAAAGGATTGTAATAAGCAGAGATGTGGTTTTTGCCGAGGATGAAGAATGGGAATGGGACAAGAAGCATGAGTCAGCTGTTATGTGCGAGCTAGAATGGGAAAATAATGAAAGGGCTGTCAATGAAGAATATGCAGTAGAAGAAGATGATGTTGCCGCTGCACAACCGGAGGAGTCGATTGAGGAGTCGATTGTCACTAATCAAGAAGCTTCACCAGGTCATGTCGAAGGGAGGAGTAGGAAGCAACCAGCTTGGTTAAAAGATTATGTAACCGGTGATGGTTTGTCCGATGAAGAGGCTGCGCTTTACACAGCATTCTTTGCGCTGTACACCACTGGTGCAGATCCACTTAATTTTGAAGAAGCTGTGAAGAGTGAAAGATGGCGTAATGCCATGGATGCAGAGATTCAAGCAATTGAGAAAAATGGCACATGGGAATTAATTGATCGACCCAAAGGAGCTAAAACAGTTGGAGTAAAGTGGGTTTATAAGACTAAACTTAATGAGAAGGGGGAAGTTGACAAGTATAAAGCAAGGCTAGTAGTAAAGGGGTATGCTCAGCGGTATGGTGTTGATTACACAGAAGTATTTGCTCCGGTAGCTCGCATGGAGACTGTACGTTTGGTGATTGCTTTGGCGGCACAAAAGGGGTGGGCTATACACCAATTAGATGTAAAGTCTGCTTTCTTACATGGAGAATTAATTGAAGATGTTTTTGTTGAGCAGCCCTGTGGTTACATTCAAAAAGGGAAAGAAGAGAAAGTGTACAGGTTAAAGAAAGCTCTTTATGGGCTCAAACAGGCTCCTCGTGCTTGGTACAGTCGTATCGAAGCATATTTTCTGAAGGAAGGCTTTAAAAAATGTGATTATGAGCATACGCTTTTTATTAAGCGGAATAAAGAGGGCAGCATTCTCATTGTAAGTTTATATGTTGATGATCTTCTCTTTACAGGGAACGATGAGCTGATGTTTACTGAGTTTAAGAACTCGATGAAGCTTGAGTTTGATATGACGGATCTCGGAAAAATGAAGTATTTTTTGGGTCTTGAAGTCTTGCAGAAATCTAGTGGAATCTTTATTTGTCAAAAGAAGTATGCAGAGGAGACGTTGAAACGTTTTGGGATGAACGAAAGCAATTCAGTTCGAAGTCCAATTGTTCCTGGTTTCAAGCTTTGCAAGGATGAAGAAGGGACCAAGGTGGATAAAACTTACTACATGCAAATTGTGGGCTGTCTCATGTATCTTACTTCAACTCGTCCCGATATGATGTTTGCTGTTAGTGTTTTAAGCAGGTATATAGAGAGACCTACTCAGCTCCATTTACAACTAGCAAAGAGGGTGTTAAGGTATTTACGAGGAACAACTGAGTTTGGAATTTTCTACAAGAAGGGAGGAAGTGATAAACTCAAGGCATATACTGATAGTGATTATGCGGGTGATCTTGATGATAGAAAAAGTACAACTGGAAATGTCTTCCTTTTTGCAGCTGGAGCTGTATCATGGTGTTCCAAGAAACAACCAATTGTAAGTTTGTCAACCACGGAAGCAGAATTCATAGCAGCAGCATCATGTTCCTGTCAAGCCATTTGGTTAAAGAGGTTGCTAATGACACTTGATCAAGAAAAGCAAGAGTCAATAGCTATTCAATGTGACAGTAGTTCTGCAATCAAGCTTTCAAGAAATCTAGTTATGCACGGACGAAGCAAGCATATTGATGTTCGTTTTCATTTTCTTCGAGAGCTCGCACGGAAAGGAGTAATAGAACTGATTCATTGCAATACTTCGGAACAGATTGCTGATGTGATGACAAAACCACTCAAGGATGATGTCTTTGTGAAGCTGCGTGCAATGCTTGGAGTTTGTGCAAGAAACAACATAAACTAATTTCTTTCAGTATTCAAGAATTTAGTTTAAGGGAGGAATTGTTAGGAATTAGTCAAATAAAATCCCATTAAGGGAGGAATTGTTAGGAATTAGTTAAATAAAATCCCATTTTATTTGGGATTCCTTGCTTTAGAATAGGTCTTCATTAGTTGGAAGATCCTTTATTTGTAGTATTTTCTGTTTTGATGTAAATGGATATTTAATGGCCTAAATGCTTTCCATTCAATATATGATTTTCCTCTCAAATTTCTTTGTGTTCTTTATCAGAGCCACTCGACTGTTGCCACGAAGAAGATCCTCGAAACCTATAGCGGTTTTGAACATCTCAAGGTGCTCGTCGATGTTGGAGGTGGAGTCGGAGGAACCATTAGCATGATCCTCAAGAAACATCCTCATATCAAAGGGATCAACTTCGATCTAGCCCATGTTATATCCGAGGCAAAACCTATTCCAGGTATTCTATTTGTTAGGATATTTATAAATTCTTCAATTCTCATGGTAACGTTGGAGTTATGGTGTTATCAAAGCAACCCACATCCAATTATTAATCGGATCAATTTAAATTAAAAATACCGTTGTGCAAAATCTCAGGTTTCGGCCCAAAACTTTTTCGATATGTAGGAATTTGTTAGAATATAAATAAATATAGATCCTTTAACCATTGTTGTAACTTTGAAGTTTTGATAAAGTATCAAAAATAGAATCCAGAACTTTTAATTTAGAATTCAAATAAAAGTGACACTCATGGTTAAGATGTGGTTTTTGTGGTGCAGGAGTGGAGCACATTGATGGAGATATGTTTGAGAGTGTTCCCAGTGGAGATGCTATTTTCATGAAGGTGAGGAGCATCTACCATCTACATCCAAATTCCAACAAATGTGAAATTAAAATGAAATAATTTTAAGAAATCTCAAACTTTGGTCCACCATATATAGCTAGGGTTCTCAATCTGCAAAAGAGTGTTGAAGTTAAAAATAAATAAGAAAATTAAAAAAAAAGAATTTTTCAATGTTCATCAAAACTTTAAAGTTTAGATGTAATGAAAAAGACATCGTCTTTCTTAATTTTGTACTCTCGTCTCATATACAATTTTCAGTGGATCTTACATGACTGGAGTGACGAGCACTGTCTCAAGCTCCTGAAGAATTGTCACACGGCACTCCCAGACAACGGCAAGGTGATCATCATGGAAAGCATCCTTCCTTCCCATATCGAAGCCAAGTCCGAATCGCAAACGGTGTTCCATGCCGACCTCGTCATGTTGTCTTTCACTCATGGAGGAAAAGAGAGGACGGAAATGGAATTCGATTCTTTGGCGAAAAAAGCTGGCTCTGCTGCTGTGTCATGGACCCCATGTATATCAAAGTAAAGATAGGGAATATGGAACATTGAATTTTGATTGTGACATTGAAAAGTAGGCAGTAATTCAATGCAAAAAGCGACACTGCTGCTGCTTTCTAAGTTTCTATCTTTTTGAAATTTAGTCCATGTAGATGGAGATTTTTCTACACACAGATTTCTCGTGGTTCTAGCTTGTGAAATTTGCCCCAAAAGATAGAAACATGATCGCTCCTTTTCACTAATTTAGCCCTTGTGGATTAAGTCGGCTGGGATCCATCCCATCTTTCTTGTGTCCGGCGCATCCCAGCTAATTGGTCTGCGATATATTACATGTCTGTTTTTCTCATTATAAAACATGTCATGTTAGTCCTTCCATGAAAGAACTAAAAATAGGAAAAATCTTTCGACAAGGGCTTGTAGAGAGATTTCTCCGCAAGCCCTTTACAAGACTTTGCATGAGTTTTGATATTCGTGCAAGGGAAGAGAGAGAGTGCAAAAATAAATTTGCACGAATCTCAAAACCCATTATAGGGCTTGTAAGAGGCTTGTAGAGAATTTCCCTTCCACGAATATCAAAGTATATCCAAGAACTTGTAAGAGCCTTGTAGAGAAATTTTCTCTACAAGCCCTCGTTGGGTCATGGCTTACCTCAATATATATCAAAACAAGCCATTTATGGATACAACAATTTTGTAATGAAAAGTTGTTGAGTCATGGCTCACCTCAATAGTATATTAACTAGCGGTGAGGCTCGCGCGATCGATACGGCGGGTTTTAGAATAATCTATGAAAATAATTAAATAATAACTCATATAGATAGCTATGCCAATGATCATAATAGTAAAAGTTCATGGCATTTATGTAATAAACAAAGTCCATGGCATTTACCTGAAAATATTAAAATTTCATGGTATTTGTTTGTAATACACAAAGTCCATGGTATTTATCTGAAATTTATTGGAAGTTCATTGTATTTATCTCTAATAAACAAAATGCATAGTATTTATTTACAAAAATGAAATCATGTTGTATTTATTATTAATAAACATAGTCCATAGTATTTATTTAGAAATGGCGAAAAGTCATAATATTGATTTACAATGAACAAAATTCTACATATTTATATGAAAAACGATAAAAGAATGTGGTATTTATTTATTTTAAGCAAAACCCATGGCATTAATCAAGAAAACAGCGGAAGTCAGGATATTTATTTGTAATAAATAAAGTCCATGATATATATCTAGAAAATGATGAAAACAATGATATTTATTTCCAATAAATAAAATCTATGGTATTTATATGAAAAAAGTCATAAGCCCATGGTATTTTAGTGAAAACCTAGCGGTGATAAACGAAGTCCATATTTTTTATTTGTAAAAAACAAAGTTCACGGTATTGTACGTTTAAAATATCGAAAGCTCATGCTATTTTAGTGAAAACCTAAAGGATTTTGAGCTAATGACATAATTGTAAATCAAGAAAAGTTTTGAGCCGATGGCGCAATTGTAAATAAAGAGATGTTCTGCTTAAATGAGAAATTTACAATTTTATCTCTAGTGCATCACAAAAATAACAAAATTTTAAATTTATTGATTTTTCCCATACACCCAAACTTATAGAAGTGGGGAAAAAGTGGAATTTTAAAATTTCCACTTTTGTTACCACATTTTATCAATATAATGATAATGATAGGGGGGACGGAACAATATACAGTGTTGAATAAATTAATTTATCCAACAAATGTAAACCGTTTATTTTAACCGCTAATTTAAGTAACTGATAAAATAAACGGTTCATATTTAATCGCTACTTAAAAGATAGATTAAAATATTTAACCTCTACTTAAAATAGTGGTTCATATTATATAAAGGAGGAAACCGCCTTAACAGTTTCAGCGGTTTATGGTTTTGAGATCGAAATTGGGCGATTTCTGCTATGATTTGAACTGTGATTCTTGCGGGTATTTTCTTGATTCTTGGATCGATTTCATAAGATAAATTAATTACTTTTATTACTATAGGTTTTGTTATTTGTAACGCCCCACTTCTCGAAATACGGAATACGGAGAGTGTCACGTCCCGCTTCCCAAAATACGCAAAACGAGGATGACTAGGCCAGCCATACTCCTACGATCAAGGAAAAATCATGCAATAGCAACAATATGATAACAATAACGTGGCATGAAAAATAAAAGGTAATAACAGTGGAGACAGTGAATGAAGGAAATCAATATATCATTATCGATGCAGTATATAAGCTATGTTCTTATTGGTTTTTAGGTCAATTTGAAATCGAATCGTGGGAAGGAGCGATCATGTTTAACGAGGGTTTCATACGTATCCGAAACTACGACCCACTGTTGTCCGAGACATAACCCTGTCAGCCGGACAGTTAAGTCCAAATCTAATATATATAAGAGTCGTTGTTCGAATGGTTATTCTCTAAATCGCTAATCTCGCTAAATACAAGTTCCTTTCCACTTCGATTTCACCTTTTCCCCCGGGTTTCAATAAATATAAGTATGAGTTGTGTATAAGTTCGCACCAATAACACTATTTTATTCATTTTTCACTACACTGTTCACTATCATAAATCGTTCACTTTTCACTGGCGTACCCGACACAACTAATTCGATACCACTCATGTTCTACAATGCAATATTCGCTAAGAATCAATAAGAGTGCTCACTATCACTAAAGGTATCACGGTCGGGTAAATATGTGAATTATGCTGCTAAGCAAGTCATGTGCAATATAGGTCACTACGCGCCTCAAGAATCCAGAAAATCATATCAAATCGTACGATCGTAATTATGCAAAAAAATACAAAAGGGGTAAAAAGTAAACTTAATTAGCTAACATAATAATATTTGAAACGGTATAGGGTTACACAAAATATTATTTCCACAAAGAGTTAGAAAAGTATTTTAATTCAGGTGTCGACAAGCAGTACTGCTCTGGACTGCAGTCCAGAGCCACATTCCTGAACAATTTTCTTCATTGGATTTTAACAGTATCGAAATATAATTTATAGTGGGTTCTAGATCATCGAGTCATTTACGATACGAGCCCTCGAATACTGCATTCAAGTATATATCCAAATTACTATGATTTTCGCAATTTAGGAGTACGGGAAAAATTCAGATTTGATGGATCTAGACAGGGGTGTCATTTCACGGTGTTAGGGTCTGTATTTTCGAACCAACTTTCTACGTATCATCCGTTGTCTCTAAAAGAATCTAGTAATCATAAATTTCACCACACTAGATTTGGTTTTCGCAATAGATACGTATCAAACACCTAATATAGGCATTCGGTATCAACAAAACACAAATTTTCATAGATTTCTCGTACAGGTTGTTATCTATAAGTTTTACAGTGATACCAACTTGTCATCAGTCCTAGTGTGGCTCTACTTAGATTACGTCGTCGTGAGAATTCGTTATACCACGTTCAAACACACACACACACACACACACACACACACAAGCATATCGATATAGTTGCATTTGTTTCCTATACTGTAGCATGAAAACAAGTGAAGATTTTTCACTTGCTTGGAGTTGAAATGATGATCATGACGGTGACAACAGTAAGGGCACGGGTATGGCCACAGCGAGGCTTGGCTACGATTCGGCGCGACACGGGAGTGGGCACGTGGATGGTGCGGGTAAGGTGTGGTGCCGACACGAGCATGATACGGTACTGGGCACTGATCATGTTACGTCTGGATACACAAGTAGGCGCGGTAGTAGTGTGCTGTGGGCACATGAGTGGATACGGTTGTGGTGTGCTGTGGGCATGCGAGTGGGCACGACATGGCAAGGATGCAGGGCAGGGGGTGACTCGGTGCTGGTGTAGAGGTGGGCACGGCGCAGGGCACTAGGTGGCACGGTGCTGGTGTGGAGGTGAGTACGGTGCTGGATACGAGGTGGAAGTGGCGGCGGCGGCTTCGGTGACGTCTTGCAGCGGCGTGGCGGCGCAGAGAGTTGGTGCAAGGTGTCGGTGGCCGGGAATGCTTGTCGGGGAAGGACCGTGTCGTGGTGGTGGTCGCGGTCGGCGTCGGCAATATTTATAGAGGAGCCCGGGGGTAGAGGAAGGTGGCAACGACTTTGTGAGTTGTGGAGTAGAGGGTGATGGTGATAGGAGGCTCGGGTGAAGGTGATGGAGCTGCGATTCGTATTGGCGGTGGCGAGAAACAGCCAGCGGTGATGATGGGGTTATGCGTTTTTCATCGAAGAAGAAGAAGGTGATGAAGAGGATGTAGGCGAAGGCTGTTGGGTCATCGGAGGGGTGCTGGAGGAGGAGTGGTGGCTGTGGTAATGACCTTGGTGACGGTCCAGTAAACGGTGGTGGTGGCTTTGTAGGGTCAGAGTTGGAGCAAAATGGCAGCTTGCGACTGTGGCTACATTTTATTATTACTAATTAGATATATAATATTACTTCCACCTCTTTGATATATATTAATGCTGGTCTTTTTTCCTCCGCCTGTGCCTTTGAAATATCGTGTGATATGTTTTAAGCTAAGCTTCTAAAATCAATGCACTTTAGATATGAAGGGCCAAAATGATCTTTAAAGATGATAAAATGGAACAAGTTTCAAGAGAATTAACGAAGATTATCATAATTGGGGTTAAACTAGAGACTGCACATCTATCCTATTTCAGATTTTAGAAAAGCTATGATTTTCTTATTAATTTCTTATTAAGTATGCTAGAGTTACGAAAGAATAGTTTAATAAAGGCTTTTTACTAAAATGCTTCCCGTAATTTGCTAATTATTAAAATACCCTTCATACTTTATATTTACTTAAAAGACCCTTTATACGTATAAGTTCCACTAAAAAACCTCAGCACTTGTTTTTCATTCAAAATTAGTGTCTAAATATTTAGGTAGGTTTTCTTCCAAAAAAAATCCCTCATTCTGGCGTAGTTGAAGATAGAGTTGGAGGTTGAGCATGAGATGTTCTCTTTAGTTTCCAAATATTTAGGTAGGTTTTCTTCCAAAAAAATCCCGCATTCTGGCGTAGTTGATGATTGAATTCAGCGCAAGTAAAGAATCACTCTTCTTTCATATGAGGGTTGCTCACTATTTCGAAATTTGAAATTAAAGAGACAAAGGCTTTCGACAAGCTTGTTGATGGAGAAGCTTGAGAAAAACGAACCGGTTTATCAATTTAAGGGATTTTTTTTTATCGAAACCTAACCCTAAAGACAAGTTGAAGGAAACGTTAGGAATTTTGATAGAAGAATAGCAGTTGGGAGGATTTTAAAACCCTACCCCGATACACAGTATTTACCCCTAATGGAGCAATGAAAAGTACAAAACAATTTTCTTTTTGACCTGTCAGAGTATTTTTTTAGTGCAACTTGGATGTATTGGGGTCTTTAAGTAAATAAGAAATACGGAGAGTTTTAGTAATTAGCGAAGTATGGAAGAGATTTTTATTAAAAAGCCCTTTAATAAAATGAAGGGAGCAGTATTTTTTTTTTTGAAGAGGAAAGTGTTTATAAGATGGCACTTCATTCTAAAAATTGAGTTGTCGTTTAAAATTTTGACAATTCACCCATTCTGTGAATAATCGGCACCGTTCATCGTGTTCTCCATGGTGTAAAACATGGGAGCATTAAGTTTCATATGATTTCGGTAACATTGCCCATTCATATCTTGCTTTCTCAAATATTCAATTGTCGGAAAACCGTTAATTTTGCAACCACTCAATACATGGTTAAACATTACCGAAAACATATGAAATCCGGTGTGCCTATGACTTAGATCATGGAAATCAAGTTAAACGGTGCCGATCATCGAAAAACATGGTGTAAAGTTAAATTTTAAGACGACGCCTCACTTCTTAGAATGAGGTGCCATCTCATAAACACTTTCCTCTTTTTTGAATGGTATATGAATGGGAAACCGGAAAATTCTAATCATGTTAAAGTGAGTATATTTGCAAATGCATTTTTTTTTCAAAATCACTTGAATAGATAAATGTTTGCTAATCTCCTTTTTAGGATGTATTTGAGTGGTAAAATTAAAAGGAGACAGAAAGCTTACACAAATCAATGAGTCAATTATATTTATTGTTTGATAATTAATTAATTAATTGGGTCAGTGGGGACGTTGATTAACTATACCCATTAATTAATTAAACTACTTATTAATTAATTATTTAATCTCTGTACGGCTCACTTTTCCAAACTTAATTACTCCACGTTCCTATATTCCCTTCATCAATATATGCCGATTAGATTATGATTAACAAAACGCTTTTACCCCCTTTAGATTTTATAGTCACAGCATGTGAAAATATATTAGTAGGAAGGATGGTTTTTTATTTTTTTTACTTTATTTATTTTTGAAAGGAGAAAGCATAATTTTAAAGAATTTTAATCAACTTAACTTTAAAGAATGTCATGAACCTCCCATGAAGAATACTGTTCCGAAAAAATAAAGTGTATTTCCGTCAAGAAAAAATGCCATATTTATTTCATTTTAGGGATGCTCAATCTATGCACAAGATAATTTTGCGTTATTTGATCCACCTCAGTCTTGCACGATTTGATGAAACTAACAATTTCAAACATGATATTTCAGGAGGGTTTTATGGTATTTTTAAAGTCGGTGTTATCTCAAAAAATTAACCGTGAAAATTTGTCCGTGTTTTAAAAAATTTATTATACTTCACTCATCGGTTTCCCTCGGATTGTTTTCGTTCCCATAGGCACTACTTGAGGGATGCGGTCCTGGACGGAGGTATCCCATTCAACAAGGCTCACGGGATGAGTGCATTCGAATACCCTGGTATAGACCCCAGGTTCAACAAGGTATTCAACGAAGGGATGAGGAGCCACTCGACTGTTGCCACGAAGAAGATCCTCGAAACCTATAGCGGTTTTGAACATCTCAAGGTGCTCGTCGATGTTGGAGGTGGAGTCGGAGGAACCATTAGCATGATCCTCAAGAAGCATCCTCATATCAAAGGGATCAACTTCGATCTAGCCCATGTTATATCCGAGGCAAAACCTATTCCAGGTATTCTATTTGTTAGGATATTTATAAATTCTTCAATTCTCATGGTAACGTTGGAGTTATGGTGTTATCAAAGCAACCCACGTCCAATTATTAATCGGATCAATTTAAATTAAAAATACCGTTGTGCAAAATCTCAGGTTTCGGCCCAAAACTTTTTCGATATGCAGGAATTTGTTAGAATATAAATAAATATAGATCCTTTAACCATTGTTGTAACTTTGAAGTTTTGATAAAGTATCAAAAATAGAATCCAGAACTTTTAATTTAGAATTCAAATAAAAGTGACACTCATGGTTAAGATGTGGTTTTTGTGGTGCAGGAGTGGAGCACATTGATGGAGATATGTTTGAGAGTGTTCCCAGTGGAGATGCTATTTTCATGAAGGTGAGGAGCATCTACCATCTACATCCAAATTCCAACAAATGTGAAATTAAAATGAAATAATTTTAAGAAATCTCAAACTTTGGTCCACCATATATAGCTAGGGTTCTCAATCTGCAAAAGTGTGTTGAAGTTAAAAATAAATAAGAAAATTAAAAAAAAAAAGAATTTTTCAATGTTCATCAAAACTTTAAAGTTTAGATGTAATGAAAAAGACATCGTCTTTCTTAATTTTGTACTCTCGTCTCATATACAATTTTCAGTGGATCTTACATGACTGGAGTGACGAGCACTGTCTCAAGCTCCTGAAGAATTGTCACACGGCACTCCCAGACAACGGCAAGGTGATCATCATGGAAAGCATCCTTCCTTCCCATATCGAAGCCAAGTCCGAATCGCAAACGGTGTTCCATGCCGACCTCGTCATGTTGTCTTTCACTCATGGAGGAAAAGAGAGGACGGAAATGGAATTCGATTCTTTGACGAAAAAAGCTGGCTTCTGTAAATCAAAGGTTATCTGTGGATATGCCAGCTTTTGGATGATTGAGTTTTACAAATAGCTGAGATGATTATTTACAATTTGGATTTTTGTAATTTGATATGATTATATATTTTCTTATTGCTTTTTATTTCCAGAGGTATATCTGTATTATATTATTCTATAAATAAAACTTTATTGGATAATTATGGCATGATCTGGACTCAATAGCATGAAAGGGAATTTCCTTTCTAATAGGTTACAAAGCTAACAATCTACAAAAAAAAAAAAATAGTGGTAGTCATCGTTAACCTTGATAAACCTATTCCAACGTTTTATTACACACATAAAAAAATTATGTGATTTCGAGATGATCGTAAATTTAATGTTTGCTTATAATTATAGAATATATTTTATCAAATCAACTTCTCTCATGTGTCATGGACCCCATGCATATCAAAGTAAAGATAGGGAATATGGAACATCGAATTTTGATTGTGACATTGAAAAGTAGGCAGTAATTCAAGGCAAAAGCGACACTGCTGCTGCTTTCTAAGTTTCTATCTTTTTGAAATTTAGTCCATGTAGATGGAGATTTTTCTACACAGAGATTTCTCGTGGTTCTAGCTTGTGAAATTTGCCCCAAAAGATAGAAACATGATCCCTCCTTTTCACTAATTTAGCCCTTGTGGATTAAGTCGGCTGGGATCCATCCCATCTTTCTTGTGTCCGGCGCATCCCAGCTAATTGGTCTGCGATATATTACATGTCTGTTTTTCTCATTATAAAACATGTCATGTTAGTCCTTCCATGAAAGAACTAAAAATAGGAAAAATCTTTCGACAAGGGCTTGTAGAGAGATTTCTCCGCAAGCCCTTTACAAGACTTTGCATGAGTTTTGATATTCGTGCAAGGGAAGAGAGAGTGCAAAAATAAATTTGCACGAATCTCAAAATCCATTATAGGGCTTGTAAGAGGCTTGTAGAGAATTTCCCATCCACGAATATCAAAGTATATCCAAGAACTTGTAAAAGCCTTGTAGAGAAATTTTCTCTACAAGCCCTCGTTGGGTCATGGCTTACCTCAATATATATCAAAACAAGCCATTTATGGATACAACAATTTTGTAATGAAAAGTTGTTGAGTCATGGCTCACCTCAATAGTATATTAACTAGCGGTGAGGCCCGCGCGATCGATACGGCGGGTTTTAGAATAATCTATGAAAATAATTAAATAATAACTCATATAGATAGCTATGCCAATGATCATAATAGTAAAAGTTCATGGCATTTATGTAATAAACAAAGTCCATGGCATTTACCTGAAAATATTAAAATTTCATGGTATTTGTTTGTAATACACAAAGTCCATGGTATTTATCTGAAATTTATTGGAAGTTCATTGTATTTATCTCTAATAAACAAAATGCATAGTATTTATTTACAAAAATGAAATCACGTTGTATTTATTATTAATAAACATAGTCCATAGTATTTATTTAGAAATGGCGAAAAGTCATAATATTGATTTACAATGAACAAAATTCTACATATTTATATGAAAAACGATAAAAGAATGTGGTATTTATTTATTTTAAGCAAAACCCAAGGCATTAATCTAGAAAACAGTGGAAGTCAGGGTATTTATTTGTAATAAATAAAGTCCATGATATATATCTAGAAAATGATGAAAACAATGATATTTATTTCCAATAAATAAAATCTATGGTATTTATATGAAAAAAGTCATAAGCCCATGGTATTTTAGTGAAAACCTAGCGGTGATAAACGAAGTCCATATTTTTTATTTGTAAAAAACAAAGTTCACGGTATTGTACGTTTAAAATATCGAAAGCTCATGCTATTTTAGTGAAAACCTAAAGGATTTTGAGCTAATGACATAATTGTAAATCAAGAAAAGTTTTGAGCCGATGGCGCAATTGTAGATAAAGAGATGTTCTGCTTAAATGAGAAATTTACAATTTTATCTCTAGTGCATCACAAAAATAACAAAAATTTTAATTTTTTGATTTTTCACATACACCCAAACTTATAGAAGTGTGGCAAAAGTGGAATTTTAAAATTTCCACTTTTGTTACCACATTTTATCAATATAATGATAATGATAGGGGGGACGGAACAATATACAGTGTTGAATAAATGAATTTATCCAACAAATATAAACCGTTTATTTTAACCGCTAATTTAAGTAACTGATAAAGTAAACGGTTCACATTTAATCGCTACTTAAAAGATAGATTAAAATATTTAACCTCTACTTAAAATAGTGGTTCATATTATATAAAGGAGGAAACCGCCTTAACAGTTTCAGCGGTTTATGGTTTTGAGATCGAAATTGGGCGATTTCTGCTATGATTTGAACTGTGATTCTTGCGGGTATTTTCTTGATTCTTGGATCAATTTCATAAGGTAAATTAATTACTTTAATTACTATAGGTTTTATTATTTGTAACGCCCCACTTCTCGAAATACGGAATACGGAGAGTGTCACGTCCCGCTTCCCAAAATACGCAAAACGAGGGTAACTAGGCCAGCCATACTCCTACGATCAAGGAAAAATCATGCAATAGCAACAATATGATAACAATAACGTGGCATGAAAAATAAAAGGTAATAGCAGTGGAGACAGTGAATGAAGGAAATCAATATATCATTATCGATGCAGTATATAAGCTATGTTCTTATTGGTTTTTAGGTCAATTTGAAATCGAATCGTGGGAAGGAGCGATCATGTTTAACGAGGGTTTCATACTTATCCGAAACTACGACCCACTGTTGCCCGAGACATAACCCTGTCAGCCGGACAGTTAAGTCCAAATCTAATATATATAAGAGTCGTTGTTCGAATGGTCATTCTCTAAATCGCTAATCTCGCTAAATACAACTTCCTTTCCACTTCGATTTCATCTTTTACCCCGCGTTTCAATAAATATAAGTATGAGTTGTGTATAAGTTCGCACCAATAACACTATTTTATTCATTTTTCACTACACTGTTCACTATCACAAATCGTTCACTTTTCACTGGCGTACCCGACACAACTAATTCGATACCACTCATGTTCTACAATGCAATATTCGATAAGAATCAATAAGAGTGCTCACTATCACTAAAGGTATCACGGTCGGGTAAATATGTGAATTATGCTGCTAAGCAAGTCATGTGCAATATAGGTCACTACGCGCCTCAAGAATCCAGAAAATCATATCAAATCGTACGATCGTAATTATGCAAAAAAATACAAAAGGGGTAAAAAGTAAACTTAATTAGCTAACATAATAATATTTGAAACGGTATAGGGTTACACAAAATATTATTTCCACAAAGAGTTAGAAAAGTATTTTAATTCAGGTGTCGACAAGCAGTACTGCTCTGGACTGCAGTCCAGAGCCACATTCCTGAACAATTTTCTTCATTGGATTTTAACAGTATCGAAATATAATTTATAGTGGGTTCTAGATCATCGAGTCAGCTTCGATACGAGCCTTCGAATACTGCATTCAAGTATCTATCCAAATTACTATGATTTTCGCAATTTAGGAGTACGGGAAAAATTCAGATTTGATGGATCTAGACAGGGGTGTCATTTCACGGTGTTAGGGTCTGTATTTTCGAACCAACTTTCTACGTATCATCCGTTGTCTCTAAAAGAATCTAGTAATCATAAATTTCACCACACTAGATTTGGTTTTCGCACAAGATACATATCAAACACCTAATATAGGCATTCGATATCAACAAAACACAAATTTTCATAGATTTCTCGTACAGGTTGTTATCTATAAGTTTTACAGTGATACCAACTTGTCATCAGTCCTAGTGTGGCTCTACTCAGATTACGTCGTCGTGAGGATTTGTTATACCACGTTCAAACACACACACACACACACACAAGCATATCGATATAGTTGCATTTGTTTCCTATACTGTAGCATGAAAACAAGTGAAGATTTTTCACTTGCTTGGAGTTGAAATGATGATCATGACGGTGACAACAGTAAGGGCACGGGTATGGCCACAGCGAGGCTTGGCTACGATTCGGCGCGACACGGGAGTGGGCACGTGGATGGTGCGGGTAAGGTGTGGTGCCGACACGAGCATGATACGGTACTGGGCACTGATCATGTCACGTCTGGATACACAAGTAGGCGCGGTCGTAGTGTGCTGTGGGCACATGAGTGGATACGGTTGTGGTGTGCTGTGGGCATGCGAGTGGGCACGACATGGCAAGGATGCAGGGCAGGGGGTGACTCGGTGCTGGTGTAGAGGTGGGCACGGCGCTGGGCACTAGGTGGCACGGTGCTGGTGTGGAGGTGGGTACGGTGCTGGACACGAGGTGGAAGTGGCGGCGGCGGCTTCGGTGACGTCTTGCAGCGGCGTGGCGGCGCAGAGAGTTGGTGCAAGGTGTCGGTGGCCGGGAATGCTTGTTGGGGAAGGACCGTGTCGTGGTGGTGGTCGCGGTCGGCGTCGGCAATATTTATAGAGGAGCCCGGGGGTAGAGGAAGGTGGCAACGACTTTGTGAGTTGTGGAGTAGAGGGTGATGGTGATAGGAGGCTCGGGTGAAGGTGATGGAGCTGCGATTCGCGTTGGCGGTGGCGAGAAACAGCCAGCGGTGATGATGGGGTTATGCGTTTTTGTCGAAGAAGACGAAGGTGATGAAGAGGATGTAGGCGAAGGCTGTTGGGTCATCGGAGGGGTGCTGGAGGAGGAGTGGTGGCTGTGGTAATGACCTTGGTGACGGTCCAGGAAACGGTGGTGGTGGCTTTGTAGGGTCAGAGTTGGTGCAAAGGTGAGTAGGGTCGGTGGTTAATGGA